>CM039129.1:41365735-41965735 GCA_022036555.1 Microstegium vimineum
AATCCTTATAGTCAAGTGTTAGCTGTATTATTAACCTTGCTCTCATCGTGTTTGTCACATGATCCACGCATCAGCTACACATCCCCACCGTATTGGTGAGGACCATCCGTACCCAATTTGTTTCCACATCTAGGATGATTATTGAGCTCCAAAGTCCAAACACCTCACATCATCACTGCCGCATCAGAATCAGAAGCGTCAGCTGAATCTGGCAAACATGCTCGATCGGCACAAAAACAATTGATTCAGGCTTTGTTCCCACTACGATCATCCTCGCGTGAACAATTTGTTGGTTCCTTTTCAAAAGACCCGAATGACTGAGAAAAACATTCCATGCATGCACGCTCGTGGAAACACACAAGAAACCGTAAAGTTTCCCAGATTAAAATTTTTATATTTGCTCGTGCGGCCGGTGGGTTCAAAGTTCCATGATGAGTCAATTGAAAAGTCCGATTCCGGTAACTTGCCAGTGCTGCAACTACAACCGCAAAACCCAGGTATTGTACCGGCTCCAGTCCATCATACGTTCATTAGTATGTAGGAAGAGGAAGGAGGAGTACACGTCAAATTCTTATCGTATTTATTTGGACAGGTTTGTCCTACTATGTTCAGACACCATTTGCCGGTTCGCAGAAGGCAGAAGCGACTGATGATCTCTCCGTTCACTCTATCTTGTTCACAAGCAAACAATCCGGACATTAACATGTATAGTCCACATAAGGTCTTGTTGGATGCGCATGTATCGAGCTCAAACCACATGGATTGGAGTGTATATTAGTTCAAATACACTTCAATGCATGTGGTTTGAGAGAGATACATGCACATCCAAACAAGGTCTAAAGAAATTTCAAACCCGTTTGAGAGAAATATTTGTTTTCGAACGAACCAAGCGAGATTTGAACTATTTCCGCATGAAATTTGGTCTTGAAACTTGAAAGAGAAATGGTAGCCAGTGCGCCGCCCACGTGAGGCTGGGCGCGCATGTACGAGAGAGAGAGAGAGAGCTAAACCTGTGGTCTCTGCCTCTGGACGACGGAATTTGAACAACATCGCTTTATTTGTTGTTTTACTGACGATAGTAGTGAGACCAACTTGTTAAATCAAAATCTCAATATACTCGGACGAATAAAATACGTCGAATCATTAGGGGATATTTATTCCTTTCAAATCAAGCTACACTCAGAGATCTCATTCCCCATCTAATCTAGTGCGGGCAGCCATCCAAAAGGACCAAAACCGACTATGCAGGACGAGCCAGAAGAATAACTTGACTTTCGGCGGCACCACGGCGCGCTAGAGCTCCCTTGCTCTAGCCATCGTCGTTCATCCAGTGAAAAAGGACCGGTAGGCGGATCTAACGGAATATTGGCCATCAGTGGACCAACGCTAAACAAAGCGATCGGGCACAAAGGGTTGCAGCTCGACGTGCATAAGCCGTTCCCAAAGTTGGAGGTACTCGCAGATCACAGACGCAGTACGTGCTCCGGTGATGTCGCTCACGCCCAACTCCAACTAGTGAGTGCGTCTTTTATGGAGCGTTGTAGGCGTCAGCGGCCGACCGCCACGAAGAGGTTGGGCGCGAAGGTGCGGATCGTCCCTTCAGGTAGCCACGCGTCCATCCAAAAACATGCTGACGTGTCGTCTCCAATGTCCACAATCACAGAAGCACTGGACATGTGAGAGATCTTCGGTTTCGAGGTAGCAGGCATAAGAACCCAAGCCGGGCTCTGTTCTATGAAGCCACTCCCAACGTAAGCGCAGGGCATAACCGAATATGCGTAAATCCGCAATGCCATGCTCCTTCGGTGCACCGACAATCAGCCAGACGATTTTACAACGTCCGCCCGCGACGGACTTCGAACCGGACCATAGGAAGGCTCGACGTCGCTTGTCGATTTCCTTGATGGCCCACGAACAAATGGATATATACCGGAATAATCGATAACGTCGTCCGGGTCGGAGTGGCCTTGCCAGCGTCGATGAGTATAGGCTGCCTTCCACGTCGGTACGCGGGCCGCCACCGCATCCACAATACACTGCTACGGTGGAAGCCAGCCGGAGGTCGAACATGGCGCACCCAAGTACACGGTCAGAAATTCCTGCACCCTGCACGCGGAGACATCTGGTACAGCCTCGACTTTAATTTCCACGGAACAGGCGGTCGGTCTCAGGAATAGCTAGCTCCTGCGGGAAGCAACGATCAAAGCAGCGGTAAACAAGAGGCTTAGGCGATTATTAGTAATTTAGTAGTCGCAGTGGTTAATTAATTAATTAATTATTAGTTAGGCCACACGTACGGTGAGTCATTAGCGCGTTTTAATTAATTTTAACAGCGGTGCCGCCGGTGCACAAGCTTTGGCGCGCGCGGGGGCGTATAAGAACGAGAGCCGTGCAGCACGCGAGTCGGTGTGCCATGACTCAGGACTGGTGCCGGGCTGGTGGGTCTGCGTCCGGGTCCGACGCGGCGCGGTGCGCGGTGTGCCTGGCGGACTACGTTGACGGCGATGAGCTGCGGCGGCTGCCTGGCTGCCGCCACGCGTTCCACCGCGGGTGCGTCGACCAGTGGCTGCGACGGAGGCCGACGTGCCCGGTCTGCCGCGCGCCGCCGATGGCCAATGGAGCAGCAGCCGGCATCCCTGCTGCTGACGTTGCCGGCTAGCTCGTCGCGCACGGCCGGCCGGCGTGGATGACCAACACTGGCTCGGCAACTGACGACGGATCAGAGTAGAGCGTGTCGCATCGCGTACGTGGCGGGCGGGCGGTACGTCGTCGTAATCTTGATAGAAGTCATTCTTTCCACTGGATTCTTGATGTTACTTCATTGAGTCAATATTAATATATACTTGTCATAAAGTTGTAGTAGCATAATTTTAGTTCCATTCAATACTTTCATTCCTTTAACTTCAATTTTATCTTCTCTTTTTTTTCTTCAGGTGGATATGTGATTGTTGATGAAAAGTTGACAAGATTTGTGGTCCCTGACTTGACTGATTTCAAGGTAACTGGCCTTTTCTGGTTCACACTTTACAGACTTAGATAGCATGCTTCAAGTTTAACATCAAGTACCAAAATTATCTTCTTCACTTCACAATTTAGTTTGCCAGATGAAATTGGAAGACATTCAAATTACGTTCAGCACTTGGAGCTTGGAGCAATAGTGGCCTAATTTAGGTTAAAAAAAAGTCTGTAATATATGAAATTCATTACAAATGGATAAGTGCCAAACCCAAGACAAAATAGTTATTTACAAAAAAAATGAGTTAATATTATGAAATTGATTACCATAGCAAAGTTGAGTTTAGGACTAGGAAGAGAGGGCCTGGAGATAGACAATTATTACCTATAACCTGTTATTATGTGGCTAAGATGAGTTGAGTTTCAATCTTTGCCTGCATTTTCTCATGAATCAGATGTCATGTGTGAATGATTGCAGCTGATGCCATATGTGTCACAAAGCGCAGGGACCTCACAGCGTCGACAGCATTCTCTACTTCAGCAGAAGCTACTGAAAACAAGAGCTGATTTTTATGCGACTGCTCTAGTCTTTGCCTACGTTCTGCATGAAGGAAGCCCAGCTTTGCAGTTATGTTTTCCTAGAGAGTGCCCATGTTTCAGAGGATTAGCATCAGCATCCTAGATACATCTGGGACATTTCAGATATTTTTTCTTGTAGGGGCAAACGTTTTGGCGTAGCATAAATCACCTTGAAGTTCTGGTCTTAGATGTACTGCTTGCAATTTTGATTTTTGTAAGAGTGACTTTCAAGCTGGTTTGGAATGCTCCCATAAATCCTACATAGTCCAGAGCAAGAATGAATGTGTGTCATTGCCCATTGCTAATCAAAGAAGAGTTACAGTTGTTGCGGCAGGCGTGCGGAGTTAGCTTGGTGCCTCAATGATTTGGTTTACAAAGTTTTAAGCGTGATGAACGGTTTACATTTCCATGTAATAAATAAACCCTCATAAGACTTTGGCTTGCTCTTCATATATGATATAGCACAGCAGTGCTCCTGCCTGTTCTTGAGGTAAAAAAAAAAGGATGTCATTAGTGCCCTCATTGTGCTTGAGCTGGTCAATTGTGTCTTGCTGAACGACTGAGACCTGACTGGACTTTGTTCAAAGCAAACTGAAACAGGAACAACAGCATTTGCTGGGGGACATATATAATAACAAATGTGTTGATGTGGTTGGTTTTAGTACTTGTTGTTAACATGATGACTTGTAGTATCTGTGTAATCTCTTGGGGCGTCGTCATCATACATCAAATTGCTGTTAGCAATGGCAAATGTCATATCTGGAGGCGTCATCATATACTGCAAATTGCTGTTAGCGACTTGCAAATACCACCATATGTGCTCGTCCTGTCACATACTCACAAATGTCACATTCCATTCAGGGAATTTTCTTCTTTAAAAAAGATTGCTAGACAGCAGCAAGTTGCATCAGTTAAGAAGTGAAACAAAATCCTGGGCAACAATGATGACTTACATAATCGCCTGAGATGATTGAGCTGCAAAGTCCAAACACATTACTAATCACTGCTGCATCAGAATCAGAAGCATCAGCTGAATCTGCCAAACATGTTCGGCACAAAACAATTGTTTCAGGCTTTGTTCAGACGTACTACGATCCTCGCATAAACAATTTGTTGGTTCCTTTTCAAAAGAACCGAATGACAGAGTGGGAAAAATGATCAACGCACGATCGTGGAAACGGTCGAGTTCCTAGAATAAAAAAATTTGAGATTTGCTCGTGCGGTCGGTGGGTCCAATGACGAGTCAATTGAAAATTCCAGTAACTTGTCAGTGCTGCAACCCCAGGTATTGTACCGGGTCTAGTCCATCACACACAAACACACGTTCATATGAGTATATATCTACTCCAGGAAGGAGTAGACGTCAAATTTTTATCGTATTTATTTGGACGGGTTTTTTCCTATGTTCAGACACCATTTGCCGGTTCGCACAAGCAACTAGCTCCATCTCTCCGTCCACTACTCTATCTTGTTCACAAGCAAACAATCCGGACATAAACATAGTCCACATAAAGAAATTTCAACGATTTTATGCCCCGTTTGGTAGAAACATTTGTTTTCGAACGAACCAAACGAGATTTGAACTATTTCCGCTTGAAATTTGGTATTCAAACTTTCAAGAGAAACGAGAGAGCTAAACCCGTGGTCTCTGCCTGTGGGTGGGTGACGGAATTTGACAACATTGCTTTATTTGTTTGGCTGACGAGACCATGCAACTTGTCAAATCAAATTGTCAACAAACCCCAAGGAATAAAATACGTCGAATCAGGGGATATTCATTCCCGTCAGATCAAGCTACAGACAGAGATCGAGATCTCTCATTCCCTTGCGTAATCTCGTGCGCTCTTTACTTACGTACTTTCTTAATCGCCCGCCTAAGCACCCAGTTCTTGTAATAACATTAAAATAAACCTAGTAGGCACAGACGTATGTAGAGCCTTTCTCCACTTGTAACTTGATGACACGAATATATATGCCTGAAATCCAATCCTAGGCGAATTCAAGCGGTTGAAAAGAGGCGAGTAGAAAAATTCAGCGAATTTTGGTGAGGTGTCAGGCAGCAGCGGCGGCGGTCGGTGTCAGGAATAGCTAGCTCCTGCGGGAAGCAACGAACAAAGCAGCGGTAAAGAAGAGGGATTAGGCGATTAGCAGCAGCAGTGGTTAATTAATTAATTAGTTAGGCCACACGTACGGTGAGTCATTAGCGCGTTTTAATTAATTTTAACAGCGCTGGCGGCGGTGCAGAATGAAGAAGCTTTGGCGCGCGCGGGTGCGTATAAGATAGGAGAGAGAGAGAGAGAACGCGAGGCCGAGGCGTGCACGCGGCGGCGACCGGCCATGACTCAGGACACCGTGCTGATCGCCGCCTCCGTGGCTGGGCTGCTCGTGTTCTCGGCCGCCACGTTCCTGTGTTCCAAACGGCGCAGGCACGGCCAGCGCGCGCAGTCGCCGTCGCAGCGGCGCGACGCGGCGGGCGACGACGAAGACGTGGAGCTCGGCCACGGCGGAGGCGCGGCGGCCGGGCTCGACGACGCCGCGCTCGCCGCGTACCCGACGCTGCTGTACTCTTCTTCGCCGTCGTCGGAGGAGGATAAGGAGAAGGAGAAAGGCGAGGAGGAGGAGGCGGAGGGGCGCGACGGCACCGGAGAGACGGCGGCGGCAGCGGAAGGTGGGTCCGGGTCCGACGCGGTGCGGTGCGCCGTGTGCCTGGCGGACTACGTTGACGGCGACGAGCTCCGGCGGCTGCCCGGCTGCCGCCACGCGTTCCATCGCGGGTGCGTCGACCAGTGGCTGCGCCGGAGACCGACGTGCCCGGTCTGCCGCGCGTCGCCGCCGCCCCCATCGATGGCCAAGGCGTTGCCGGCTAGCTAGCTCGTCTCGTCGTGAAGCTATAGTCGCCGATCGAGGCGCGCACGGCCGGCATGGATGACGAAGTGAGTAAGTGACGACGGGAGTAGGGCGTGTCGCTGTGGAGGAGCATCTCAGCATCGCGTAGGTAGGCGGTACACTCCCTCGTAGAGCGGCGGAATTAATTATTAAGTGTTTCACAAATTAATTATTTTATTTATTGGTTTTAAATTCCTTCTCTTCCTCGTAGTACTTTGTGTAGTAGGAGTACATACTCTCTTCTCTCCCTTTGACAAAATATGAGATAGATATATGTAGGTCCGATTTTCTCAACTTTAATTAAATTTATAGACTTACGTATAATATGAGAATGATATTTATTAGCAACATATAATGATCTATTTTTTTTCTAGAATACGCAAAGATTTACGTATCTTGTATTTATTAAGTAGAAGAGAATTTTGTTTTTACAAGAACAACACGACCCGAAGTCGTGGCGGCATAGATTTTACATGAAACGAAGCCGACGTCCCACGACCAAGTCAAGAGTACAAAAACGGACTACTCACGCACTAAGCGACCTAGGTTGCGTGCCCCGACCTCGATCCATAAATCGGCGGTGTGTTTGATGGTGTTCAGTGCGCGCTCCTGAAGCAACGGACATTCCTCTCCTTCCACAACTTCCATACCACGAGTGAGTCTGCACCTTTCGGCTTTTTTTTCTCTGTGCCATCTTATTAGCCGTCAGTGATCTCACCAGTCGAGCAGATAGACTCTCCCGATCTGAGAAACGTCGACTCCCAGCGTGGCCAAGATGTTCCACCACACTTTTCTCGGGAGAGTGAGCAAGACCCAATGATGTGGTCAATGGTCTCTTGATCACAGAGGTAGCAATATTCATCCGTCGGAAGGCCATGTGGTCGCCTCCCGTCCGCGGTCCACTGTGCGAGATCTGGTTTCCTTGACAACGTCGAGGACAGCTCGTGGTGGCAATACTAGGTGGGGGAAGGAATGGCCTCAATTGAGAATTGAGACCCAATAGTGGGCTAGGCAGGGGTAGCGACTAGGGTATCAATTGTTCTTTAGAGACAAGCCTCACACATCTCTATTCTTCTTCACTAATTAAGGGCATGTTTAGTTCTCATCTCCTAAACGAAAGTGGACTAAAATATTTTAGTCATCTTTTATTAACTCTTGAGTGACTAGCTAGTGGAATTAAAGTGTTTTAGTTACTTTTTAGTAGTTTGTTTGATAGTTTAGTCCATAATAAAGTTTAGTCCACTTTAGTTTAAGAGGTGAGAATCAAACAGGCCGCAACAAGCCAGGTACACGGGTGGTCGTTTAATTACTATTGCAATGTGTGGATCTCTTTTACAATCCATTTGTCATGCTCTTAGTACGAATTAGAGTTTTGAAGCTTATTCATCGTCATCGATGCATTCTCTTTTCCAAGAGTTTTAATAAAATCTTTCGTTATCGAAAAAAATGCATGCTTCCAAAGGTTAGCTACAGGTACAGGCCGGTCGTCGTCAGTCAAAGCCAACTCATCGTGCGACGACGACGCTTGGTGAGCAGCTGGCCAGCCTGGCCCTGTCGTCTTTTACCGTGGCAGACGAGACGATGTACGTTTCGATCAAAGTCGTCTAGTTTATTTTTGCGGGAGCCAAATCTATTTTTTTTCCTAACATACTTTTGTGCTCTTCTGAAAGAGTTAGAGCCACGATAAGCGGTATCAAACAAACCTATATATATATAACATGCTGCTTTTCGAAATGCATACTAGCTACTATCATGCGTACGTCTCTAGCTAGTCATGACTTGGGCTGTCTTTGGAATCGATCTTTCTCTCTTATATAACTTTGTCTGTGTCTTTTGAGAACATCATGCGACATCTATATAAACAGTCCATAAATAAGGTTTAAGCAATATGTATCAACCATCCATGCATGCATGGCTGTGCTTTCTTTCCTTTCACAAAAGAACAAAAAAAAAAGGGAAAAGAAATGGTTGTTCTTTTTTCAGCTAGTACACCTGTGAGATCGACAGAGACTCGTGTACGATGTTGACAGTGCAGAGAACAGAGGAGTACTCCCCCTTTCACTGTTTGTAAAGTATTCCAAACTGTGTTTAGCCGGCGTATGTTGGCTTTGCTCATCTGCCAAGCAAACCCCATGGTTTTTTTTTATGGAAAGCAAACCCCACTGTTTAATCCTCTTTTCATCACTCTGGGCTCCCACAGACTAGGATTAGTACAGCTTTCGAACCGGTGTAGCGGACATGAAAGCGTGCGTCGGCCCATGCACTCCGCGGCCCAGCCGCTGCGTGGCGTCGTCTCGGGCCGGTCTCCTCTGAATTGCCATCTGACCGGCTCAGTGGTCAATGCCATCTAGAGTGGGATATCCATGTAATATAATCTTCTTTGTGGAATTCGGAGTCATTTAATTGGTTTGTATAGGAAAATGATGATTTGGGATGAGTAGAGATATAGATAGAGTTTTTATACTATTTCCATGTAGCTAATATATATATATATATATATATATATATATATATATATATATATATATATATATATATATATAGAGAGAGAGAGAGAGAGAGAGAGAGAGAGAGAGAGAGAGAGAGTCGCGACTTGCATGCAGAGGAAGCAGAGGAGACATGAGAGTGAATGGATCAATAACTTAACGCTTGGTAGTGAGGGATAATGAGATTGTATAGGCTCGTATCCGTTGATAGTGTGATCAATCGCAGACCAGTCATCCAACGACCAAACGCAAAACAAGGGAATAATAATCCATTAACACTGTAAAATAAATTAGGATCCAAATTAAAAGATCTGAATTAAACAACACCAAAGTATCCATCTTCACTCGAAAGAAACCCAAGCCAAGAGCATAACGATGCACATAAAGATCACTCCACTAAGCTCGACTTGAATGCCATGTAAACCTTCACAAGAGCCTCCAATAATATGTGTACTGATTCAAGGTTCAAAGAGAACTCAAAGTGAGCTAAAGAACACATATTATATAGCTGTATGTAGGCCATATGGAAACCTCCTACATGTTGGCCACCTCCTACATGTTGGCCAATACATCTAAGGATGTAGAGGCCGGATATTTTGATATTCATTATCTATAAAAATATAGTGTCACCGGATGATTCGTTGGGGGACACACGTGTAGTACCAAATTACACGATCATTAGAAATTTGGTCAAATCAATTTATAGAAATTTGGTCAAATCAATTTACACTGAGCATAGTAGTAGTGTCACCTGATGATGTGGCTGGTGCCACAGATCAGTGTTTACCATTGGATGAGCACAAATAGCTTGGCCAACTTAGATCCAGCCCTCCACAGTGTCACTGAATTGTGTATTGCACTTGATCCAATCATCCAAGACTTTGTTTTAATTAAGTTTGGATCTCGTCCGATCCATCTTCTTTGAGATTCTTATGAAATTCTCTTTCACTTAGGGCCACTTGTGTGATGACTTAGGGCATGTTTGGTTCTCACCTCCTAAACTTTAGTGGACTAAAATATTTTAGTCACCTTTTAGTACCTCTTGAGTGACTAGTAGAACTAAAGTACTTTAGTCACTTGTTAGTCAGTTTGTTTAGCACTTTAGTCCCTAAAAAAAGTGTCTGAAGTTTAGTCTACTAAAGTTTAGGAAGTGGGAACCAAACATGCCATTAGTGGAAAATTATATATAAATTTCAAACACTCTCAACTCAAACTTTCAACAAGCTATATACTCGTCTCCACTAACTTAATTTGAATAGTGTACAACCAAAGCTAATGGAAGATGTCACATAAGTCTGAATGTTTCCCAATACCAAGTGTGAAGTAAAACACTATATATATTATTGTTCTTAATCTTCATGAATATTCATACACCCATACATCAAATCAGTACTTGGGGCCAAGATAACCATATGTCCTCAATGCGACTAGCTAACTCAAATGTGATGACCACCTACAACACACACGTTAGTCACATAGTACCTGACATATGTTCATCAATCATGCATTGCCTCGGTTAATGTCTGGCGGTTAATGTCGTAGGCGGTCGTTTTATTTATTGAAGCACCAAAAAAATGAAAGTCTTGCAAAATAAATTTACACACCGTTAATTGCACGGAGTATGTACATGTCGTATCAACATCGTCGATCAACGGTAACATACATTAATTGATTCAATGATGATCCCTTTTGCACCATATTCCATGTCGTCGATGTGAACGAGACTCTCCTGGCGCATAACCAGGTACAATTCATTATGTTGGTTGGTCTGGTCGTCGGGATAGTTACAACACTGTGCCACCGATGCAATCGTCTCAAGCGTGGCGGTCTACGGGTCGTAGAGGTGCACCTCGTGTGTCGTGGTTGCGAGTACAATCTTCTTCTTCATCCTGTCGTCGCCATAATTGTCACCGTGGTTGTTGTCAAAAGGTAGATAGCAAATTGGGATAACTGTAACACCCTGTGTCAAGCTTGCATTAGGATCATCATTAGCCACTAAGCATAAGCATTGCATTGCATTCATGTTTATATATGACATCATTTCATGTGTGTTTGTTTATATTCTTCACACTAGAATTGAATAAGTGTTTTGGTGTTCTACTCTTGATCAACATGTTTAGCTAAGTTTGTTATGTTTAGATTAATGAGTAGATTGTTTGTCTTGTTAATCACCCTGTCAAATTAATCTTAGTTTATTTGTTAAGAATAAAAGTAATTCTTTTCTTAAATAGCATAATTGGTTTTTAATCTAGAACCCTGTAGTTAATGGTTTTCAGAAAATGTGACCTACATGAAAAATGTAGAACATATTATTCTGAACAACGATGGTTTAAGTTCCAAATCTTAGTTTGAAGTTTTTGAAACTGTTCTGAAGTCATTTCAGTTTGAATCAAATAAAAGAAATGGGAAAAAGGAAAAGAAATCGGAAACGGGCCGAGTCTCACCTTTCGGCCCGCTTGGCCTTACCCGCGGCCCAGCCAGCGGCTCGCTCATGCCCGCGCGCCCCGCGCACGCATGGCGCACGAGCAACGCACGCGCCGCTCAGGCGCGAGCGCCCGCGCCCGACTGCGGCTGCGCCGTACGTCGGCATCGCCTGCCGCGTGACCAACAATTCCTGCCGACGAGTGCCGAACACGCCTCGCCGCTCGCTGACGCCCTGCGCCGCGCTGCGCCGTCAGCACTGCCTCTGCCGCTGCCGCGCTGCGCCGAGCCACAGACGTGCCGCGTCACCGCGATGCCCCGCCCTCACGCCGTGCTGTCGCGTCGCTTTAAACACCGCCGCAGCGCCTGCCGCCGACCAGCGCCCGCTCCGTCTCGATCGCGTACGAGCGCGTATCCGCGCTGACGGCGCGAGGACCAAGCGCTGCGCCCTGCCAACACCCCTGCTCGCCACTCGCCGCCTCTGCCCGCGCAGACACACCACGCCGCGCCGCGCCTGCCCTCGCCGCCGCAGTGCCGCATC
Source organism: Microstegium vimineum (assembly GCA_022036555.1). Taxonomy (NCBI): domain Eukaryota; kingdom Viridiplantae; phylum Streptophyta; class Magnoliopsida; order Poales; family Poaceae; genus Microstegium; species Microstegium vimineum. Next base: position 41,377,604 of record CM039129.1, read on the forward strand.
CAGTCAGCCGCTCGCCCCGTCGCAGTCGCGATCGAGTGCCGCATCCACCCTAACGGCGCTAGGATCAAGTAGCGCCCCTGCCCGCGCGCTGCCGCCCCTGCCGCGCGCCGCGGACCACGCCACGCCATTGCCTTTCGCCGCACCATCGCGTCACGGCTCCCACCGGCCACGCCGATTGGCCATGACCGCGTCAACAGGAGCGCATACACCCCCTGCCCCTCTCGCACTCGAAAGCACTCGCCCGCACTCGCTCTCTCGCTCGCGCTGCGCCGAGCACGAAACGCACCGCAGCGCCCCCTTTTCGAATTCGCCACCACCCGAGCGTCTCTGCCCGATCCACCTCGCACTCGCACTCGCCTTCGTCTCGCACACGCCCTGCTCGCCTCGCCGTTGCCAGCCGAACTTCTCAGTCGCCGGAACGTCGTCGCCGTTACTCGGCTCGGAGTTTCCATCGCAACGACCAAACACCGTTCACCCCTCTCCGACCCACTTTCGTCGCCTCCATCTTCGTGGAAGCTTCACCGGAGGTAGTAGAGGTGAGAACATCCTTGGTCTAGCTCTAGTTCACCTTGGAACGTCACAGCACCGTTGGTCGTGCGCCATTGTCGCCGCCGCGGAGCTCGCACGTGGCCGGACCTCCTCGGAGCTCCTCTGGCTCAACCAATGCTCGCGCTACACTCCCCAAACCACCGCGGTGCTCGCGCAACCTCTAGCCTAGCACCCCATCGCCGGTAATCACCCCGCCGCTTCGCACCGCCGCATCCCGCCGCCACCGCGCGCCGCCGGCTCGCTACAGGGTCGCGCCGGTTCAACCAACCCCACCAGTCGACGCGCAACGTCATCACGAGTCCAGCGCATCCAACCTCACCGCCGGTGAGCTCACCGTCGGCGAGAACGAGCCGGTCAGCGCCGGTGCTCTGCCCTGGCTCGCTGCCAGGTGGACCCTGCGTTGACTTCGGGTCCCTCCTGTCAGTCCACCCTCCCGCGTGCACTGAGCCGAGCCCATCACTGTTCATCCACGGGCCGAATTTTGAAATGCTTTTCCTTTTTCTATTTTCAGTAAATCGGTTAATGCTTGTTTATTTCATATCTGGAGTTTGGTAAATCCTAAAATGGTGAAATAAATGGTGTTAGAATCTATAAATGAATGTCTTCCTGTTAAAAATATAAAAGTAATTTTTGGAGAATGTGTTGAGTACTGATGTTTTTATAATCCTTTTCTGCATTTACCAAAGTTAATTGTGTTTCTGCATGTAATGGTCAAATAAAAATGTGAAGTTTTTATGCTAGCTCTGTTATCCTGTGTAGAAGCTAGTAAAAATATAAAATGCCATATTTGTGTGTAAGTTTTAATTATTACCTATTAAAATATGTTTCTGCTGTTTTCTTAGATTAATTCCTGTAGTAAATCTGTGCATGTATAAATCATGAATTTTTTTGAGTAGCCTCTGTATGTCCTGCTCTGTCTAGGAAACATAAAATATCTGATATGTTGCATGGTAGAAAAGATACTTGTAGTTCAAGTGTCCTTTTCTCGGGTTTTCTTTGGAAATTCCTATAGAGAATAATCCGGTAGTGTTGATCATGGAACTTTCTTGATAAATATGTTTCTAAGTAAAGAACCTGTTAAACAAAAGATATAGCACGTTTCACCCTGTTAGCTAGTAGGTCTAGTTCTAAGTGTTTTTTCTGCATTTAAATTCATCTTTTTGTATCTGCTAGCTGGTAGCTTTGTTTTGGATAAATTCTCTGCAGTAGCATCCAGTAGGCTTGTTCTGTCCTCTGTAATTTTTGGTAGATTTTTCTGAGCAGTTTATAATAGGCTTGCTGTGCAAAGTGGAACTAGCATGAATACTTAGGTTAATTCTAAAAACAATATTTGAGTGTTTAATTCTTGTTCAAGCATCATCCCTGCACCATCAAGTTTACTTATATGCATTGCAAACATCCAGGCTCAGTAGAGGAACCCCAGGTGCCACTTCCAGAGGAAGGAGTCCAGGAGGTGCAGGAGCTGAACGAGGAGTACCACGAGCTCGACACTAACCTCCCCAAGTGCCCTGACCACCAGCCCTCCACCTTCACTCAAGGCAAGCCCCGGAGCATCCTTAAGCCTCCCAGTATTTACAATTAATCTACTTGAGTAATTTATATTGTGATGCATTAAGTGATAGGAGTTGGATGAATCCCAATTGTTGCATTTCCTTCCTTGACTATTGAATTACCTACTTTGTTAACCTGATAAATAAAAGTAAAAGCAACCGCTTAGCATGCTTAGCTCAAATGGTTACCTTTATATTCATAGTATTATTCCATGGGGGTAATACCGATCACGGTTGGCTATATTTTGCTATCGTGGGAAAGAACCAATGGTAGTAATGAAATGCGGTCAACTGGAAGGCAAGGGCACCAAGTGGTTTAGACTTGGGGGCAGTCCGTCCGTTGGATCGTATAGGTTTGTATACGATGGTGGTCCTCTTACATATTCGAATGCGCCCTTTCACATAGGGGCCGTTGGGAGTATCGACCCCGAAGCCGAGTAAACACTGTCCGGGCTGACTCTCAGCCTACTTCTGGCACCCTCTAGTTTGGAGATACGACCTGCCCCGTGGTGGCCAACTAATTTCTCCAATTGGGTGGATTACTCTGAGATCACGGCGGTACTACCTGGACTTTGTTGAGCGGTAACCCAATGCATGGACCCGACGGGGAAAGTGTGGGCGTGTGTTAAAGGTAATCTTGCCAGCTGGTTGTATATCGATTCGAGTCGCCGCCTCACACCGGATAGTGGGGGATTATGCTGAGCTTCACCACGGTACAACTCCATGTGGCATCGTAATGGTTCTACTAAAATATTGATGAAGTAATTGAATATGGTTTTATTATATTGGTTGCTTAGATTAAGTGAGTGCTCTAGTACAGGTGCAAAACCTAGAGATAAATAATAGGATGGAAAATGGGTGCTCTCTAATATTCTTAGTTGTTTCATCTTTCTTGCGTTTCCGCAAAAAGCAAAGTTTATTCAGATCCACATAAATAGTCATTCATATCCTTGGAATCTTTATTTTCAGTTAGACGGGTAAGTCTAGCTGAGTACATTCCCGTACTCAGGGTTTATCCCATTTGTTGCAGATGGCCAAGTATACTTTGGCTATTGTAAGGACTGTCTCTATCCTGTCGAAGGAGAAGAGGAGTAGGCTTTGGGCAAGATTTTCTACGAGCTCATCTTTTGTTGTTGTTGGACGTGAACTCGTGGGCACCCCTATTTATTAATGGTACTAGTGTGGAGTGAAAACTTTGGGTTCGAGTTTTAAAACAATGTTTCATTTGGCCATAGGTGTTGTGGCGTGAGCACTACTTTATTTGGGACAAAGTGTTGTAATAACTTTATTTCGTACTTCACAAGTATTTCGTTTTAATGGTTGGCTCGTACGAATGTGCATACCTGAGTTTGCGCGATCTTGGTTAGAGATACGATTCTTAGAAATCCTTCGAGATTTCCGGACTACCGGAATTATATGGGCTCAAATGTTTAAAGTGGTTGTTAATTCGGTAACTTTGGTACTTGATCTCTTATAATTTGGACGGTTCTGCCACAATCAGCCATGGTTCCATTAGCTTCTTCTTCATCAGAGACAACGAGGATGACGACATGGCGAGGAGGTCCTCGTGGATCCGATAGTCCAACGATACCAGACGCTAGATTCGTGGTCCTTGAGCTTCCAGACCTCGAACATGGTGCGGTCACGGACGGGCAATGGAAGCTTCGGAGTAAAAAATGAGTGCAAATATGTAAAGTCAGAAAAACAGGGGAAAATGTGTAGTTAGAGTTGAAAACGAGGGCAATAATATAATTGGCACTTATTATTATATAGACTCGGCGCTGATGCCGCTTGATGACTATTCAGACTCGACTTTCTAGCTGGAACTGTAGCTGTAACTATTTGGACTTGATCAACTTCATAACTGGAACTGGAGTCGCTTAAGGCTCCCCCATTCGGTAGCCTCCATCACAGGAGTGCCGAGGCGAGGAGGAGGAGGAGGAGGGGCACGCAGCCCCACGGCACAGTGGCGTTGGGCAAGCATTTCAATCCCACACGGGTGACTATCTCCACTAAAGATTACCAACAAAATCGACATCTTGTTTATGTATCAGCAAATGCAGAAGTCTGGATCAACATTGGACATAAGAAAAATTGCTCACCTAAGAATGCAAGGTCTTTCCGAGATTATGAAGTTCCTTTGCAGGAATTGCTTGTTAAGGAATGTCAAAGCGGATCAACTGGCTCTAGGGATGTTCTGTAAAGCTGTGAAACCTATTGCAGATGCTGAAACAATAAAATACCTACATGGTTTCATTGCCATTGTAGTGCTCAGAAGCTACCTTCGAAATGCAGAGTCTCAGATATTATCTCTTCAAATTCGTATGCTATTGTCTAGAAGGCATCAGAATAATTAAATTGAAGATTATAAGGTTTGGTGGTTTTAGCTCTGCATTGTGTCATTTGCCGCAGCGTCCCTCATGGATGCAAAAGAAGGTCTCATGAAATTTATTAAAGATGGAGCTTCGTTTGATCTTGTGAACCTCACTCTGAAAATCGTTCATTTGACCCCATAGATAAGTGGGGTGATTGAGGGCTTGAGAGATTTTCCACTTGGACAGACGAAGTTTATTGAAGTTGGGGCTAGTTTACCCTCCAAAGAAGTTTTTCTTCAGCAAAGACTGATCTGACGCCTTCTTGATTTTGTTGAGGAAGACGGGAGATATTGTCATGGTGATACCTTAGAAGATTAGAGTTACTATCATGCTGAGGCTCGCTCCATTCGCTACGCAGGCAACCTGCGCCTTGCCACAACGATGGGTATAATATGTAAAGGTAGATGCAAACTTTTGAACCTTGCTGAGATATCTGATGTTTCTTTGTTGATCTCTGAAACCATGGACTGTGGGTATTAGTTTAGGAAGTGAATGAAGTTTATTCTATTTCTGAAATTTAGTGTATAAGAGAACACATAGTTTTGTCATTTTAGTAGTATAAGAAATTAGAAATGATACCCCGCTGATGCAGTTGTGTTATTGGTTGAAATTTGGGAGAATTTGGGAGGCCTGTTCAGTACTCTGAAATTGTTGTCTCAGCGGTTGAAATATGGGAGACATGTTGAAAGGTTCTAGATGGCTAGATGGGGGGTGAATAGCCTAATAAAAACTCTACAAAACACTAGAGCAAATGTTAGATAACACTTAAGCGAAGCTTTTTGCTCTAGCTCTACTAGGGGTGCAAAGCCACCTATCCAATGCAATTTTAGTCAACAAGTGCTTGTCAATCAATAGCAAGAATCTAAAGCACTTAGCACAAGCTAGCAAGAACAACTACTAAACAGACTAACTAGCAAGTTAACTAGACAAGATATGAAAGAAGTAAATACAAGATAGGAGGTGATTATTATACCGATGTCTTGTGATGGATGGATGTCAATAGGATGAATCAATCACAATGAATATCAAAGAATAGCCGGGAGACAATATGACAATCGATTTTTCTCCCGAGATTCACTTGGTTGCCACCAAGCTAGTCCCCGTTGTGTCGACTACTCAAATGGTGATTCGGTGGCTAATAGGCAATGACAAGCCTATCCCACTAACTCGGGCGCTACAAGAATCCACCCAAATGAGAGTAACTCAATGACACGAGCAATCCACTAGAGTTACCCTTTGGCTCTCCGCCGAGGTGGGTACAAGCCCTCTCACAATCACCGAAGTCGGGCGCAAACAATCACCAATTGCGCTGAAGCTTCTCCACAATCGTCAAGCCGTCTAGGTGTTGGCAAACACCAAGAATAATAAGAAACCACACGGCGATGACGATGACCAAGTGCCACTAAGATGCAATGCAATGATCAAAGCACAGATCACTCAAACTCTCACAAGTATGCAACAAGAGTGAAGAGAGTGAGCTGGGGGCTATCTCAAGCAAGCACAAGTGTATCAAATGAATGAGAGGTGCAAGAGTAAGCCCTAGGAGCCGGCCACAACACTTATATAGCCAACCAAACTGAGCTAGCCATTTTGCTCCTCTTCCACGCTTTTCTGCAAGCATCTGGACGCTGTTTTTCATGGGGGATCCGGACCATTGCGTATGCGTCCAGACCCTCTGTCGATTTGAAGACGGCCGTTGACGCCCTTCCTGCTGCCGACGTGTCGCATCCGGACGCGTCCAACAGTAGCGTCCGGACTCTGCTTCTTCTGCGTCCGGACCCTCACCCAGAGAGAGTCCAGAGAGCGCAAAAGCCCGGACACGCGTCCGGTGTCCTTGGTCCGGACCATGCTTTGCGTCCGGACCCTCTGATCAGAGAAGTCCAGTGAGCGCAGGACCTCGGACTCACGACCGGAGTCAGCGTTCGGACGCTGATCACCGTCCGGAACTCCTGTACGTCGAGGCCAAGCCTTAGGGTTTGCCTCCGGTCGCATTACCAATGGTCCGGACGGCCTCTTGCCTGCGTCTGGACCCTGCGTCCGGATCCCCTCTGGGTTCCAAACTGAGCCGCCTCTTCTTCTCCATGCTTCTAAGTGCTAACACCTTGTGATCCATGCCTTTGTTCACATGTGTTAGCCTTTATAATATATTTTCATGAATTTTACTTTAGTTCTTTGTGTCACTTAGGTTCATTTTAGATATGCAATGCAAATGACCTAGTGGCACATGATAACCGCAATCGACACGAGTTTTCCCTTCTTGATAGTACGGCTATCTATCCTAAATGTGATCACACTCTCTATAGTGTCTTGATCACTAAACCGAAAATGACCCTATAGATATACCTTTGCCTTGAGCCATTTCCATTCCATCTTTTCCTTGTTCATGGAGTACTTGATCCATCATGATCATCCTCTAGGCTCCATGCACCAAGGTGGATTACCCTATCTTGATTTAGCACTTAGCAATAGGATTAGTCCATAGGTTTCATCAATTACTCAAAACCAAACATGGGCTTTCACATGTTCAGTACTATAAAATAGTAGCACATGCGTGATATTACTTTATGAAATAAATAAGGAATGTGATATTTCTGGATTTTGACATGTAACAGTACAAATAGTTCAATCATTTGAGAAATACAGATACAATTCATAGATCGGATTTGAGTTGATTGAACTATTTGACATGCCACCTACTTAGATGCTAGTACAACCAATTTGTGTTCTAGATTATGCTAGAAGGTTCTGGATATAAGGACGAAGGTAGGAGGATAAGGAATGAGATAGGAAATCTAACCACAGCTAGCCTCGAGCCATAGCCTGTCGTCGAGTTCACATTTTGGTACTTCGATGCTTTCTCGGTTTCCCTAGATTGTATATATGTAGGTTGTTGCCTCCTGTATGATCCCTTCATGGGCCAAGACAATCCATCGGTACAGTCCATTAGCCGGTCCAGCCCATGAGGTTCATGACATATATGCTAGAAGGTTCTGGATACAAAGACGAAGGTAGGAGGAAGGGTAATGGGATAGAAAATCTAGCTACAACTAGCCTCGAACCGCAGCCCGCCGTCGAGTTCATGTTATGGCCCTTGGACACTTTCTAAGTTTTCCTGGCTTGTTGCATCCCCTATGATCCCTTCATGGGCCAAGACAATCCATCGCTGCAATCCATTAGCTGGTCCAACCCATGAGGTTCATGACACATTATTATTATCTGAATTGAGTCCTTGTATGTAGCGCTCGTCTATTAGCCGTTCCAAGATGCATATAAGCTTTTTTGTGAAATGGATGCATAGAAGCTTTTGACACTGTGCTTTGGTGACTGAAGTAGCAAGGTGGGGTTCCCTATGCTTGTTAGTACTTAACCTCTGAGACGTCTAGTTGATATGTTCTAATTGATTTGTTCCAAACTTTGTGCTAAGTTCTTATGCAATCTTGACATGTTCTGATATGAGGATTGGCCAGGGCTTTGTTTAGTAGAAAATTCAATTTTGTGGATTAGCATGTGCCAGCCCAGTGCATACTCCTTTATAGTAGAAAATTCAATTTTTATATACTACATATGTGCTCAATTACACACTCCTTTATAGTAAGAATTAATAAGAATGCTACAATTTTCTAACATGAACCAGTTAGAACCAATAAGTTTTCAAAATTTGATCATGATAGACAAAAAGTTCTAGCACCCGTCTAAATAGCAAGGCCCATTTGTGGACTGACTCGGTGTTATCCTCCAAATATCCGAGACTAGCCTCTTTTGCTACAAAAGATGGGATCTCTGTGTTTGAGGTCATGCAAGTGGAAGATTTAGATACCCTTTTCTTGTTGCCTCTTTCCCAGCAAGCTTTTGAGGAAATGGAATCTCTCCAAGCCCAACTGCAAGCCCAGCCATATGATGAGTTCAGTTCACATAAGTGGGTGCCTAAATGGGACAACAAATATACATCACAACGCTTTTACAACGAGGTTTTTAAAAACATAGAAGCCCACCTGATTTTCAAGGTCATCTGGAAGGCAAGATTTACACCACGCGTGAAATTCTTTGCCTGGCTCATTTTGGTGGACCGGCTGAACACCAAATCCATGCTGCGCCGGCATCATCTAAATACTCAGGACAAGGACAATACAAGAGAAATTGAGACCATAGAGTACCTTTTCTTCGAATGTCCCTTTGCAAATGACTGTTGGACAACCATTCATGTGGACTGGGATGCATCTTTTTCTCTGCAGGACATGTTTATCCATGCTAGATTGAGCAGCAACCTCCCATTCTTCACTGAAGCTACCTTGATTGCAGTGTGGGAACTCTAGAAATTGCGCAATGACAAATTTTTCAGAGACGTGCCCCTACTCCAGCCCATTGGTTAGCTAATTTTAAGAATCAGGGTCTCTCCTTCAGTCGGTTCGTTTTAGAGATGATGTTAATGCCTTTTGTGTATGGCTTGATGCATTTAGTTAATTTCTATATCTAAGAACCCCTTTTGTTTATCTATCAATGAAAAAAATCGTGTACTATGGGATCTCCCCCATAGTCTTTTAGCGTAAAAAAAAAGCAAGGCCCAGCTCCGAGCCCAGGACGGCCTCGGTTGTGTGCGGCCAAGGGGTGCACATGCCAGAGGATGCAACCGCCGAACTCCCTCAATCCCCTCCCTTCCGGGTGAATTCGGAATAGATGGAAGGTTTGGATAAAATTTATAGGAAATGAGATTCAATTTGTTTAGGAAATAAGGTTATTTGTTTGTTAGGAGAGGAGAATGGAATACAAGTCGTATAGAAACTATAAATATAGGAGTCATGCATGCAATCATTTCAGTCTTAAGTGAGCATCGAGCAATTTCTCTTCCCTCGATCCCTCTCTCCCACGCGTCAGCTAGTGACGGAACTAGGAAGTTGTTTTTTTTTTAATATTAGGAGGACAATAGTGTTAAATTTTAAAATTTTAATTGAATTTTAAAATTTTTAGTGAAAATTCCAAATTCATAGGGGGCCTAGCTAGCCCCTCCCCCTTCTTCGCACCTGCCTGTCTTCTATGCATGCAAGACTAGCTGCTGCTGTGAATTTGACATGCATATGGAAATGGAAGGCAGGCAGTCCAGCACAGAAGTCATGACCCATCGTGTGTCCTACGGTCAAACGAAGCCGGTTCCAATTCCATACACGGCGATCATTTGAAAACTCATCAAATACCCAGAACAAAACAACTGAAACCCTTCTCAATTCAACTACTACGCATGATGAAAAGTCAGATTTGTATTGGTCGTCGTCGTCTAGCTCGGTCGCCTCACCCGGTTACTTTCGTGCCGGCCGGGCAGGGCAACGAACGGGCATGCACCTCGGCTTCAATGACCTTTCGCCATGCAACCCCGACCACTCGATCGTCAGCTCCACACAATGCACGACGACGACAACCTGCACCAGCTGAAATTAAAAGAAGCTCCGAGATCCATTATGCGTCGACCTGGCCTCGATCGAGTAGGTTAGCAGGTCGTTGTTCCTTGTGCGCACGCAATGGAACGCCGCCAGCCCAGCTAGCGGTGGCGGCTCCGATCCACATAGCTAGCTCATCTATCGTCGCGCGCACGAAGCAGGGGGCGGCGGCCGGCCGGCGGGATGGTGGCGATAGAGATCGCCTTCATGGTCGTCAGCATCATGGCCATCGGCACCATAGCCTTCCTGCTGCATACGTGCGCCCGCCGCGCCGCGCCCGCGATGGCGGCGGCGGTGCGCGCGCGGGAGGACCGCGCCTGGGCTGACGCGGGGGAGGAGGAGAACACCGCCGTGGCCGTGGCCGTGGACGTCGAGGCCGGGCTCGACGAAGCCGCGATCAAGGCGCTGCCCAAGGTGGTGTACGGAGACGAGGATCATCAGGCGGCGGCGGTGGGAGAGGCGAGGAAGACTACGACGACCGCCACGGAGACGACGACGACGTGCTGCGCGGTGTGCCTGGGCGAATACGCCGGCGGGGACGTGCTCCGGGTGCTGCCCGAGTGCTCGCACGCCTTCCACCAGCTGTGCGTCGACCGGTGGCTGCGGCTGCACCCGACGTGCCCCGTCTGCCGCTCGCCGCCGGTGCCGCCCATCCCTGCCGCGACGCCGCCGCTCGCCGTCGCCGCGCCCACCCAGCTCTGATTAGATTAAAGCCCCGGTGTGTACATATACAGTAAAAGCGTTCATTCCCTTATTTGTTGTCTAGAAAAGATGAGCAAATCCTCACCAGCGCGCACACACACACACACACAGCTAGCTGCACAACAAACAGTGTGTCGTGTGGGCAGTACAATAGCCACTGCCACAAAAATTCATTCAGTTGAAACATCACGTCACGTCAGTCACAAAGGAAGCAAGTTTGGATTAGACTCATCCTCCCTCATCAGTGCTGCTGAATGGGATGGATGGATGAAAGGTAGGCAATGCAACCAGGTGCCAACCACCCATATTATTATTTCCTATTTATTAATCTTCCATTCCTTAGCTTGAGGATGTCCCCTTTTAGAATCTTATACTGTATTGTTTTACTGCATGGCTAGCTAAGGCTATGTTTAGAAGGGATTATGGATTTGGTTTCTTGTCAGAAATCAGATGAACTCGATCTGTGAAATGAACAGTGGGTTTCTATTCATGTATGAATGACGTCTCTCATACACAAAGTATTCTACTCCATGCATAAAAAAAAGTATTGTACTCCTAGTAGTACACAAAACTACAAGAGAAATAAAGCCTTCAAACGGAAATTAGAGAATATATATGACACCCTACCATGTCTACCAAACAGGGCCTACATGACTATATATCATTCCAGTGATAGAAGAACAATGTTTTGAGACGTAGTGTAAACCCTTGTTTAGAGCTTGGAATATCAATAACATCACAGAAAATGTGAGCATCCGTGCCAAATCGAGGACTTAAAATATGGTGAACAGGTTCCACCATAGAGAACCTAACTGGCTCAGTTAGACAACGAAAAGAAAAAGACATGTTTAGATTAATAGTGCATGTATTGTTTATCGGTCATTTTTTAGACAATAATGTTTCTGATGAAAATTCCATGGCCCAAATTCTTTTAACCACTTTTAGACATGGCAACCAAATTATTTCAAGTACTCTCGAAGCAATTTTTTCAAAGTTTTGTATCAACTTCATGTATTGTTGTTGAGAAATAAAAGCTTCCATTATTAAAAAAAAATCAAGTATAGACCATTATTCATGTGACACTGTAGTTCCTCGGTGCCAGATTTTGTATAAACATATGCCTAGAAATAATGGAAAATACATGTAGTCTTGTCGTATTGCCATCTATATCATGTTAAGGGTTTATTTGGATGTAGTCAGATTGACACCATTCTACATGTTTTATGATGGATTGGAACTTGAACTAAATTCTGATTCAATCTACCCTAACCCATATTTTTTGAATCTTGAAGAGTCAAAGTATCTTAAGTTTGACCAAACTTATATAACAATATAATAACATTTATGATGTCAAATAAGTATAATTATATTTGTTATCAATTATATTTTCATAGTATGTCTATTTGATGTCATAAATCTTTATAATTTTTTCTATAATTGTTGGTCAAACTTGAGATGTTTTGACTCTTCAAAATCCTTAGACTGTCTTATAATTTGGGATAGATCGAGGGAGTAGCTTTCATGTCCGTGAATTGGTGATGCCATTAGGTTGCTCCTGGAGTGTGGCTTTGTGTGTTGGCTCTATCTTTTTCTAGATAGACAGTCACCAAATTAGCTCCACCTGTATTCCCACTTCAATTCCACCCTAATCAAGGCAGACAAAACAGCCTATTCGGTAAATAAAGATTTTGTTTTGCAGATATATGATATGATATGATATAATATTATCCTAAGCTTGAGACTTTGGTTCAACTGGCTACTACTAGTGATGATGGTGGTCTAGATTCTGTGTCACTTCATGACGTGTCACTGTCGCCGGGTGGGTGCCATCAGCATCGCCAGGCTTCATCAAGGCAGGTGTCCCCAGTGCAGTGCGCGCAGTGCCAAGGCCATCCACACAAGCAAAGCAACCCACTGAGCAGCGCCACCTCCCTCCCGTCACCCGCACACCACACTCGCATCGCACGCAACGCGGAGGCGGAGCAGAGCATCGCCGGGCAGCCAGCCGTCAGCCAAGCTCACTCACTCGACCGCTCGCCGTCGCCGTCGCGGATGGTGGAGCTGGAGGCGGCCTTCGCCATCGCCAGCGTGGTGGTCGTGGTAACCGTGGCAGCCGTGCTCCGCGCGTGCTCCCGCCGCGCCGCGCTCGCCCAGGCGCCCCGCACGGTCGCCGTCTTCGTGGGCGGCGTGGAGGACGTCGAAGCCGGGCTCGACGACGCCGCGCTCCGTGCGCTGCCCAAGGTGGTGTACGGCGACGACGAGGAGGCGGCCGCGGCGTGCTGCGCGGTGTGCCTGGCCGAGTACGCCGCCGGGGACGTGCTCCGGGTGCTGCCCCAGTGCGCGCACGCCTTCCACCAGCGCTGCGTCGACCGCTGGCTTAGGCTGCACCCGTCCTGCCCCGTCTGTCGCTCGCCGCCGGTGATCATCCACGTCGCCACCGCCGACGCCAAACCGCCGCCGCTGCCCTGATCTATCACTTCTCACTTCTCACTTCTCACTTCTCAGCGAATTCCTTCCTCCCGGGGGGGCATAACCGCATAAGCATATGATGTAAAGTAGAGGCATTGTATTGTGTAGCATACAGTATATAGAATGGAATGGAATTGAAGAAAGAAAGTTTTTTTTTTTGAGAGAGAGAGAATATTGAAGAAAGAAAGAAGGTTGAGAAACATGAACCCATCCATTCCATTGCAATTGCAACCACACGAATTCAGCAGAAACATCACATCAACAAATAGCATCAGGTTCGGATGAGATTCTCATCATGCTGTTCCTGGCTGGGTTTATTGGTGCGGGGATGGGTATCCATCCATCCATACATACCCTTCCCCAGCCACACTCTTTTATTTTCCATAACAACATGCAACTAGTTATGCAAGTTTCACAAAACACAAAGACTACACAGACATTAGAGCGGAGTATACATGGCCTAAGATTAATATGCTTACGCAGTTAGGTACAAATACAACCAAGAAGATGGTGGTGGATACATGTACGGCGGCGACACCAGCCATACAGAAACAGCTAAAATGCATAGCCCTAATTTATCAACCTGTCACCCAGCAACAGCGTCAGACTCACTAATTAACATGCTTACCGATCCATCGACTTCTTTTTTAACTGATTACAGTGCGAATGCAAATGCAAATGTTTGTTCCTAAATGAGATACACGGGTGCGAGAAGGGGTTCAGGCTTCCGGTTCCCGGTTTCAGATGCACTTCACCGTTGAGTGCGGCACCTGCCCGTTGTTCACGGGCTGGCTCTCCTGACTTCCGCCTTTGTCGGCGGAGTTCTCTTCTACTGGAGCAGCAGCGTCTGGCTTCGCTCCAGGTGCTGGATCGGCGGCAGCAGCATCCTTGGTTCCGGGTGCTGGATCAGCAGCAGCAACATCCTTGGTTCCAGGCGCTGGATCAGCAGCATCTGGTTTGGTTTCAGGTGCTGGAGCAGCAACAACAGCATCTGGTTTGGTTTCAGGTGCTGGAGCAGCAATAACAGCAGGCTCAGCATCTGGTTTTGTTTCAGGTGCTGGAGCAGCAACAGCAGCAATCTCGGCATCTGGTTTGGCTTCAGGCACTGGAGCAGTAACAGCAGCAGGCTCCGCAGGAGCAGGAGCCGAGTTCTCAGTTGGGTTGCTTGCTGGAGCTGGTGCTACAGCTTCAGGCTCAGCTGGCTTGGCATCTTCTTTCTTGTCCTCCTCCGATGGTGCAGGAGGAGCTACAACAGATTCAGCAGGTTTCTCAGCTTCTTTCTTATCTTCTTCCATTGGTGCTGGAGTAGGAGCATCAGGCTTGTCTGCAGACTTTTCAGTATCTTCAGTTTCAGCAGGAGCTTCCTTAGTCTCTTCAGCAGGTTTCATCTCCACATCAGTCTCCTTTGTGGCATCTTCACTTGGAGCCTCCTTGCCAGTTTCAGCATCTTTGGCTTCTTCGGTTTCAGGGGCTTCTTCAGTTTCAGCGGCTTCCTTCTTCCCCGGCCTCCCCTTCCTACCACTTGAGTTTCTGCTGCGTTTTGGAATCTTCTCGCCCTCTGGGCTATCAAATATCTTGACTTTCTCGCTAATGCGAGCAGAACGCCTTGGAGTATCACCTGTTTGCAAAGCATTTCAGATGGTGAAGACAAGACTTCTAAACCCATCCACATTTGTATTAGAGCCAGAGATTTAAAGAAATAACGAGTGGTAGTCAAATTTTTACCAGTTCCCCAATCAAACTCTGAAGCAGCAGGGCCTCCAGGGTGTGCCTTCAGGTACTGGCCTAGTTGCCTCTTGTTCTTAATTTCCTCGCCAGTCGGTGAAACAAAAACAATCTCAGATCTTCCCACTCTCTGGGGAGTAAACTGTAACATTGAAAAAGAAAGTACATTAGTTCATGCAATCAGATATCCCCATAAAATACACGTTAACTAATGAAAGAAATGAGTGCCTACTAACAGCTATCTGATTCCTTGGAAAAAGAAAAAGTGATCCTTTGAAAGATCAGAAAAAGTTAAGGGAACACATGAACATGCTACCAGGAATAGTACTAGCCTTGGCACCATCTAATGATCGGTGTTCATCTATCATCCAGAGGATTACATATAAAAAACCAGAGGCACCACTAACTGAGAAAACTGCTGGCTCCACAACCAGGTAGTCCACTAACACCGCGCGGGAAAACTGTACTGATGTAAATATCGCGAAGAAGAACAGCTAGGACACAGGTGGGTCAGTAAAAGACAGAATGCTTGGAGACAGTGGAATGCATGCTTGCCAATTTACTGCTAGGTATGCATCCCAATCAACAAAGAACTAGACTGTTACACTGTTACAGTGATCTTATTAAGAATTGTAGCTTCACAAGTTCGCATTACACTCTTGGTTTTCACCACCACAACTGAAGATGCTACAGTCAATGTGACTCAAACGGACAAAAAAACATTAGCTAAAGTAACTGGATTTGGATACATGATTAGCCAGAAACCAATTTCAATCCACTCCAGTTCAGCAAGGAAAAAGTATACAGATAGATTTCAGCAAGGAAAAAATAAACAGATAGATTTCATAATGAATATTAGTGTGAAACTTATGGGACAGCTTAGCAGAGATAAAGTGACACCAGATAAACTTCTAATTACTAGCATAGTGTTTACAGAAATGAACGGGAAAAACAGTTATCTCACAGCTTAATAGAAGTGATAGATCTTTATTGGATATCTAGCTAGCAAAATTAGTTTATCAGCAAAAAATAAAACGATGGCCATATAATGGAGAATTTGAATGCCTTAGCAAACTCCAAAGGAGGGCTATAGAGTGTTTTTGAAGCCTTATCATCCACTTCAAATACATTGTCATCAACAAATATGTAGTTAATTTGAACATCACAATATATGGAAACAATATTTTACTAAACATAACAGAAAGCTGCAAAACCAACAAAAAATTGAAATGTGCACAAAATAATGCAAGACACTTAATCATAATATCTATTGGTCTTAGGAAACATTATCCCTCTGTTTGAACAACAGAAAAAAAAATTAACACAACAACAAACAAGAGCCAACCTAGTGGCTGATTTAGCAACACCACGTGTCCAGTTGCTATGTGACCAACATAACGATAAGCATGCAAATAGTTAATAACCAATCGCAAAAAATAGGTAGCCGACAAAGAATAAGAACGTCACCTTAAACAGTTAAATTAATGTGGTAACGTAAGGCATTAAAGGTACAATCCACAACAACTATTTCCAGCTCCAATCATCTATCTTTTTAGATGATTCCAACATTGAACTTTATCCAGCATTCGAAGTTCGGTTTCTCCCAGCTAAAAACAGAAACATATCATGCTAGACGACAAGCTATATCAACTGCGTGAGCTATTCAATGCTTCCCGCCAATACAGAAACTAGATATCGTAGCCATTAATAGCATGAAAATCGCATTCCAACAACCAATAATGCAAAACAACGACACTAAATCCTATGAAGCACCATTAGTCTCCAGCTAAGAATAAAAAGTAATCATGTTAGACTACACAGAACAGGTAATTCCTAGGCTAATAAGTTTGTTTGGCACTTTTCTGTTATCCAGTTGAAAAAGGATACTGAAACAACCATAAATACATCCGATAACGAACAAATAGCAGGCCCCTAAACTGAAAGCTTGAAAAATTGGGATTTTCAGGTGGGTATTCATGTCATACTACATCTGAGCAGATGGATCATTTTCAAACCCTCCAAACACTTAGGCCTTGTTTGGATGTGCTCATGTGCATGTATTCATCTCAATCCACATGTGTTGGAGTGGACTGGAATGTAACTTAGTTTAATTCCACTCCAATCCACTTCAACACATGTGGATTCAGTTGAATACATGCACATCCAAACAATGCCTTAATAGGATCAGTGTGGCAGCACCCTGTTCTGTTGCATTGGGCTTTCATTTCTTGCTTGATTCAGCTCAACAAGCACTTGTTCTAGCAAAACTGGCACTAATCACAGTAAAATGAAACTAAAACCAAACCCATGGACCAAGATATGAACAGATTCACTAAGCACACATATTCTAACAATCAACATCAAACTGGAAATGGGTAGGACAAACCCCTATTACCAGTAAATCAACAGCTCAAAGCTGCAGAACATACTCCATTCCAGCTTCACTAAACATACACTACTACTAAAGCAATGTTAACCACCTGAGCCCAAAGTAATTGCTGAACCATAAGAAGTCAGAACAAAACAAAGCATTGGAAACTAACCTCCTCAATCTAAAATGACCAATTGAACATCCAATTACAAATCAGGGCCTAAAGCTCTAGGAGCAGTGATTGGCTGATTGCCAAAGTTCTAAGCTGCAGGAGACTCCCCGTTCCAGCTTCACTAAAAACACACTGCTACTCAAGTAACATCAACCGCTAATCTGAAGTATAGATGAAGCATTTCAGGCCTGGACAGAAGAAAGCACTGGAACCAGTAACCTATCATCAAACAATCAACACCCAACTGGAAAGAATTATCCAAAAAAAAAAAAAACCCAACTAGAAATGGGCAGTGATTGCCATAGCTCCAAGGCGCAGGAGATTCCCCATTCCAGCCTTACTACGACCACACAACTATTCAAGCAGAATCAACCGCCTAAGTCTGAAGTAATAAGCTTGGGTGCCAACAATAAAGGAAACCCGATGATGACGAATTTCGGTCTGAACAAAAGCACTGAAATTCCCAAGCCTATCAACAAATAGCCAATCTCGAATTTGGAAACCGGTGGGCCGCTAAACCCTAGCACCCCAAATTGCAAGAGCCCCAAACTGGAAACAGCAAAACATTCCCCAGTCCGTGTAAGCAGCAAACACAGTACAGCAAGCAAACAAAGCAAGTGAACAGCGACACTTCGCGGCCAGATTTAGGGAAAAAAAAATTCCTCGGGCTCAGCTCGCCCCCGACAATCTCTAGACGGCCCCTAATCCCAATCGAGCGTCCGACCAAGCTCCGAACCATCACCGTACGGACCCGTGGTAGCTCACCAACCACACCGACCCGCATCGGGTAGAGTGAGGCGCGGTCCAGCCGTAGCGGAGAGCTAGAACACTCGTCCCAGCTTTCGAATCGAGCTCCGCAACCGCAGGAGGAGGCTACGAAGTACGAACCCGAGCTGAATCGCTGCGGCCGCCGGCCGGGAGGCAGCCTCGCAAACCCTAGACCCCCCAAACAAACCCGAAACGTGAGCTGTCGAACGCCAAACTAACCAGCACAGCCAGCGCGCGAAACCCTAGAATTCGCGGGCGGGGGAAGTCGAATTCCGCGCCGCGGGGACTCACGAGCACCGCGAATTCCACCCCTAGAGACTAGAGCACCCCCGAATTCGACGCGAAACGAAGCATAGCAGAGCAGGTCGGTCCAGCTAGCGAGCGAACAGGCAGGAAGCGGGTAGTTATCACCACAGTACCTTCTTGGTCCACCCGTCGGGAGCGGGCATCTCGACGGACACGACCTCCTCCGCCGCCGCCGCCGCTTGCTGCTCGCCGGGCGTCGCCATGGTGGTGGTGGTGGTTGGCGTGGGGGGTTATCCCTAGCTCCCTCGCTCGCTGCCCCGCGCCCGTCCCGCTCGCTCTCGCTTGTCAGTGTCACGCGCTCTCTCGCCGCTTGCTGTTGGTGTTGGGTAGTGTGTGCAGGTGGGTGAGGGGGAAGGGAGCAAACGACGGGCGCGTGGGGATTTCGTTTCCATTATATATTAGTATGCAATAATAATATGGAAATAAAATAAATGCAAACCCACTTCGCGACGTCGGGAGAATTCGGATAACGGCTCTCCCTTCTGTAGGCCGGCGACGGGGACGCTCCGCCCGCACGCAGCTGACTCGTGGGTCCATGAGCGCTCTAGGCCGTGGTGGGACCGTAGTGGCAGCGAACGCGGAGTGAAGAAGCGGTTGGTAGGTACGGCGTTGGGACGGACGTGCCGGGACCACCGTTGCGCTCTGCCGACGGCGTGAGGGGGGTGTGGCGCGGGCCGCGTGGGCGCGGTGCGTGGACCGGACGGCAGCGGTGGGTCCCGGAGCAGCAGAGAAACGGACGGCGTGAAGCGTGGACCGGGTCTAGGGAGGCGGCGCGGGCGGGCGGGGCCGGACGCCCCGCCGGACGGCAAACTGGATTGCACTCCCGCCTCGTGGAGTCCGCGGGAGCGGGAACTGGGCCTTTCTCTCTCTCTTTCTCCTCGGGGGCCGCGCGCCCGTCACGTGGCAACCTCGGCGCGGATAACCCTTCCCCCGCAGCGCAGAGGAGATCCGGTGCAGGCGTCCGGCGCACGTGACCGTAAAGATGGCAACGGAGCGGGTCGTGGCCGGGTGAAGCATCCGCGCACCCGAACCCGAAACCCAAGAATAAAACCCGCCCCGAACCCGAAGTCCCTTTCGGGTCAAGATTCACACCCGACCCTGAACCCGACGGGTGCCCGAGACCCGACAAGTCACCCGAAACCCGAGCACATAACATGAGCAATGCGCTATGCTATGAAGTGTCAAGAAAGAAATCAAATCCATTAGCCAATAAATCAAATATATTATGGCTACAAACTCTATAAGTTGCATCGCTCAAACATACAATATTACATAGCAATATGAAATAAAGATGTACTAATCCAATCCGGCTATAGTACTAGTAGTACATCGATAGCAGTGAGCAGTCCTTCGGATGTACTAATCCAATCCGGCTGGGGAAAATGTGGATCCGCTTGACGGCTTGAGCATGAGAAGACGCGTTAGCAGTCAGTTGCACAGGAACTGGCCTACTGCTCAGCAGTCTAACAACGACACGCTAATTCGAGTAGAGGCTGTTGGGATTCAGGTGTGCGAGGAGCGGCGAGCAGGGAATAGGGATGGCCGGGGTAGAGGGCTCGCCGCTCGCTGCCGAGCTAGGAGCGGCAGCAGATGCATGGCTGAGCAAACAGAGACCCGTGGCGGAGACAGGCACTGAGCGAGCAGCGAGCGGTGCGCGTGAGGAAGGGCCTGTGCGGCGGCTGAAAGGATGTGTGGCTGGTGTTAGGGTTAGGGATGACTAGCAATCTGTTTATATACTACAGATAGTAACTGAGTCAGGCTTTATTCACTCGTGGCCTCATGGGCTAAATTGACATGGGTGCCCAACATATATATTTCGGGTCCCCACGGATCCCCGCGGGCCAAATTCTAAACCCGGCTCCGAATCCGCCCCGAATCGGGGACCCGAACCCGAGACCCGTGGGGCGAAAATCAGACCCGCCCTCGCCCCCGTCGGGTCTGAACCCACCCCGTTGCGATCTTTACGTGACGGAGCGCGGGGTGACGTGGACGTCGCGCACCTCTTCGGCCGTGTCGTGTCACCGCGGGCGCGCAGGGCAGCACCCCGCGAATATTCCATCCTACTCCCGTCTCTCTCTCTTATTTCTCTGATTCTTTAAAGCTTGATAAGATATATATCCATAAACGAACTAATGTTGTTCATGAGTACTATTATATTAAACAATGGGATATATCTCGATATAACAAAAAAAATGGAGATTTAAAATTAACACTATTTAACTATTATTATTAAGCGTTGTCAGTAGGGCCGAGCACCCGTATCTTTTTCGGCCGCCCAGAATGGGCCGTTTCTGCGTGGCTAGGTCTGGGGATGTTGATCTGGGCCAACAGCAGGAGAAGACCGGTGCGGCTCACACGAGTTCCCAGAGGCCCATAGATCATGACGTACTAGAGCGATTCTGTTGTTTTTCTTATTTATTTAATTATTATAAAAACAATGATTTTTTCCTTCTTCTCTGCAACCATTAACCAACAGTGGTACTCTGAACTGCCATGCATGCATCTCCAAGATCTTGGCTTTCACTGCAGAATCCAGGCTTTGGATTCGGAGTGCACCCACCAATGCAAATGCAGGCTCAAACATGCCTGAACGAACAAGTGAACATTTCTGTACCCGAACCAATGCAATGCACATGCAGTGTACCATTATGCACTTGTCTCTAGTATGCCATGCTCTTCGTTTAGCCTCTGCAATTCAGTCACAGTGAGGAGTGCTAGAAACATCTATCCAAGGACAAGGATGGAGTACTCGTACGTGCGTCAGGCTCTGAAAACAGCAAGGAAGGAATAGACTACTAGGAGAGAGAAAGCTGAGACCAACAGAGCAGCCAACGACAGCTACACGTGCTCAGTGCTTAGCAGGCCGTAGCTTTCGCCTTTCGCTTCACTTCAGTCCTGGAGTGCTCGTAGAAACCAAACAAGGTGGGTGCTGCTGGCCTGCTGGGCCTCATGTTGTCTCTGTCTCCCCTCCCGACGAGCTACGCCGCTACTACGGTGTACTGCTAGCTGCCACTTCATCAGTCTCTATTCCAGCAGCTGCAAAAGTGCACAAGCCAATTCTGGATACTGCGTCGCTTTTCATGGCCTATCTGGATTGAAGCTTCTTGGCTACTAGACGCCATGCATGTCCCCACTCACTCAACCTTTTCGAGCATCCAACACCAAACAAACAGACTCTTGGATAGTGCCCTGATCCTGGCCCAGACAATACATCTCACTCTACGTGTTCAAAATCGGACCTTATTTGGGAATTCTTGCCTAGGCCAGGCGAGTTCCCGTCGTTCAAGCGTCATGCCCTCGATATAAACTACTTTTAATTCATTTCAGCTTATTTTTTTCTCACATAACACTGCTCAATCTGTTGAAATTAGCTCAACCGAACAGCGTATTTGCAAGATGTTTTTCGTACAAAACAGTACTGTAGGATGCTGTGTCTGTCGAAACGCAGCTTCTGAAAAATACGTCTTCAGTCCTCGCCAGCCTTGATGATTCGCTCCTGCCCAACGGATCATCTCATAGATTCATCACTGCAGAGAAATCTGTACCAGACCCGACGATCTCACAAAGATTTCAGACGAAGAAATTTAAGTGCTTCTGCTGCTGCTGCTTCTGCTTCTGCAGGCAGCAGGTTACTGAACAAGAATCCGCTTTGGCCAATCTCTGATGAAGATTTCCTTCCCACAAGCCCCCAAATCCAAATGAATGAATCAACTGATGCTTAACGCAAGTACGAGTACGAAACGACGAAACCATTGGTCATCCAAAAGGCCTTGCACCGCATGCTGGTCTGCAGCAGCCTTTCAGTCCTGCAGCAATGGCCGTGCCACCTACTGCTGCTAGTGCTAGTGCTAGTACTGTACTCCGTACGTACTACTGGTACTACTACCACGACCCCAATGCTCTGTTGGTTTCTCAGTGACGTGAATTGGTTGGTTGGTTGGTGAAGCTCTCAAGCCTGAACATTTGTCGTCTGCTAAGAGTAAGTATAATAGCAAGCTACAAGCCGGCTAAACGATGACGTAGAGAAGAGAAGAGAAGAGAGAGAAGCAAAGCGGACTGTAAGCTTACAGTCGGCTCAGACATAACAAACCAAGAAAGTCTGTGAGAGTGACAGGTAGACCCAGTATTAATGCTGAAAACTTAACTATTATATAGGTGGGCTGAGAGCAAGCTGCAAAAAAATCTTACAGCTAGCTGAATTATTAGCCTTACTCTAAGTACTAAACATTTGTACCACTAACTAAGAAAGACTGCAGCCAATGAGGGCCAAACCAAAACCTTGGTGTGTCTGATTCTACTGCCATGCCATGTTTCAGAATTCTGTAGCTATGGCTTGAATTCTGTAGTTAGGATCAGTGCTTTGAATGGGTCTGTTTCAGTGCTATACCTTGCGCTGTGTTTAGATCCTAACTTTTTCCCCAACTTTTCATCACATCCTCATCACATCGAATTCATATTCTCCGTCACATCAAAATACCGGCATATATATAGCGTATTAAATATAGATGAAATAAAAAACTAATTGCACAGTTTTGTTGTATTTTGCGAGACAAATATTTTAAGCCTAATTAATCAATGTTTGGACAATTATTACCAAATAAAAACAAAATTGTTATAGTGTAACGTGATAAGTGCTACATGATTTTTTTCACCCCAATTTCAGGATCTAAACACAGCTTGGTGTAGTCCAGTTTCAGTGCTGTGAATGGGTCAGTCTTTGGTTGGTAAATCTCTGAGCCTTTCTGCCAAGAATGAGAGTGGAAATAAAGGCCACAACGACCACCTGGGCGGCTGGGCCTGATTCTACTCAAAGTACGGCTGGGCCTGATTCTACTCAAAGTATAGGCCTCCTGGCCTGATTTTGTACTGAAAAAGGTAGGTTTCAAGCGAGCAAGTCCTGCTAGTACCGTCTTAAGAACTTCACTTTTTTCCATACAAAAACTGAACTGCCACTTGCGTTTGTTTTTGTATTATTATTATTATATTATATCCTGTTGTTTGATCGGATCAATCAGCTCTGGCCCATCTGAGATCTGACCAACTCTCAAAAACCATCGTTGACCAGGAAAAGAGACATCGTGGTGCCAACTCACGCCTGCAATAAACTACAACAGCACACAAAGACCAAATGTCTTAAACTATGAATTATAGAAGAATATATTCCATGTCAAACCCATGCATCCACATCCATATGGCTCTCTGATTGGCTACTACTGTAGGCCACAGCACCCAAATGCATCTTTTGACCTGCTCCATTACATGTGCATGGATGAACCTCTGGTTTCTGGATGGCCGGTGTTTGTTTGGGACCTCCGTTCATTTGTCAGTGAGTCGCAGCAGCTCACCTGTCGCACTCACCAGAAACATTTTGCTCGCCAATAATTCCACGGTTCTTAATTCGTGATGAAGCTTTGCTTGCTTGTGGTGGATCGGCGCCGGAAAAGCAGAAGGCTTTGACAGCGAGAGGTAAGCTTTGGCATAAATCTTTTCGCTGATGGAGACATCGATCCGAATCCTTCTCCAACGATTTCGTTAGGTTCATGGACCATTTTGTCCATTCCTGTGGCTTCCCTCAACTCAGTGACCTTGTCCCAGTTCAGCTACAGTGCATTCCAAATCACACTTTATTCAATCACACATTTTTTTTATTAGTAGTTCCCTTTCAGAGTCCAAGGAATCGATCTGGAAACTGTCAGATTGTAAATATAATAATATCTTCAGAGAACAACATCACCAGGATACACATGTAGTATCATCAGAGAACAGGACATAATTAACATAATGATAGATAATGTAGTGAGGATTACAGGTCCAGCAAACTCACTTCACAGGTAAACATGTGCAGGAGCAAACACCCTTTCTTTCTTTACAAAATGAATGAAAGCTCCCCCAAAAGCCTGAAGAAGTGAACGAAACACGCACGCACACGCAGACCAAAAGACAGTTAAGCTATACTAGTCAGTTCATCTTATAGCTGTTGGACAGCAAACGGAGCAAACTAGAAACGAAGCCAAATCTTCGATCTGGTCCACTTCACAATTCACTCGGAAAAGCGCGGCTCTCTATATGTTAAACTAAGCAGCCACTGCCTGTCCTAGGTCCCAGCAGCAGCAGCCAAGGCCGGCTGCTATACAACAGCGACGGCCTGGGTTATGGCGACCTCCATGGCAGGTGGATGGGTTACGGTGAATTCAATGGCAGGTGGCAGTGACAGTGGCTCAGGCCAACAGAACTCAAAGGGGGCTTCAAATGGGGACAGTGGAGCAGGCGGGGTGATCTCGGCTGGGCATGATTCCGTGTAATGGAACTCAATCTGGAGGCGGTGGTGCAGTGGAGTTGATGCCATGAGACCTTTCTTGATGTCAGCCTGCAGCTCCCGGATTGGGATAGCGGCCAAAAAGCTCTTGATATACTCCTTGCATGCATCCTTACCCTTCAACACAAGCTCACACTCTTCAGTGTCCGTTCCACTATCCTGCTCAGTTGAGCCAGAGATCTCCAAGGAATCTTTCTGGCGTCCATTGGTATCAGGATTTGCTTCCTTCTTTTCAGCAGGCACTTTGTGGATGGTGGTGGTGTCATCAAACTTCAAGATGTATGCCTGGTTGCAACCTTCAGACAGCCTCTCACCAAGTGTATCAATGATGTAATAAGCATCGGCATCAACCTTGAGGACAAAAAAGTGGTCATTCCAACTCACAATGTATAGGGTAGGTTTTCCAGACGAGCACTCTGCTGCTCGGCTTATCTCATCCCAGATGTTATCAAATGACATTGCACCATCAAGGAAGTCGAATCCAGTTACATCCTCCGTGCCTTCAGGATGGAAGAACCCAATGAACGATTTGCTGGGTGCAACTGTGAGTGGGCGGATCTTTGCATGAAGGACAGTTTCAAGATCAAAGTGCTTATCAGGAAAGCGTTCTCTATAGGTCTCATTCTCACAAAGTTTCCTCCATTCTAGAGACCCTTCTCGGATCAGGCTGTCAAACTGTGACCTGATTGGCATCAGGTCCTGGTTTGCTTGGAACCAGTCTGCAACAACAGCGACGAGTGCTGTGCAAGCGCTCTCCCCTGCAGCCCGTTCACTTCTCTGATCTATTGATGCAAAGAACACCTGTGTAGAAAGTTTAAAGTGGCCATCTCGGCTAAATACTTCCTTCGACTCCCAGTTCCCCACAACAAAATCGTCATCACCAAATACTGACACCATACTATTAGTAGAGCCATTTGATCCCTGCAAATGGAGAAGATGATATGCTATCAATTAACCTCCAACATAAAGCCAGTACAAAAAAAGAAGCGAAAACAAAAAACAAAAATCTCGAGATATCAAGAAAATATGTACCTCTGAAACAGATCCATCAGAAGGGGTCAACAGCCGCCGATCATAGTCAATATCATCACCACCCTCTTCTCCATATGGCTTCAACAGAGGCTCCCCTTTAGCCTTTGGTAATTTTGTCTTTCTCCATCGAGCTGGAAGTATGCTCCTCTTTCGCCGCAAAGGGATGGAAGCATGCTCCTCAGTTGTGGAGGATGGCACTTGCTCAACATGATAACCGACATCAGAATTTCGGTGACTATAATGTACCCAACCCTCATCATCTCCATCGATCCTAGGTGCATAAAGTAAGGCACCGACATTCATACTCTGCAGTGAGCCATAGCTGAAGGACTTCCTGACGGTTGAACCCCCAAACTCATCATCCTGCTCTCTATCATCCAGATCATCATCAAGAGAGTCAGTATCGCAAGAAAATTCTGCACCATCACTGTGAACATAATACTTCTCCTCACTGCCGTCATAGTCTTGGTTAGTCTTTTTGAACCTCCGTGTAGACACCAGATCTCTTAGGATTTTCAGATTTCTCAGCCCCACCTTAATGACAGAAACCTCATCTTTTCCAGACGGAACAGAGTCACCAGAGGACGGTGACAATGGGGCAATAACAGAACGCTGTGAAGCACCAGGTGATTGTTGAGATATCCTTAGTTCCGCCAGGCTTAAAGTAAGCTGGAAAGAAAAATAACACTAAATGTCACGCAATGCTTAACTATCTGACGAGAATCACAAACCAAAATAAATCTTGGTATCCCAATACATAAAGCCATATATTTGGCAAGAGGCATACATGGAGTGATGGGGCCAGGTCTGTTGCACTACTAGGCACAGACAATGGTAGGATTATCTCGATTTCCTCATCAGTAGCAGATGCATAATCTGCTAGGTTCAGTGAAGCAGTCCCCAGAACAAGTTTGCTCTTTGACATTTTATTTGATTCCTGGAGCAACAGAAAAAGAAAAGTCAAGGTGGCTGAAATAAACTGCATAAGTTATTCCCAGAAAACCAACAAAGGCAAGATTGCATCCGTTACTAGTTCTGCGTGTTTAATGACAGTAGAATCAGTCAATTCTCTCATAAATTTTAAATATTTGTTACGAAGTATAGCAAACCACTAGAGGAAATTAATGGCCTCAGTTTTAGTTTCTCTGATTCTTTTGTGTGATTGAATCACAAGATGCATTCAAAGCAAATGGACGATACAACGTACACGTACCCAAGGAAATGGCACTGCAAAATGGCAGTTCCACCAAGTGCAAACAGGTGAAAACAAAAAAGACAAAACGGTATCCTGTAACCATAAAAAAGTTAGCATGTTTGTGCTTGTCTCAGGGGGCCAAGGCAACAATGCAAGACGATGACAACAAGCATAAACAATTCATAACGACCAATTTCTCCTGTAAATTATGCGCGCTTGCTGATTTGTCACCTCTTCTTACAAATAGATAACGCGGAACATGAACTAGTCAAGGCAGGATAGCTACTGAATTACTTGTCAATTTAAGTGGTTGACAGCTAGACTATTTCTTGTCCAATAACTCAGGTTGCCAAAACTAACATAATTTACCTAACAAAAGTATTTCACCTTTTTCTTAGTAAGTTCCCCAAAATAAACGAATTCGATCAGGAAATCAATAACACCATGAATTGACCCCAACACGGAAGCAAATAAAACGCGGCCAGGCTATTCATCTTAAAAACAATAAATGAGGCAGAAAACAGAGTTAAAACCAAAGGCAACTTTCAACATAATGATAGATGTGGATAACAGGAACAATTTTTGCTAAGGCTCCTAAAACGATATGCTTTATAGGATAGAACATATCCATGTACAAAGAATAATTCGACTTAGATGCCTTCTTCTGTTAAAACATCATTTTTTATGCCTTCGAAGTATTTCCCCCCTATAATGTAAAGACAAGACCCCATGGAATTTTAATAATTCATCACTTTCTACGGTACCGACAAATAACCAATGAGGCCTGAGTGCCTGACCCTTTCCAAGCAAAAGTCAAAACTTTCACCATCAATATGACAGATGAAATGCTTAAAAAACCCAAATAAGAATTACTGTAACACCGATGGCAAAATTAATCCGTTGATACAACCAACTCAAACATCAAATCCATCAAACTAATGAAAATGGAGGGATCACATATATAACCGAAAAAAAAAATTACTTGTTTTGTCGCAGGAACAAACCCCACAACAGATTTAATCCAGCTCAGATGCATAGGGCCGAGAGAAGGAAGGGATGCTCACGCTGACAACGGAGAAGGAGACGTCCCAGGGGTGGAACGCAGCGTGGTCACGGTGCGACGTCGCCGTGAGCGCCGCATCCCTCTCGAACTCCTCCTCCCAGGCGACCGCCGACACCACCACCGCCGGCGCAGGGGGGGCGCCATCCTCGATGTCGGCCGCGGCGACGGCCGGCAGCGCCTCCTTCCGCGTCTGGTTCCTGGGCGGTCGCTGAGCGCGCCGCAGCGAGGTGAGCGGCGACATCTTGGGGCCCTTCCAGCTCACCTCCACAAACACCTTCTCCTCGGCCTCGGGGGACCCCTCAGGCGAGAGGGGCGCCGGCGGCGGTGGCAGCAGGCCCTCCGCCCGCCGCACCACCAGACGGACGCGGAAGTTTCGCGCCGGCGGGGGCCGAGGCCACCGCATCATCCTCGCCACCATCGCCGCACTGGCGGTCGGTCGGTCAAACAGCCCTCCTCCCCTCCGCCCCTCCGGCGAAGAAACCGATGCCTTCCGGCAAAAAAAAAAAAGTCTCCCGGCGACCGCACTACCAACAACCTCCGACCAACCGGAAATCCAAACTCCCAGAGAAAGATCGTGCTCCACGCCGCTCCAATTGCCGCCGAAAATCCCAGGTCGGCTACAAGAGCACCACGGGAGGGGAGACTCGATCTCCGCGCCTGAACCGGCGCGGTGATCCACGAATACGGGGAAGAGGACGGCGCAAGGCTGGATTTTGGCGGCGGAATCGGGATTAGGGGCGCGGATTTGTGTCGGGGCGGGTCGGGATGGGAGATTGGGATGCGAATATACGAAGCGAGATGCACGCACGGAGCGACGACGACGAGGGAGAGTGAGGAGGAGAGGAGAGAGGAAATAAATAGGGGGGAGAAAAAGCTTATTTTTTTACCAGTTCATCCATTAATTAATTTTTATTTCTTTTGTAATTTTCTGGGTGGTGGGAGATATCGCAGAGGTGGGCCTCGCCGCTGCTGTCGTTTCACAATTTTCGCTTTTTAACTTTTTCGATTATTTTATTTTATTTTTGTCCTTTTTAGCTTTTGGAAATTGCTATTTTAGGCGTGGTTATCCGTTTATGGTTAAGTCTGTTAATCGTGTGGATATGTTTATCTATTTTTTTAGTCTTGTTAGGATAATGTGGATATGTTTATCTTTTTTTTTTGAGATATTTACTTGTATGACCTTGAAAAAAAAATATCTTTCTTGTATCGGATAATCCTTGCGTAATAATCTCGCTTCCAAGTTGAACCGTTGGATCACTATTCGAGGATGCGTCAACAAAGCGTGACATCATTTGGTTTAGTTGGGTTGGGTTGGGTTAGGTTATGACTAGATCATGTTCAAGGATGAAAGGTAAATATATCTCGGAATATGCTTTTTGTTGATGTCATTTTTCTTTGGTAGTATTATTGTAAGGATAATATTCTTAGATACATGTGTAGTACGTGTGTTTATTATTACACGCCTTAACGCTGATGAATGGAAACAATAGCATATATTCATATTCTTGACATTATATGATTTGATGTGAGTGGAGGAAAAAACAAACTTCCATTATCACTTCAGGTCTTGTTAGTAAGAGGACATATGTTTATTTTACATGTGAATTGAAATTGATACATATATGCGTACAAACAAGGTCTTATCGGGCTTTAATTAGTACTTCCTCCGTTCTAAATTATAAGATATCCCAAGAATTTTAGAGAGTCAAAATATCTTAAGTTTGACCAAACTTATATAATAATATAATAACATTTATAATGTCAACAAATATCATTAGATTTTTTATCAATTAGATTTTTATATTGTGCTTATTTGATGTCATAAATCTTTATATCTTTTTAAATTATTGGTCAAATTGGAGATATTTTAACTCTCTAAGATTTTTAGAATGACTTATAATTTGAGATGGAGGGAGTATCATTTAGAATAATTTTGGATGTGACCAAAATATGTGTATAAGAAAACATATATATCCATTAATTGCTGCCATGAGTATCTATTGTATATCTTGACTACTGACGCGAGATAACATCATTTCGTGTTTTAATTGGTAATGAAATAATTCATGTATTTGTTTGTTTTCTTACCTTGCACTACATGCACAATGTAGCTGCCTGACTGGTATAGAATCCACGTAGTCCACATGCATGATGGGCTTATAACTTACAAGGAACAACAAACAACTCTGATTTCTTCTCATATCAAGTGAATACTAGATATTTTAAGCTTAATAACCAGTGATAATGTTTGTTTGTGAGAAAAAAGAAAGCTTTAAATTGCTCAGAAATAAATGCCATATGTATACACTCAAGCAATGATTTACTCCGAAACGTCATACCGCAAAATGTAGTGACAAAAAAGCAGTAGGGTTATATTTTCAAGGGGTGATAAATTGCAAATGATAGAATTCTTGAGAATATAGAAATAGGATCGGTGAACTATATATAAGACATTTTGAAATTTTTTTTAGATTTATAATTTTTATTATGCATTAGATATATATTATGTCTAAATACATAGGAAAAGCTATATATAAATCTAGAAATGACAAAACATCATATAATTTGGAAGTACAATGCACATAAACTATCTAGTATTTGCATTAGACAGCTAAACTACTACTACTACTTGGGGTGTACAACTGTACAAAAAAAACTGTACATGACCACAGCTGGGTCAAGGAACAAAAAGAAGTTAGAACAAGACAAAAGGCATGGACGAGGTCATCACACGATTAAACTACATATTATATTTGTGTTCAATTGTTCCTCGGTTATGTCGTATGTAATCATGCATGGCTCGATCTACAAAGTGTGTACATACAAATGTCCAGCATTATTCAAAGCAAAGCGTGTCTAGCTAGTACGTGATTAGTTGTGTTTCACTACTCCTACTCCTTGATGGTGATCTTGCCAAGCCATTAAACTAACAGCACAAGTTTTGGGTGGGACACACACGCGTGGATTGACCTGACGACTCATCTTAAATGATTACTCTTGCATGGATTATATATTATGCATGTGCACATCGACGCTTAATAACGATTTTGCGAATCAGCCAGAATCAACCTTACTTTTTAGCGATAAAATATTTTTTTTATCTCACAACAAATCAGTCGCAATAAGTTCTTCAAAGTGTGAAAAGTTGTGTACCCTTCATTTTGTTAACACATATTTATTTTACTATATATCTAAGTTGAATTTCTAGAGAATTTTAAAGGATTTTTAATGGAATTTCCAGTGATTAAGAAATTGTAAAAAAATAAAGTAAATAAAATATAGGATGTTGTATATATAAGTTTATATGTACATGGTTTGTCATAAAAAAAGCTTATATGTGCATGGGCTAGCCAGTCCATTGACACAAAAGATAGATGCTAGGCTGGCAAGGCATGTGCAAATGTGCAGAAGAATTTCTCATTCCTTGGGCTACCTAAGCTAGGCAATGGTGATGCATATGGCCGGCCAGCTAGAGAGGTGGGGGAGAATATGCCTGCCAGCAGCTAGCACTGCAAGCAATTCCATCCATGGCAGGCTGTGTCTATTCCAATTCCAATCCATCCCCCATTTCTCTCCAAGTGCACGCACGTACGAGGCCACAACTCACAAGCAATGCCAACCGTGTATATACTCTCTCCGTCTCTAAATAAGTATTGTTGTTGATGTGCGTGCTACAAGTTTGATTTAATTTTTAGTAAATAGGTACAACATTTGTATCTCCACATAAATTTGTTAAAAAACTAGATTCAAAAATATTTCTAATGATACTAATTATATACCATAAATATTAATATTTTTTATTATATAATTAATTTAAGTTGTTTTTTTGGAAACGTAAACGACAGATATTTAGGGACGGAGAGAGTACATGGTTGCAAGCACTACGCAAAATATAATTGCTAGCATTATTTATGATTTCTTTTCGAGGTTGAAATAAAAATAAAATATATATGCATATCATTATATAATCTATCTTTTGTAACAAAATGTCATGTCTTTGCAAGTCTATTCTAGCCTTTGGAGATTTCTTTTTTTTAAATAGCCACAAGTCTATATACCAGTGTTATTTCCTAGGTGTGCTGATTATTAATGAATATATTGTCACACACAATTTTAAGAATAAAATTGAATGCGAATAACTCATGTGTGCCCAGAGATCAATCACACACATAAGCCAACAAATCTTTAAATAGTATCATCACTGAGTGCTTATTACATAACGAATAATATTCTTATACATAACAGCGGAAATAAAGATAACTCTCGCGACGAAGCTCCACTTCACAGGGAACGCCAACTGATTGACCACTAGCCTAGTACTCCTCATGGTAGTCTTCATAGCCATCTGAAGGGGATGAGAAAGCAAGAGTGAGCATTTAAAGTACTCAGCAAGAGTAACATAGGGTTATGAAGCTCAAAGGTTGACACTGTCTGAACTGCGGTCGCTTTTAACTTGGTCAAGTTTTACCAACACTTAGCTTTAGTTATGCAAAACCCAATTAATAACCACATGATAAGATTAATAATCATCATTAACAATTAAACAACATGATCATCTACACTGTGAGTTTTCTAGGCCGCTCGTGACCGTGAGCACGGCTATCATGATAGATTTACACTCTGCAGAGGTTATACACTTTACCCACAAACCGTGTTGCCCATATACCCGAGATAGCTAGTCCCATAACACTGCCAAGGTGAGCGGGCAGGGAACACTATGAAGTCTTTCAAAAGCCCTTTCTAACATGTAGCGGACCCTACGGACCCAATACAAAAGGGAATATGGGACACCCTGATGGTACCACCCGCAGCGGTCCCCATACAAGCTATACCTCATAACCAGCTCGGCAAAGGTGCCTTTCACGAACCACAAGCATGCTAGTCTAAACTTCATACTTAACTAAAGCCAGAGTCATTATAGCACTCATGGTTGCATTTCAATCACAACTTTTGCCCTACAGTGGGGTCCTATTCCATGTTGCTATAAAAGCCAGTTTTATCCATTATTGCATATACCATTAGTCAAGATTCGATTCAATATTCATCATGTAAAGCATAGCAAAGCTACCCATATGCATAGAAACCCATGGTAACAAGGTAAAAGGATAACAAAGCTATGGTAAAGATCTAAATAGGAATCAAATTAGACACATGCAATATGACTAGATGAATTAGTGTGAAATAGGTAACAAGGATGATCCCATATTAAACTTGCCTTGATCACAAAGCTCTTGGTGATTCTGATCTGCTGCAAAGAACTCTTGTTCACCGAAGATCTCACCGGCTGTACTCGATCAACATCACCACGTAATCATCCGATCAATCATACACGAAGCAATAAAGATATGATCAGAACATTACACCATAAACAATAAAGAGATTTTGAAAAGATTAGAAAACAGATCTACATTTTACTACGATCACAAAGACGCGAAAACCACGCTAATCGGATCTAAAACGATTAAAATATAGATTAAACAAGATTTTGAAAAGGGCAAGATTAAAGCATTAAAAGAATTAATTTACTTTTATTTTCAAAAGTTATTAACATAGGTGAAAACTATACTACTGGATAGAGCATAAAATTACGGATCTAACGCAACTTGAACGGATCGATTTGGATTTGAAACGAGCAAAATATAAGCATTTGAAAATCGGTGGCAAAATTGTAAATAGGGATTTTCTTTTATTTTCGAAATAAAACAGATCTGAAAAGGGAATACGTTTTCCCGAAGGGAAAGCGTATTGCTGAAAGGCGCTTTAGGACTGCGGGTTGAGTGGTCGAAAAGAGCAGGGACTCTTTAGCAAAATATCAGGCCGAAGGGGTATCAGTGAATCTGATCCCTTGGATCTGAGATGGATGGATCAGATTAGATGGAGGGAGAGAGGGCGGCGCGGCTGCCGGAGTAGAGCGCGGCACGGCGGGGCGCCATGGCCGAACGGCCGGCGCACGGCGGCGCGAGGTGATCTCGAGCTATGGTGCTCGGTTTCGCATGGGATTTGGTCGGGGAGCAAGAGGACGGAACCGCGAACTCACCTAGGTGCTTGGCGGGGCTCGGGGACGGACACAGATGGCCGGTGACGAGAGACGGCGGCGGTGGCGCTCCTGCACACGACGGCGCGGTTACCCAGAGCACAAAGGAGAGGGAAAAGAGAGGGGGGAGGTGTTCCACGAACACACGAAGGCGACGCGAGGCTTGGAGGGGCGTACGGTGGCAGGAAGTGCGCAGAACGGCGGCTCGGCGTCGAGAGCAGAGCGGCGGCTATGGCGGCCCGGTGGCGCTGCTGCTGTCTAGGGCTAGGCGAAGCGCGAGGCGATGGGAAGAGGCGGCGCGGGGGCGGTGCTATTTATGGCGGCCGAGGATAGAGTCCTACGCGGACGCGAACGCGGGGAACGCGCGTGCGGCGGTTGCGGGATCGGCGGCGCGCAGTAGTGTCCGGCTCGGACTCAAGGAAGGAGAAGGGAGGAGGCACTGACGGGCGGGCCCGTGCTGTCAGCGAGAGGGAGGAGGGGCATGCGCTGCGCGGCTCTGGGCCGAGGTGAGCTGGGCCGGCCCATGCGGGGGAAAGAAAGGGAGAGAGGGAGCAGGCCGGGAACTGGGCCAGGCAGGCCGAAAGAGAGAGAGAAGAAAAGAGTTTTTCTTTTATTTTCTTTTGCAAATGATTTTCTAAATGGATTTTGAAATATTTTTCTAATTTTATAAATTCAAACAATACAAAGGAAAAATGCAGAGGCATGAAATGCACAAGAAAAAGGGTAAACCTAGCATGAGATTTATTTTACTTGTATTTAATTAATTCTATGATCACACAAATGCTTGAATTAAATCAAATTTAATTTAAATTCAAACCTAATTTGCTAATTCAAATTTTAGGGTGTTACATATATATATAATGTAAAATCCATATTTTATTATTTTTTGACATAGGAATAATTGACAAACAAAGTATTGATCGATTATAATAATACCGTGTTGTGGTACAATTAAACCAGGTGCGTACACATGAAGAAATATATCTCACAAGTATTTTCTACACATGCATCACGCCTTTAGCAAGATATTCTTGTCCGATTCTACCCGCGTGTTGAAATTAAAAATCGCCATCTTCTCTCCATGCCACATGTTGTGATGTGAGCCCGTACACAAAACTGTTTTTTCATAATATATACACTTGAGTACTTGACCAGCTAATTAATATATAATTATCCCCATCATCACTTTATGCATATAAAAGCATCTGCCTCCATTTTCCGCGGTCAGAAAATCCATAAAACCACGGACAACGACGGCACACCGCCGGCCTGTATATCCCCACTTGGTGGTGGTGCAGTGTCCGTTAAATTTTTGGGGCCCCCACGCCGTGTACCCCACCCATTTTCCGTGGCGCAGCGATGTCAACTGCAGCGGGGCGTGACCGTGACGCAGCGTGCCCCAAAAGTCAATACGCACTAGCGCTAGTGTACACACCTACTAGCTATATGCATGTCTGCACTGTGGACATGAATTGAACGTTTTGCACAATATAAAATATGGCCAGGAGATATGACGTGATATTTGTGTGGTGTTGCTTCTGGGGCTATATATGTGCGCTTTATTATTTGGACGATGGACTTTAGACTTTTGGAAAGGATTATGCTGATGTGGACCTTCGTCAATACTGTACGTACTAGGGTAGCAACTAGCAAGTGCTTTTTTTTTAAAAAAAAAATTGTGCTCCGTCTATAAAAATAATAAATCTAAGAATGGAGCTGAATCGGACGGGGTGAAGTTTGACCAGATTTAGATAAAAGGGTTTTGATACTTATTATATTATAAATAAATAAGTATCATTACGTCCGCTATAAATGATATATATTTTCATAATATATAATAAGTCTATAGTTATATATACACATGTCGATAATATTTTCTATCACTTTCATCGAAAATTTTAAATAGTTTGACTTTGCCTAAACTAAGAGTCACTCCCTCTATTTTAAATTGTAAGTTATTTTAACTTTTTGTTTCATCCATTTGACTATATATGTAAATATATTATTATATCTAGATGTATAACAATATAGATGTAAAAAAAATCAAAGCAACGAGGAATACGTCATTTTGAGGATGGAGATCGAGATATAGTATATCTTTTCTTCTTCTTGCGGCTGATTTCTTGTTCAATGTACGTGTTAGATGCGTGTTCAGTTTCTCAAAATTAAGGGAGGTGGTGGCTGGCCTGGTGTGTGCATATGATGGCAACGAGTGGCATGCAGCATCATATATATCACATATGTGTGGATGATCATCAATAAGAGAAACGTATATGATGATGAATGTGTGTGTTGCATTGCATATGCTGCCAAATGGAGGAGAAGAAACAAACGCAATGGCAATAGCCGGCCTTTATATAGATGAATAGATCTAATCTACCTGAGTATGTTATAATTGAAATATACTAGTGGACTCCTGATGACCCGTTTGACATGCACCTAATTTGCACTTTCCACGTCTTTCGTGTTGTCGTATCACAGGCCGGGGTTGCGAATAGAAACTGCGCGCAGGCGTAGCTATATACCTGCTATACTAGAGCATTTCCCACAAGAAAGCTAGAGAAAGGGGGCCGGGTATGCAAATTGATATATTATTATACGCCTTGTAGAGATATGATAGCCGTAGTGATCCAAAGCATCTGTTGAGTGCATCAAAGTTGAAAGAAAAGTTGTCGAGAAAAAAATTAAAAGATATACAAGACTTAATAACATTGATGCATGATCGATCAGTGTGCCCATTGAACATTGAACATATATACTGATCGAGAAGTACATATGTACATTTATCAGTGTGCTCAGCGACGAAGCCAGCAGGGGGCAGCCCGTGCTCCAGCCCCCTACCGGTCATGGTTACACTTAAGCCTCCCTAAGCCATGGAGGAGGAGGAAAAAAGGAAGGAGGGGCTGCAGGAAGAAGAAAATGAATTAGACCCCTTAGGATTATCCTGACTTCGTCGCTGAGTGTGCTAATATATATTAGTGCATAACTAAAATAATGTCTTTTTTGCTTTTTCAGTTGTTGGCGGCGCCCGCTGGTTGCTTGTGCGCGGCGTCATGCATGCCGGCCGGCGTTGGCATCCGGAGGCGACACGCGAGGCGCCGGGACGCCGACGACAGCCAGACCGGGCCAAGAGACGAAGACCCTCAGCAGCCCTGCCGCATGCATGCAAATCCAAATGATATTTGCTCGCATCGAGAAAATAAATCACCAAAGTACGTGTGCCAAGATATAGATATACGTATAGGTAGTAGATGTATATATAGTGTGTGTAAGAAAGCACGATAGAAAATAGATATGGATCTAGCTAGCTAGGTATGTGTAGCGCAAAAACCAAAAGGTGGTGCATATATATGTTTTTTTTTCTAGAAAAACATTACAGAGGAGAGACAAAGCAACCGTATACGCAAGTGAGTTGCTTTAGTTTGGTTGGTCATGGGGTCATATATATCGTCGTCACATCACATCTTAGGCAACAGGTGTGGCTGGCCTAACGACGAACATTTATAAATTTATTTAAGGGAAGGAATTCGGAAAACAATGATATTCCGAACAACAATAAAGATACGTACACTAGCGCGCAACACATCTAATCCATTTCCTTGACGATTTTTCTAGTTTTTTTCGAGACCTAGTTACACACGCAGACGCTCGTGAGTTAGACCGACAAATTAAATCTTGAGATGATCGACAAAGTCGCCACAAACGTCTCGCTGCCGACGGTCATGTCGCCTTCCACTGAGAGAATAACGCCGTTAAATTCTGAAATAAATCCAGAAAAATACGAGCACTCGTGTCAAATCGAAGATTTAAACCTGTGTAGATAGGTTTCACCATAATTAAGGAACCCAACCAGTTGAGGTACGCTCAGTTCACAATTTTCTAGTTCAGATACGTCGAAACTCAGCAAAGACAATGAGGCCCTTGACCCTTGTTGATCGAGTCATGTTCGGGTGATTGTTTCGGTGGCTCGACTGTTTTATTATGAGAGAAAAATACTGTTTTGGTGGGTGACCATCGATAAGCCCAGCGAACAGGCAGGGCATCCCCTCAACATCAGTTGCATGCAGACTGAACCACTAGTACATCTCTCAAGGCTATTAATCACCAAGAAGATTACAAACATATACAGTACTATCTGGCTATAAACATTAAATATTTAGTATATATCTTTTTACATTTTGTCAAACTTATAAAACTGAGTAACTCATTGAAAAGTGGAATTATAGTTCTTTTAGAGCGGAGGGAGTACATCAATACAACATGTGTGTGGCCATCCGAAGCTGAACAACAGTGCCAGCAATCGTTAAGCTGAGCCCCACCCACCCATCTGTTGGTTCATCAACAGAAGAACCCATATGGCCATATATGTGTGGCTATCCATCGCACACGTACACTTTGCTCTGACTTGTTTAAACAAAGACCCACCACCACTTTAAGCTAAGCTAGCTTCGTTCGATTCTGTGTACTACGCCAGCTGCATTACACATCCATGGAGAGACATGGAGTGACTCTTCCATTATTCTCAGACTGCTGGTCTGCCACACACACACTGTCACCGACCACGCACATTTTGTATGGCCGGCCAACATGTGTCACCCAAATACTCAGTTGATTTGTTTGTCTGTGTGTAGTGGAACCACGCATACCCATACACCACAAACACAAAGTTACATAAACATGCATAAAGAGAATTACTATGTGCAAGTGATAGAGACCTCTGTTATGTACTCCTTTGGTTTTAAATTATAAAATATTTTGACTTTGTTTATTTAGAATCATTGATATTTACTTTAGGACATGCATATAATGTATATTTAAATAAATAGCCAAACACAATATGTTTTTATACATTTTTTTAGTATATATAAAGGGTTTGATTGTCTTGGACCTGTCTCGATCCTAATGTGAGTTGAGTGTTATTAGTGTCTAGCATTTTGACCTGAAATTCTGAACAAACAATTGGCACGGTTGTAATATATATATATATATATTATTGGAATTTATATGAGCTTGACCCAATAAAAAATTCAGAAATTTCTAATAAATCTCAAAGGTCCATTCATGAGAGCAAGAGGGAAAGTGAGAACTATTTAGGGAGAATAAGGAATCGAGCCCTGAAAACAAAATTGTTTAGGAATTAGACTCTTTTTGTTTCGAATTTGGGAATCTGGGCCCAAAACAAAAATTCCTTAGAAATTCGGCCTTCTGTCAGTTTGAAGGCTTAACAGTGTTAACTTTGAGGGTACAATGATCATTTTACCCTGATAAAAAAAATAAAAAAACAGAGTTTGACTTATTTATTATATATTTAGAGTATATATATATAATGACAGAGATGACCACGTACTACTGCTCGCAGCTCGCGTTGGGCTCTGCTGGTTCATCGATCGATGATAGCCACACCCACCCACACTTGCAATTGCAACCGCAAGGTTGATGCATAGGTCCATGATCTCCTGCACAATGCAAGTCAAAAAAGCTAGCCACAAGAAGGATACCATAGAAATTAAATTGCGATCGACGATGCATGAATATACAAGTGCATCGAGCAAGTTTAAATGGGTTTGTTGCAAGTCAAATATTTTCTAACTTTCACGATCGATATTATATTGATCGGAAAATCTTGTATACATTGATAGAACAATCAACAGAGCTAGCTCTCACCCCATTGCAAAATTCTAAACTATTCCCTATATGTCCCAAGAGGCTACAGGATATAAGAATTTCTGGTTTTTGTCCTTTTTTTTTTGAATTGTCTATTTAAAAATTATCCTAAGTTTGATTGAGTTCAAATTATTAACTGTCAGTAGCTCTAAGTGATCCGAAACAGGGACAACAGACAAGACGTCCTTGCAGCCAATATCACCCAATCCACGATGACGGCGACTGCCACTACTACTCTCATTCAGATGGGTTACGATAGCAACATCACTAGCAATTGTGCAATTTGAAGGGTCATATCCATTTCATGTTCGCAAGTCAAGACTATACCCCGAAAAAGAATATCATGCAAATCGCAACGATGAATATAACATCTACTCCCTCTTATCATAAAAAATTGTACCATTCAAGATAAGATCTATTTGGTCGTCAACTCATAAATTAAAAACTCAAAGCATCGATAAATTTTGAATTATTTAGTTTAGAAATATGTAAGGTATATGTATAGATTTATATTATGAAAAAATTCTATAATTTGTCAAATAGTATATTCATTTGTGGCTGGTGGTCGTAGTCAGGTTTACTGCAAGTCAAACATTTTCAACTCCAAAAACTTATATAGGTCACAAATTAAGAATATCATTTCTACATTCATATATGAAAACTATTATTTATGTTATTATGCCAAGGCAATATGTTTTCATTAATTGGTAATCAAAGTTAAAATCAAAAGATTGATTGAAAACACAATCTACTTGCATTTTGTGCTATATAATAAGAAGTGAGTATTAATTAACTTGCGCTCCTAATTAATATGGGCTCCCTGCACTCAACACTTGACAATATCGTCTTTATTGACTAGAGTAGGATGCATTGGGGTTTAGTTTGCACACAATGCAAGTTGTGGCTAATGTTTTTGCTAACTATAGTACACACATCACAATCTAGCTAGTCGTGATGTTGTAGCAAGAATAAGATATATAGCTGCCGTACGTGTGTTGTGACGCGTTGGGCGGTTTGGGTTGTCTTGGTCGTATATAAACACAAGTACGATCACTCATTCTCCTTAATTTTGCCGTCCATTCGCGCCATTAAATCATCATCATATATTAACAAGATTATCATGTGTGCATGACTATACGAATGCATGAACAATGCCTATACCATTCCATCATTTCGGACGTAAACGAGATTAGATCTATATGCATGAATCGCATGACGTCGCTGGGAACAAATAGTTCATTAGTTAATCAATCATTTAGTTTATTCTCAATCCCAACGGCTTAATTATCGCCCCTCTATTTTCATTCATCGACTAAAGCGTGTGATTCATTGTAGTACGAATGCATGAATGAAAAATTAAGAGCTGCAATAAGCATTGAAAATGCATGGATGCAAATTTTTGTTTACGGACAAGTCGTATTCCTTTTGAGGCTACTTGTTGTGACGCACCATTGGCCGTTTTGGTCTGACATAATTATAAGAGTCTTTTTACTGTTTGAAATTTCCTCCCATTTTCTCCTATTTCCTCCACAATATTCTAAATCTTTTATAATTATATTTGTAAAGGGTATTTTAGTCTTTTCGTATTGTGAACCCCAACCGCACAACGCCCGTCCGCCCGCACACCGGCCCCGTCCGCTCCCCCGTTCCCGTCTCGTCGATGATGGTCTTGTTGGAGAAGGTGCACGCCACCTTCTTGCAGCAGAAGGCAGCCATGTAGAGGAAGTCGGCGACGGAGGTACGTGCGGCGGAGCATGAGCGAGCGGTATAGGCGGCTGCCCGTGCCGACCGGCCAAACGCGCCTCCAGGCCCTCGGCGAAGCAGTGCGCCGGCCTCTGCTGCTGCTGCACGCACTTCATACAGATGTCGTCGCGCTCGTGGATCATGAGTTGGTCGAACATCCGGCGGGCGTCAGCTTCGTCTGTCGTCAGGGTGTCGGCCGACAGCTATAGCATGAACTTGGTGGCCCTGCGCGACTCCGGCTCCGGGTCGTCGTCGTCGTCCTGGGTTGCAGCATGCCTGTTCTTTCTGCCCCTGGCGTCGTGGAGGAGCAGAGTAGTGTTGTTAGCAATGGCAATGACCTCCTGGATGCCCTTGAGGAAGGCGGAGGTGGCCGGCCGGTGGGAGCAAGGCTCGCCGCCGGAGTTTCCAGGCAAGTGATGGATCCATCGGAGCAGTGCACCTGGGGCCTGGGGGCGGCTGCCCGTGCCGGCGAGCCGCGCCTCCAGGCTGTCTCGCACAATGTAAAATACGATGAAGGATGTTTCTTTTTTTTAATCTTACAAGAATTTAATATGTAACTATACTAATTGTATTATTTATCTCCAACTATATTACTCCAATCATTATTTTCACAAATATCAAATTACCGTATTACCCTTGATTAGAAAAAAACAAATACAGAAATGGAATTACCACTC
Source organism: Microstegium vimineum (assembly GCA_022036555.1). NCBI lineage: Eukaryota > Viridiplantae > Streptophyta > Magnoliopsida > Poales > Poaceae > Microstegium > Microstegium vimineum. The sequence goes on from CM039129.1 coordinate 41,419,744, forward strand.
CTTTATTTGGAGTCCTAATTATCTGAGTTTTGAAGGAAATGAGAAGAAATTTGACGCATATGGGAGGAAATTTGGCGCATATGACCCACTGGTCATACACATCAGAATTTCCTCCCGTTTCCTCTCTAGAATTTCCTCTCATTTCCTCCAACCTTTATAGCCGTCGGATCGGTCGACGCGAGCCGTCGAATATTTCCTCAAGTATTGTAAAAAATCTCTAATTATAATGCTCACTCATTTTCTTCTTCCCCAATTTGTTAACGTTCCCCATTTGATTACCATCTACAAATTAATAAGATTATTATATATTATGTATTGTGCATGCATGCATATTTCATCATCTCTTACCTGCCTTAGCTGGCATGGCTCTATACCACATCGACCCCACCCCAGCCCACCAAATCGATGTTTTGTTTCAAGAGAGGCGCCCATATGGAAAATAATTACGAAAAATTGGGGATGTTTGTTTCAACAGGGATCCTACTCTTTTGTCAGAGAGGGTAGGGTCACTTTTTGAAAAGTAACACTGCTGAGCAAGTTTATATGGCGCTTGAGAGAACAACATAATAAAACGAAAGAACCTTCCAAACAAGCTCAAGATCGGCGCCACAATTGTTTCAAGCCATTCATGAAGAGGCGTCGCTCTGGTGTGCAGCGGGCTACAGGAGCTTAGCCGTGCTCCTTGCAACGCATTGACTGTTTTCCAACCAAGTCGCAACTTTGCTTATCTGTATTACGAACTCTTGTCCGTCCGGTAGTCTCTAGGATGTTCAGTTGAGCGCCATGTAACCTGGGTTACGTTTGCGTTGTAACTGAAACTCTTGCTTCTCTTAATGAAATACGTGCAGCGCACGATCACGAAAAAAAAAACTACTTCCATCTCAGAATAATCAGCGTATCTTGTTAGGGAAAACCATATAAAATAGATTTTGACCCTTAATTTTTCTTATAATATAATACATTTTAACATTAAGAGGCATGCATTTTAAATACAAATATATTGATACGAGTTTTATGTCCTAAACTTGTATATATAATTTGACTACATGAAAGTCAAGCCTGCTATGTCATATAAATCTAGGGAGTAAAAGTACTACGCGGAATCGGCACATATCAGCTTTGTTTTTCTTTTGTTCATTCCATTTGAGAAATGAAGGATTGGTAAAAGTTGAAGGCCGGAGACGTATTCAGCTTGAGCTAGCCAGTACTAGAGAGGACTTTTGCTATTCGTTTGCTTAGCTTGGTGGAGATCAAAAAGAGATGATGATAGCATCACCAATAATCCGCCATTGACTTGCTCATCATGCATGCAACCACTACTAGTCGCGGCTTGGAGTTCTGCTGTTTGGATTGGATTTTCAGTTGGGGAACAATCTCATCGCCATTATCTCCTGATGTGCATGCCTATACACAGCTAGCTAGCTAGCAGCTAGCTTCGTGACAACGACGATGTGTATTGTCACATGATTGCCAGAGTAGCCACTAGGAGAAGACTTTGGTACATATATATACACAGTATACTGTATGGATCAAAGAGGGAATATGTATGCGTGCATTGCATGCACACTCTACATCCATTGTGGACTTGTGGTGTGGTGCCTTATTATGACTAGTATATTTGCCCGTGCTAACACTACGGTTTTATCTAGGAAATACTATAAAAAATAACCAATTTTCTCTACGTAGCAACATCAAATCACCAAAATAGTTTGCAGCTGTCATCGAAATCAATACCACACAGCTTGCAGTCATCCAAATCAATACCACAACGCCACCTCAGTCGAGCCCCCAACAATCTGGGGCAGCACAACTTCCTCACCCCTCCCCCAAACCACCTTTAATTTGGTGTGGGCAGCTCCGACCAGCCATGTCGCGCCTTGCAAAAAGTAGACACTAAAACAGAACTTACGGCTGTCCCACTCGGACCTCAACACCTCAGCACCAACAAACAAACGTACCCATTCAACAATGAATCCAAAATTAGAAGTTATGTGGGTTTGATACACCAAGATAATCCACGCTACAGAGGGTGAAACTTAATTATATTGTGTATGCTTAAGTTTACACGATACTCTTGTTTAAGAAAAAAATACTTTCAGTAGGTACAACCACTACAAGGTACATGCTAGATCAAATACAATTAAAAATAAAATAGAACGATGAGCTAACTCCAGGACAAGGGAAAAAAGGGGCATGCTAATGAACTGAACTGGTGATGGAAAGTGAACTATCGTTAGATCTCGATTGTAGAGTCATCATTTTTCCTGTCTCCATCCTTCAAAGGCATCCCTGATCCTTCCTTTGCTCAATTCAATAGATCATCAGCAGTAGAAGTAAGAAAGTTTATATAAGGCACCTAAAAGAAAACATGAGCTACATTAAGAAGCCAAATGAGACAACATTCTTCAAAGCAGGATCCATTTCATTGATCTAAAAGGCAGATTGAAAATGTCTTCAGATTGAAGTGATTAGTCCTTTTAGATTTAATAACCACTCCATTAGGAACCTGTTAGCAAGCACTGTGGTTAAAAAAAAATGCAAGATCCAAGAGCACAGGATTACCAAATTGTATGTGTTATCACTGAACCTAAGCTGAAGCACACCCAAGTTCAACTATTCCATCAGTTTTTAATTAGATTCCCTCTAAGTGTGCCAGGAGCATAATTTGTCGCAACTTAAGCATATATGACTTCATCAGATCCTCCAAAAAAAGTATTTTAGCTAATGAAATGTGACAGTATTGATACCTTCACCAATGACATCTAACAGTAGTGTTTGACTTTTGCCAACAATTTCCTGATGTCCGCAACAATAATCTGCCAAAGAAAATTAAATAAACATGGCTAAGATAGATTATTTATACAATGGAAAAAAGCTTGAACAGAGAGAACAACAAAAACCTACATGACAATATTTTTTAACATGTGCTAGAAATAAGGTAACAACTGAAATTTAAATCACATTTTATAAGCTGCAGCAATTTTGTAATTATTTTCACAAGTTTCACAAATGAACATGTAGAAACATGCATGCACAAAGCCTGATGCCTACTGATAGAGCGTGAATGTGCTGCAACGCTAGAGAAGAACAGCACCAGCACGTAGGCGTGACGACCATAGCAACGGCGGTGGCTGAGTTAGGCGTGTGGCATGCCGGCAACCAACCCAAGCAATTGCACGTCTGCCAAAGATCTGTCCAGAACCACTGACATCCCAGTCCATGTATCATTGTGGTATTCCATCTCTCCGTGGAAACAATCAAGGAGTATTCCATCTTTATTGAGGGGATCAGTGGATCACGGAGGACAACATGGAACAAAATCGAGCATTGAATAGAAATCAGTAAGGAATCAAGAGGTGTTAACCTTGGCAGATCGAGATCAATGGACGCATAGGAGTTGGAGACGGTGCCTCAGCCTCCTCGTGGCATCAGCGAGCAGAGAGAGAGCGCTTGCAGTTGCAGGTGTTGGCGGCACAGGAACCCAGTTAAATCATATTCACCCTGTGCAAAGAAACCAGACATTTATGTTGTTTGCATTGATCAATTAACAATTTAATTGTTTTTTTGGATTTTTCATAAAAGTAATACATATATGTAAACAATTCTTCTTCGAAAATCACAAAAGTACTATAGTGCCCATGCTAACGCTAGGGCGGCATATAAAAAAATCATAACAGTAGTAATGGTATCTTTAATGCCCTAGACAACCTCTAGAATTAGTGATGAGCGCAGGAATTTACCTTTATGGAGAGGTTCTTCCAAGCACACTCCTTCAATTCATCATTGTAGGCTAATGCTAACGCTAAAAAGGACAAAACTATTTTTTCAGCCACCAAATTTACAAAAAGTATGTGATTTATGTCTCACCAGAATAAACGTAAGATGTACACCCACCTCTCCCTTGTCTGTAATCGAACACCTGATGCAAAGGCATCTAAACCAGCCAAAAAAGAACAAAATTAGATTGACACATGCCAGATTGCTAATCCGCCAGCAAAAGGAAACATATGTAGTCTACAAGTGAAAAGAAGTACATTTTTCTACATTGTTCTTTACCAAGGAGAATGTATAAACCGGTACTAAAAATGACCTCTGCTATGTGCACCGGTAGTAAACATCCCTACATCTATTCTTGTTGCAGTATACAGGTAATCAGAGTAAGCTTCAACTACAATGACCAGTACATAGTAACGATAGAATACCTGCAAACACACAATCCAATCTAATAAAAAACCTTTCTGAATCTGCATTTGCCGCACCAAGAACAAATGCCTAATTAAATTCATTCAGAAACCCTCCCGTCATAGTGTCAATCCACATGCAAATCGATCAATCCTCTCACCCTTGAAAACTGAAAGTTGAGAAAACCTGATTACCTGAAGGATTAACGGAAAATGTAAATAGACAATTGATGGAACATGTTGCACGCACACAGTACCTAGTTTGCTGCTGCTGTCGAAGCCTCTGATTCTGCTACTGGTGGCTGCTGCTGTCGAAGCCTCTGATGCTGCTACTGCCTACTGGTGGCTGCCCCCGGTGTCGTTCATCTCCTCTGGCGAGGCGAGGACCAGATCAACTACGATGGTAGCACCCCGGTGGCGGCACCCCTGCAGGCATTGCCCCCAGCCAAGCCAGCAGGAGCCTCGCCCCAGCCACGGGGCCGGCCATGGCGGAGGCCTGAGCAGCCACGCCCATGGGGGCCTGGCGCGCCCCTGCCCTTCTGTGAGGATCCTAAACTAAATATCTCTGTGCAAGCATTTAATAAACAAATTTCTTATTGAAACATGCAGGATGCAGCCATGCAAAGAGCAAAACCTGGTATGTGCTGGCATAGCATACAAGAAGCTACTGGAAGCAAACATTTAATTAATAAATAAGTTGAGATAAAGCTTAATGTGAACTCACGTTACTTGATTCAGTCTAAATTTAGCCAATTAGAAAAGAAATAGTCATTTAGGACACTTATCACCTTTTCACCGGTCAAGGACATCTTTATGCACAATATATTTTATGCTCTTCTTCCCTGTTGGATCCAATTCCTCCTTTGGTTTTGCCAAAATTCAGTCTAAATAGACAATAACTCTAGGCATTTTCGGTCACTCTAATCTTGAGAAACTGCAACATGGCAAGCACTATTGTAGTCTGGATTAGCCTGCAAACAATTTTGAAATGTAAAATGTTCTGGAAGTGGGGAACTAAATTAGGCGCAAATTAAATATATAAACTCCATGCATTTTTTTCAGACATTTGGAGAACTGAATCACCGATGATAAGAAAACATGTATTTCTACATTCTATGTATAAGAGACATGTGCTGCCACACAGGAATGACAATTCTCTGGCACTTCTAGCTTGCACTCTGGAATTCTCACCTTGGCCGCCTCCCGCACGGTCTCATTTTGTGGGCGCTAACAAGCACAGGCTTCGAGATCATCGGAGAGCTCTCAGAGAATATGGGCTCCTTCCCGGCAGCAGCATACCCTTTGTTACTAACACCAATTGCTAGAACAAATCCATCAGGTAGAGATCACGCGGAGCATGCGGTTGTCATCCATTAGATAGAGATCATGTGGAGCATCTCACAACTATTACCTGAAAGGGGAAAAGGCGTCATTAAACTATTCAGAGTTCGATCTCATCTCACTGTAATCGTGGAGCACATATTCAGGGTCAGACCTGTACACAGTAAACCCATAATGATGAAAACAATTCAGTAAACATATTTCAGAGACACGGTGAAAACTGGAGATTATAAAAAATAAAAACTCACATCATTCTGTAAGCCTAAATGGCCTAGGATTAGTGATTTTCTCTAAGCTCTCCATGCTGCTCTGGTTCTGCATTTACCTACTTGATTGGGAAGAAAACACCTTTAGTTTGTTAGAACCTAGGTACAGAGAAAAGCTCCATTACTGTTGATGGTGAGCCATTCGACTGATAATTACAACAGTCTTCTAGGATGAAGCGGTCCTCCATGGCCTGCAATATAGCAGAAACACAATGTTTTTTAATATATATGCTGTAATCTAATGGGGAAAATGGTACAGTTGATAAATTTGATAACAGAAACATATACGATCCCTTCTTGTGAACGGATAGGAGGTACCAGTCTGAGCAATGTATTGAGATAAAAAAATGTGACTAAAATTGGAAGAACATAAATCGTACTTTTCAGCAGACGTAGAAGAAAATCAACACAAAAAAGCTCTAGGAGGGGGAGGGATAAGGAGAGCAGTCACAACAATTCCATTATTAGACATCACTGCAGCAATTCTAAAGGGGGATATAACCTGTACATCTTGCTTAGAAGCTGACAGGCATGCCAGTATATGAACCTGCTCGCCTGATAACTGAACCAAATCAATTCCAGAAAATAGGTAACAACTAAGATGCAATAGAACCAGAAACTTTTACTAAAGTCACAAAGAAAACACGTTTACCAGGAAAAAGGAAGGAACGGTCCAGAGTGTAACACCCTCGGTGTTAATCGCAGGTTAAAAAGTGATTAAGCCTAATTCTATCGGATCAATCGATAATAAAAGACTATAGTTCATACAACAGGAAATTATGATAAGGTATTTATTCTACGTGTCTCATATCTATTTCTACCTATATAAACTATTGGAGAAGTTTCGTGAACTTTGGAATTAAAACGTCACATGGAATGACGACTTTTATAATTACCCGGTTTATTTTATGAAGCGGAAATAATTATACGAGTTCAACCAAGTCTCCCGGCCTTGTCGTCGAACTCTACAACAAAAGTCTCCCGGAAACAGAGAAAATGTACGGAAAATATTCCGAGCCCTGACTCGAGCACAATCGACTACTTTTTTGACCGGCGTTGACCGACAATTTGGAGATCTCGCATGTCGACGCAACGTGAAGATAAGTTGTAGATCGGATCGAGACGAACAAAACTCGTTCAACCGTTGAGACCTGAATCAGAGCCGAAAATAGTAAAACAGATGCATGAAGACGTCAGTTTGGCAGTTTTCGGTACCCGCGAGATTTTCTCCGGGAACTCATAATTCGCAAACCATTTGGAATTTGAATATAATTCTCGAAGCAAAGTTGCTCGATTCGACGAGACCTTCGCAACGAAACTTTCCGATGAACTTTTCGGTCAGCAGTTTGGAGTCCGGAAACCAGAAAGTGAACTCAGTGGTAATTTTATAAATAATTGGAAAAATTAGATAATGGGGGAGACAGGATGTCAACGTTGTGTCGGGCTTCTCTGCCCGAGGAAATAAAGCCGGCCCCTCTCTCTTTCTCCGGTCATTTTTTCTCTCTCTCTCTCTTTTCTGCCGGGCAAGCAGGCAGGGACTCCATCCCCTCCTTCCTCCTCTCTCCCATGGCTGCCATGGCCGTCGCAGGTCCTCCCTGCCCAGCCCGCCGGCGCAGCAGCACCCCGGCGCCCCTCCTGGCCGTCGTTGCCGGCGCCCTGGCCCCGCGCCCCGCGCCCCAGGTCGCGGGCGTCCTGCTCCCGCGCGACCGCCCTCGGCGCTGCTCGCCCCGGGCCGAGCTGCATGCTCGCCGCGCGCGCCTGCCGAGGCCGCTGCGGGCCGAGCGCCCCAAGACGTGTGCCCTGCGCGCGGTGCAAGCGAGCCCCGAAGCCCAGCGCGCCTGCCCGCGAGGCCGCCGTCGCCTGCGCAGCGCGCCTCTCGCGCCGAGGCCGCTGCCCGCGTGCGCCACGCACGGGCCGCGCTCGCCCGGGCCCCGATTCGGCCCTGCGTGCTGCCGCCGTGCCGCTGCGGTGCTGCGCTGCTGCTGGCCGGGCCCGGCCCCTCGATCCGGCAACCGCAGCTCCGGTTTCCGTCGATCCGCCGACGTCTTCGTCGTTTCTCCCGTGAAAGAACGCAGAAAAGGCGTGGTTGCAAATAGAAATTCTTTATCTATTTCACTTTGCATATATTGCGTGACTCATTCATTTGCGTATATATCCTTGATTTATTCATTACAAATGCAGGGTGTGAATGCCAAAGTTAATCCTCGAAATTAATTTAATTTCTGTGCAGCGAATCTTTGGAAAATCGTGATAAATCATAGAAAAATCGCATGGATGCGATTTAGTACTTTTTAGAATCCTTGATAAATTCTCTACGCACTAGATCAATTGCATGTTAGGTTTGAGTTTGTTTTAATTGCTGTAAAAATGATTCTTGTGTTGCTGTTTTGGAAGCTTTGTTGTGTAGATTAAATATTTTTTTGCCGTTAAGGAGTGCTCCAAAAACCATGAAATAATTGTGGTATGTTCCTTATATGATGTATGGTGCCTGGTTAAAGTTTCATGACTGTTTGATGAATGGTTTGTGAGTTATAAAAATAACAAATGTCATAGTTCACTGTTTTGGCTGCATGCATAGTGTTTAATAAATAAATATTATCATGTGCTAAATGGTGTTTTCTGTTGGTATGTTGAATACCAAAGTTGTATATAATATTATTATCTATCGTGTGTTAAATTTTGGTGGCCATATCCCCAGTAGTTTGGGAGATATGCATTTTCTAAGTTGATATTGGAATATGCCATCTCCCTGGACAGATCTGTTTATAAGTACTTTTTAACTAACTTAAAATGTGAATCATGAATTGCTAATGTGTAATGAATTGTAGAGATTTTGATAATCTTTCCATATTGTCTTGATTCATATTTTTAGGAGCTATAGAACTTGAGTTATGACTGTTTTAAGAAGAGGTGTCAAATCTGTCAATCTTTTGAACAGAGATGTCTTCTTCATTTATTTCGAGTTGCTTAGCTATTAAATCATCTTTGCATGGTATTAAAAGAGTTGTAGAAAACTTAATTAGCTTTTCAAATATGTAAGAATGAACTTAATAGATAAATACTTACCATGGTTTAACTTGATATTAATAGTGTATCATGTTTGGTGTGCTTTCTATCTTTCATGTTAAGCTGTGATGATAATTAGCTAACTAGTTATAAGTAACTCTAAGTGCTTATGTGTGTGTCTTGTATAAACGTGTGCTTGTCTTGAATTGTTTGTAATACTATCTTGTGTTACTATTTCCCCGCATTCATGCACGTGCATCGACATTTCATTTAGGTACGATAAGTACATACGTGAAGGACGTGACGTTTGGAGCTAACCCGAAGGTGGTGTTGATGGACGGACTCGGAAGATGGAAGTGTCTTCGAAGGTGCTCGCAAAGCGAGTGACCTCTAACGAACACTGACTTAGTGTTGGTCCCAGGCAAGCCCCGGAGCATTCTAACTCCCTACTTTGTGATATCAATTTACTATGTTATACTTTGTTGTTGCATTAAGTATAGGAGTTGAGTGAACCTAATTGATGCATATCACCCTCCTTGTTATTGATATACCTATATCCTTGTTAACTTGATAGTATAGCAAAAGATAGATGCTTAGCATTGCTAAATTAATATGGAACCTCGGTGACCCCTGTCACGTAAAGCCCTACGTGGCACACCGATGGGTTGAATGATATCATGAAATGGAAAGGCAACCGAGAAGGTTGGTAAATTGTCCGTACGTCTGATACTGGCAACATCTAGGTGAGCTGCGCGCCCTAGGCCGGTATTTTACGTATGTGTCTGCCGTTTTGGCGGGCCGATCGGGTGGTGTCCCTCTTGTCATGTTGAACACATGCCTCCACCTTTAGCTGGCAAGATAACTCGTTCGAGCCGCGAAACCTACCTACTGGTTGAATCAAGGACGAAGCGAATCGCATGCTGTTGCGGGGTGACGAGGACGCGGAGTGTAAGGCCGAGGCCAGCTAGCTGATCACTAGGCTAGACGTACGGGGCACCGGGCGGTCCTTGGGCTTGTTGAGTATGATTCTGAATCGACCTTGGTTTGAAAGTTAGACTAGGCGACTGCCGCGTCCCTTGGTACAGAGACTGCGAGGTTTGGGTGAGGAATAAACCCTCCAGCTGGATAGGAATTCGATTCGAATCGCGGTCTCTCCCCGTTAGTGAGAACTTGACAATTGCTACACTGGCGTGGGAACAAATAATCTACTTGAATGGTTACGATGAAAATGATATGATGGACCAGAAGGGTGAACTGGTTACTATTACTTGTTAATTAAGTGTATTGCTTAATACATGTGCTAATCTAGATATCAGGTAATTATTACTAAAATATGGTAGAGCTCCAATGAAGTTCTTACAAGTTACATTAATGTTTTTATGCAAAAGAGAGTTCAAGCTACTCTACCACCATAAAGTCTGCATAATCCTTGATGTCAATTATTTCTGGTTTATGACGGGTAAGTCTAGCTGAGTACATTCGAGTACTCAGGATTTATCCCACCTTGTTGCAGGTGAAGGTCTCATGTTGGTGTGGCTAACCACTATGCTGTTGTTGGAGGATGACACTAAAGCTAACAATGTATTTCCACTTATATTATTACAATCATTCAAAGCTATGTTCTTTTACAAAAAGGTTTTTGAACCCACACTTGTATTATTATTTATAAACTCAAATGTAATTTTATTCCGCTGCAAACTCTTAGCTTAGTGATTTGTATTTACTCAATCTAGCGATTCTCGGGTGTGACGTTAATTGATCGAGGTCTTTCGGGATACTCGGCGGACTACCGGAATTATGAAAGCCTAAGAACAAAGGTTGTTGTGTTGGCGGTGATTTTTGGACTTAAGTTTTTGTAATTTGGGCGGTGTAAGAGAGAGTCTGCAACTGAACCATTTCTGGTATGTCATTCAAACTTTCAGGAAGTGCATCTTAGTTTTTGAAATTTTACACTCACTATATATCTATAAAAACAGAACACAACAAGATCACCACCCACGAATACATGCTTGATGCTAATGCGCTGGAGAAGTAGCCTGCAGATACACAAACAAAGAGCTCTTGTTCCTGTAAAATACTACGGATCAAAAACAAATACCAGAGACTCAAAACTACACGAACAAAGAGATGAATCCCATTTTAATAAACAAATGATTTCGACACATCTAAATTCCCTATCACAGGTATTAGATTGGGTACAGAAAGGGGAGAAATTCAGAACCTATTAGAACTATTTTGGGTGTAAGAGTGGGATCGAAGATCTTTGTACCCGGCGATCCATCAATCGATGCCTCCTCCATCCGTCGTGTGTGGATCTGACCGCCACCAATGATGGGAGAGAGCCCGCCCCAGCCGCTGTGCTTGGAGCCCCTGCCGTCGGCCCGCAGGAAGGGCACGCCCCACCCATCCACACATGTACGCCTAGCATCACGACCAAAGTGCCGTTGCCTCCGCCAAGAAGAGGGCTCGCCGCCTGAATGGGGAGGGAGCACCGCCGGAGCGGGAAGAAGGGCCGTCGTCGGTCGCAGGGGAAGGAGACCGCCGCAACATCCACATCCATCACCAGGAGGAGGGTAGATGGCTGTCATTGGGAGAAAGGGAAGAGGGCTCGCCGCCACCGTCAGATGCCGCCGCCGCCACCAGAGATCCAGAGCTACGACAGATGTGTGGATGGGGAGGGGCCAGATGTGTGTAGGTCGGGTGACGCGGAGTAGATGCGCCTGCACATTTTTTTTTGTCGGATAGCGGGGTCGAACTGGCGTCGCGGGGATGGGATTCGTGGCTTGCATCTCTCACGTGAGGAGTGGGCTGGCGATAGGGTCACGGCAGATCCAGACTTTCTATTTTTTTTAAGATAATTTCAATTATAGTAAAAACTTGTGTGTATAAAATTATACTTCACATGATAGCAACAATTGCAGAATTGTTATGAATCAATGAACACCCACACATAATCTGATGATGAGTACTTTAATATTTATGAGTTGTTACTTTATTAGACAATATATATAGGTTTATGAGTTTGGCTAAACGGACCTTTTTTTATATAAAAAATCAAATATAAAAGGAAAAATTTGAATAACATATATTCAAGAAGGACTAGTATTGTTTCAAATTTAAATATGCACTAGTAAACGTACACGTGCGATGCAACGGAAGAAAAAATAGAACGTTAATAAAAAAATGTGGACATGAATACTTATTGCATATTTATTCATATTTTACCTTTTTATATGTCATCTTTTCAGAGTCTCGAATCAGATTTGTCCACGATGAAGTCGATTGCTATTTATTTTTCATTTGTATTCTCTACCATATATGTCATTGCCCTACAAACTAGAAAATTTCGTCAAGGAGTCAATTGCTATTTATTCATATTTTTCTCTATATAGGATATTGTTGGTTTTTCCTAGAAAAAATATAATATATTTATCTTTCGTTACGAGCCAATTTGGAATAGGACTCGTATGGAAAGCCGTTTGTTTTTTAGTCCGGATTATATACACGACCTAATAGGTTTTGAAATTGAATTTTGTATCATGTTAGAGAAGATCTATTCCAACTTGTATGAGTACGAGTTATATATTGTCCGGTAGTTAGAGAAGGAGACGACTAAAACAATGGATGGACTAAAAAAACAGCTAGAAATTTTGTCTCTTTATTATTAAAAAAAAGGTATATAGATAGATTAAAAAATCACAACTATGGAAAGTTGAAAGCTAAATATAGGTTCACACGATTGTAACGAAAAGAATGAAACAAGAGCTGATATATATATGTAGGTGAAAATAAATGTGTGGTTTTTTTAATTCAAAACTAATGTAACGATAGATTTTTTTTAGAATATATGTAACGATAGATTTTAAGATCAGTGCAAGCACGCGCGCGAGTCAATAATAAGACTAGTCGTCGGTCAAACTAGTGACGCCAGCACGACTTTCCCTTATCGTCCCCCTTTTTTTTCCTGATGAGGTGTAGTCAGCTTTGGGCTTCACTGCATCGCAAATTCACTGTCGAGCCCGGCCCAACCACGCACCGATCGATCTGGCCCGGCCTCTCCTGACTTCTTGAGTCCTGACACCGTGTGGCAAGAAATCTCCGGTCGCACTGATCACAGAAGTCTCCGCACCGAGGATTTTTTTTTTCTTTCTTCTGATCCATCAGAGCGAAAGAGAGATGGTCTCGTAAATATATAGGCTTTGGCTTTCCTTGTCCGCAGTCGTTCTCGACTTCTCGTAGTTGCCGCAAAACGTACCCTAGGCAGCAGCTAGAGTTTGAGATCAATCACCGAGATTCAATTCGATCGAGAGAACCAAGGAAGGCAACTCACATTACAACGGGGCAATGGAGACGACGAGGAAGAGGAGGAGGACAAGGCTGCTGAGGGTGCACCAGGGGATCATCGATTTCATGCTCAAGCACGAGCGGCCTACTACTAGTCGGCCGCCCTTACGTGACTTCCCGGAATCCATCGACCGCCTGCGCCCGGGCTTCCGCGCCTACCACGCCAGCATCGCAGCCAACATCAAGAGGTCCGATGACCGGGACGCCGACATCCTCCGCCAACGACGACGACGGCGAGGGCGAGAAAGAGGAGAGCATCGCCAGCGGCAATGCCTGCCAAGAAGAAGAAGTAGCTCTAGCTAGCCTGGTCCTGCTGTCCCTGCGCACGTTGTTTGTGCTATAGGTTAGCGCTGTTCGTTCGTCGATCGTCGTCCAATTTAATCGCTGAGGTACGGTTTATCATAATCAATCACATTACTACACTGGTAGGTGTGATGGTGTCTGTAACTCATTAATTAACCCTTGTTCAGTTGTTGTGGTCGATCTTATGACCGGTTTTTTTTCTCGTTCTCTTGGATTCAAGCTTTCATTCAGCTACCGACCTACAGATCGAGACATCCGATCCCTTCTTTGTATTATTGCTTATTTCCGATCCCTTGCAAAGTTGCGATGATAGATCCGGCCGGTGTCATCGTCAACGTGTATGCCAATGCCACGCATGCTCTGTTACTGATAATATCAGTAAAAAAAACTTAACATACTGTAGTGTAATTAAAAAAAAAAAGCTTACGAATCCTAACTGCATGCAGCCATATATCTCTCTCCTCCTATATGTGCTACTGATAGCTAGGTCACCTATCTGAATTACCATGCAGGTGTGCCCGCTGCCCAACAGAGTACAGTACGTAGTAGTTTCTTTTTTTTTTGGCACAATAGCCGTTTTGACCCCCCCAACTATCACCGAAGGCTCAAATTGACCCCTGAACTATCAAAACGGTCACTTTGACCCCTCAACTATCACCGAAGGCTCAAATTGACCCCTGAACTATCAAAATGGTCACTTTGACCCTTAAACTTATGATTTTCGTCTCAATTTGATCCATTACCCCTGATCGATGGACACGTGGACAGATGGATTGTGAAAAGGTCGAAACTGCCCCTCATCATTTTCTTTATTTGTTGCCCGCTAACGACATTTTGGTAATAAAAAGGTATATCATGATTGTAGTAAAACAAATTTTGGTAAAACAAAACCGGTTTCGAACATTAAATTTTGGTAGAACAATTTTTTTTATGAATTCTCTAACATTAAATCAAATTTTGGTATTTTAAAAACAAACGGTAGGGTTGGAAACGCCGTGAACGATCAACAAGTAAAGAAAATAATGAGAGGTGGTTTCGACCTTTTCGCAGTTTATCTGTCTATGTATCCATCGATCAGGGATAATGGATGCAATTGAGACGAAAATCATAAGTTCAAGGGCCAAAGTGGTCGTTTTGATAGTTCAGGGGCCAATTTGAGCTTTCGGTGATAGTTGAGGGGGTCAAAGTGACCGTTTTGATAGTTCAGGGGCCAATTTGAGGCTTTGATGATAGTTAAGGGGCCAAAACGGCTATTTTACCTTTTTTTTTGCTGTATTATTATTTTGTGAAACGATGGGCTTCTTCTAGATATATTCTCCCATCGTTTGTAATTTTGAAAAGTATAAATTTGCATGTTGGTTTCCAACAATATTCTCTGTATTTTTTTCAAGGAACCACAATCGGCCTGGCCAAGTCCAAACGAAGCCCACGAAAGGAGAACCTCACGGCTGGGCCCAACACTCCGCCGAGTCGTGTCTTGGCGCGGGATGGCCCGGCCCTGTGGCTGCGGGAGGAGAGTGGAGAGACGAGACGCCACCGTCCAATCAAGTTGCTAGTGCTGCTACACGGAATATCCACGGACGGATCCCCCGCTGGCCCGCTCCACATGCCATATCCTCGATCGCAAATTGGTTTAAATAATACTCAATTCGTTCTAATTTTGACTTTTTTGACACCAAGTTAGACCACTTGTTTTATTCAAAAATTTGTATAAAATATCACTTCTTTTAGCATAGCTTGGTTTATTAACAAAAGATATTTAAGAATGACTTAAATTTGACTACGTTTGCACAAATTTTTTGAATAAAACGAGTGGTCAAAGTTTGAGTCAAAAAAGTCAAACGTCTTATAATTTAGGACGGAGGGAGTACTCATTATTAGGATAGAACCCCCTTTCTAAATACTTATTAATCCGTTCCAAATTATAGTTCGTTTGACTTTTTCAACCCTAAATTTGACCACTCGTCTTATTCAAATTTTTGTGGAATTTTTTTTTTGTGTGGCTTACTTATTTAATAAATAGCCTACATGAATGACTTAAATTTGACTATGTTTGTACTAATTTTTTGATTAAGACAAGTGGTCAAAGTTTAGGTCAAAAAAGTCAAACGAATTATAAATTAAAATGGAGGAAGTACTAACTAAAATAATACGTCGCAAAAAAAAACTTAAATATTTTTTAAATAATATATTTATTATAGATTTTTCATCACGAGGAAGAGTTTAAAAGGGAAATATTGTCTTATTGCTTATTTTTTTCAAAACGGAAGCATGTTTGTTGTGGATACGCTTCAATCGTGGAGAAAAAAAAAGTCATTTTCTTGTTAGGACAGCACACGTTAGCCGGAAATCGATCACGCGCAACATGTAAAAAATAAGAAGGAAAAAAAAGAAAAGTCCACATCCATCCGATAACGTCACGCACCACAAGTAATAATCATAGGACACACGTATAAATCACCGTACCTCGAATACAGTGCCAACTGAAAAGGATAGAAGAAAAATAATAAGCCTACAACAAAACCGTATACCAGTGCTGATACTAAGAGACATCTTTTTTATCAGCAACAAAAGAGATGTTTCTATATACTTTTGCGAGCTAATTTTTTAAGATCAACCTTTACTCCTAAGACGAATTATTAATTAGAGAAAATGGTTGAGATTACCAAAAACACCCGAATGAAGCCGACCAAAGTGCCTTTGTTCATTTTTGCATTGCGCCTAACAAAGAAAATCTATTGCTTATATACTCTTATAATGAAATAAAATACGTGCTGGACACATCAACACATTCGCTAAAGAAAATCCATCGAATATACCACGGGAGATACTGACACGTGGGCCCGACCCAAACGCATCCCACAAATTTTCTTCCTCTTCCTCTTCCTCTTCCTCTTCCGGTCACCGATCCAATCCGATCCGATCCGACCTCACCTGACCTGACCCGACCCGACCGGAGCAGACCAGATCCTGACGACGGACGAGCCCGTCTCTTCACTTGGCTGGCTCCGGTGGCCTGCGGCTCCCTCCCTCCTCCTCCTTCCTCCTCACCATACACCAGACCAGACCAACAGGCAGGCAAGGCAGCCTTCTTCTTCAGGCCCAGCACGCGCCCCGCTCCCGGCACGCTACCCCCTTCCGTTTCCAGTTCGTTCCGTCCCGACGACGATCCCAGCCCCTCCCACGCCCGCCGCAGCGGAGCTCGGGCCGCAATGCCCGCGCCCCCGGACCCGCCGCCGCTCCCAACGCCGGCGCCGGACCCATCGGATCCCGCCGCCGCCGCCGCTTCCGCCGCCGATGAGGAGGAGGACGACCGCGTCTTCCTCGTGCCCCTCAGGTGAGCGCACGCAACCCCTAACCCTAGCAATCCCGATCCTGGGTGGCGCGCCAGGCCCTTCTGACGAGATGCGTGCGATGGGTCAGGTGGTGGAAGGAGGCGCAGGAAGGGTCGGCGATCGACGCGCCTGGGCTGCCCTACGCCGCCGCGCCGGCTGGACCCACCTCCTACGGCATGAGGGTGCTGAGTTTGTTCCTCTCCGACCAGACGTACACCCTCCGCCGCGCGGACGAGCTCCTCGACCAGACCGCCGCCGCCGCCTCCACCGCCAGGAGCTACGCGCTCCTCCCGGTCGACCTCTTCGCCAAGGCACGGGACTGGTGAGATAGCCCGCGCCCTTATCTCTTTTTTCTATTTGTTCCTTCGTATATACTGTATTACTACTGCTCTTCAGTTCGTCCTCGCTTCCCTGTCTGGAATGGTTGTATGATATGTTGCCCCTGTATGCTCCGCGAGATTTATTTCAGATTACCTGTTTCACTGTTTGAGTGGGTGTAGTACTGTCCTAGCCAGCAATGCCTAGGATGATCAGCTCGTACTGACTTATATGCCCTAGGCCACTTTAGGTAGCCTTGCTAACGCCTTCAATTCTGCGCTGTGATTGCAAGTTGCAACCCTGGTATGTGATTTCGCACATCGAATATGGCGGTCCTATGTATGTTTTCAAAGCGTTAGACCTGCTGCTGGAAGCGAGTTAGTTGGGCAATTTAGGATAACTGTCCATTCCACGGCACTGGCTGCCAATGGTTGGTTGATTACGTACATGTTGTTCGCGCACCAGTGAGCTGTTTTCCGGTAGGACGGATGTTAACACCCTACATGGTAGGATAGGGTTCGGTACTTCGGTTCTCCGACATTCCAGTGGTTGTATTTAATGAGTCACCATAAGGAGACCACAGTGCAATGCTGGAATCTTTTTTTCCTTTGCTGAGCTGTGCAATAAAGCGTTGGTTCTTCCGCGCGTGTTGGGACAACTTAGAACGATGATGTGATCAATGCAAATACGAAGGTTTTGTTGGCGGATTAAAAGATTGTAGTTGCTCCAAAGTATAAATTGCCTTGAAAGAGTGCATCAAAGGCTCAAGCTACTCGGAGCAAGAAATCTGGTGTTGCATTGTGAATGGCTGCTGAGAGCAAAAAAAAAAAAAACCCTCTGGGAATATTTTGAAGTCTAGAACCACTGAAACATATCTTTCTGATTCTGACTGGGAGAAACCCTCTGGATATATATAGCATCTTATTAATGCAGTGTTGCATTGTACAGTTAACTTAAGGCTAGCAGTCTTCAAATATTATATGCTCAGCTGCCTGAGTTTAGTTTTCATTTATTTCTTTTACTTACATGACGATTTGACTATTTTCTTTCATTCAGTATAACTTGTCTTAATATTTTTCTTGTAGGTATATTGATTCTGCCAAGTCTGCAGACAAAAATTTGTCGGGTTCAGTAAATATTTACCCCATAATGCTAAGAGTTTCTGCCACCAGAGGTACATATACACTAACAGTGAAGATTGGCAAAAAGGTACATACAAAATACTTGCATTCTGCTTGATTCTTGTAGTTTTTATGAGTTCCTCTTTTTTATAAGAAAGTTTGTTTACTTAGGGGGTGTTTGGATCCCCTTGGCAAATTGGCAAAAGAGCAAAAGAATTGCTACTTTTTGGCAAATGGATCCAAACATGCAAGGCAAAAAATGGCAAAAGAGCAAAAATTTGCCATTTGCCACTTTGGAGTGGCAAGTGGCAAATTTGCTCTCTTGCCAATTTGCCAAGGGGATCCAAACACCCCTTAATGATCTTAATTGTTCCCTTTTTAAGGATGATTTCCTTCAGTAATGCATCTTAACTATGTGTTTCCCCCCTCATTTTGATACACTCAGGACAACTCAACTGAGAACTTTAAGAGGGCAAACAAGATTCTGACTGCAGACTCTGAGCCGGTATTCCTACTAGAATCCTTTTGCCCACTTACTAGTAATGGGAAAGAGCTGAAGTTATTTTTCTTGTATTGCATGTTTGTAGGTTCACATATGGGATTTCTCTGGGCGAACAACATACATAGTTATGACTGAATTGAACCGGTCGCCCCATGACTTGAAATCTGCAGATCAGGAGGTATCTTCTTCATCTAGTGTTCCATCTTATCTCATATTGTTATGATTTTAGTGGGATTGTATTGTTCTGGTAGCTACTTTGGCCTTTTTTGCTGCATAAAATGTCAATGATGTTTTTTTTAAATTCTTTATTACTTCAGTTCTGCTTACCGCTTGCTGCAGAATGTTTAGTTTGTCAAGGCTCTTATCTTCCATTCTGAAGTAGGTGTATTTAATATATACGAAGCTAGTGCATCTGTGATTCATATTGTCAAAATCTTCTTTTTTTTTAAAAAAATTGAACTCTTTTCCATTGAATTATTTGGCTCATATACTGAGCATGGATAAACACCAAGTCACTTCAATTTCTCTCATAATCCTAGAGCTTTCTTCATGTCCTTGTAAAGCTCCATGAACAATGGATGCATGTTCTAAAGGTCCAAGGAAAGGTCCACCATACCTTAAAGAAAAGGGTGCATTCAACTCATTATGTATTTCCTTTCTGAGGTATCTTTGTTCAGCTAACTGACTTTATGTTCCCATTACCCATTCTTGAAAGCTGTACATTTCTTCTTTTGTCTTGGTAACTGTTTCTTTAGAAGTTGTAAATTATGTAAGAAAATATTTTGTTATATGATTCCAGTTTAAAATAGGAAGGTTGGATGACTAGTGCATGAGTTATATTTGTTGAAAAATGTATATTGTTCTCTTATTTCGAGCTTTGTTGTTAGTTGTCAAGTGTCAACTACATACTTTATTATAGGGGGTCAGGGCTATATATGACTTGGTTTCTGCTTGGTTTATTCAGAGTGACTTGGCTCAGTGATTAACCAATAACCATATATTTTTTCCCTTTTGTTTTTTTATATTAGATTATCTACCTTACACTTCTTCGAGCTTAGCTTTTGAACAGTTTGCTCTTGTGATTGTATCTTCTCATATATGTTGCTCACACTTTTGTAGTATATATTGTTTACACTTTACTTCACATTTTCAGATGCCTCTACAAATACACATTTATGATTTGTCAGAACCTATGGTTAATGGTTCTAATGGGAAAAGAGATGAGTTAGCTGCTTGGTTTATTCAGAGTGACTTGACTCAGTGATTAACCAATAACCATATATTTTTTCCCTTTTGTTTTTTAGATTAGATTATTATCTACCTTGCACTTCTTCGAACTTAGCTTTTGAACAGTTTGCTCTTGTGATTGTATCTTCTCATACATGTTGCTTACACTTTTGTAGTATATGTTGTTTACACTTTACTTCACATTTTCAGATGCCTCTACAAATACACATTTATGATTTGTCAGAACCTATGGTTAATGGTTCTGATGGAAAAAGAGATGAGTTAGCCTTAACATTAGGTGGCTCAAGTTTTAGCAATGGTGGTAGTATGGACATGGATCTGGATTCATCAACTGGAAGCCGTAAGCAAATTGACTCTGGTCTAACAGGATTAGACAATCTGGGAAACACATGTTTCATGAACAGTGCAGTCCAGTGCTTGGCTCATACTTCAAAGCTGGTTGACTATTTCCTTGGTGATTTCCATAAAGAAATAAACCCACATAACCCATTGGGCATGAAGGTATGTCAAAGTGTTTTTTACACTTAATGTAATGTATTTATACTTGGAGTTCGATATTACTTTTGTTTCCTTATTTCAATTGCAAAATGTTTCTTAAAACAGGGGGAACTTGCATGCGCATTTGGTGATTTATTCAGGAAGCTATGGGCTATTGATAGAACCCCCGTTGCACCTCGCCAATTCAAGAACAAACTTGGACGCTTTGCTCCCCAATTCAGTGGCTTTAATCAACACGATTCACAGGTTAGTTTGGCTTTTATTTTCGGAAACATCTTGACTCTAAAACACACATTCCCAAATTATTTCTTTATTGAACTCCATGCATAGCTAGCTATAGGCCACTTGACCCTACTAATGTCACCTTAGGGGTTAACTGATTAAGTAGCCTGAACCAAGATGCTGTGCTAATGTATTAAATTGTGTTGTTTGCTTGCAATATCCAGAAGTTATTGTGTTTCTATAGGGGGTCTTTTATTTGGCGACTAATTTTTAGTTACTTGGCCTTTTAGCAATAACTTGTATGTTACTTACATGAAGTGTTTGACAATGCTAATGAAGTGTCTCTCACATTAGTTTTACGTGTTATATGTAGGAGCTTCTTGCTTTCCTGTTGGATGGACTCCATGAAGATTTGAACCGTGTTAAATGTAAACCATATTCTGAAGCAAAGGATTCAGATGGCCGTCCGGATGAAGAGGTTGCAGATGAGTACTGGGGCAACCATTTAGCCCGAAACGATTCTATCATAGTTGATATCTGCCAGGTTAGTTTTGACTGAGTGTGTAGGGCACATTCTTCTATAACGATTTTCGTCTCCTTTCTATATCTTCTATCACCTGTTGTTATCAGTACTTTCCCTTCGTTTCCTTGGTATATTCCTTCTATGTTTATGAAAACAGCTTTACATATCAGTATTTGCATTAGGGGTGCCAAAGACAAACTATGGGATATCGATTAGGGTCTATGGTTATACAGCTGTAGTTGGATTCTTGAATTATCCATATATACTGTACCAATTGTGCTAATTAGATATGTATGTACTATAGGAAATGATCCTGTGATAATTATTTTCCAAGTTTCAGAACAATTAATGGCGCAAGATTATAAAAGGGTTGCATGTGCTAATGGTTAATTGCAGCCAATCTGTATGGCCATAGTTGGATGAAAATTCTACATTCTCACTCCAAAATTATCTATTTTTTATAAAAGGACATTCAATATCACCAAAAGTCTCACTATACTGGCTACTTGATATACCTTTTCACTAAACTAGGGATGCAAGACGGGTTGTCCGTGAATCTGCAAATATACTTAATTTGCGGGTACCTGCATAACCTCGCAAAAAAAAAAAAACCTATTTGCGGGTTTGCGGACAAAACCCACCTTGCATCCCTACACTAAACTATGCCAAGTGCCTATTACTGGACAGTCCAATGTCACCATTTCTCTCTCATTTTATCAAAACCTTGATCCTAAACAAACAGGAGGTTTTGAGCCCTTGCTTAGAATACATTGTGTTAAAACCTGCCTCAGACTTCTTGTTTTTAACAAGAACTTCTCCTGATCTATTTAATTGATTGATGATATTTGTTACATCTATAGCCGTTATTCTGGTGGAGAGACATGATATAGGCTGGACAAGAAGTACATTCCCTTTTCAGCCACACAATTTATGTGCCGGCTCTAAGATATATTATGCCCATTATTTCTGTATACATTACAAATGTGCATAATGGGACGGTTGCCTTTCGTGTACTTTAATTTACATCCTTTTTTTATCTTCCATATTGATTGTCTTTGCTGTTTCAACACAGGGTCAGTACAAGTCAACATTAGTTTGCCCCATCTGCAAGAAAGTTTCTGTAACATTTGACCCGTTTATGTATTTGTCTTTGCCCCTGCCTACAACAACAATGAGAACAATGACCATAACAGTCTTCAGCACTGATGGGACCAGTGGGCCATCTCCTTATACTATTAGTGTACCGAAATCTGGAGATACAAGGACCCTTATTAATACGTTAAGCAATGCTTGTTCGTTGAGAGATGATGAGCGCCTCCTAGTTGCCGAGGTATTCATTATTCCTTCAGAATCATTATTTCAAAAGCTGCTGAACGCGCCCTTCATATTTCCTTACTGCTTGCTGATCACCATATAGGTCTACAACAATTACCTTATTCGGTATTTGGACGAACCTTCTGAAGTCATCTCCTTGATCAGAGATGGAGATCGTTTGGTTGCATATCGGCTTCCCAAAGACAATGAAGATGCTCCTATTGTGGTGTTCAGAAACCAGCATATGGAGTAAGTGCAATTATTTTGTACGATGTTATATTGTGATGTTTGGATATCAATCAAATCTATAATGGTTGACAGTTGAAACCGAATGCAGATAAAAGACATTAATCATAAGATTCCACTTCTGTGGTCAAGAAAAAAAATACATTGAGAAATCTCCTTACAACAAAATCATCGTCTTTGATGTGCAGGTCGTCCCTTGCCAGTTTTGGGCGGAAGTCATGGAAGACTTTTGGCACCCCACTTGTGTCAAGCCTTCCTGATACCGTAACTGGAAGTACTATTCGCAATCTTTTCCTAAAGGTTATGACTCCATTCAGAGTATCAAGAGACGATGTTGTCGATGCTGATAAAACAATTGGCGAAAGCAGTATGGTTGATGAAACTGCAGATGCCAATATGAGGCTTGATGCCTCAGAGCACACCAGTATAAACAACAATTCCGTTGAGGATAAAACAAGGACTGAAGATTTGATGCAATTTTTCCTGACTAATAATGAGAGATTCCCAGACCAACACATGAAGATAGAAATGGATCTATCCATTACGGTGAAAGATCCGCATAAGCGTCTGTATGTGGCTGTGTGTTGGGAGGACAGTGGACTGGACCAATACGATCTTAGTTCTTTGGATTCTCTTCCAGAGGTTTACAAAGCGGTGCTATTTTCTAGGAGGCCACAGGACACATGTTCTCTATATGCATGTCTGGAAGGTTTTATTACGGAAGAACCATTAGGACCAGAAGACATGTGGTAATTTTCTTTCATCATAAGGAGTGCTTTATATCATAGCGTTAATATTATGTTGTTGGAACAATGGTCATTTTAAGAGTAGAAATACTGTAGTTGTACTGAATGGCGAAACTGGCACACAGCCCCCGGCGGCCTTATTCCTCTTCAATTGTTTGTAAGTTTGTTCTCCCTCTATTCTGCAGGTACTGCCCAGGTTGTAAAGAGCATCGACAAGCTAGTAAGAAGTTAGACCTTTGGAGATTGCCTGAAATCCTTATAATACACCTGAAGAGGTTTTCGTACAGTCGGTACACCAAAAACAAGCTGGAGACATTTGTGGACTTCCCAATTCATGATCTTGACCTGTCAAAGTATATTGGTCACAGATGCCAAGATGTTCCTCACAATTATCGACTGTATGCAATTAGCAACCACTATGGAAGCTTGGGAGGTGGTCACTATACAGCTTATGTTTATGTGAGTCACTGAGTCCTATTCCTCCCATACTGTGCCTTTTGGATACATCTGTTTTCTATATCATTGGCAATTGGCAAGACCACGCTTAGAAGCCAGGGAACGGCCACGTTCCACGTTCCCATGTTCCACGTTCCAGGAATGTCCACGTCCCGGGAACGCCAATGTTCCCGTTCCCACGTTATAAAATAGCATACCAAGTTCCACGTTCCCGTTCCTCGGTGGGAACATGGCGACCGCGTACTGTTTTCTCATTCGAGGGGCTGTTTTAAGGTTTATACGCTTACTACTTTCTTTGGTGCAGCATGAAGGGAAAAAGGGGTGGTATGATTTCGATGACCGTCATGTGGGCCCTATAACCGAGGACAGTATAAAGACATCGGCAGCTTATGTTCTTTTTTACCGGCGGATACAGGAGGATAGCTTAGATACAGGTACAGACATAGATTCTGATGTTCCAACTTGAGGAGGCGGTGGAGGCAAATTTTGAGCCTAGTCCTGGTCCCGGACAGTGTATAGTTCATTGGTTTGGGGGACAGTTGTGCGGCAATGCCGCAGTTGAAGTTTGAGATAGGAACAGGTGGGGAGAGGTGTGATTTGGCTCCAGATAGTGGAGAAGGGCTTGAGTTGGGGATTTAATTGTTTCCAGCATGCAGAATCAGGTGGTGGCAGTGCACCGCAGGCAGGCTGTTGTAGGCTGATACCATACATGTTGTTCTACTAGGGTTCAGAAGGGGGAGATAATTTATCCTAGTTCTCCGTTACAGATTCCTTTGATTTTTTCCTTCCCTTTTTTTTAACACCTGTAATTGATAGTGGTAAATTTTGGCTAATGACATGGGAGAAAAATTCATCCCAGATTCTCTCAACAGTTGTTGGGTCAAGTTTGTAAGTAGCACTGCGGAACTGAGCGGACACTCTTCTCGAACTTGTTCGGCTTCTAGCTGCGGTTGCACAAAATCCAGCCCAATTTGGGCCTGTTTGAAGAACGCCTGGATGGCCCGAGGCCTGTTACTGTTTATAGGCCGGTTCTTGGAGGATTCCCTCCGGTTGGTGTTTGTTTGTCGCTTGAGCCCTCTGTCCTCTACAGTCCTTGTCATATTTTCAGAGGATATAGAATTTGCTGCAAAACGTCCTTATCGGGGGGGAAAATATCTACTATCTACACTACAGTATATATACTTCTCTCTCATTCATATTGGATGGGTACTTGACAAGAGCACTAGCTGGATGGGGGTATTTGTTGACATGTGACTCCAATAGTGCCACGGCGAGGGAGGACCGAGCTAGCTAACTACAGTACTCCGTAGCTACTAGGAACGAAGCCGAGGCGATGTCCGTGTCGCTGTCGCACGCACCTGATCGACCACCGGCGTCGGCGTGCGCGTGTCGTGCGGTGCTGGAGCTGCCAGCAAGTGATCGGAGGTTCTGAGCGAGAGCCGGCGGTACTTGCAGAGGTAACAAGTGAAGGAAAGGAAAGGAATGGGGGCGGATGCGTGCAAAACTTGCAGAGGGCCGGGTCTCTGGACAATGGTGTCCGCGTCCGGCAGTCCGGCCCCGGCGAACAGGAGCAGCAGTACAGTGGAGGCGTCAATGGCGACGTGACCTGGCCGTCACACCAACGGCAAAAGGCTATCCACCTTCTTCCGTCCTCCTCCTCCCTACTAGGAGTACTGTAGCAGCTCTCTCTCTCTCTTTCTGCGCAGCTGTCACGCACGCACGCGTGCCTTGTCGCGTCGACGATGATGCTCGCCGGCATCTGCAGCAGGTTCCAACCAAGAGTTGAGCCACGATGCAGTAAAAGATTGATATCAATCCAAACGTGTGCTGGGATAGATTCACGTGGAACTTGACAACTACGGTTCTGTTTGGTACAACTGTTTTTTTAAAAAAAATAGTTTTATGAGCAACTCTCTAGGTGAAGCTGAGCTATTTTGGAAAAAATATTTGACAAAATAGTTTCACCAACAACTTTATGCATGAATATGAGAGATAAAGGGGGGAGAGAGCTGAGATAGACTACTTTTTTCAGCTTCATTTCACTTCATCTCTTTGTGAGAGAGGGAGAAAAACAACTTTATAAGTTAAGCTGTTTTGAAAAGAGCTATTTAGCAAAAAAAAAAAAACAGCTCACAAAGCTGTACCAAACAGACTCTTACTCTTCCCTCCGTCCTTGTCACTAAATATCAATGAAAAAAATAGCGCGTTATAGCGTTGAAATAGCGCCGCTATAGCGTCCAGAAGCAGCTATCGCAATGCTCATTAGTGCGCTATAGTGCCAAACAGCGCCGAATAACATCAAAATATCGTTTTTACCAAGCTCCCGCTAAATTTTAGAGCCCGTGATTTTTTTCATTGCTAAATATCAATCTTTCTCGTTTTTAAGAAATAACTTAGATTTTATTTTATATAAAAAAACATTAATATTTTTATGCATAATTAATATTATGGGATAGATCTTTAAATCTATTTTTTTAATAAATTTATTTAAAGATATAAATATTGTTCGTATTTTTTACTAATTAAGTTAAAGTAAACGACGGATAATAAGGGACAAAAAAGAGTACTAATAAAGTCTCGAGAGAGATTGACTGACTAGAGTACGTAGGACGTACGACAGATAAAATACATATCAGTTCATGTTTCACAACTTCTCTCTAACTTTTCCGGCCAATAGAGAGAGCAAGAGGACAATCTGAATAATGGAGGCACTGTACGCTTGATCCTTTCACCTTTCACCTTTCACATGCCAAGTGATACACTTGTTCATCTGCTTAAGTGCTTTATGTCACTCTCACTCCTCTGCTATAGATTCATTGCCTGCATTAGTTTATATCTAGATTTATAAAATGTAGTTTGCTTATGTTTGGTTTCCATATAATAAGCTCTTAGAGCGTTCACAATGGAGGTTTTAAGTCGGTCCTATTCTTTTACCCGCTTCATACATTGTGCCACCAGTCCTATATAGAAGTAAAACTTTGGTCCTTTTGAACCCACTTCATATGTTGTGCCATCAGTATTCAGTCCTATATAGAACTTTTGGCTCCATGCATGTATAGAATTTGGTCACCTTTTCCTCTTTGACCGCTTTCTCTTCCTCTCGCCTCGCACATCATACCCTTTCCTCCTTAACTTCATTATAGTGGGGAGGGAGAAGGGCAACGATCTCACTCCATGTGTGTGGTATGCACTAGATCTGTTGCAAGGATCAAGATGTTTAAGAGGACGAGTGAATTGAGCTTCTCTAAAATTTCTGTGGAAATAAAACCTATTCTAAAGTCAATTATCCTCTAGTGCCACCTAAACAAGTGTGTATAGGCAACAACACTAAGAACTAGCACCCTAACATCATATCAAGCAAAGGAAAACATAATTATGAAAGTAATTGCAAGTATGAAATGCTTGAAAGTAAGGCTAGAAAGAGAAGGAAAAGGAAGATTGACACGACGACGTTTTCCGAGGTATCGAGGAGTCGACACTCCTCCTAGTCTTTGTTGGAGCACTTATGCAAGTGTATTGCTCTCCCTTGGTCCGCGCAAGGATTAAGTGGTCTCTCCGGGCTGATTCTTCGATGCTCCGTCTCGGTGAATCACCCACAACCGATCACAAAGTGGAGTCGGGCCATCCACAATCGCCTCCGGATGGTCACGAAGCTTCCAATCATCATCAAGTCGTATAGGTGCTATCGATCACCAAGAGTAATAAGTAGGAATCTCTCACTTGACCAAAGCTAGTCTAATGAGGAAGATGGATGCACACTTGCTACTCCCTAATCCGCTAATGAGGTTCTATGCATAGATTCTCAAATCTTAATTACCTCACTAGGATCTTGCTCTCCCTTACACTCTCACAAGTTCTCTCAGCTGAAGAAATGAGCAAGAGAGCTAGTATGGACGAGTTGGAGGAGTATAAATACCCCCACCAAGCCAACTAGACGTTACTCACAAATGACTCTATCCACGTCACTCCGGATCGGACCAGTGCGGGGCGTTCGAACCAATTTGCAATGGTCCGAACCCCTCAGATTGCATAGTCATCTCACTGTTTCCAAGGCGTCCAGACCATCTCCATTGGTCCAGACCTAGTTCGGAGCCAAAAAGACGGACTTGGAACCTTACTAGATTGATCTGGACCATCACCAATGGTGTGGACCCTTGGTCCGGACTCAATCCGGAGCCACTTCACTCGATTTGTACCTCTCTGGACACCTCCAAATCAATCCCAATTGGTCCTGGCCCAATGTAATAGAGTTTGAATGCTCTCTGACTCACTCTGAGTAAACCCTAGTCATCCGGACAAATGCCAATTGGTCCAGACCCTTCTGAGCAACTGGTCCGGAAGCTCTTTGAGGCTCCCAATCACTTCGGATTTCGAAACTTTATGAATGGAAGTTGTTCTACTTCACTCAAGGGTTGTTTGTAGGCTGCCTAGGACTAGGTTTGACAAGTGTGCACCACACCTACACCATTAGACTCTCTTAGGTCAAGCTACTAGACTCATACCCCCTTAATAGTACGACCAAAGGAAAATAAAGGCCCTAGACTACTCTAATCGACACTTAGATCTAGTTTATGCTTCAACCTTGATGCCAATCCTTTGAAAATCGAAATGAACCCATCTTAGGGGTATGAATACTATTGATCGCCCATTCCATTATTATGACCTAACTCACAAATTACCTCTGCAAAAACACATGTTAGTCATAATAATCTTGCATTATCATTAATCACCGAAACTCTAAGGGCCTAGATGTTTTCATATATCCGCCTCGGGCATAGTGGGGAGGGGGGCATTGACGGGGAGAAGCAGGGAGCGTAGCTTGAGGAACTTTTCTCTGAGCACGTGGGTTAGGTGATCTCGACCCTAGGTGGAGCGGTGAGGAGGGAAGGAGTTGTGGGGTGCCAGAGTGGAGGAGATGCGGGGCATTGATATTGGAGGAGTACATAGCCTCCAAGGGCAGGAGACGCGCGCAAGCCATATGGGAAGGGAGAAAGGAGGTAGGTGGCTATGATACGAGTCAGGAGGGAGAGAAGGAGGCGAACATAACTTTTTGTTCTCTATGGGTCCCAACTATGTACTCCCTCCGTCCCAAAAAAAAATACAATTCTAGCTTTGAATCAGGACATGCGTTTGTCCAGATTCAAAGCTAGAATTGCAAAAAAAGATTTGGACGAAGGGAGCATTCATTTAGGATTGGTTTTGTAATTTGTATAGTAGAATCATTCTAACAAGTGACGTCATATATCATTGTATAAGACCGAGGTTGATACTATATAGGTTTCACGAGGAGGATGAGACTCTTTTAACATTATTAACAACTCTCTATAAATCATAAAATTAAATGTTTATAAAATTATCGAACGAAACTTATCATTGAAAGTCGGTGTGTGACTGACCGTACGTGCTGGCCTGGTTCGCAAAACGACGACGACACTTTGACCGTACGTGGTGCTGCCGTGCTGGTGCTGCGGGCATTCACTGGAGGGATGAGCCAAGTCGTCGTACCTGCTGGTGGTCATTAAGGTGTGAATGCAATGCAAGTGGCCCAGTGCTTAAGCCTGATTGCGCAATAATTTCTTGCAGCAAGTGCCTGCCGTTTTGATTCCATCTCGCGTAGTGTGTGGGCATGCAGCTAGCAGCATGCTGGTCCTCCTGAGCCTCTCAGCCATGTGCATCCATGCCTTGTCAACTTTCTCTCCGAATGCCCTAGCTTGTAGCGTCCACCCTAGCTAGCTAGTTGACCCGACCGTCCCCAAGCTAGCTATAGCTAGACTATAGTGTAAAAAAGGACGAAGTGGCCTCGTCTTATTGGCGTTGCGGCGCTCTGTGAGCTAAGATCGACGACATCAAAGCACGCACGCACGCTTGGACCGGACCAGGGCTTATTGTGAGCATTTCATTTCGTCCTGTCACCTGCAGGCTCAACCAAACACCAACGTACACTTGATCGACGCGCATGCACAGCTAGCGAAACAAGAGTTGGAGTGGAGCAGCACGTTTTAGTTCAATGACGTGGAAGTGTACAATGGGCTTATTATTACTCCCTACGTCCCAGTATATATAAGGCGTAACTATCTTTAGTTTAAAGAAAAAAAAAACACATATAGTAATTCTCTCTCTTAACACTGCATCGATGTATATGTGTTTAGAGATAGCACGACTTATATTATGAGATATGAATAAAAATAGTTACGTCTAAAAGGAGGGATTATCTTAGAGGCCAAATTGGACTCTAATGTATTGGTATTATGGTTAGGCCCACTTATTATCACTACTACAAAAATACTTTTCCGAGGCAGGCAAAAGGATTTTCCAAGGCGGGCATTTCAACCGACCTGTTCGCTTGGCTTATCAGCCACCGAAACAGGAAAAACAGCTAAAAACAACATCAGTCGGCTTATCAGCTAAAAACGACCAAGTGAACAGGCCGATGCTCGGCGTGATGGTTGAAATGCCCGCCTTGGTTAATAAAATTAAAGAAACAAAAAAAAAAGAAAACCCGTGGACAAGCCAAGGCCCAGCGAACCCATCCACGGGCCCATTAAGCCCATCCACGACTCGCCGCCGCCTTAGCTTTCCACTAGGTCCGACCGCCCCGCCACCAGATCGGGCCTCACGACCACCAGATCTGGATTCACAGCCGCGAGGTGAAGGTGGAGGAGCTCGCCACCGCCGGCCCACCCCTCACTAGATCTCGCCCTCCGAGGTGGCGCTGAGGTGGAGGCAGAGGAGCTCGGAGAAGGGCACGCCACGCCGCCAATGTCGTGCCCCCGCATCGGCACCGCCGGATCTGAGGCCGTCAAGAGGGAGGGCGTGTAGCAGGGAGGTCAGTCCTCGAGACCCCACGTCGCCATGAGGCGACGCCGCAAGGCCACCACGTCGTCGGCCCCCGCGCCACCGCACCATGAGGTCGCGCCACCGGCCCCCGCGCCACTGCAAGGCCACCGAGCCACCACACAACGAGGTCGCGTCGACGGGACGCCGAGCCGCCACCCGCCAGATGGCTGGTGAGCTATGAGTTTGTGCTGCCGGCCCTCCACCAACGTCTTGAGGGAGGGGAGGGAGGGCGTGTAGCAGGTGTAACGTCCCGCCTCCTCGAGGCTAGGCCCGTTAACGCCTGATAGCTTTCGTAGGATATAGACTGCCCTCATAGACCAACACTAGTATTTTCGGCGCACTTTATCCTCACTCATGCGCCCCCGGGAAGAAGTTCTCGGTCGGTCACCCATCCGAAATTTCTCTAGGCCAAGCACGCTTAACTTTTGAGTTTTTTGCAGATGAGCTTCCGAAAAAGAAGTTGCAACTTGTTGGTATGAGTATCCTATTAATCCTATTAAGCCCTAGGCCGGGGTGTTACAGCAGGGAGGTCAGTCCTCGGGACCCCACGCCGCCATGAGGCGGCGCCGCAAGGCCACCACGTCGCCGGCCCCCGTGCCACCGCACCGCGAGGTCGCGCCACCGAGCCGCTACCCGCCAGGTGGCTGGTGAGCTATGAGTCCGTGCTGCCGGCCCTCCACCAACGTCTTGAGGGAGGGAGAGAGGAGATGGAGAGAGAAGTGAGAGAGAAGGGAGTGACGGCTGAGGGGGTGAGAGAGAGAGAGATACGAAACCCTAACTCTCTCTTCGTATATAAACCAGATATGTGTTGAATATGGGCTTTCTTGTGGGCCTTTGGAATGTTAACCGAGACGGGCCTTATAAGTAGTCCGCCTCCGAAAATAGGGGTATTTTTTGGGGTGGGCCACTTATAAAATTATTTTTGTAGTAGTAGTATATGGATCTAACCTATAATGTTATATAATTGTCTCTTTTTAATTTGAACACATTATGAACACCTTTTTTTGCGTTCAAGAGAAGCTATATTTTCCTACTTATTTATACATGATGACAATTACCCACAACAAAATGAATCACTAGTTGCAGCAGCATGTGGCCAGGGTATTGTTCATTCATTGAAGAACCAATTCTGTGATCCCGTATTTATTGGCGTGGCAAAAGATATATCCAGTCCGGGCGGCCGGCCAGGGTACGGTCCTAATGCAAATTGATGGAAAAGGGCCTACGGTGTTCCTGAGCATATACGGATCCACGTCGCCCGCCGCAATTAGTACAAGAGCTTTTTTGATGTGGACACCATATCCAGCGGTGACTGCAATACATGATACAGTATTCATATCATCCCGCAATTATGTTATTCCAAAACCAAACTCTCATATATGATACCTAAAAGAAAATAAATCCCCTTCATCTCTAAATAATTACACGTCTCTTTTTTCGATTACTTAAATTTTAAGATTTAACCAAACATATAAACACACACTAGTATGTATAA
The DNA here is from genome assembly GCA_022036555.1 of Microstegium vimineum. Classification (NCBI taxonomy): domain Eukaryota; kingdom Viridiplantae; phylum Streptophyta; class Magnoliopsida; order Poales; family Poaceae; genus Microstegium; species Microstegium vimineum. The sequence continues at coordinate 41,452,046 of CM039129.1, forward strand.
TTAATAAAATACTACTCTCTCTATCTCAAATTATAAGTCATTCCAAAAATTTTGGAGAGTCAAAACATATCAAGTTAAAAAAAATTATAGAGATTTATGACATCACATAGGCATATTATAAAAATGTAATTGATAAAGAATCTACTGTTACTTAGTTGATATTATAAATATTATTATATTATCATATAAGTTTAGTCAAATTTGAGATACTTTAACTCTCCAAGATTCTTGAGATGTCTTTTAATTTGGGATGGAGGGAGTATTAGATTCATAGTCAAATATAATTTCCTAATAAGTATCATGTGAGATACAAACATTTTATATTTTCTTTTGGTAAAATTAGTTGAAGTTTCTTTTGTGAAAAACAAGATATGTAGTTATTTAACACGGAGAGTGGTAGATTACACGCTTATAGTTGCATTTACCTCGATCATAAAAAGAATACACACATACTCTCTATTTCAATTTTCACTATGGTTCTCACATACCGAGCAGTCAAATATACTTAACTTTAACCAAATATTTATAAATTTTACTAATATTTAAGGTGCATAATAAATATCATTAGATTAATTATCAAATATATTTTTACAACATATATATTTGAAAATATAAATAGTACCAATATTTTTTATAAATCAATCAACCTTAAGAAAGTTCGGCTAGATAAAAATCTAAGTGATATTTAAAAAATAGTAAATGCCCTCGTTTCTAAAATAAGTGTTATTCCTATTTTTCGAGAAATCAAATATTATATATATATATATGAAAAGTTAATATGATATAATTAGTATTACTAAATAGATCGCTAACTTATTTTTATAATTAATTTATTTAGATATATAAATGCTGCTAATTTTTTTTTACAAATTTAGTTAAATTTAACAAAGTTTACTAACACGAATACCTTGGCCATACTTATTTTAAGCACACATAATCAAAGCCGTTGAACAGTGAGGTGCTGCATATCATTGCATCACATAGTGGAGATAGCAAGGGGTAAGGACGTCCGCAATATTTAACTATTTGACTAGTTAGATGTGACGTGACATGGAAAAAGTAGGAGAAAATAGTCACTAGCTACGAGTAAATAGTCTATCTATTTCACGTAGCCTAAGACTATGTGAGTGAATCCATTACTATATATTAGTATTTTTTATTATCTCTAATCACCTTCATGTCAACTAACTAATACTAGCTATTACTACCATTAAGTACGCCCGCAAAATGCCTTCCCCATCGAAACTGTCGTGTCGAGGTGACGCGTCGTGGGTTGGTCTCGTACTACTTGTGACACGTCACCGCTCTTCACCAGTGTATGCCCTGTGACTGGCCGTGTCGCTCTCGATCGTCTGCCCCATCCATCCATGTGCATGTGCACCAAAGAATCTCCATCGAATTCTCCATCCATAGCCTCTAGCTGGTGCTATATAGTGTTAGTGTGGGTTACTGTACGCGATCGATTTGATTTGAGATGAGAACCGCTTTTTGTCCCCTTTGATTTTATTTTCTCGCCAAATAAATGTCTATATTTATATCATATATGGCCGGAAAGTGCACCTTGATGTTGAGCTTACATGTTAATATGCTAGTGTCTAGTGATCACTTTATTATTGTTAGGCCCTTCATTGTTCTCTTTTCCTTTCCAAGTTTTCTTTTTGCCTAGAAAAAACTATTTTTGAATTAGATAATATACCACCTCCTCTGTCCTTACACAAAACAAGCAAGGTTTCGATCTATGCTTTTTGTTTGTTCACAAAGAAATATATAAGGGCTTCTGGATGCTGATACAATCCATTTTAATTAACTAAATCATAAGTTTTCCCTAAAAAAACTAAATCATAAATTTACATCAGCTGGTCCTACCTCTTGCTAAGTAAAGAGTTGGTTAGCCTAACATATACAATCTATAATATTACTCACGACGACTACTCTTGTTGTAATGCTAATTAATCATATTTCAAACAAAGAAAAGTTAACTTATACAAACTTTGACCAATAATTATTCAAACTATATATACAAGTTTAGAACATGAAACTTGTATCAATGGTTTTGTATTCAAAGTGTCTCTGAGATTAAATTGATTCATTAGGAGATGACAACATATAGTAAGAGAAGTTAATAGTCAATATTTATTTTGTTTGACTTTTTTTGCATGATCAAAATATGTCTATCATTCCGGGACAGAAGTATTATTATTATTATATTACCAATTGGAGACCCTCAATGGAGATTACAAATTAATCCTCAAAAGATACACTATATAAAAAGATAAATACCATAAGTTTTAAAATAAGAAGAAAAATCTAACACCATTAATTTGATAGACTCCAATAGTAATTAATTTGATCTATTCTACTTTGAGAAAATCAACATACAGTAACCATTAAATCCACATATAAATTACCCACATCTACCATTAAGAAAAATAACATAAAGTAACCACATAATTCTACATCTAAACTACTAGTCTAATCCAAGTAATTATTTGAATTTGCATTTAAATTATCCGCTTATGCTATTACTCAAAATAAAATAAAACATCTCCTCGAATGTACACATAGATTATCAATATTTGCTATCATGAAAAAGGTTTAAATAACCATAAATTATGCCTATATATGTTTCCAAAATACCTATATTTCGATTACTATTAACTATATAAAATACTAAATTAAAGTAACCATACATATTGTGCAGTAAGGTATATCTAGTATAGACTATTTATTTCTATGTTTCAGCATTAATGAAAATTTTTCCTTTAATGATTCATAGACCACTAACACTAGTTAATAACTCATTTAAAACTATATTAGTATCCATGCAAAAACTTATATAATTTATTGCTTTAGATAAATTTGTATATTACCATTGAAAACATAAATATAATGTACCCTATGTCTATAGTGATAGCATAATTGTACAAACTATATTTTAATCAAAATATCACACATAATATTTTGTAAATAAAATGCAACATCCAAAAGAAGTTGAAGAGGTTAGTGCGACCTAAGATATCTATGGCCTCCTTAGTTTAAGACACCTTTGTAGATCGTTTGGTTTGAATATTAACGCCCACAATGTAACACATGATTTTTTCCTATTTCCTATGCTTTCCTATAAAATTAAACTGACCATAATATCCTTTTGAGATTACCGCTCCTATTCTCTCCTAGATTTCATATCTAGCTCCACCGTCGATGTTAACCACTGTAGTGTTGGCTTAAACGACCATTTATACCACCATATATAGTTATTAAGAGTATTGTTTAGTACCTAAAATCCTTTTTCTCTAATAAAATACAAAAGGATAATTGTAAATAATAGGCATATTAATCACTAAGGTTTCAACTAAACATGTGGACAACAAATGTTAACAACCTAAAAATCAAGATTTATGATGATATCATGGGACATGGGTTGCAGCAAAAGAAAAAAACACATAACTAAAGCTAAGGTTTCAACTAATGCACGAAGACACATTAAGTACCATGCAAAGGGAGAAAAACTATGAATGTTGATGGACAAAATAGAGTAATTGACAAGATTCATCATAACGGGTAGAAATTACAAAGTATCTAAATAGGTATTGCCTTAGAAACAAACATCAAGATGAGGGTGCAGACATAATAACCAATTTTGATTAGTTAAAGGTATTAAATACAAAATTTTTAATAATTATTATTAGTAAACAAATACTTTAAACCATGGGATCACTAGGTTGATCACATGAATACTAATTAATCTAATGTAGATTAGGATGATAAATATAACTTGTAGCTAGGTAGTCTGACATCTGTAATCAGAGCTGAGATCGCGTGGTGAAGTAGATCAATCCATCAGTGCCTCATTTGAACTCCAGTGAGAAAGTAGAGGGTTGGTGGCATTAGGGTGGTGTCGATGTTGGCCTTCCTATCACAGTAGTTCCTTGTTGATCGGATCTTGGAGCTTCCTTAGGTTAGATAATTCCTAGAACATTAGTTTCATCGGGTGTGAACAACCCCTCTTATTAGTACTACATGATGAGGGGACAATACCTTCGGTCAGTTAAAGGTGCTCCCGATCGCGGCATGTAGAGGAGCTACATGCTCTCCTTAACTTGTTGGTTAGAGCAACAGATTGTGCTTCCATTCATAGGTACGAGATAATTGAGCTAGTCATATATAAAATATATAGCTTCAAATATTTCCCTCTTTTAAATATTGAAGTACCGCATATAGGGAGAAAAACTATGAATATTGATGGACAAAATATATAGAGCAATTGGCCAATTGGATACAACTACATAGTATCTAAATATTCGAAATTGAACACTAGGGTGGGGGTGCAAAGATAACCAATCTTGATTAGTTGAAGGTAATAAACAAAAACTTTATAATACTTATTATTAGTAAGCAGAGGCTTAATTTAAACAACATGATCACTAATATGATCACATGAACATTAATTAATCTAATATGGACTAGGATGACTGACCGTTACTTGTAGTTAGAGAGTCTGCCATCGGTAGTTGTAGCAGAGTTCGCCTAGTGAAGTGGATCAATATGGCAATGCCTCCTCTGGACGTCGATGATGAGAAAGTAGAGGTTGGCAGTGTGAGAGTGGTGTCAATGCTAGCCTACCTGTCATCGTAACATTAATTTGTTGATTTTGTTCCTTAGGAGGTTCATTACCACTACTACAAAAATGATTTACCGTGACCTTTTGAAAACGCCCTCCGAGGCAGGTAGAAAATTCATCCGCCTCGATTAATGCCTGACATTAACTAAGGCGGTCATTTTTTATTAACCGAAACAGTTACACAAACCGCCTCACAAAATGGATTAACCGAGGCGGTCATTTTTAAAATGCCCACCTCGGTTAATAAAGATTAACCGAGGTGGTCATCTTAAAGTAACCGTCTCGGTTAATCATTAAACAAGGCGGGTATTCTATCCGTAACCGCCTTGGTAAATTGGCCCAGCCCACTAATCCACATCAACCCATTATGGTTTTCAATATATAAACAAAATACAAACCCTAATTTCACTCCCTCACTTGCCCCTCTCCCAGCCCACAGGCACCCGCGCCGCCCCCTCCCCTCCCTGCTTGGCACTGCCATTTCCCCTTTCCCTTCCTCTCCCGACACCGCCCCTTTCCCTTCCCCTACCGGCATCCCTTCCCCTCCCGGTGCTCCTTCCCCAACCCGCCTAGCGCCGACCCCTCCCTATGGCGGCGCAGATCTCCTCACCGATGGAGGTTGCGCGGGGCGGCGGCGCACAGGGCGGTCGTGACTCCCCCGTCGGCCTCTCGTCCTTACGACGACACGAATCTTCTCAACAGGGGAGGTCGCATGGGGCTACAACACATAGGGCAGACAAGGCTCCCCCAGCGTCGCGGATCTCCTCACCAGGAAGAGCTCGCGCGGGGCGGGCCCTGCTTCCCCAACGGCGCGCAGGGTGGGCCAGGCTCCCACAACGGCTTCGGCGACGGTGCGCAGGGACAGCAGCGGTGGCATGTAGGGCTGGCAGTGGCGGTGGGAGACCCAGATCCAGGCCCGATTAGGTCTAGGTTGAGTGCTTTTTTATTTTGTTAACCGAGGCAGGCATTTTCAACCGTCTCGGTAAGGAAATCTTTAATGTGACCTTTGTATCGAGGCGGATGAGATGCCCACCTCGAAAAATCATTTTTGCTCGCCTCAATTTTTTTATGAAGTAGTGTAGTGGTCTGAGCAATACAGTCCCTCTTATTGACACTACATTACAGGGAGCCACAACCTTCGGTCTGTTATAAGGGTGCTCCCGATCGCGGCACGTAAGGGAGCTACATGCTCTCCTTGACTTGGCTAGACCAACAGAATGGGCGTTGGCCCATTCCATTCATAGACTTGAGATCAGTTTTCACTACGTCAAACCGGATTTTGCGTGTCGGTCAAAATCCGTTTTTCGCAGCGGACAATGGCGTCCGCTGCGAAGACAAGGCCACGGTAAATGTGGCGTTTACCATGGCGGTCGCTAGTGCCCGCTGCGAAAAACCGATTAACCGCAACAGGCAACATAAGAAGCCCGCTGCGGTTAATGCTATTTACCGCAGCGGGAACCCTACAATGCCCGCTGCGGTTAATCCTTCTAAAAAATAAAGAAAAGAAAAAAACCCTAGAAGCCCGCTAAGCCCAGCGCCGCCGCTGTCGCCGGATCTGGTTGCTGCAGCGCCATCGCGACCACGCGAGCCCACGCAGACGCGACACTGTAGCCACGAGCCAGCGCCCGCGCCGCTGCGCGACCCGCGCGCACGCTCTGCCTTGCGGGAGCTCGCGTCCCCGTGCGACCTCGTGCACCCGCTCCGCGCCGCCGCGACCCCGCGCGGACCTGCGCGCCCGCGCCGCCCCGCGGGAGCTCGCGACCCCGCGCGGACCTGCGCGCCCGCGCCGCCCCGCGGGAGCTCGCGACCCCCGCGCCTCCGCCGCCACGGACGTGGCCTTGCGCGGCCGGCGCGTCCCCACGAGTCCGCCGCCACGGACGTGGCCTTCCGCGGCCAGCGCGTCAGCCGACGCGGCTATAAGGTCCTATCCCAAGGCTAGAGGGGGGGGGGTGAATAGCCTAAACTGAAATTCTAAAATAAACTCAACAACAAGTTAGACAGTAAGGTGGCGAAGCTTTTACTAGAAATAGCAAACTAAGAGATGCGAAGCCTCCTATCACAATTGCTATCCTAAAGCTCTAGAATCACTCAATTCCTATTCAAGTCTAGAAGCCCTCTAGGCACAACCTAATATACTAAGCAAGAATGAATAAGGTAATGCAAGGAAGGGAGGAGTGAATTTACCACCGAGTAGAGGATTGAACCAATCACAATGAGATCACCAAGATCACCAATCAATCACAAGGATGAGCCAAGGGGTTGACACTTGATTTTTCACCAAGGTTCACTAGTTTTCCCACTAGCTATGTCCTTGTTGTGTCGGCTCACTTACTTGGAGGTTCAAGAGCTAATTGGCATCACACGCCAAACCCGTCACCGGGTGCCTCACAACCAACACAAGATAAGGGCGCTCAATGACACACGCAATCCACTAGAGTTACCTTTGCGATCTCTCGCGGGGAAGGCACAAGAACCCCTCACAATCACCACTTGTGGTCGACGAAGCACAATCACCAAGCTTCTCAAATCCACACCGCTTGCTCCAAACCGTCTAGGTGAAGGCAATCACCAAGAGTAACAAGAAACTAGCAGCGGTATCAACTCCTAAGTGCCACTAAGATGAAACACTCATGCAATGCACTTGAACACTCAAATCTCACTCAAAAGGATGATCAAAATCAACAAAGAGATGAGTGGGAGTGTGTGTGGTTTTCTCACAAGAGTATGAAATCAGCCAAATGTGCAAGAGTAGTTCCTAAAACCAGTCACATACCCTTATGTAGCCTCCTCAAAGAAACTAGCCGTTTTCCCCTTTTTGGAGCTGCAAACCGTGACCACCGAACCACTTTTGGTCAGCACCACCGGACTATAGTAGGTGGTCCGGTGCCTTTCAAAAACCGACCGTTGGCGCGCTGGAAGTCACCGTCGGACCACTCGCCATGGTACGGACCTTGGTCCGACGCCTGGTTCGAAGCTTTGGCCTCAGCTAAAGTCAGAGTCCAGTACGTACCCGAGCTTCGGACCACACCTCCGGACTAGGCCACCGGACTATAGCAGGTGGTTCGGTGCCTTCTCTAAGTCTTGATCAGTCTATCCAGTGAGCACCTGGGCTCCGGACTAGACCATCGGACTAGGCCGTCGGACCATGCAGACTGGTCCGACGCCTGTCTTAACCTTCTGCTAAATCTGAGTTGAGCCACCGGACCACTCGTCTATGTTCCAGTGCTTCACTTGAGCTCTGGTCCGACGCTTCCGAAGTTGGACTCCAGTGCTGGGAGCACCACCGGACCACTTGCCTTGGTCCGGTGCTTCAAGCACAACTGGTCCGACGCTCTATCTTGAGCTATTTCTTCTTCTCTTTTGCTTCCCTTGCTTCTCATGTGCCACCACCAAGTGTTCCATTGACTTGTGCATGTGTGTGGCATATTTTAACAAGTTTTACAAGGTTGCTCATTAGGATTAGATGCAATGAAATGCAATAAACTCCTAATGACACTTGATATGTGTAACCACTAACTATTTTCTCCTCTTTATAGTACGGTTACCTATCCTAAATGTGATCACACCCACTAGGTGTCTTGATCACCAAAATGGAAAAGCCCTAGTATACCTTTGCCTTGAATAGCTTAGGGTCTCCTCCTTCTTCCATCTTCTCCAAGTGTGGAACACTTGCTAGCTTCCTCTTTAGCCTCCAATGCTCCATCACTTGTCACCTTTTCTCTTCACCTTATGTACTAAGCCTACTCACACTTAGAGCTAGGTTAGTACTTAGGTTTCATCAATTACCCAAAACACTAGAGATATTTCAATCTCCCCCTTTTTGGTAATTGATGACAACCCATATAAAATGATATGAAATATGATTTTTTTTCAACTTTGAAATGCTTGACACCACTTGGAAGATATGATTATAAAAGAAAGTAGTCAATCATTTCCAAGATGGTTTGATAGTATTAACTCCCCCTACATGTGTGCACTTCTATGAATATGAATCAAGCTTTGCACACATGCTTAGATAGAACTTTTGGAGGGGTGAACAACTAACAAACTATGACATGATGCTAAGGTTTTAAGAATAGACCTTTGAAGCGTGATACCAATCGAAGTGCGCCTATCATTTCACCCTTAGCAACATGGTTAGCTTGACACCACATGGAATACACAATATAAACAAGATAGGATATCTAGCTAACTTCCTATGCATGCTAGTGATCAAATCATCAATCAAGATTACAACTAGTCATGCACCACACAAGCAAGAAACTACATGAAAAAGTAATTATAACTTCAATGCAAGCAAGCATATGAGTGAATGCACATTCAAATGCAACAAATTGTTCATAGGCTTGCTCCCCCTACTTGTGTGCTCAAATTTTAATTTTTCATTTTTCCAAAATCTTATTTCTCCCCCTATTTCTAGATTCCACTTGTTTCTTTCCTTATCATGTTTCTCATTTTAACATTTCTCCCCCTTTAAACATTTCTCCCCTTACTACTATCATTAACATTTCTTCCCCTTTAAACATTTCTCCCCTTACTACTATCATTTTAACACAATTTCTCCCCCTTTGTCACACATTACCACAAAGGAAACCACTTGTAGTAACATGTATTACTTGAGGATACTTAGAGAGATTTGTTTACCAAGTAAATATAGAAAGGAATGGGGTGAATTATCAAATTATATTCAACCTAGATTACTTGTCCTAGATACTTAACACGGTTTAAACCATGGACAAGCTTCTTCACACATTTTGCAATGGTTATCTTGACCACGTTGGTTAAGTACAAGAATAAGCATTCTAGACTAAACATGTGAGTTTGCAAGCTTATCAACATGTCATATGCCATCCCTAGATCAATCAACTCATAGAAACTATAGTGATGTCATATGTCCATAGAAAACATTTGATTTTCATGAATGAGCTTATCATGAGTGATGTCTATATGCTTCTACATAAGACTAGCAAAGAATGAATGCATATGTCAATCAATTGTACCTTGCTATGTTGGAGTAGAGGCATGTCATAAGTGGGGTGCATTAACTCATGTTTGAGAAATCCAAGATGTTCAACTCATTCCTCAACTTGCAAAACCTCTTTTCATCAAGTGGCTTGGTGAATATGTTGGCTAATTGATCATCGGTGCCCACATTGTCAATGAAAATGTCACCCTTTTGTTGATGATCTCTTATGAAGTGATGTCTCACATCTATGTGATTTGTTCTTGAGTGTTGGACGGGTTGTTGGTGATCTTCACCACACTTTCATTGTCACAAAGCAATGGGACTTTCTTGAATTGAATTCCATAGTCCTCCAAAGTGGATTTCATCCACAATAGTTGTGCACAACAACTCCCTGCACTAATGTATTTGGCTTCGGCGGTAGAGAGTGCCACACTATTTTGATTTTTGGATGACCATGAGACTAGTGACCTTCCCAACATTTGACATGTACCACTAGTGCTCTTTCTATCCACTTTGCAACCCGCATAGTTGGAGTCCAAATATCCAATCAATTCAAACCTTGACCCCTTTGGAAACCAAATTCCAACCTCTTGTGTATGTTTGAGATATCTCAATATTCTCTTTGTGGCTTTCAAATGACTCTCTCTAGGAGATGCTTGAAACCTTGCACACATGCATACACTAAACATGACATCCGGTCTTGAGGCGGTCACATATAGTAAGCTTTCAATCATAGACTAATAGAGTGTTTGATCTATCATCATGCCACTTGAGTCACTATCCAAATGTCCATTAGTCCTCATAGGAGTACTAATGCCTTTAACTTCTTCTAGCCCAAACTTCTTCATCATATCTTTGATGTACTTGCCTTGACTCACAAATGTACCATTCTTCATTTGCTTGATTTGAAGTCCAAGGAAGTAACTAAGTTCACCGATCATTGACATTTCAAATTCATTAGCCATCATTTCCCCAAATTCATCACAAAAATCTTGATTTGAAGATCCAAAGATAATGCCATCCACATAGATTTGCAAGATGAACAAGCCATTTCCAATCTTCTTGGTGAATAGGGTAGTATCAACCAATCCCATCTTGAACCCTTTAGAGAGGAGAAAGCTTCTCAATCTCTCATATCAGAGGTGCTTGCTTCAACCCATAGAGATCCTTCTTGAGCTTGAATACATGGTCGGACTTCTTAGCATCTTCAAAACCGGGTGGTTGCTCAACATACACCTCCTCATTGATATACCCATTTAGGAATGCACTCTTGACATCCATTTGGTATATGTTGACACAAAAAGCGTCAGATCTGTGAACACCTCGGGCTATTACCCAAAGCTCGATGTCGAGGGCGTGCCAGTCGATTTGACCAATCAATCGACAAGGATGATAACTAGAACAAACTGAACGAGACGACAGCGATGCGCCCGGACGTCAAGGCTCAGATTGATCAGGGGTAACTAGAGCAGAGCTAGACGAGGCAAACAGCGATGCGCACGGATTGCCAAAGCCTAGAGGTACTCCCACGCGGAACTAGCAAGGATTTTGACGGAGATCAAGGTGATGCAGCCCGTCGAAAGCTGAAGAACTCGTTGATAACTATAACTAATGCATAAGAAGGTAAATTGCAATAAAAGTAGGATAAAAAGTAGAATTGGTTTGTTTTTGAATTGGATTGATTCTTCCATAGCCCTCGGGCACATATTTATACTCCTGCATGGAGAGTTGTACAAGGACACGACACATACCCTTCCTAAAACAAACTCCTACTTTAAAGGAAACTGACTCGCGCAGGAGCCGGATAATAATATTTATTTCCTAAACAAACACACCTATTTTAATGGAAAATAAATGACTCATGCAAGAGTCAGACTCAAACTACTATAATAATACTGGCACAGAACACCAGTTTCCTTACTTCTCGTCGATGGAAGCTTTCCATCGGCAGATCCCTTTAATCCGCACCTTCCTTCTTTGGCCACTTGTAACCCTCCGCTACCGCCAAGTGCTAAGTCACGCCCATCGGCATCGGCAATATTTTCCCGATCAGCAATCGGCAGCATCTCTTCGTCGGCAATCGGCACGCACCAACATGGAATCACCGAAGATTTCAACAGCATCGGCACGCACCTCCCTGAGTAGTTCCAACCCCTTAAGCAAAGCCTGGTACTCAGCCTGATTGTTTGTCGAAGTAGCAACAATCGGCAATGAAATCTCATACCTCTGTCCTCGGGGTGAAATCAACAGAATACCGATACCTGCTCCATCCTTGCACGTAGACCCATCAAAGAACAGAGCCCAAGGAGCAATTTCAACAAAACTCACCATATTGCAGTGCTGAGTGACAAAATCGGTCATCACCTGACCTTTAACAGCCTTTGCCGATTCATACCTTAGGTCAAACTCTGATAGCGCTAGAATCCACTTACCGATTCGTCCACTCAAAATCGGCATTGACAGCATGTACTTGACCACATCATCTTTGCAAACAACAGTGCATTCGGCCGACAGTAAATAGTGTCTTAATTTGATGCAAGAGAAGTATAAACATAAGCACAATCTTTCTATGGCCGAATATCTGGTTTCAACATCCACCAACCTTCTGCTCAGGTAATATATTACACGCTCCTCCTCAAACTCTTGAATTAAGGCTGATCCGATAACGCCGTCATCGGTAGACAAATATAACCTGAAAGGCTTCCCGTGTGAGGTGGAACTAAGACTGGAGGATTTACCAAGTATTTTTTAATCTCTTCTAAGGTTGTCTGCTGCTCTTCTCTCCATATAAACTCTTGATCGGCTTTCAACTTTAATAGAGGACTAAAAGATTTAATCTTATCAGACATATTGGATATAAATCTTCTAATGAAATTAATCTTGCCGATCAGAGACTGTAACTCAGTCTTGTTTGCGGGAGCAACTACCTTGTTAATAGCATCAATAGTTTTTTCTGCCGATTTCAATGCCTCTCTGATGCACCATGAAGCCCAGAAACTGCCCTGCCGATACGCCAAATGCACACTTGATAGGATTCATCTTCAACCCACGCTCCCTCGTGCACTCCAATATTTTCCGCAAATCGGCAAGATGCTTTTTGAAGTCTCCAGACTTAACCACCACGTCATCGATGTAGATTTCAACTATGGTGCCGATATACTTATGAAAGATAAAATTCATTGCCCTCTGATAAGTAGCACCGGCATTCTTCAAGCCAAAAGTCATGACTACCCATTCAAATAAGCTAACGTGACCTGGACATCGGAAAGCAGTCTTGGATATGTCTTCTTCAGCCATGAATATCTGATTATACCCAGCATTGCCATCTATAAAGCTAATAATTTGGTGCCCAGCAGCAGCATCGATCAGCAGATCGGCAACGGGCATCGGGTAACCATCCATCGGCGTAGCCTTGTTCAGATTCCTGAAATCAATGCAAACACGAAGTTTTCCATTCTTTTTATACACAGGAACCACATTAGAAATCCAATCGGCATATCGGCATTGCCGGATAAATCCAGCCTCGATCAACTTGGTAATCTCAGCCTTAATATCGGGTAAGATAGTAGGATTGCATCGGCGTGCCGGCTGCCGATGTGGCTAAAAACCAGACTTGATGGGTAACCGATGTTCAACTATTGATCGGTCTAAACCAGGCATCTCTGTATAATCCCAAGCGAAACAATCTTTATTCTCTTTTAATAAATCAATTAACTGCTGCTTACATTGGGAATCTAACTTAGCACTAATAAAAGTAGGCCTAGGTTTACTACCATCACCGATGTCGATTTCGAGCAAGTCATCGGCAGACGTGAAGCCCTGCCCCAATTTTCCATCATCGGCGAACTGATCCATTAAGACGACTCCTCAGGACCGACTGCTTGGATCGGTTTGATGCGGTAATCGGCAACTTTGAGGAACTCCTTGTCCCAGGCTTCGCCAGATATACACCTAGTCTGCTCATAAGTGTCCAACTCTGCCGATGCAACAGTAGATGGGGCTTCGCCGCGGACGACTTCAATTCTGTCCCCGATCCATTGCACCAGGCTCTGATGCATAGTAGAAGGGATACAGCAATTAGCATGGATCCAGTCCCTTCCAAGGAGCAAGTTGTAGGTGCCTTTGCCGCTGATTACAAAGAACGTTGTCGGCAAAGTCTTACTGCCGATGGTTAAGTCAACACATACGGCTCCCATGGCGGTTGACACATTGCCTTCGAAGTCCTTGAGCTTCATGTTAGTCCGACCAAATCCCGATCGCCTTTGCCAAGCTTCCTGAACACGGCATAGGGCATTATGTTGATCGATGCGCCACCATCCACTAGCATCTTGGTCATCGGCTGACCATCCACTTTACCCTTGACAAACAGAGCCCTTAAGTGCTGCCTCTCATCTTCGGCAGGCTTTTCAAAGACAGCCGTCATCGGATCCAGCATCAATTGTGCCATATCGGCAGCTTCTTCATCATCACTGACGGGCGCCATGAACTCCATCGGCAACATGACAACCATGTTTATATCTGCCGATGGGCCCCTGTCCTTACGCTTCGGCCTCCATTGCTTCTCTTCCGAGGGTTCTGCACTGTCATACAGGTCGTCGCGGCGCTGGCGTTGAATCCTCCTCTTCTGGGTTTTAGTCAAACCCTTAGGGCACCATGGAGGAAGTTTGGTCTTCCAGATGGGCTGGTGCCGCTTTCCCACGCTTTCATCGGCACTTCTTCCGATGTTGGGATCTCTGTAGAATATCTCCTCGTCGGGCACTCTAGCATCCACCATCTCCTCCAGCTCCCTCTGGTCAACACGCCTGCCAAGCCGATCATGGGCACTGAGCTTGCCCCCCAGTCGATTATGTGCCGATCCTTCCTCTCTGAGCGGCCTGGCGTACCTGGGTACCTGATCATCAAAACAAAGTCGCTTACTTGACCGATTGGCTGTGTAGTACCCATTGCATTCTGGACAGTTATCGGCAGTGGGCAGCTTGATGCCTTCTTCCCAGCAATGAACGAAGAAGGGACACCTCCAGTGGTCCTTATGTCGAAGCCATTCCCGATGTCCCTCCTCTTCTTGCCGATACTGTTCTTCACGTGATTGCCGATGGTATCGCCTCGGCTATTTGTGAGTAATCACCACTCCAGGAGCCCTGTTGGCGCTGCTACCCTCATCGGCAACCTTCTTACCTTTTCTGTCATCGGCAAACCTTCTTGCATCGCGCTCAGGCACTTGGTAGTTTGGGTCTACCGATGAGTTCCTTCTGGCAGCTTCCGATGTCAGCACCTTGGTCTTTTCACTGATCTCCAACATATTGTTTGGGAAGGGGTGCTGATCAATCTTCATCGGTTTCTAGGCTTTGGAATTTTCAAACTTGATACGCCCAGACTCGATCACCGACTGCAACTGCTGCCTGAATACTTTGCAGTCATTGGTACTGTGTGAGGTTGCATTATGCCACTTGCAGTACCTAATCTTCTTAAGCTCTTCGGCCGATGGAATCACTTGGTTGGGCGCCAACTTGATCCGCCCCTCTTGCAGCAATAGGTCAAACATCCTATCGGCCTTGGTGATGTCGAAAGTGAACCCCTCAGTTTCTTTTTGGCCGAACGGACAAGACACAGGCTTCTTATCCTTCACCCATTCGGCCGCGTCGACATTCAGCTCTTCATCCGATCCAGAGTCGTCTTTTTTCCCGATGAAGGTCACCTTCTTGTTCCAAGTCTTCCTAGGCTCAAAGGCTTTGATATCCTGATCGCCAATCCTCTGCACTAGGTGACTTAGGCTCTCAAACTCCTGGGACGCGTACTTATCCTTGATGTGTGGCAGTAACCCTTGGAAGGCCAAATCTGCTAGTTGCCGATCATCAAGCACCAGACTGTAGCACTTGTTCTTCACGTCCCGCAGCCTTTGCACAAAGCTCTCTACCGATTCGTCGTTGCGTTGCCTCATTCTGACCAAATCGGTAAGCTTCTTTTCATGTATGCCAGCAAAGAAGTACTTGTGAAACTGCCTCTCCAGATCGGCCCATGTAATTATAGAATTTGGAGGCAATGATATGAACCATGTGAATGCCGATCCAGACAATGATGAAGAGAACAATCTCACCCTTAATTCCTCCCTGCTGGCAGCTTCCCCGCACTGGATAATGAAGCGGTTGATGTGCTACATTGTTGACGTGTCGTCTTGGCCGGAGAACTTGGTAAAATCGGGCACCTTGTACCAATTTGGAAGAGGAATCAAGTCATATGCAGGCGGGTACGGGGTCCGATAAGAGTATGTGTTGACCTTGGGTTTGATGCCGAATTGCTCTTTCATGACTTCGGCAATTTTGTCGACCCAGTACGCATCCTGCTCTTGCCGACTCATTGGCTGATTGTCGACTGGTGTAGTCGGCTGACGCGCCTCTTGGAGATGTGCAGTAGTCGTGGGAGCAGCACCAGTCATCTGGACGCTATGCATTAGCTGACTTACCGATGGATAGTTTGGCATGCTTGGCGGAGTCGGCTGATGCGCCCCTTGAAGATATGCAGTTGTCGCAGGCGCAACATCAGTCATCTGCACGCATCGGTTGACTTACCGATGGATGATTTGGCATACTTGGCGGAGTCGGCTGAACTGTCACATTCATCGGTTGTTGTACCGATGATCCGCCTTGAATGTAAGCTGGGCCTCCATAATAATACATCGGCGCGCCGGGCTGCTGAGCTGGTGGCTGGTTGACCCATCCAAGATTATAAGGCATCGGCATATGACTTGCCGATGGTTGATAGCTGACCGGAGCATGCGGCTCTTGAATCCTAGAGCAATTGATCACCAGATTACCTTGGGGAATCGGTACTCCAGCTTGAGAGTTTGCCGCCAGAGATTGACTGCCGGTGGTTATAATCTGTTGCATCGGCATGGGGCTTGCCGATGGAGGCATCAGAGGTATCTTGAGGATTACTTGGAGATCATCTGATGGCACTTGTATAGTCGGAGCAGGTGCAGAGTTGTGCGTCATATGAGCCATCGGCTGTGGCTGCACTGCCGATGCCGTAGAGTTCCCCCAGGCTGAACCATCTCCCTGCACTAGATTAGAACCAACATATAGATTCAGGGGCATACTGTATCCCCACCAATTAGCGGGGGCTGGCCCTGAAGTTGCCGACGCGTCCGGATCTGCATTGAGATTGGTGGTGTCGCCGGCATTCGGTCTTGGTGATGTAGCCACATCGGCAGACGGTTCCACAGGGGTGGAAGACACCATTTGAGCCGCCGATGGGCTTGCAGATGCCAATCCAGGTTGATGGTACGCTGGACCGATATATCGCGGTGCATGTCCTTCTTTGAATGTTTGTGCGACAACATTGTAGACAATATTGGACAGCACGTTGGAGTGGTTAATTAAAGCTTGACTTACAACGGCGTTAACCATCTCTTGTAGCTTACCAGGGTTGACGTTGTACGTGACCTGCCGTGGCAACGGCGGATCCTGCTTCTGGATTGCTTCGCCACTCCTGCTGAGGCTGAAGGATTTGAGATACAGCTGTTTGTACTCCTCCATAGCCCGCTCCATGGCCTGCTTCTGATCGTCTTTCAGATCGGCCTCAGACACTTCAATGACATTCCTCTGGTTAACATCGGCGTGATCAGCCATGCCGGATGTGTGGATTTGTATAATCAGGTCCCACCGAGCATGCCAAAAGAGGTGTTGACACAAAAAGCGTCAGATCTGTGAACACCTCGGGCTATTACCCAAAGCTCGATGTCGAGGGCGTGCCAGTCGATTTGACCAATCAATAGACAAGGATGATAACTAGAACAAACTGAACGAGATGACAGCAATGCGCCCGGACGTCAAGGCTCAGATTGATCAGGGGTAACTAGAGCGGAGCTAGACGAGGCAAACAACGATGCGCCCGGATTGCCAAAGCCTAGAGGTACTCCCACGCGGAACTAGCAAGGATTTTGACGGAGATCAAGGTGATGCAGCCCGTCGAAAGCTTGAAGAACTCGTTGATAACTATAACTAATGCATAAGAAGGTAAATTGCGATAAAAGTAGGATAAAAAGTAGAATTGGTTTGTTTTTGAATTGGATTGATTCTTCCATAGCCCTCGGGCACATATTTATACTCCTGCATGGAGAGTTGTACAAGGACACGACACATACCCTTCCTAAAACAAACTCCTACTTTAAAGGAAACTGACTCGCGCAGGAGCCGGATAATAATATTTATTTCCTAAACAAACACACCTATTTTAATGGAAAATAAATGACTCATGCAAGAGTCAGACTCAAACTACTATAATAATACTGGCACAGAACACCAGTTTCCTTACTTCTCGTCGATGGAAGCTTTCCATCGGCAGATCCCTTTAATCCGCACCTTCCTTCTTTGGCCACTTGTAACCCTCTGCTACCGCCAAGTGCTAAGTCACGCCCATCGGCATCGGCAATATTTTCCCGATCAGCAATCGGCAGCATCTCTTCGTCGGCAATCGGCAATGAGCCTTATCGGTAATCGGCAACCATCTTTCATCGCCAATTGGCAAGGCCCCTTTATCGGCAATCGGCAATAGCAGCTCATCGGCAATCGGCAAGACCACCAATTAACCTTTGTCGGCAAAGATCACCCAGCCTCCATCGGCAACACACTTGGCCTTTTGCAGCATTCTTCCATCGGCAATATTTGCTCATACTTTACCGATGCCGATGGAGAACGGTCATTGACCAGTCAAGCTTCAACCCATTTGACACGTGTCGAAAAACGGTGTCAACAGTATAGCTTGATGTTATATGCACAAGCATAGGCCAATAGAATCCTTATTGCCTCTAATCTTGCCACCGGAGCATATGTTTCCCTAAAGTCAAGACCTTCAACTTGAGAGTAACCTTGAGCTACTAGTCTTGCTTTGTTCCTCACCACTATTCCATCTTGATCTTGCTTGTTCTTGAAAACCCATTTGGTTCCAATGACATTGTGCTTCTTTGGTCTTTCTACCAATTCCCAAACTTGATTTCTTGTGAAGTTGTTAAGCTCTTCATGCATAGCATTAATCCAATCAACATCCTTCAAAGCTTCATCAATCTTTGTTGGCTCAAATGATGAGACAAAAGAATAATGCTCACAAAATGAAGCCAATCTTGATCTTGTTTGAACACCACTTTGAATGCCTCCAATTACTTGATCTAAAGGATGATCTCTTGCAATGTTGGTAGGTTGGAGCACTTGTATGTTGATGTCATTTAGTTGAGATGATGAACTAGCTTGAACTTGATCTTCACTTGCATTTTCTTGATCTTGAGTTGAAGAACCACTAGCTTGATCACTTGGAATGGTTACTTGATCTTCATCTTCATCTTGGACTTGTCTTGGTCTGATGTCACCAATATCCATATCTTTCATAGCATTGACCAACTTGTCACCTCTCACATCATCCAAGTTTTCTTCTTCATCTTGAGAGCCTTGAGTTTCATCAAATTCAACATCATGCACTTCCTCAAGAATGTCACTAGTCAAGTTCCATACTCTATAAGCCTTGCTAGTTGTTGAGTAACCAAGTAGAAATCCCTCATCACATTTTTTTCAAACTTGCTCAACCTTGTTCCCTTCTTCAAGATATAGCACTTGCATACAAACACCCTAAAGTAGGCAATGTTTGGCTTTCTTCCATTCAATAGCTCATATGGAGTCTTCTTAAGCATTCCATGACAATAGAGACGATTGCTAGAGTAGCAAGCCGTATTGATAGCTTCGGCCAAAAAAGAATCACTAACATTGTATTCACTTAGCATTGATCTTGCCATGTCAATCAAGGTTCTATTCTTCCTTTCAACTATCCCATTGGATTGAGGAGTGTACTTTGTAGAGAATTGATGGTTGATTCTAAAGTCATCACAAAGATCTTCAATTCTTGTGTTCTTGAACTCACTCCATTGTCACTTCTAACTCTCTTGATAGTTGTTTCAAACTCATTTTGGCACCTCTTGACAAATGACTTGAAGATATCAAAAGTGTCACTCTTGTCACTCAAGAAGAATACCCATGTGTATCTTGTGAAGTCATCCACTATCACAAATCCATACTTATTGCCACCAATGCTCATATAAGTTGTTGGCCCAAAGAGATCCATGTGCAATAACTCAAAAGCTTTGCTTGTACTCATGATGCTCTTCTTTGGATGAGTGTTGCCAACTTGCTTTCCGGCTTGACATGCACTACATAGCTTGTCCTTCTCAAATGTGACATCTTTCAAGCCCTTCACTAGATCATACTTGATTAGATTGTTCAATTGCTTCATGCCAACATGTCCAAGCCTTCTATGCCATAGCCAACCCATGCTAGACCTTGAGATGAGACATGTAGAGAGTTGGGTCTCACTATCATTGAAATCCACTAGGTAGAGGTTCTCATACCGAAATACCTTGAAGATCATGTTTGAACCATCTACACTAATGATTTCCACATCCTCCACTCCAAAGATGCATTTGAAACCGAGATCACACAATTGGGAACCGACAATAGATTGAACTCAAGCCTTTCCACTAGAAGCACATTGCTAATGCTTAGATCATTAGAGATAGCAATCTTCCCAAGCCCTTTCACCTTGCCTTTGCCATTGTCACCAAATGTGATACTATCAAAGCCTTGTGTATTATCTTGGTTGATTGAGTTGAACATCCTTCCATCACCGGTCATGTGTTGAGTGCACCCACTATCAAGCACCCAATGCCTCCCTCCAACTTTGTAATTGACCTCCAAGAGAGATCAATTCTTTTTAGGTATCCAAACTTGCTTGGGTCCTCCAAGGTTAGTTACCAAAGATTTTGGTACCCAAATGGACTTCTTGGAAGCCATCCATGGTGCACCAACAAACTTGGCATAAACACCATTAGTACCCTTGGAAAGTACATAGAATGAATCAACTCTCATGGAGGATACATCTTGCTTGGCCTTCTTGTTCTTGCATGCTTGCTCATTGTGACCAACTTTCTTGCAACTCTTGCAATAGCTACCGGTGTTCTTCACAAAATGAGTCTTGTGAGAAACAAAGGCGGCCTTGCCTTTCTTGGGGGTATAGCCCAATCCCTCTTTGTAGAGAGAAGCTCTTTGGCTACCCAAGCACATAAGCAAGTGGTCCTCACCTCCATAAGCCTTAGCTAAGGAGTGATTGAGCTTTGTAACCTCCTTCTTGAAGGTTTCATTTTCCACCTTTAGTGAAGCATCACAAGTGATACCATTACTAGTAGATGAAGTAGGAATGATAGTGCTACAAGAGGGGTTAGTGGGAGCAACAATGATAGGAGTATAGAAAGATTCATCAAGAATATCACAAGTAACTCCCATGTCACATGTTTGAGCAATCTCCTTCTTACTTTGGTCAAGGAGAGAGGAATGAGCTCTTTCAAGCTTAGAGTGAGACTTCACTAGCTTCTCATGGGCTTCCATTAGCCTCTCATGAGATGCTACGGCCTCATCAAGGTTTTGCTCAAGAGCCACATTGGTCTTGCGCAATTTTTCACACCCGGTTTTAAGGACAAAACCAGATGTTCACCATATGTGAGCCCAGGAAGTCAAGCCACAGAAGAAGGTAATATCAAAAGACAATACTTAAATACATAACATATAAGGTCAAAGGATAACCTCAACACAGCGAACATCGGGAAGACAACTCCAAACTTCAGGTGAAGACTCCACTCCACAGGGATCTACTGACTGGTTGATCACAAGCCTAACTGGTTGAGACTCTTGCAATCTGGTACCCATCCGGGATTTTTATCCAAATATTGAAAATAATAAACAAGCGTAAGTACTTTCGTACTCAACAAGTATACATGGGGTTCATGAGGCTCAAAAGGTATGACACTTGTTTAACTACATAAGCTTTTATGTTATCTCAATTTTAGAATTATAGTAGCATCAATGTTATCAATATATAGCCCAATAACCATATGATCAAGTGAACAAGATATAATGCTTATATGAACAAGTAACAATAATCAATAATAAGTAACAACTGATGAGCTATGACATAAGGACATCACACAGTAAGGAGCCCAAGCCGCTCTTGACCATGAGCACGGCTATTATAATAGTTTTACACTCTGCAGAGGTCGTACATCTTTACCCACAAGTCATGATCCCCATATGCCATCACCTCTACCAAGGAAGTGGAGCAGGGTACACTACGAGACCGTTCACAGGTTCCACTGGTAGGTAACAACCCACTACAAGTTTCCTCAATGGTTAGTGCTACCCCTCTTACGAGGGCACTAAGGTGAGCCCCTCTTGCGCCCTTTCGGGTAAGTTTCCACAAACCAGTAGAAGTCTAATACTGAGTCAAGCCAGAGCCATATAGCTTGTGGTTGCACTGTAAGTCCTAGGGTAATCTACTTATAGAAATATCCCTATGAGTGAGAACACAGGTTGAGGTGCCTGTTGTTCCACCTATAGTCCACGTTGCTAAAAAGCCATCTTTTATTTTTATTGCATATATCATTAATCAAGTTTACATGATCATAGTCATTTGCTTGGCACTAGCATCATACTACCCAAATGCATAAATTCCCAGGGTGACAAGGTATAAGGTACAATACTAGGATAACCTTATAGGGTAACAAGGAAACACATGCATATGATTAATGAGTGATTATCATGAATAGGAAAACAAGGATAATCCCATGTAATACTTTCCTTAAACTCAGGTTCCTCTTCTAGTTCAAACCTTCCAAGATCTCCAAAAATATCAACCTCTCCTCCTTGATCTCCAACGCAAAACTCACCGATTGGACAATAATTAATAACTCACCACACAAGCATCTGATCATACAAAGCATACAAACATGGCTAAATTAGAACAATACACCAATCAATAAAAAGGATTTGAAAATCAATCTACGTAACTCTACGATCACACAGTCGCGAAGAACACGCTAAATGGAGCTACAAAGATCGAGATACATCTACCGAAAGGTTTGCGTGTATAAAAGAGGACTATGAGTTTTATTAGTTTTAACTATATAAAAGAGTGTATAAATTATTTTAGTGAAACACCTTGGTTGAATTAGGTCAAACTTGTATTTGGATTTCAAAAACGAAAGTAGAAACTATCGATATTTTATGTATAAAACGAGTTGCATAATTATTAATCAAGTTATAGTTTTACATCATGAAAATCCAAATCTATTAACATGTTATTAAATGTCACTAATGAAAAGTTTATGCCGATACGAAGCCAACGCAACTTGAACGGGTTGAAACGGATCTAAAACATAGAAGCTATGGAGAAAACAAGATTTAGAGACCAAACTTGGATTTTAAAAGACATTAAATAAATTTATACTTTTAAAGTTTTCAAAACCTTAAATATTAGGGTTTCATCATGTAGATATTGTCATTATGAATCTAACGCAATTTGAACGGATCAAAACAGAGTTAAAACAAAGATTTTATGAGTAAAAGAATATCGATGGCATTGTTGTAAATAAATGGAACCTGATTTCGAATTTAAAACAATTAAATTCTGATTTAAAACCGGCCAAGGACTTCGGGTACTATTTCTATAAAACTCGGGGTCTCTTTTGCAAAACAGCATGGCCAAAGGGTTTGACTGGGTCGATGCCCACGTGGCACGATAAGAGTGGTGGGTTCACGGTGGTTCGGCTGATGTGGCCGTGGACTTGGGTCTGTGGACCCTGTGCACACTATTTCGTGGACCGAAAGGGTACACCCTTAAGGCGTTCTAATCTGAGCCATTCATCTTGGCTTGGACGACACAGGGAAGAGGAAGGGAACGGGAAAGGGGCATCCGGCCGATGAAGACGACAGGACGACGGTCCTCCATCGTCGGCGATGAGAAGCCCGACGGCGAACAAAAACTAGGGGGCTAAGGGCCATGGTAGAGCCAAAAGAGGACTCAGGGAGGGAGAGGGCACGGTCGCGAGCTCGGTGGTGACAACAGGGAGGACTACGACTACGCTGAGGCACCGGCGTGCTCGATCATGAGGCTCGGGATGTTCGGCGTCCGTGCGTGGAGGAAAAGAGAGCGAGAGAGAAAGAGAGAGCAAGAGAGGGGCACCTGAGCCCTCTTACCAAAATCCGAAGCTCGGCAGACGGCTCAGGACGACGGGGTTGCACCGCAGCGGCAGAACAGAGAGGGTCGGCGGCGCTAGGGTTGCGGTGATGCTCTGGGCTTCGCAGCTGCCACGCGAGGGAAAAGGCCGACACGGTGGGGTGCGGGATTGGATTTTATAGCCCGAGGGCGGTGCCGTAGAAGGAAAGGAGGAAACAGAGATCCAATTCGCGTCGGTGGGGAGAAAGGAAGGTGAGGACACCTTCCGTCGCGAGGAAGACGACGGGGGAAGCAGCTGACGCGTGGGGTCCAGGTGTCAGCGGAAGGAGGGGAGTGCGTCCCTGCGCGGCGCTAGGAACCAGACCGGACTGCTGGGCTGGTCACTAGGCGAGGCCCAAGGGGAAAGAAGGGAGAGGAGGGGGGAAGAGGCTGAGCTGGGCTTGACGCCGGCTTGGGCCTGCGGGTGCGGAAAGAGTGCAGGGAGAGGGAGAAAGGCCGAGGGGGAGTGGAGCTGGGCTAGCGGCTACAGGCCAGATAGGAGTAGGGGAGGGTTTTCCAATTTCTTCTCCTTTTCTTTTTTTTTCTTTTTATTTGTTTCAAAGCCTAATTTCAAAACATTTTCAAAACCAGTTTTAAATTTTGAAACCTCCACTCAAGACAAGAAACCAAATGCACCATCATGAATGCACAAACATGTTTTCTACCTCCCTTGCACTCCTTTCTCTTTTTGTCAATGTAATCCTTAGCTTGCTCAAGCATGTCCATGAGTTCCTCCTTTGAGGGCTCTTCACTATCACTATCGCTCTCACTCTCATCATGAGAAAGTACCTTAGTGGACTTAGCCATGAAACATGATGATGGAGTGTCAAATAGAGAGATCTTGTCCCTCAATGCAATACTTGCAAAAGCCTTCTTCTTGGTAGTGGTCTTCTTTTCTTGATCACTATCATCATCACATGAAGAGTCACTATCCCGAGTAACAATGTGAGAGTATCCCTTCTTCTTCTTGTTGTTGTCAAATAGGGGCGTCTTCTCTTTCTTGCCTTTCTTCTTGTGATCATCATCATCCTTGTCACTATTGTAAGGACAATGAGCAATGAGATGATCAAAGCTTCCACACTTGAAGCACTTTCTTGGTTCATCATGATTCTTGAAAGAAGTCTTCTTTCTTCTTGCACCATAGCCCTTCTTCTTCATGAATCTCCCAAATTTCCTCACAAAGAGAGCCATCTCCTCCTCATCAAGATCACTAGCACTTTGGTCTTCACTTTCACTTGATTCTTCAATCTTGCTCTTGCCTTTGCTCTTGTGTAGCCTTGAAAGCTATTCTCTTCTTCTTCTCATCCTTCTTGTCTTCCTTCTTGACATCCTCTTCCTTGTTCTCCCGATAAGCATCTTGAGTCATGACATCTCCCAATACTTGATTCGGAGTCATGGTGTCTACTCCACCTCTCACAATTAAGGTCACAAGTGTGTCAAATTGGGATGGAAGACACCTCAAGAACTTGTGAGAGAAGTCCTTGTCCTCAACCTTCTCACCAAGAGCCGTGAGATCATTGACTAGCACTTGAAGCCTATGAAACATCTCCGGCACATTTTCATCATCCTTCATCTTGAAGCTTTCAAATTTCTCCTTGAGAATGTATTCCTTAGCTCCCTTGACAGCTTGTGTGCCCTCAAATGATTCCTCAAGCTTCTTCCAAGCCTCATGAGCACTCTCTAGATTCTTGATTTGTTCAAAGACCTTCTCATCAAGAGCCTCATGGATGGCACTAAGAGCAATGTCATTGTGTTGAAGCTTCTCTTCCTCTTGTGGATTTGGAGCCTCCACATTGGCAACCTCAAAATTCTTTTCCACCACAAGCCACACCTTCCGGCTAATTGACTTGATGTGTGCGGTCATCTTGACCTTCCAATAGCCATAGTTGGAACCATCAAATCTTGGTGGTTTCTTCATGTTGTTGATATGAGCCATGATCACACCGTAGGTTGTTAAGCCTCAAATCAACGGTGTACTAGCTTTGATACCACGTGTAAGGTCCTATCCCAAGGCTAGAGGGGGGGGGTGAATAGCCTAAACTGAAATTCTAAAATAAACTCAACAACAAGTTAGACAATAAGGTGGCGAAGCTTTTACTAGCAATAGCAAACTAAGAGATGCGAAGCCTCCTATCACAATTTCTATCCTAAAGCTCTAGAATCACTCAATTCCTATTCAAGTCTAGAAGCCCTCTAGGCACAACCTAATATACTAAGCAAGAATGAATAAGGTAATGCAAGGAAGGGAGGAGTGAATTTACCACCGAGTAGAGGATTGAACCAATCACAATGAGATCACCAAGATCACCAATCAATCACAAGGATGAGCCAAGGGGTTGACACTTGATTTTTCACCAAGGTTCACTAGTTTGCCCACTAGCTACGTCCTTGTTGTGTCGGCTCACTTACTTGGAGGTTCAAGAGCTAATTGGCATCACACGCCAAACCCGTCACCGGGTGCCTCACAACCAACACAAGATAAGGGCGCTCAACGACACGCGCAATCCACTAGAGTTACATTTGCGATCTCCCACGGGGAATGCACAAGAACCCCTCACAATCACCACTTGTGGTCGACGAAGCACAATCACCAAGCTTCTCGAATCCACACCGCTTGCTCCAAACCGTCTAGGTGAAGGCAATCACCAAGAGTAATGTTGACACCGTTTTTTGGCACGTGTCAAATGAGCTGAGACTTATGTGGATCGGTGGCCATTTTCTATCGGCATCCAGAAGTCATCGGTAAAATTTACCGATGGGAGTGCGCTGTAAGAAGGCTAAGTGTGTTGCCGATGAAAGCTAGATGATTCTTGCTGATAAAGGTTAATTGGTGAAGTTAAGTCATCAGGATTGCGAAATTGCCGATTGCCGATAAGGAGATGTTGCCGATGTCGATTGCCGATGGGCATAGGGTGATGTGGCAGTTAACGTCAGCAGAAAGTTGCCGGTGGCAAAAGACGGAAATCGCAGATTAAAGGAGTCTGCCGATGGAAAGTTTTCATCGGAGCAAAGACATAAGGAAACTGGTGATTTTATACCAGTATTGTTATAGTAGTTTAAATCCGACTCTTGCATGAGTCGTTTGTTTTCCTTTAAAATAGGCGTGTTTGTTTAGGAAAATAATATTGTTACTTAGATCTGACTCCTGCGCGAGTCAGTTTCCTTAAAGTTAGGAGTTTGTTTTAGGGAAGGTACGAGTCGTGTCTCTGTACAACTCTCCATGCGGGAGTATAAATATGTGCCTAAGGGCTGCGTACAAAAAGGGTCAAATAAAAATCAAATCAATTTACTCTTATTCTACTTTTATCGCAATTTACCCTTTATTGCATTAGTCTTAGTTTATCTACGAGTTCTTCAAGCTTCGACGGGCTGCATCACCTTGATCTCCGTCAAACCCTTGTAAGTTCCGCGTGGGAGTACCTTTGAGCTTTGACATCCGGGCGCATCGCTGTTGTCTCATTCAGCTCTGCTCTAGTTATCCTGATCAAGTCTGAGTCTTGGCATCCGGGCGTATCGCCGTTGTCCTGTTTAGATCTTGTTCTAGTTATCGTCCTTGTCGATTAACTGGTCAAATCGACTGGCACGCCTTCGGATATCGAATTCGGGTAATAGCCCGAGGTGTTCGCAGATCCTGACACTTTTTGTGTCAACACCTCTTTTGGCACGCTCGGTGGGACACGATTATACAAATTACACATCTATCATGGGTGATAACTCCGACGTCAACCAAAGGAACGTCATCGAAGTCTCCGAGGCCGATCTAAAAGATGATCAGAGGCTAGCTATGGAGCGGGCTATGGAGGAGTACAAACAGTTATATCTCAAATCCTTCAGCCTAAGCAGGAGCGGCGAAGCAATCCAGAAGCAAGATCAGCCGTTGCCACGGCAGGTCACGTACGATGCCAATCCTGGTAAGTTACAAGAGATGGTTAATTCTGCTTTGAGTCAAGCATTAATTAGCCACTCCAGCGTGCTATCCAATACTGTCTACAATGCTGTTATGCAATCATTCAAAGAAGGACATGCACCTCAATATGTTGGTCCAACGTATCATCAACCTGGATCGGCATCCATGAACCCATCGGCGGCTCCAACAACATCCTCTACTCCTGTGGATCCGTCTGCCGATGTGGTTACACCGCCAAGACCGAGTCCTGAGAGCGCCACCAAGCTTAATGCAGATCCAGTGGCGTCGGCAATGTCA
This sequence comes from Microstegium vimineum, assembly GCA_022036555.1. Lineage (NCBI taxonomy): Eukaryota > Viridiplantae > Streptophyta > Magnoliopsida > Poales > Poaceae > Microstegium > Microstegium vimineum. The sequence continues at coordinate 41,479,919 of CM039129.1, forward strand.
GGGCCTGCTGTCCAGAGTCATCCAACACCTGCCAACTGGTGGGGTTACAGTATGCCTTTAAATCCATCTGCTGGTTCTAATCTGGTGCAAGGAGATAGTTTAGCTTGAAAGGGCTCTGTGGCATCGGCAATACAATCACAGCCGGTGATCCCTATGATGCATTACTCCACGTCCTCCCCAACTGTACAAGTGCCATCAGAAGATTTCCAAGTGATTCCTAAGATACCTCTGATGCCACCATCGGCAAGCTCTGTGCCGATGCAACACAGTATAGCAGCTGGAAGTCAACCTATGGTTGTAAATCCTCAAGCTGGAGTACTAGCACATCAAGGTAACCAATTTGCTGATTACTCTAAGGTGCAGGAACAGCAGGTGCCGGTCAACTATCAGCCATCGGTAAGTCACATGCCGATGATGTATAATCCTGGATGGCCTAGTCAGCCGCCAGCTCAACAGCCTAGCGCATTAATGTATCAATACGGAAGTCCAGCAAATACTCAGAGTGGACCATCGGTACAACAACCGATGAATATGATGACTCAACCTAATCTACTAAGTGTGCAGAATTATTCATCGGTAAGTCACCCGATGCATAACGTCCAGATGACTGGTGCCGCGCCCATGCCAACTACTCTACATCTTCTACCAAGACCTGAAGGGGCGCATCAGTCAGCTCCACCAGTCAATAACCAGCCAATGAGTCGGCAAGAGCAGGAGGCATACTGGACCGATAAGATTGCCAAAGTAATGAAAGAACAATTCGGCATCAAACCCAAGGTTAATGCATATTCTTATCGGACACCGTATCCTCCAGCATATGATCTAATTCCTCTCCCAAATCGGTACAAAGTACCTGATTTTACCAAGTTCTCCGGCCAAGACGACACATCGACAATGGAGCATATCAACCGCTTCATTATTCAGTGCGGAGAAGTTGCCAGCAGGGAGGAATTGAGGGTGAGATTGTTCTCTTCATCATTGTATGGATCGGCATTCACATGGTTCATATCATTACCTCCAAATTCTGTAATTACATGGGCCGATCTAGAGAGGCAGTTTCATAAATATTTCTTCGCTGGCATACATGAGAAGAAGATCACTGATTTGGTTAAACCGAGGCAACGCAATGACGAATCGGTGGAGAACTTTATTCAGAGGCTGCGCAATGTAAAGCACAAGTGCTATAGCCTAGTACTTGATGATCGGTAACTAGCAGATTTGGCTTTCCAGGGACTACTGCCGCATATTAAAGATAAGTATGCGTCGCAAGAATTTGAAAGCCTAAGTCATCTGGTGCAAAGAATTGCCGATCAAGATGTCAAAACCTTTGAACCCAGGAAGACTTGGAATAAAAAGGTAACCTTCGTTGGGCAAGAAGACTCTGGATCCGATGAAGAGCTAAGTATCAGCGCCGCCGAATGGGTGAAGGATAAGAAATCTGTGTCTTATCCGTTCGGCCAGAAAGAAGCTGAAAAGTTCACCTTTGACATCACCAAGGCCGATAGGATGTTTGACTTATTACTTCAAGAAGGGCGAATCAAGTTAGCGCCTAACCAAGTAATTCCATTGGCCGAAGAGCTCAGAAAGATCAGGTACTGCAAATGGCACAATGCGACTTCTCACAGTACCAATGACTGCAAGGTATTCAGGCAGCACTTGCAGTCAGAAATTGAATCTGGACGAATCAAATTTGAAAATTCTAAAGTCCAGAAGCCGATGAAGATTGATCAGCACCCGTTTCCAAATAATATGGTAGAAACTAGTAGAAAAACTAAAGTGCTGACATCGGAAGCTGCCAGGAGGAATGCATCGGTAGACCCTAACCATCAAGTAGCCGAGCGCGACGAAAGGAGGTTTGTCGATGACAAAAAAGGCAAGAGGGTTTCCGATGAGGGTAGCAGTGTCAAGAGGGCTCCTGGTGTTATAATCACGCACAAGCAGCCAAGGCAAGAGTATCGGCAATCTCAAAGTGAGCGATATCGGCAGGAAGAGGAAGAGCACCAAGAATGGCTTCGGCATAAGGACCACTGGAAGTGTCCCTTCTTCGTTCACTGCTGGGAAGAAGGCATCAAGCTACCCACTACCGATAATTGTCCTGAATGCAATGGGTACTACACTGCCGATCGGTCAGGTAAGAAACCTTGTTTTGATGATCGAGCATCCAGGTACGCCAAGCCGCTCAGGGAGAAGAAATTGGCACATGGCCGACTGGGGGGCAAGCTCAGCGCGCATGACAGGCTTGGCAAGCGTATCGATCAAGAGGAGCTTGAGGAGATGGCCAATGCAAGAGTGCTTGATGAAGAGATATTCTCCAGAGATCCAAACATCGGGAGAGGTGCCGATGCAAGCAGTGAAAGGCGGCATCAGCCCATTTGGAAAACCAAGCTTCCCCAAAGGTCTAACAAAGACTCAGAAAAGGAGAATCCAGCGTGAGCGCCGAAATGACTTGTGTGACAATGAAGGTCCTGCAAGGGAAAAGCAGTGTAGACCAAAGCGCAAGGATAGGGATCCATTGGCAGAGATTAATATGGTCATCATATTGCCAATGGAGTTCATGGCACCCGCCAGTGATGATGAAGAGACTGCCGACATGGCACAATTGGTCCTGGATCCGATGGCGGCTGTCTTTGAGAAACCTGCCGATGATGAGAGGCAGCACCTGAGGGCTCTGTTTGTTAAAGGCAGAGTAGATGGACAGCCTATGACAAAGATGTTGGTAGATGGTGGCGCGTCTATAAACATAATGCCGTATGTCATATTCAGAAAGCTTGGAAAGGGCGACCAAGATTTAGTCAAAACGGATATGAAGCTCAAGGACTTTGAAGGCAATGTGTCGCCATCTATGGGAGCCATATGCGTCGAGTTGACCATCGGCAACAAAACTTTGCCGACAACATTTTTTGTAATCAGTGGCAAAGGCACTTACAACCTGCTCCTCGGAAGGGATTGGATCCACGCCAATTGTTGTATTCCTTCCACCATGCATCAAAGCCTTGTGCAGTGGATCGGGGACAAAATTGAAGTCGTCCGAAGTGAAGCCCCATCTACTGTTGCATCGGCAGAATCGGAAACTTACGAGCAGACCAGATGCATATCTAGTGAAGCTTGGGACAAAGAGTTCCTCAAAGTTGCCGATTACCGCATTACACCGATCCAAGCAGTCGGTCCTGAAGAAGAGTTTTAATGGATCGGTTCGCTGATGATGGAAAACTGGGACAGGGCTTCACATCCGCCGATGATTTACTCGAGATAGACATCGGCGATGGTAGTAAACATAGGCCTACTTTTATTAGTGCTAAGTTAGATTCCCAATGTAAACCGCAATTAACCGATTTATTGAAGGAATATAAAGATTGTTTTGCTTGGGATTATACAGAGATGCCTGGTTTAGACCGATCGATAGTTGAACATCGGTTACCCATCAAGTCTGGTTTCCAACCACATCGGCAACCTGCGCGCCGATGCAATCCTACTATTCTACCCGACATCAAGGCTGAGATTACAAAGTTAATCGAAGCTGGATTCATTCGGCAATGCCGATATGCCGAATGGATTTCTAATGTGATTCCTGTGTATAAAAAGAATGGAAAACTTCGTGTTTGTATTGATTTCAGGAATCTCAACAAGGCTACGCCGATGGATGGTTATCCAATGCCCGTTGCCGATCTGCTGATCGATGCTGCTGCTGGACATCAAATCATTAGCTTCATGGATGGTAATGCTGGATATAATCAGATATTTATGGCTGAAGAAGATATATCCAAGACTGCATTCAGATGTCCAGGTCACGTCGGTTTATTTGAATGGGTTGTCATGACTTTTGGCTTGAAGAATGCCGGTGCTACTTATCAGAGAGCAATGAATTTCATCTTTCATAAGTATATCGGCACGATAGTCGAAATCTACATTGATGATGTGGTGGTTAAGTCTAGAAATTTTGAGAAGCATCTTGCCGATTTGCGAAAAATCCTGGAATGCACAAGAGAACATGGACTAAAGATGAATCCTAACAAGTGTGCATTTGGTGTATCGGCAGGTCAATTTCTGGGTTTTATGGTGCATCAGAGAGGCATCGAGATAGCCAGAAAATCTATTGATGCAATTAACAAGGTGGTTGCTCCTAGAAATAAGACTGAGCTGCAATCTTTGATCGGCAAGATTAATTTCATTAGAAGATTTATATCCAACTTGTCTGGTAAGATTAAATCTTTTAGTCCATTGTTAAAACTGAAAGCCGATCAAGAGTTTACATGGAAAGAAGAACAACAGTTAGCCTTGGAGGAGATTAATAAATATTTGGTAAACCCTCCAGTCTTGGTTCCGCCTCAACACGGGAAGCCTTTCAAGTTATATTTGTCTGTCGATGACAGTGTTATCGGATCGGCTTTGATTCAAGAATTTGAAGGGAAGGAACGTGTGATATATTATTTGAGCAGAAGGTTGGTGGATGCTGAAACCAGGTATTCGGCCATAGAGAGATTATGCTTATGTTTATATTTCTCTTGCATAAAATTGAGGCATTATTTGTTGTCGGTTGAATGCACTGTTATCTGCAAAGATGATGTGGTTAAGTATATGATGTCGATGCCGATATTAAGTGGAAGCATCGGCAAATGGATTCTGGCACTTTCAGAGTTTGATTTAAGGTATGAATCGGCTAAGGCAGTTAAAGGTCAAGTGATGGCCGATTTTGTTACTCAGCATTGCAATGTGGTAAGCTCTGTGGAGATTGCTCCTTGGACTTTATTCTTTGATGGGTCTACGTGCAAGGACGGAGCAGGTATCGGTATTCTCTTTATTTCACCCCGAGGACGGAAGTATGAAATTTCGTTGCCGATTGTTGCTACTTCAACAAACAATCAGGCTGAGTACCAAGCTTTACTTAAAGGATTGGAATTACTTAGGGAGGTACGTGCCGATGCTGTTGAAATCTTCGGTGATTCTATGTTGGTGATTAACCAATTGATTGGGACGTATGAATGCCGAAGTGAAGCTTTAATTGCAACCCATGGAAAGTGTATGCAGTTATTGAAAGAGTTCAAAGAGTATCGCCTTGAGCATGTTCCCAGGTTGCATAATGAAGAAGCTAATCGGTTAGCACAAAACGCTTCAGGATATCAGCCGGTTCAAGAAGTCATGACATCGGTAATGGTTGCTGATGACTGGAAAAAAGAAATTGCCGATTACTTAAGAGATCTGTCTAAGAAGGTTGAAAGGCGTCTAAGATTTCAAGCTACCAAGTATGTGCTCCTTGACGATGAATTGTATTATCGGACGATTGATGGAGTTTTACTCAGGTGCCTTGGTAAGGAGGAATTAAAAGAATTGATGGGCGAGATCCATGAAGGTGTGTGTGGAGCGCATCAATCGGCATTCAAGATGAAATGGATGATCAGGCGGAATGGATATTATTGGCCGACAATCCTTGAAGATTGCTTCAATTATTTTAAAGGGTGCCGAGATTGTTAGAAGTTTGGTAATGTCCAAAGGGCACCTGCATCGGCGATGAATCCTATAATCAAACCTTGGCCGTTCAGAGGATGGGCTATTAATCTCATCGGCCAGATTTATCCGCCATCAAGCAAAGGACACAAGTTCATACTCGTTGCTACCGATTACTTCACGAAATGGGTGGAGGCGATTCCTTTGAAGAAGGTGACATCGGAAAACATGGTGGATTTCGTAAAAGAACACATCGTTTACCGATTCGGTATTCCTCAGACTATTACTACCGATCAAGGAACAATGTTCACATCGGGAGAGTTTGATGAATTTGCTGTTAGTATGGGGTTTAAAGTGTTAAATTCTTCTCCTTATTATGCTCAAGCTAACGGTCAGGCTGAAGCAACTAATAAAGGAGTTATCAAGCTTATTAAGCGCAAGATTGAAGAGAATCCTAGAAGGTGGCATATGGTGTTAAATGAGGCCTTATGGTCATATCGGACGGCGTGTCATGGTGCAACTAAAGTTTTGCCGTATCAGTTAGTCTACGGACACGACGTTGTCCTGCCTTAGGAAATTAAAACTGGTTCTAGGCGATTATCTTTTCAAGATCAATTGACGACCGATGACTATGCTACTCTTATGAAAGATGAGTTAGAGGACTTAGCAGGTCATCGGTTGAGGGCTTTGATCAGCATTGAAGACAACAAGAAAAGGGTTGCCAGATGGTATGACAAGAAGGTGAAACTAAAGCAATTTGCCAATGGTGATCTGGTGTGGAAGTTGATTTTACCGATTGGGACTAAAAGTCCTAAGTTTGGGAAATGGTCCCCTAATTGGGAAGGTCCTTATCGGATAAAACAGTCTGCTCCTAGCAATGCCTATATTTTGGAAACTCTCGAAGGAGTTGCATTCTCCAGAGCAATCAACGGTAAATGCTTGAAGAAATATTACCCTAGTATTTGGGTAGACGCATAGAGTGCTCGTTTGAATGCCGATGGAAAGAAAAGTTATATAAGCATCGGTAAAAGCATACTAACGTTATATTAGAGCCAAAATCAAGTGTTACTGATTACATTTGCCGATGTGATGGAATTTGACAAATTACAACAGGGATTGGATAGCCGATATCGCACGTAGGCGAATTTGTTCTATCTCTTCCATCTCCCTAGCGTCATAATCGGCAGATCCTTCAATTGGTTTCATCTTCTTCTTCAGCAAGATAGCTTGTCGGGCGTTGTTATCCCTTTCTTGACGCAGAACCTTGATGGTATCGGCCAGTTGGGCTTTCTTTTGGCTGACTGCGTTCAAGGCTTCTTCAACTTTTCTTAGCTCGACCTGCAGCTCTCCTTTCCTTGCCGATAATTGAATGAATTCTTGGTCAAGATTAGTGCCGGAAGCTTCTATTTGGCCGATGTCTTTATGTTTCTCATCGGCAACATGCTTGAACTTAAGCATTTCTTTTCCGAGCTTTGATCGGGCAGTCCTATCAGCTATGCGACGGGAGAGCCTCTGGTATTGGAGTTGCTTGCTATCGAGGAAAGTCGCCTGAAAGAGTGCTTCTTTTGTATCGGCAGAGAGCTGGCCTTGGATGTCCTTGAAAGCTGTCCTTGCTGCAGTTGAATCCTGAACGAGCTAGGATGTATCTTGTTGCAGCAGGGAGAGCGGTGCTTCGAGCTTGGATTTGACCTCTGCCGATAGAACTGGAGCAGAGCTTTCTTCATCCTCGTCTTCATCGGGAATATTAATGGCGAAGGAGAATAAGTTGTCTGCTGGAGCAGGGCCTTCTTGGTTTTCGTTATCATCCTGGAGGTTGACGCCGAAAGAGAACAAGCTGTCGGGGGAGTCTTGGGCCTGAAAAAGAAGAAGTTAAGATGTGCCGATCATAAGGTTATACTGCAAAATTTTAGGTAACTGACTTACCATCTTGAAGCGAATTTCTTGCCTAGGATTTGGCATGTCGGCTGGTACAACCTCATCTTGGAGATCGGCTGCGGTTGCCGATGAGTTTACCTCCGTGAGGGGAGTGGTTGGTGCTGATGACGCTGTTGCTGGTGCTGCTTCTGCTGTGACGGCTGGCTCTTGTGGCGGCGGTGCTATCCTCTGGTCAGGAATTTCATCAGGTATAAATATTGGTTCCGATGCCGATGTCGTTGCAGCCAGTTCCTGCGGGATTGTTGTTCCCTGGTCGGAAGCTTCGTCCATCGGTTGCTCGGGGATGGATGCCGACGATGGTTCTGCCGTTGGTACATCGGCAGTTGGTGATGTGACTGGAGTCGATGGCATAGATGGGGTGGCTAATCTCAGGCGCCTTTTCTTCCTTGGTGCAGCAGTGGGGGAACTGGCCCGTTTTGATGAAGTCTGGGGGGCATCGGCAGCAGGACTTGGGGAAGTTTGAACGTTTGCCGATGACCTCATTGCCTGAAAATGTTTAGTGCGAGTTATATAAAATAAATGATGCCGATGAGCAGCATGTGATCGGTATAAGCAAAGATGAGATTTACTGCAAAAACCCGTGTCAAGGCAGCAGCAACAGCTGATGTAGCCATGGTTTTTGCAGGCGTCGGCTTGGGCTTAAGAGTAACCTTGGGTACCTTCTGAGGGGTGAAGGCAGCCAGTGTGGGGGCATTATTGCCGATGAGTGATATAGGACTCATCATTCGGAGGTTGAAAGGCTTGCCACTCCTGCTCATCTTGAGGATTGGATCATCGACCTGTTAAGCATGAGGAAGTTAGATGCCGATGATGGAATAAGTAATAAGGAATGCATCGGTATGAAGAACTTACTGTGTTATCGGGAATGACATGATTGGCGTCAATCATATGCCGATAGTAATGTGATGACTTGGCAAATAGTTGACATCTCCATTCTTGCCACCAGAATTTATATTCATTCGTGATAAAGGATGTTGGTGCCCAGGAAGATAAGTCAATATCTGATGTATCGGCATTGGGAGGAAGATTGACGATTTTGTTCCAGTCTATGGCACTGGAAATGGTCTGCCTTGGTTTTGTCACCTTGGAGTAGCAGAGCTTGATCTGTAGTTGGTCAAATGCCAGTTGTCTTGCCGCTGCCGATGGGTAGTAGAACTCAAAAGATGGAGGGGCATTCTTCCTAGTTCCGAAAATATTGACTGGGATAGCTCGGGGAACAATACTGGCCTTCATGATTATTTGATTTTGAGGTACATTCCCATCGGTAAGGTTGAACAGCAGCAGAAATCGGTTGTCCTCATCGATGTATGGCCACCAGAGCCATTCTGAAGCAGGGATTCCGTTGTAAAATTTCTGGAAGAATAGGCCAAACTGCTATGCATCGGGATCGGTCCCTGGCAGCACTATGATGGCCTCTCCAAAGTTGAGTGGAGGATGAGTTGCCGATTCATCATCCCCATATTTGTAATCTTCTGATATGTCCCTTGGGAATTGCTGGTTGAATAGATCAAACTGAAGGACTTTGTACATATGTGCGTTCAGCCACATGTTTATGAACCACCAGGGGCCTCCAAGGTTGCCGATGGGCTCACCTAACAACAGCTTCTTGGACACTTGAAGTAGGAGGCGGTATACTGATCCAAGAAGATATCAGTCGAGAGGGAGTCTTGTTCCATCGGCTAGAAGCTCTGCTGCTGGGAGGTACATTGTGGTCGGTCCGACAGTTTTGCCACAGAAAATAAACTTCTCCAGCCACATTTTCAGAAAGATAGCGTGTTCTCTTTGGTTTACCGATCCAGTCTTTTGGTGCTCTTGAATATAACCGCTCCAGCCACCGATGTTCCGTGTGTTCACTTTATATTCAGCCTTCCGATGGAACAGGGCTGAGACATCGGCAGAAGAGACATCAAGGCCGGTCAGCATATGCACATCGGCAAGGGTAGGGGTGGCTGGTCCATGTCTAAATAAGAAAGCATTCATGGTGTCGGACCAGAAATAAGAGGCCGCTATCAACATGTTCTCGTTTTTCTCCATATCGGCAATGGAGAGCCTGATGCACTGATCCAGGCTGTGTTCTGACCAGTAAACTTATTGTGTTCTAATGACCCTAAGATACCAGTTCTTCCACCCCTTGGTGGGTTTGGGCCATGAACGAAAGACGTCTTTCCATGACCCTAAACTGAAATATTCAGATCTGAAGGGAATACGATTGGCTTTCGCGTTGATCAGATAGCTAGGGTCAGGATTTTCCATTGGGCCTAGGCAGGTGAAGTTGGACTACTCGAGAGGGATTACTACTTTGTTATACAGTTCCTAGGTTTCGAAAAGAAAAGGAAGGATCAAAGAAAGAAAAGGGGAAAAAATTGCAGAAATTCATACGGACAAGGGACATGCAGAAAGAGTAAGGAAAAAATGGATTTACCTTGGGGATGTCGACTTGGATCGCCATTGGAGATGGGGGAGTTCTTGTGGTTCGTACTTGACTTGGGGAAAGTACTATTGCTTGAGCTCGAGAAGGTGTTCTTCGGAGAAGATGCCGAGGTTGAAGACGCCGCGGTTGAAGATGGAGATAGGTGAAAAGTGAAGGTAGGCCCAGGGTAAAAAGCAGATTGGACTGTGGTAATTTTTATAGCCCTGGTCAGGGGTATTTTGGAATTTCTGCTCATACTTTACAAGAATGTGGAAAGGCCTGCAGTGGATGTGCGCGATAATCAAGGACATATGATCAGATTTGCAACTGTTTGCGCTGTGATCGAGGGATTTTATTAATAAATTGCGGTTCTACGCGTGGGGATCGAGGAAGTTGTGCGGTTATCTCGAAAAGAACGGCTACAGTAGAAAGAATTTCGGCGTGTAAAATGTTATACACTCCGAAATTGGGGGACATGTGTTGACACCGTTTTTTGGCACGTGTCAAATGAGCTGAGACTTATGTGGATCGGTGGCCATTTTCTATCGGCATCCAGAAGTCATCGGTAAAATTTACCGATGGGAGTGCGCTGTAAGAAGGCTAAGTGTGTTGCCGATGAAAGCTAGATAATTCTTGCTGATAAAGGTTAATTGGTGAAGTTAAGTCATCAGGATTGCGAAATTGCTGATTGCCGATAAGGAGATGTTGCCGATGTCGATTGCGGATGGGCATGGAATGCCGATGGGCATAGGGTGATGTGGCAGTTAACGTCAGCAGAAAGTTGCCGGTGGCAAAAGAAGGAAATCGCAGATTAAAGGAGTCTACCGATGGAAAGTTTTCATCGGAGCAAAGACATAAGGAAACTGGTGATTTTATACCAGTATTGTTATAGTAGTTTAAATCCGACTCTTGCATGAGTCGTTTGTTTTCCTTTAAAATAGGCGTGTTTGTTTAGGAAAATAATGTTGTTACTTATATCCGACTCTTGCGCGAGTCAGTTTCCTTAAAGTTAGGAGTTTGTTTTAGGGAAGGTACGAGTCGTGTCTCTGTACAACTCTCCATGTGAGAGTATAAATATGTGCCTAAGGGCTGCGTACAAAAAGGATCAAATAAAAATCAAATCAATTTACTCTTATTCTACTTTTATTGAAATTTACCCTTTATTGCATTAGTCTTAGTTTATCTACGAGTTCTTTAAGCTTCGACGGGCTGCATCACCTTGATCTCCGTCAAACCCTTGTAAGTTCCGCGTGGGAGTACCTCTGAGCTTTGACATCCGGGTGCATCGTTGTTGTCTCGTTCAGCTCTGCTCTAGTTATCCTGATCAAGTCTGAGTCTTGGCATCCAGGCGTATCGCCGTTGTCCTATTCAGATCTTGTTCTAGTTATCGTCCTTGTCGATTAACTGGTCAAATCGACTGGCACGCCTTCGGATATCGAATTCGGGTAATAGCCCGAGGTGTTCGCAGATCCTGACGCTTTTTGTGTCAACAAGTAACAAGAAACTAGCAGCGGTATCAACTCCCAAGTGCCACTAAGATGAAACACTCATGCAATGCGCTTGAACACTCAAATCTCACTCAAAAGGATGATCAAAATCAACAAAGAGATGAGTGGGAGTGTGTGTGGTTTTCTCACAAGAGTATGCAATCAGCCAAATGTGCAAGAGTAGTTCCTAGAACCAGTCACATACCCTTATGTAGCCTCCTCAAAGAAACTAGCCGTTTTTCCCTTTTTGGAGCTGCAAACCGTGACCACCGGACCACTTTTGGTCAGCACCACCGGACTATAGCAGGTGGTCCGGTGCCTTTCAAAAACCGACTGTTGGCGCGCTGGAAGTCACCATCGGACCACTCGCCATGGTACGGACCTTGGTCCGACGCCTGGTCGACGCTTTGGCCTCAGCCAAAGTCAGAGTCCAGTACATACCCGAGCTCCGGACCACACCTCCGGACTAGGCCACCGAACTATAGCATGTGGTCCGGTGCCTTCTCCGAGTCTTGATCAGTCCATCCAGTGAGCACATGGGCTCCGGACTAGCCCGTCGGACCATGCAGACTGGTCCGACGCCTGTCTTAGCCTTCTGCTGAATCTGAGTTGAGCCACCGGACCATTCACTTGAGCTCTGGTCCGATGCTTCCAAAGTTGGACTCCAGTGTTGGGAGCAGCCACCGGACCACTTGCCTTGGCCCGGTGCTTCAAGCATAACTGGTCTGACACTCTGTCTTGAGCTGTTTCTTCTTCTCTTTTGCTTCCCTTGCTTCTCATGTGCCACCATCAAGTGTTCCACTGACTTGTGCATGTGTGTGGCATATTTTAACAAGTTTTACAAGGTTGCTCATTAGGATTAGATGCAATGCAATGCAATGAACTCCTAATGGCACTTGATATGTGTAACCACTAACTATTTTCTCCTCTTTATAGTACGGTTACGTATCTTAAATGTGATCACACCCACTAGGTGTCTTGATCACCAAAATGGAAAATCCCTAGTATACCTTTGCCTTGAATAGCTTAGGGTCTCCTCCTTCTTCCATCTTCTCCAAGTGTGGAACTCTTGCTAGCTTCCTCCTTAGCCTCCAATGCTCCATCACTTGTCACCTTTTCTCTTCACCTTATGTACTAAGCCTACTCACACTTAGAGTTAGGTTAGTACTTAGGTTTCATCAATTACCCAAAACACTAGAGATCTTTCAGCGGCTCTGCGCTGTCCGCCGCCACGGCCTGTGGCCACCGCGGCCCCGCGCAGCCTCCGACTGCCGTTGTGGTTGTGGCTGTGGCTTGGGAGAGGGAGAGGGAAGTACACGGCAGAGGGAGAAAGCAAGAGGCGGCGTGGACTGGAGGACTCGGCATGGAGGCGGCGCTGGGACTCAGCCAGCCAAGAGTTGAGAGAGAGAGGAAGGGAATGAGTGAAATGAAACCTTAACGTTCTGCATTGATACTCGAGAAGCTACGTGGGCTTCGACTGGGCCTGTTGGGTCCATGCCTTTACCGTGACATGCCTTTACCGTGACAGGCCTTTTAGGACGCCCGCTGCGGTAAATCGATTTACCGCAGCGGGCTTCTTAAGACGTTCGTCACGGAAAATTAGATGCCCGCTGCGGTAAATCGATTTCGATTTACGGTGGCGGGCAAAAATGACCACCACGGTAAATAAAAAAATATCCGCTGCGGTAAAACATCGGATTTTCCACAGCGGACAAAATTAGTGTCCTCCACGAAGGGCTTTTTTTCAACGCTGCGCAAAATCATTTTTGACGTAGTGTTTCCAAGAGTTATGTCTCCTAATAATTGAGCTAGTCATATATAAAATATGTGGCTTCAATTATTTCCCTCTTCTTTTATACACAATTTATGCTGAAAGAAAAAGTTGTTCATACCTCATATCATCAGAACGTATGTGGTTGTGGTCCATGTTAAGATCGACCAGTCATCAGGTGCATAAAAGTGTCACTTCAACAGCATAACTAACTGTTAGTTTCTCTTTAGTCTAAGATGCTGCCGACCTTTCATTGCCATTGTGTGGTTGAATAATGCGGCATACATATACACATGTTGATGATGTGACAAAACTCTCACCGTGGATATGCTTTTTACCCTCGTCCGAAAGTAATTCATTCCTTGTACGTGTGAATTTCCCTAGCTTAAGGCCAGATACCAAAACTTTTAGAAAAACAACACTATAACACTTTCGTTTGTATTTGATAATTATTGTCTACTATGAAGTAACTAGGCTCAAAAGATTCATCTTGTAAATTACAGTTAAATTGTATAATTAATTATTTTTTATCTATATTTAATGTTTTATGCATATACGTAGATTCGAAATTCGATATGACTGAAAATCTTATAAAATTTTAGAATTTTAAAGTCAGGCCTAAATCAAAGGCGTATGTCTGTCCACAGGGATCAGATGACAATGCATTACTATTTCAACAGCTTCGGATGCTTTATTCACTTTTCTGCTAACTTTCGGTTTCGTGGACAGAATCGTAGGATTTGCTTGATTTGATGGATCGCTCGATCGACGCATGACGAAAAAGAACAAATCATTGCGATATATATCACATCGTGATCGATCAATTCATATATATTTTATTTGCTTCATCCGAACATACATTCTTATTTTATTCGCAGTTTTTTCAAACCGTTGACGTGGCTACAGAACCATTGACGATCGATCGATCGATGCCTCAAATTAAACTTGACCACCCAATGATCATGATATCATGTTATCAGAAACTTTTAAGACCGTGCAACCTCATTGGCCAGTGTGGAGGCACCTACGTGTCAGCCTTTATTAGTTGGATAGAGGAGAACACAATAACCCTCGGTCCACAAAAGAATGCAGCTAGGATCCATGTCAGTCAAACTAGCTCAAGTTTGATTAAGTTTATAGTAAATAATATTAATATTTATATTTATAAATAAATTTATTATAAAAATATATTTATAACTAATCTAATGATACTAATTTTGTATCATGAATGCTATTATTTTTATATAATTTTGATCAAAGTTTAAACTGTTTGACTTCTCGAAAAATAAGAATTGTATTTTTCATTCAGATAGAGGGAGTAATAAATAATCTGATGTACAATATACTAAGAGAACTCAAAGTTTGTCAAGAAAGTCAAGTTGAGACAAGTACATGAAAACAGGGGGTACTTTATTTTGATGGAAAAAAATTAAAGGTGGAGGCTGGTGGCACACCACACAACATAAACTATATTCACAACCACGTGACATGCATGTAAAATTAACCAGGGCTAGTAATTATATAATATATACCCCAGCATCATGCATGTAAAAACTAGTAGCTAGCTTTGGGTAAAAGGTAGGTGAAACCCAGAGCAATGAAGTATGCAACTATGCATGCTAGCAGCCTAGCAATCAGCAGCTAGCTGGGGCAGTTTGTACATGTGTAAGCCATGTATTGTATGATACACATCGATAGATATAGTCCATATGTGTTCTTAAATAACTATCGTTTTTGCTTTTAAAAAAATAATTTTAACTAAATATAAATTTAAAAATATTAATATTTATAATATATAATTAGTATATTAAAAAGATTTTTGAATCTAGTTTTTAATATTTTTTTTGGAATACAAATTTTACATGTATTTTCCATAAATCAAGTCAAACCACCTGTATAATTGTTTAGGTACATAGAGAGCATGTATAGATATGAATGGGGCCGGGGCTGGACCTTGGCCTGGGCCGTGCATGCAGCATATGATTAATCACATGATCACTGCGCAGACAGCCGTACATTTATGGGTAGCAGTTGTGCATACTGCATGCATGGGGATCAGACTCATCAGTCAATTTATGAGATTCAGTTAGCATGAATGCAGTTATGCACCGTCCTCCCATCAGCTAGCTAGCTAGTAGATACTCCTCCTTCAGAAATAACTCAAAATGCACGTCCTATTATCTCAAATTCACATGATTATATGTTTTAAATTACTTTTTTCATGTATATAATCAAGGATACCCGAAACCGCACCGAAAATCAGTTCGGGTGATAATCCAAACCCAAAACCATACCCGGTGGATACCCGAAACCCACCACTATATAACAATAAGAAAAATATTAAGAAACTTTTAGCAACATATGTATGATATATAGATTAAATATTCAAATGTATAAAGAAGAGGCAATAAACAACACACAATTCATGACTGAACTTAGAACAAATTTAATAGCTTACATAAACAATTTATTAATAAAAATACATATTTTTATTTAAAATGTTGTATTTCATATATCCATTGGGTATCCGTGGGTAAAAACCGAAACCCAATAAGTTTGGGGTATCCGAACCCGAAAACCATGAATGAAAAGTAGACCCAAACCCAAACCCGCGGATATCCGCCCGAACCCGATCCACTGCCAACCTTATATATAATTTATTCATTATGAGAGTCTACATATATAGCAGCCTGATCCCTCGGCCTCGGCCTTAAACTCCAGTGGACGTGCATTGCACTACACTAAACGTTCTCTCCTTAATTGATACAACAATACACTAGGTTAGTGACGAGCCTAACATCAGGCTAGTGACGCTCGTGCATACCCTCTGGTGGAGTTAGGATGAGCCCGAAGGCTAGTGACCCTCGTGCATACCCTCTGGTGGAGTCAAGATGATCCTGAGTGTGCTAGTAGCCATCACTCGGTGCTCAGGGGCTCAACCACAACCCCACGATCCTGAATGATGGAGCCTGGGCTAGACCTCTGCCCTAGCCACCACTCGAGCTTTCATCTAGAAGCGAACCGACATCTCGAGCCAAGACAAGAAGCTTGCTCAGGAATTTGTCAAGCGCCCAGGGCCTAACAGGTATAGAGACGTTGCACTGGCCGCACGACACTATGGGCCACTCCCTCGGCATGGTCATGCAACAGGCGTAATGCATCAGAACTAGGGACTCCCTAGCCCCATGGGGCAGACGCCTGTGTGCTTGCTCGTCAGCCCCTCTAGGTAGAGAAGGTACCTTGTGCACCAAGGAAGCCTCAGGAAGTCTTACCCAAGAGAGGTTGCACAACGACAGACAACACCTGATCGTCAAGCACTAGTCTCCGACAACAATGCCAGGGAGTGATTGCGACATTATCAGCCACCTCTTAGATGACGAAGGAGAACAAGGCAGTGCTAAGACAAAAGAACCTCAAGCACCCGGCACAGAATCCCTAGGTTAGAACCAGCTAGATTTGTATGCCTAATGCCCTCCTCGTTACATTAAGGGAGGCATGAACTCCTATAGAAGGGGATGGGTCATCAATCGAAACCAAAGATAACTGAAGGGATGAACGATTAGCCCAAAGTAGAAACCAAGAACCCTAGGATAGCACCACATAATATTCTACCAAACTCTCTCTATTGCAAACCCCCAATTCGGTATTTCTAACATAAAGAGTGCCATACATACTACTAGACATAGGGCTCAGAAGCCCTTAACAGGAAACTAATTGTGTCCCTTCCATGCTTTGAGTGTCCGAACCACTGAAGAACCATACATTGATCTCTGCCAAACAAACTCAATACTTGTCGTGGTTCCAAACCCACGAGACCTCACATATTTGAGATTGGATCTAGTTATATGTATTTCTAAACCTGCGAAGGTCCATCTAAATCAAATGAATTGGACTGGATGCCTTTACACAAGAATATTGAGCATTGCTCAATTACTGCACTCCCACCCCACCCCATGCCGACCCCTTTCACCATTTTTAATTTCTTGGTTATGCTCCATGGGTATTGCTTAAAATGTACAACAACACCATGCGAAAACTTTAGCCATAAACCTCCTCAACAAATCAAAGATTGTAGATCGACTTATGGATCTTAGAAGGTGCGAAGAAGCTAGCGGCTCTTCTTGGAAGGTATTGAGTGCCCCTTTGTTTTTGGCTTGCTCCTCCTAGAAGTTTCTATGTAAGAGGCCTTGTACAAATCTTTGCCTATCTAGGCTCCCCTTCTTTTTAATACCATCAACAGCTCTCATGTCATGTTCGTTTTACATTTTGTTGCATGGGATAAAAGGAATAGTGGACCTTATTAGGACTCATATGTTTCAAGTGCTTGTATATATATAAATATAACATATATAATAAGAAATGAACATGAAATTATTTCTTCACATATAGAGATTATCACTAGCCAAAGAAACATGTGTGTGCAAATTTTAATTTCCCTTTCAGAAAAAAACAATTATGTAATATATTACTTGTAAATAAAGGTGACTACAAAATAACTTATTCTGTAGCTGAATATATATATATATATATATATATATATATATATATATATATAATTCACTTGGTCATTATATTGCCACGGTTATTTAATGGAAGTAGGTGCCATATATCTTTGAGTTCACATTCTATCGTGATGATGACCTTGAAAATGACCATGATGCCCTTAGAGAGGCATTATTCATACACGTTAGTTATTAGTTGTCCCATCAATGTGAAATCAACCATGATGCACTTTCATCTGTTTGTACCATGAAAGCAAAGTTGCACGACTGAATTTAGAGAGACAGCTCGTCTAGAAGTAATTGAAAGTCATGCTTTCCAACCCTTTATATCTAACTAACAAAGAACACTTGCGTGTCCACATTGCCAACTATGTATATACGATAAACAACAATGCATTTGAGAAATATGTTACAAAGGTTATTATTGCACGTAATTGTTGACAGGATAGCTGGCTATATCTAGTTCACGGTGAATATAGGTGCCGTCCTGGAGCAGAACATATTTGAAATGAACTAATACATCAATAACATCAAAGTAGATGATAACTCCGAATGTTGAAGGAATACAATCATACATACATGATTGTAGAAAAATTGCCATGAAAATAGAAGCTGTAGGATCCGGATAGGCTAGCTAGGAATCTATCTATAGATCTTAATGCTGTTTTGTCAAATCCAAGGGCTGGACTGGCCTGGACAAGAGGCCGTGGTCCATAGGTCTCACATGACAAGAGGGCTAGATAGGGTTGCACGACTGTCTTGTGAAGATCACTTGCCACATCTGGGGCACAGGAGGCATCAAAGTCTCCCTTGGGCGTTCCTTCCCGCCAACAAACTTTCCAATTCCGGCTCCAAGGACAAGAGATGAGTTATGAGTGTGTTACATTGCATCCGTGTAACTCTCAAGAGAGTCTTGATCAACATTGTCATCCACAACATCGCGATTTAAACCGCAACCACACAAGTCTGATCTTGACAAAAGCAAGACATAAGCGCGGCTCTCGTTCTTTGTCCCACGCGAAGCATTTATTATTTTCGCCCGCTCAATCTCCCCATGTAGATTCAGCAAAAAGTTGCTTACTAGCTAGCTAGTGTGTGAACTGTCAACCATTAATTTACAAGATATACGAAATTTCCCTATCCAAGAAAATAGTTATATACTCCATCCATTTCAAATTATAAGTCATTCTAAAAGATTTGAAGAGTCAAAGCATTTCAAGTTTTACCAAAATTATAAAGAGAATTACAAAAAAAAAATTATAACATCAAATATCTATACTATAAAAATATAATTAGTGAAAAATCTAATGATAATTAGTTGGTATTATAAATGTTATTATCTTATCATATAAACTTGATCAAACTTGATTATGCTTTAACTTTCCAAAAATTTTGAAACGATTTACAATTTGGAACGGAGAGAGTATATAACACCGCACATTGTTATATTATATGGGCATTCTCCTTGGTGTTCATAAATTAGTTTTTATAACTTAATCATAATAATAAAAAATTAACTTGTAGTGGTTATAGAATAATTTATATCGGCAAAATAAAACATAGACTACAAATTAAGCAATAACGAACCACACACCGGCAAGATTATGGCACATCATAAAAAAGATGATTATGAAAATAGTAGCGGGAAATATTAAAAATATATTTTTTAGTAGTTAAACGTGCTGAACTTATATAGGAATAATAGATTATTCCTGTGCGCTGTGTATATTATATTCATCAACTTGTAGTGCCTTATAAAAGAAAAAACTCGTAGTATCGGAGTGAGGGCTCACCTGTGAGAGGCAGAAAGGGACTTGAATCTACACCGTGTGGGTGCCTGCAGTCGTCAACGTACCACCGGCATGGGCAGGATCCAATAGCTAGATATATAGATGATACATATATACATGTGCATATTATATCTTAGCTAGCCGGCCTAGCTAGCTGACTATGAGTTGGATACAAAAGGCCATGCATGTAGAGGACCAAGAAAAGAGGAACACAAAAAGATAATGCAAATATGTCATAATTAGACAAGCAATTAAACAGGATGAAAAAAATATTTGATTCCTTGGTTAACAAGAGAAAACAAAGCTGCTTTCTGTCACAATTATTTGAAAACCAGCGACAGTTTGTTGTATAGCAAACAAGCTAATGTCACATTAATTACAATAGATGGGTCATACCCACTCGTCCGCCCTTTTTACCCTAACTGTTTTATCTCTGTCTTTACATTTGACGTCTGTGTATCCACCCAAATCATCGTCATGCACCATATATCTTTAACGCCCTGTTTGGATGTAAAGAATTTGTGAGGTTTTAGAAAATATATTATGGTTTTGTGAAAAACTTTGGTTTTTAAAGTGGAAGTGTTTGAATGTAACAAATTTATGGTCCTGAATATCATGGTATTAATTGCTAAAATTAGTATTTGTGGTGTTTTAAAAATTTCACTCTATATCCTTCTTTTTTCTAAAGCATATATGGTGTTGCACATCAATAGATTCCAAAACTGTAATTTCTTGATGCTAAGGTTTTCTTAATGCTACAAATCCAAACAGACAGTAACCCATTTTTGGTTTTTTATTTTTATTTTTTTAATAAAGGGCTATCTTGAAAATCTAGCGGTGGCAACATGAGCTGGGCACACAAAATTGGGTGGATATATGGATCATGTGCATATCTTCCTTAGCCTAGCTAACCACCATGAGTTGGGCACAAACACTAGGCACAAAAGGACATGTAGATGACCAAGAAAAGAGGAGCACAGAAATAAAGATATTGTGCTACTAGCAAACATGTCATATTTAATTAGACAAGCAATTGATCGAACAGGACTAAAAAAATATATATTTGATTCCTTGGTTCCTGTATTCCATGCCTAATAAAAACAAAGCTGCTTTCTGTCACAATTATTTTAAGACCAAGCAGCAGTTAGTTATATAGCCAAACAAGCTAATGTCACATTACATTAGATGGGTCATACCCACTTGTCCTCCCCTTTTACCCTAACTGTCTTATCTCTGTCCTTACATTATTTGACATCTGCACATCCAACTTATATGCTTCAGTACCATATATTATTAACCTCGTCATTTTTTCTTTTATAATATTTTTTTATAGAGGACTGTTATATCTTGAAAAGCTAGGGGTTGCAGCATAGTAAGTGGTGGGCATATATTCTACTACTACTATATATTCATTATATATATATTGGCGGCATATATAAGTATATTAACTTTACTACATAAGAAAACAATTATGATTAAAAAAAACTGCCCCAAGAGAGTACCGAGAATTGACTGCTGGTCATGTCCATTAACTTTGTTATGATTATTATTTATTTTAAACTAGGAGGACATCTCCTTTTTTTTTTATCAAACTTTGCTGTCAACCGTCAATGCAGCCTGCAAGAACCAAGAAACCGGTGCTCCAGACTGTGGGAAATTTAGTGACTACATGAACAATTCAGCTGACTCAATGCGTGCAGATCTTTTTGCAGGTGGACAATTTATGAGAGCAGAGCAGAGTACAGATGATTTATATTCCCTCCGTCTCAAATAAATGTGGTTGGTAGAAAAGATGACTGATTTTGGCTAATTGAATAGTGTTCCGTAAGAAAGAATAAGGTGAAACAAGCTGAAAAAAAAACGGTAACAATTCATATTTGTATATCTAAATAATTAGCTATATTATTTTTTATATAAATTAGATCAAACTTAAAAATCTTAACTTAATTTAGAACCTAGAGAGGACATGTAACGTGTTTGTAAGCAATTGGTTTGTAAGATAGATAGGCTGATAGGCATGCATGGTAGGAGGGTATCTCCCACCCACTCATTGTAGCAATCATGGCATTTCCTCTCTCTCCAGCATATTGCTGCTTCCACACACATGAGGCCACCACAACAAATAAAAGCACTGCTAGCTGCTGTGCTTGCCTATATTTCTTTGCTTTGCCTTGCTTGCTTGCCCCCACACGCCCTCACTCTCCTCTCTCCTCTCTCTCTCTCTCTCTCATCACCTCTCTCTCTCTCTCTCAACGAGAAAAGAAAAGAGGAAAGTGGCCGGGATAGCTCAATCTCTCCTTCCATCCTCTCCCGTAGCCGCCCTCTCTCTCTCTCTCTCAACACATATATACTCGAGATACATATATATCAGTAGGATGGATGTGTAAACCTAGCCCTGCTGCCTTTCTAGCTGCAAACTGACCTGTACCTGTTGGTCTTCCTCCTCGCTCGCTCTTCTTCCTGGTTGTCGGGAGCTGAGATCGAGAGTACTGCTGTACTCACGGCGAGGAGGCGGCGACGGCGGAGACCGGTCAGAAGGAATGTCGTCGGCTCAAATCGCGCCGGCAGATCATGTGTGCTATGTGCACTGCAACTTCTGCAACACAGTTCTCGCGGTAAGCTAAGATCTATCTATATGTTGCCTGCTGTGCGGATGATCTCTCTATATATCTGCTACTTTTTCCTTCTCTCTTTCCCTTTCTCTGCCTCTGTACATCTGCTTTCAAGATTTATGTGCACTGATGAAGTGACTGCCTGGCGGGTGAGCCCCATCACCACACAATTGACCTGATGATTTGCTTGGTACACTCTTCCGAATTGGTTTTCTTTCTGCTCTCTTGTTTATACTTGAGAGTCGCGTCCTTTCTCCCAATTAACCAAAAGAGCAGTCAATTGGCTTTATTTGTTCATGACCTGCCTCTTATTGTCTGCTTATTCGGTTTAATTTCTTCAAATTTAGTTCCTAATTTTCTCTTTTGAAGCTCCCACTTTAATTATATATATGTTCCTCAATTTCTTGTGAAAGAAAGTTTTTTTTTATTGTTTGAGGCCAGGTGCGTTGATCGATTCATTAATTTTCTGGATATATGTATAATTCGATTTAAATATGTACTTCTGAAATTTCTCAAGACTTGTTTGGTTCTTCTCTACTATACTTATGTATGTGCTATTTCTTGGGGGTACAACGTACAAAATCCTGCATTATCCTCGTGTTTCACCCTCTTGAATAATCCTTTGATTTTAATAACCTGAAACTAGTGGAGAACAGTGTCCACTATACAAAAATCAAAGGCAACTGTAGCAGTGTATACATGCATGTGCATGATTACTGAATTTTACTTGAATATGCACTATCTTCCGGAAAGGAGTTATATGCTCTGCTACTTGGGCATAATTGAAGGCATGCATGTAGGTAGAAAGAGGTTTCAAAATAAAAAAGTAAAAACATTTAGATTCTTTTAGGTTAAATTTCTTAATTTGAGTTTACTGAGAGGTCTTCAAGTTTTTCGTATACGATTTGTATGTTTATATGTATACGATTTCAATTTCCTTAATTGTCAACATGGAATGATAATGATCATTTTAGTGTTATGAAAACCTCTTTGAAGTTAATTAACAGCTTATCTCCCTGGAGCTCCTGCTGCTAATTTGCTTTATTTTCTTATTGCACAAAACCCTTGTCCAGCTCCAAAGAAGAACTTAACTTAACTGGGGAAAATCAATTGATTCTAATTAACATAGCTGAAAAATCATCTTCTGTCTGCTGAATCAGCGAGCCAAGTTTTCAAAAGCTATGATTTATGTTCATCACTGTCTTCTGCCCTTGTCTCTACTCTCTACCCTCCCTCCCTCCCCTCTTCTTTTTGCACACAGAAACTAATGTCCACCTTCTTTGTTTATTTTACTTTTCCTTCTAGCTTAATTATCTTGATTCTCCCCTCCCCAAATGATTTCTGATGTACAAGATCGAGTTCGATCAAAGAGAAAAAAAAAAGAGGTTGAGTAATTACTTTATAGAATATATGCTTTAAATATTCAATACGTGATGAATTCTTGTGGGCAGTATTATTCCATTTATACCACATCATGACATCAAGCCTAGCTACACCCCCATGCATGCATGGTATTTGAGTAAAATAAGCAGATAACCCAGGGTTGGTATTAAGCATACAATAAACAATTGTGCATACAGTACTTCAGTGTACAAGTACAATTGACAACGGAACACAAATTATTAGAGTATCAGAGATGGGAATTAATCTTGATTTTGATCATACCTACATATGCTTTATTTCCATGCATGTATATATATCAGCTTGGTGATATGTGATTATACTCATATGTGTGGATCAATATATGGCCTCTTTGTATTCTTGCTTGGTTGCTAATAATTCATCACCATTTGCCTCAGTGTAACTAGCTAGCTTTCCACAAATATATGCCAAGGTTTAATTTGGTCCAAGCATCGTTTATAGCTTCTAGTAACCCATTTGTGCTTAAGATTATATTGTGCATGCATCAACTTACCTATGTAGATAACATGGCATACATGTACCATATGTGTTTTTAACTTCTTATTGATTCCATTGATTTAAGATCAGTTGGCATGAAGACATTAAGTTGCTGGCTGAAACACTTCAGCGGTAATGTGTAGTGTGATTATATTCCTTTGAATAATCAGAGCTAACTATATTAATCAGCCAGCTAGCTAGCAGACATATATATATATATATATATATATATATATATATATATATTTGTGTGTGTGTGTGTGTGTGTGTGTGTGTGTGTGTGTGTGTGTGTGTGGTGTGTGTGTGTGTGTGTGTGTGTCGGACTGTGTGTAAACTAAATGATCATGAGAGATGATCATTACTCAGTACATGAGGTATAGAAAGCGAAGAAAGAAACCATCCTTTGTGTTCTTCATTAGCTTCATAATGATGTGCATGCGAAGTACTCAGGGGGCTGGCAGCCAGTTTCGTCAATAATATCTCTCTTTGGAGCATTTGTGAAATAATAATGGGCAGGTGATCTTCATTTTAATCTCTAGAGGATGATGCTAATAATGTGTCTATGTTTAAACTTTAAATTGTTAAACTTGACTTGAATTATTCAACCAAACTTAATGGTTATGTTAGTTTATAAATTCAACTCAACTAAGGCTAAGTGTGCTAGGGCTTGCGCGCTGAAAGCCTCAACAGAAAATTATGCAAAGATTGCCGTATGTACCAAATTATCTAGTAATAAAGAAGCTAATAAAGTATTGGTTAGCTTACTGAATTATCGGCTTATTAGACCTCCTGTACGTTAACAAGAAAATGTGAGACAATTATAAATCTGATCAAGTAGTAGCACCTTGCACTGTAGCTAACATACCAACAAGCAGCATACATCTCTCTGCATGTGAGTTTGTGTGTGAAGTGGGTTTGCATGAAGTGTCACTATCTTTGCTTCTTTCCTCTACTGCCTTCACTATTTTATCATTTCTGTGGCCAATGAGCATGCTTTGATCTACGAATTATTCAGTTCTACCACTATCTAGTACATCATATCACACACCCTCTCCTCTCTCTCTCTCTCTCTCTCTCTCTCTCTCTCTCCTCTCATTAGCATGTGTCTGGTCAGGCAGGCACACACACACAGCATGGCAGCTAGCAATTTATCCACCTTGGCCTTTTGTGTGTGTACATCTGCATGGGCTAAACACACCTACATACACAATCATTGTTGCTATAGGGGTCATCCATGGACTTTGTTTATTCATTGTTTTGGGAGTGAGTGCCCAGAAAGATGGTGAATAGATAATATCAGACTGAGCCATGATTTTAGCCTGGACTATAAGATTGTGTGTGAGATACTCCCAAGAGAGAAAAGGAATGGGAAACAAGAAACAAAAGTGATCGGCATACAGGTGTTAGAAAAGTGAGAACCATCAGCAGGCAGCAATAGTAACAAGCGTCTGATAAAAGTCATGTATTGGACCACCACCACCAGCAGCAGCAGCTTGTTGATGCAGCTGCTTAAAGTGACAAACTGACAACAACAAAAGTAGGGCTAGAAAAGCTACCTGGTGTGCAATCTCACTCCAGTCCTTTTCGATCTACCTTGATCTTTGATTTCATTTGCTTGTCTCTCTCTTTCTCTCTTTAGATCTGTCATATGTTGGTATTCGATTTATGGCTAATCGTAAGGTGATTGCAGGTGAGTGTCCCGGGGAATAGCATGCTCAACATGGTGACAGTTCGGTGTGGACACTGCACAACTCTACTGTCAGTGAACCTGAGAGCACTGATGCACTCACTCCCAGAACAAGATCAGCTCCAGGTAACAATTGGATACCCACAAACAAAACATACATATATATACTGAAATAACATCACTGCACAAATTAAATCAACTTCACTGGCCGTGATTGTTGTTGTTTTGCTTTTGTTGCTTTCGCTGTTGTTCTTTTTCTGTTGTTTCTCATGTGTCGTTGTACTGCCGAGTCTGAGTTTATCCTTCGTTTTCATATAATTGGCAGCTCTCAGCTGGCCGGGTTCGTTAAAAAAATCTACTTTTTTAATTTTCTGTGTTTTCACTAATAAGTAGCATATAATATAGATATCTACTGAAACTTAAAACCATTCATGGCTGAGTTCATATATATATACTAATTGGGTGAAGTACAGAAACAGTTGCAATATCTCTACACACTACAGTGTCTGAAAAAGATCAGTCGTCTGATAAAGAGGGATCCTATGCGTTGAACGACTTTCCTGACTATTGATATATAAACAGTGATTAAACCTGCATTGATCCATGTTGTCGTCTGCGCTCGCTAGTGACGGTAGTATGTGCAGCATGCATGCCAATACTGCAATCAAACTCTCTACTAGTACTACTAGACTACAGTAGTAGCTAAATAGCCTGCAATAGCTGCTAGCAGAAGCGACGCTACGCATGCACAAGTCACTTCGATGTCTGTTTCCAACAGTGCTACAACGTACAAATCAGTCCGTACAAGCACTGTTACGTTTGGTACATTCTGTCTGGAGAAGAGAAGTTTACAGCAGTTACAGCGTCAAGGTCTTGGAGTTTTACTGTTTTAGCTTGCTAACTGTAATAAGCTAGTCTTATTATTGCCACATGCATGCCAAGAATTTAATCAACTTGAATTACTTTAGATTTAGTAATAATTTGCAGCGATGCTAGTACTATTTATAATCTTTTGTGTGATTAATTAACATACGTTATATACTTATACTCACATATTTTTTTTGGTTGCTAGCAGGAGAACATCAAGGTCCATGGCGTCAATGGCACCTTGCATGATCAGTGCGGCCATTTGGAGCTCGGTTCTTCGTCCTCAAAGTTCCGACTTCCAATGATGTACTCGCAGCAAAACGAGCACCTGCTGCAGGAACAAACACTGAATAATGCTCGTCGTAAGTTGCATATATATCTTTGTTATAACCTTTATTATATAATTTGCACGGACCATGCTTTGGAATCTATATACGGGCATATATACCTTTTAGCTTAGCATCTACATGCAATCATAAGTCAATACATTTTTACTTAGTTATTTTTTTTCAAATTATTTCTTGAAATAATAGCTCCAGAGAAGAGGCAACGGGTTCCATCGGCATATAACAGATTCATCAAGTGAGTTCAGCCTGAATTTCGTTATTATGTCCATGGATCTTTTGCATGTTATATACTATAAAATAAAATTGCAAGTTATATATTTTTTCTATGGATCGGAGATCTCAGCGGCTTATATGTTTGATTCTGCCAAATAAACATTGTGTATACATGTATATTCATGTGCAGAGAAGAGATACGCAGGATCAAGGTGAATAACCCCGATATTAGCCACAGGGAAGCCTTCAGCACTGCAGCCAAGAATGTAAGCATTGTGTGTGTAATCAATTTCTAATTACTACATGTGTCATTCTAGAATCGAGGCTTAATATATCCATATGCATGATTGGGACATGACATTATATGGTTTTGACTTTTGAGACAATGTCTTACCTCTTGCCTTCTTCACACCCCGGCCGGTCCCCACTACACCTTTTACTTTAGCACCCTAATTTCATCTTCTTTAATATGAAAGCATGGGGTTGAAGTACTGTCACTTGTCGGAAATTTCAAAGAGAGAGGGCGCCTGAATTAATTAGCATTAATTATTTTGCATACTGTTGCAGTGGGCACATTATCCAAATATCCATTTTGGTTTGAACTCCGGACGAGAGAGTGGAAAGAAGAAGCTTGTGGATGAGGCTGTCGCAGCAACACCGGCTCCGAAAAAGATCCAAGGTTTCTACTGATAGATGTCTGCGCGCACGCTCATCATCATCATCATATCAACTGGTCGGGTGGAAGAATTAATACCACCGCAAATTATAGCGTACTGTGAGTAAAGAATTGAAGGGGAAAAGGGAAAACTAAGTTATATATTACCTTACCTTATTATTATATGGGTGAAAAAATTGTGAAGAGATGTACCGTACATAGTAATAGAAGTGAGTGATATATAAGTGAGAAAGTGAAGCATACAATCACATGAATTGCTATTAGGCGCCATGCATGCACTTGGTTGAACTGAGCAGACTTAATAAATCATTTGACCTACCATATTATTACTGTGTGAATTTTGTATGGTATTACAAACTATATATCTATCTATCTGTTTCATCGATTAAAGAAGAGGAACCGATTGTTCGAATGCAGTGCACAGTTTAGTTTGCAGAGCTCATGTATACATGACTCTATACTAGAATGCAACCTCGCTCTTTTAATTTGTGTATTGATTGATGACAGAACAAATTCGTTTATTAGTGATTTGCTCTCACTTTGTGCTATTTGCCTTTTTTTCCTTTTTCCAAATACACAAGGAGCAACATGTTGGATTTTACAGAGAAATTAAACTAGGCACGTTATTAGCAATAGCAAACTACTCCCTCAATTCCAAATTATAAGACATTCCAACAATCTTGGAGAGTCAAAGCATTTCAAGTTTGACCAACAATTATAGAGAAAACTATACAGATTTAAGACATCAAATAGGTACATACTATGAAAATATAATTGATAACAAATATAATGATACTTAATTGACATTATCATAAATATTATTATATAAATTTGATCAAACTTGAGATACTTTGACTCTCAAAGATTTTTGGGATATCTTATAATTTGGGATGGAGGGAGTATATACCCACTGGAATGTGTTCGATGTACACGCTGTCGACGCATGCCTGACGACAGTAGTGATAACTAGGGCTAATTACATTAGCAGTACAATCATCATATCGTGGCCCTCATTTCATCTGTTACAGTTTTAGTGGTATATGACTGGACGTCTGGACCACAGACGATAGGCAGAGATATATATACGTAGTGGGTAGCGCTCGCTTCTGAAGTCTGAATGAGCAGTGCAGGTGCAGCAGCATCATGTTTTCCATGCCATTTCATCACTTCAGTAAGTAGCTAGTGTGTGTGGCAGCAGACCTACACAGTGCAGTAAACATATGTACGTATCACTGGTAGATCGATCTAGTAATATATTACATATAGTATACATATGCATGCATGGTGCATGGATCAGTAAATAAAGCATTGTATATCTCATAATAGACGAAAGAGGATGAGGAGGTACCAGCAGAGTAAACTAGTAAGTGTGCAAATGACATTCTAGCAACCAAGAAATTCTTGAGTCACTGACGGTCGCCGTATATGCTAGCGCTCTCGGTTGTCCAAGCAGCACAAACAAAAGCGTCAGAAAAGTGTAGGTACAGTAGTAGTAACAATTTAGGGGCAGGCTGCTGCCAGGCTCAGCCGCTCAGGCTCAGGGGAGTCAGGGCTGAGGTTAAATTCCGGCCGGCCGCGGCGATCGAGCTGAGGACCGGCCAGGCACAAGGCGACATATATGCATGGCATTAACGCCGGGGGTCTCCGGCCAGCAGCCGGACGAGACCGGTCCACTGTGGTGCAGGAATGAAAACGGCCGCTTCCGCGGCCGCGCTGCCCCGGGCGACACATGCTGGCATTCTGGTCTGATGGAATTCTGATTTCTGAAGAAGGGATGCCATATCAGACGTCGTTCCAGGCGTGGAATTAAAACCCCGGCCGGCCCGCTTGCAGTACGTTGTAGGTAGCAGCTAAGTGCTTGCAGTGAATTGGCATTGCATTTGTTCAATTAATTTGGAGGGAGTGTGGATCGATCGGTAAGAACTTAACCTACCATGCATGTATTGGGTAGTACTCCCTCTGTCCCTCTTTATCTGTTACTAGAGAAGCATGTTGCCACTCATCACAGACACGTTCTCTAGCGACACTTAAAAAGAGACGAATGGAGTAAGATCAGAGTCTCTTTTTTTTAGATAAAAAAGGTATATATAGTAAGAGTTATTGTATTCAGTGGAAGAGCTTGAACGATGCATGAACCACATTTTGTCATGGATTATGAAGGACGAACGGATAACTGGAATATAATGTAGCAATTTGTACTGAACCTCTCATTAATTAAAGATCCTCAGTGGAATCCCTTCGACGCAAACCAATTAAATTTGTGAAATCTAGCACAATTTTTTTTGCAGAATTTTAGGGATTAGGTTAAGCACAAACTTACCAAAGATCCTTGTCAGTTGTCACACCAATCTCTGTTGTGTGAAGGGAAAAAAAAACCTTGACTAAGTACTTTTTCTTGAATCCCAATTGTGAACATGGGCTTCCTATCAGGTACTTTTTTTTGTGTAAACTTCCTATCAAGTAATTGGGTGTATATGCCACTTAGCACAATATGGATATGTTGAGTGGGTTTTCTACATCTATTAGTGGACAAAGAGGATGGTCGTCACTAGTAGCGAATCTAGGATTTTACTTCAGGGTATGCCACCTAAAAAATTTTATACACGCATTTCAATAAATCGATTTAAGCAATTCGGTAATAATTGTAAAACCGACAACATGATTCGGTATACATGCACTAAATAACACGATAAGACTTAAATTCATGGATTAAGTTAAAACTATCCACTAAATACAATATAAATATCTCAAAAGGCATACCGATAATTCAAATATAGACATAAAAGGAGTATAAGAGACTTACATAGTTACAATGTTATTTTTCATTCGATACTCATTTGCTTCTAGATCGACTTTTTAAATCAAATGTGAGCTTTTTGAGTTGTTCAAGGGTCCCTCTACGCAATTCTTCCAAATTTCAAATAGTACTTAAGATCCTTTGTTTTTTATTATTTAACAGATCTTTTAATGATAGTAGATTATCTTGCTATTAAGTTTCAATTTTTTATGATCTCTACACAAACCAAACATGAATCTTTCGATTCATTTGGCTCTTCCGCTTCTTTGTTTAACGCTTTTAAAGGGACACAAATGTCTTAATTATATCATAATCATCAACTTCAAAGAAAATATTTCGCTCAATAAACATGACTAGACAATCATCCAAAAAAAATGCAATATTTGAGTGTCTCATCGTAACTGTACAAACACTATAAAACACAATGCTAAATAAATAAACATTTTTTTATTTGAGATGTTGATAAATACCTACAAAAGTAGATATTAATTTTCTAAAAAAAGACGAAGAGAATTTTACCTAGAAAAATAGAGAATCGACCTCCGTGACTCCTCGGTCGTGCAAACCATTGACCAAGACGAGTTGCAAGGCAAAGGACACCGGTCACCGAGACAGCATCACGCCTCACCGGCACCGCATCGGCATCGGCATCGGCGTCAGCTGTCAGGACGTCAGGGAGGCGGCTTGTTCGGTGATTTCTCCCGACATCCAAATCTCTGATCGAGATTATAGAATACGAAAAGCCAAATAGTGAACATGGGTATGTGCTGGACTCTTGCCGGGTGGGCCGCATTCTAGGCCTTCCTATTTTCGTGATGGCGTGATCCAGTGATTTTTTTTCCTTTTTAATATAAATACAGATGTTTAATACTTGTACTATACTGGTAACTAGCCGGTCAAACAGGGTCATACCGTGTGGCTCCGCCACTGGTCGTCACGCCTCACCCACGGAAGAAATACAAGTCAAGCAGGAGACATATATGGACTTTGTCAAATCAATCCTCTCTTCTCAACCATGTGCATGCGTGCGTGCATACTCCCTCCGTCCCACAAAAAACACAATTCTTTGACTTCGATAGTTGACCGGTCGTCTTATTCAAAATATTTTAATAAATATTACTTCTCCTATATTATAGGTGCCTGAATTTTAAGATGATTTCAGGCACCACTCTTGTACTACTAATTAATTGTAAATTATCACTTTTGTGATTTGTTATTTGTCTTTGTATTATAACATATCAAAATTTTGTTCTTGTCTAATTATAGAAATAATTGTAAATTATAAATTGTAAATTGTTAAATTGTTTTTGTGTCAACACATATCAGATTTTATAGGTTGTTGTTTTGTTTAACCAGTTTTTTATTCTCGGAACTAAAAATTGCAACAAACGAAAACTGCAATTATAGTACAAAATATGTGCAATTACTATCGTCTGAAAGAAAACTAAATTTTAGGCACCCGAAATTTAGCAAATCCCTTTGTTTTATTATGATTTATTTTATCGTTAGACATCTTTTCATAATGACATATTTAATTTATTATTTACACAAAAAATTTAAATAAGATGAATGATCAAAACGAAATTGTAGAAGTCAAAGAATTGCGTTATTTGTGGAACATAGGGAGTAAGCGACGACAGAATGTATAGCCCAGGCAGCAGATTTTTAGAGCAAAGCACAATGGTGATAGAGAGAGAGATTGTTACTCTTGCTTATTATAATAATATTACTTGACTTGATTTGATTGTATTGTATGTAATATTATTCATATATAGTGACGGGTGCAGTGCAAGTGTGCAACCAAAGTGAAGGCCTCTTCAGTGGCAGAGGCCTCGTGGACCCAATGACAACTTAACAAGGCGTCTGTCTCCGCAACAACGGTCCATCTCCAGTTTCAGCCCAGTACAGCCCAAATGCACCTCCATAAAACGAACTCAACTCGGCCGCTTTGTTTCTTTCCATGAAAAAGTCCAATTTTCCTCCCTTTACTTTGACCCGCGTCCGTTTTTCCTCACTGAACTATGAAACCAGAAATGTTTCCTCCTTGAACTCTGAAAATCGTTCGTTTTACCTCCCTGAGTGGTTTTGCATAGTGGTTTTGTATTTTTTTCTTTTTTATTTATTTCGAAATTTTTTTTGAAAAATTATAAAAAAATCATAAAATGAAAAATTCAATTTTGTTGGACTCCACATGAGTAGATCTATACAACGAACATATAATATGATATACTTTAGTACAAAGTTTTTAAACTAATTATAGAAAAGTATAGATTTAAAGGTACTATAAAAACTTTATACTAAAACATATCATATTATATATTCACAATATAGATATACTCATGTGGAGTCTAACAAAATTGGAATTTCCATTTTATGATTTATCTATGATTTAATACGATTTTCTAAAGATTTCGTCGAAATAAATAAAAAAGGAAAAATACAAAACTACTGTGCAAAACCACTAAGGGAGGTAAAACGAACGGTTTTCAGAGTTAAAGAAGGAAATATTTCTGGTTTCCTAGTTCAGGGAGGAAAAACGGATGCGGGCCAAAGTTCAGGGAGGAAAATTGGACTTTTTCCTTCTTTCCACTCCCCTCAGATTGCTACTACATACGCTAACCCTGTGGGCCGCCTTGCGGACCACAAAAGTTTTACAGAACAATTTACTGTACTGTACAAGCCAACACACACCTTTTTAATTTCCCTGTGTTTTAATTACAAAACAAATCATAATAATATAATACTAGCAAATATGAACGTGTGTCAGCCACGACTAATTTTAATCTATTTATATCTCTATACTTTGGAAAATATCGGGCATGTTTGGATCCAGGGGCTAGAGTTTGAGCTACTTTGAACTTAAACTAGCTCCAAAATAAAGATGAAGATATTTATTTATCTATATGGGTTATTATCGAAGAACGTCGTCAATTGCATGCATTTGGACGCGGTTTGCACAAACTCGAACCTGTGGTTGACGACCGATTTAACTAGTATTTATATTTTCCCATTTTTCATATCTGGTCCTGCTGGTAGGTTTGTGCAATAACAAAATACGTGGTTCATTTGACAAATAATTCACCTACATGTAACTCTAAATAAATCTGTTGGATTTATTTATGGGTTGGACCATTTATTTATTCAATAAATCAATAACTTCTATGGGTATAAAATTATGTACATTATAATTTGTACCGGATTGAAAGTCCAAGAGACGTTGGCTTAACTTAAAGGTTGGAAAAATTGAGAAGTTGAGAAACGGACAAAGGATGCACCATGTGCGCGCACCGCCGCTGACCGGGCCCATAGCGTATTAATTTTTAATAGCCACTAATTATGGAGTTTCATTCTTCCATTAATCATGAGAGTTTCCTCTAATCACTCACATGTCGATCTGTTTGGTTTTCCGGATTCCTGCGGGAGTAACTCTGGACTCTCTGTCTCCCTACAGACCAGAACCTCAGTTTCGTTGCCTTTTGCATCTCCATCTCGTAACTCCGCGCGCACGGAGAAGCAAGAGGGCAGGTGCCTCCGGAGCCCTTGCACGGGGGATCGGCAATTAGTTTTTTGGGGAGCGTCTACGCGACTACCCAACGCCACCACCGTTCGTCATCGTCGTCTTCTTCGAGGTTGTTGTCGCCGTCGCCGTGGTATTCTTCCCGGAGCCGCCGCTGTCGCCGATCATCTTTTTCCCGGAGGTGACGCCGTCGCTGTCTTCCTCCCAGTGATCGTCGTCGTCGTCTTCTTCCCAGTGGACAGTACACCTTCGTCCTCTACGTCATGACCATCGAGGTTGGTCAAGGTTCTGGATCATCGGATGCTGCGCGGATGGGAGGGTATGTTCATCTCGTCATATTTTTGTTTTCCGTCGTACAATTTTTATATGTTTTAATAGTTCATCCATGTTGTTTCATCAGTTGTAGCGAGTCTGTTTCACATGCTCTGTTGTGTCATTTCGTAATTTGTATGCTTACTGTACCTGCTGCTGTTATGTTCTGTATATCTGTTTCAGTGATTCAGTCTTGTTGTTTCATATGTTACTGCATATATGTTGTTGTTATTCTGTCATATCGTTTCATATGCAATCCTCTAGTCGTTGTCATTATGAGATATATACTATGCTTGTATGTGATGTTACATATATCATGTTTACATGCTTTGAATATCCACATGTTTCATGTTGCTATGAATATGTTTGATGTCATGATCTCAATTCTAAACAATCTTTTATATGTCATCATCATTATGTTAATTTACGGAATTAAAATGACATGGAAATTGCCTAATATTCTAACAATCATCAAATCAAAACACATTTATTTCTTGCATCTTGTCATTCAAATTCTCAATGCCAATATTTCAGGATTTCGAATTCTCAATGTCAATATTTCAGGATTTAACAGCGTTGTACCTTACGTTCCCGTTGACGACGAAATGTCTATAGTCACTTCGTTAATCTTGAAAAATTATTGGCTTAGCCTTTAAAGATGTTCATAAGGGTAATATTTATGTATGTGTGGTGTTCATAGGAATGAGTGTGCGTGAGTTGTGTGTATCTACGTTGTGTTGTGTATCTTCAGCTACTACTAGAATATCACTGTTGTGCACTTTGTGTTGTGTGCATACATCGACGTATGCGGATAAGAGATGAGCTCGATCGAGTGAGTTGATCATGTGTTTAGGGTATTTATGGATGGTGGCCTACTGGTGGACTTGCCTAGGCCAGACAGATCACTAGTCGCATCCCCGTGCTTAAGGCCAGTCTCAATGGGAGTTTCATTGGAGTTCCATTTGCATTTAATAGTTTGTCACATGTGCACTTCGATCTGCTAGTGTGGCAATGTTTTAATGAAGAGAGAGAGAAAATGAGTGTCATGGGGATGAAACTCTCTTGACACGATTGCCAACTCTCTATGAGTCATAGAATTAAATGTCTATGAAACTATAGAATGAAACTTTGCAATGAGAGTAAGAGTTTCATTCAAGTTTCATTTCATTCTAGATGACATGGCAGTATTGAAAATAATGTAATGAAACTCTCTATTGAGACTGGCCTAGGACGTGGGTAAAGAGGGTAGCGAGATGTTTGTCATTAGCGACATTGTTTTTCAACTTTATGTATCCTCTATCTAAGTTGGATAGAATTAGACTTATCGAAGCTAGTAGATTGGAGACGCTTTATCCCCTATGTTGGATAGAATCAAACTCAGCTAGCTCGGAGCTAGGAGGTTGGAGACGTCCTTAGGGTATGTTTGGGACTGCTGCGCTCCATGTTTTTTAGCTCTGCTTCACGGTTTTAGCCAAACGGTTTCCGCTCTACGCATACAGCTCCAGAAAAATGGTGGAGTTGTGAGAGCACCTAAAGAATTACTCCACAAACTCAAGTTTTTTGTGGAGCTGCTCCACAGTGGAGTTTGCAGAATAGAGTTTGTGGAGCAGTCCCAAACAGACCCCTTAGACCCTCCATAATGTGTTCCTTGAGTGGTGTCAAAAAAAAGGTGAGAGAAAATTGGAGCACCATTATTAGCACTGTGAGGTTCAAAAAGAAGAGAAAATTAGAGCACCATTCTGAGGTTCTAACTTTGAGTGATGCTGGAAAAAAGAAGAACGGTGAACGTAGTTGCGTCAGTGCTCATTTGTGAATTGGAGAGAGGGAGGGCAACGATAGCGGGGAGAGCATGTAACATTTTTTTTTGTAAAAGTAGAGCCAAATTCTACAGTTTCAAACGCACTCGTACCGTGCAGCCTCTCCATGGCTAACTAGGCCATGTTTGATTCCTACCTTCTAAATTTTAGTAGACTAAACTTTAGTCACTTATTAAAGACTAAAGTGCTAAAATATGACTAAAATACTTTAGTTCTACTAGCCATTCAAGAGGTCCTAAAAGGTGACTAAAATATTTTAATCCACAAGTTTAGGAGGTGGGAACCAAACCGACCCTACATAACTCCTAAACTCAAAAACCCCAAGAAATCGAGCTTTGCAATAATGACTTAATGAGCGTGAAAATACAATGACACGTCACATTAAAATCAAACCGTAACATCAAGATGAAATCTATTAATAGATCACAATATAAACTCAAGTTTTCTTACTCATACCATTTATCTTCCACATCCATTCACAATTTCGTTTTGGTTTGATAATGTTCATGAACGGTCGCCGGTACGTGAGCAGGCGCAGAAAAAAAATGAAAAAAAACGTCTAATTTGAGCAGTTGCTACTCAGCAGGATGAAAACGTAATCAGAGCGAAAGACGAACAAGTAGGAGCACAGCAGTCAAGATCAACAACAAGAAGCAGAAGGAGTTCGTGGATGCGTGTGCTCTTCCCTTCCCTCTAGGTTAAATCATGCATTGGTTTCTTTTTTTCTCCTCTCCCAACGAACAATCAAAAACAAAATTCGGAAAAAGAAAACGCGAGCAATCTCAATCTGGTAATAAAACTGGTCGTCGTCACCGCTGCAACAATCTGCAGTCGATCGATTAATCAATCAATCGCAGGAGTTCATCTTTTTCCTATGGGGATTCGTTCGTTGGTTGGGCTGGTGATGATGCCGCCATTGCCATGCGACGGATCGGGATCGCGCGAGTCCAAGAAACCGGCCGGCAGAGGGAGAGACGACGGCGGCAGCGGCGGTGGTCACGAGCACCTTCTCTCCGACGAGCACCTCCTCTCCTCGCGCTGCGACGGGCTGCGCCAGAATCCAGCGCCATGGAAGCTAGCCCAGACGGCCGCCTCGGCCTCAGCGAGCTCATCACGCTTCGCCGCGTTCCCCGCAGGCCAGTAGCAGAAGTCGAGCGCGTCCCCGTTCCGATCCTTAGCCGCCGCAGCAGTCGGAGACGACGACGCAGCGGCGGCGGCATCGGACGCGAGGAGCCCCGCCATCTCCTTCTTGGCCTTAGCGGCGCGAGAAGCGCGCCTACGCCGTGCCCGGGCGCGGAGCGCGCGGCGGCACAGCGCGGCGGGCACGCGCACGGCCGCGAGCACGACGAGCTCCACCACCGCGCACGGGAAGCAGCAGCACACTGCGGCGCACTCCGCCGCCGTCCCGCCCGCCACCTCCCCGCACCTCGGCTGCTCCCGCGCCCGCCGCTGCCGTTCCCGCTCCCGCCGCGCCTCCACTGACCGCCGCAGCCGCCGCTCCTCCTCCTCCTCGTTCAGCGCCCGCACCGCCGCGGACGCCGGGGACGGAGACGCCGACCCCAGCCCCCGCCGTGTGGACATGGACGCGGACGCCGACCGCCGGTGGATGCGCCGCTGCTGCTTCTGCTGGTGGTGCTCGTGGCGCCGGTTGTCGCGCGCGTGCTCCAAGCAGGCCTCGGCCATAGCCATCGTCGTCCCCGATCCCGCGCTGCTCGTCGTCGTCGCCCGCCCGCCCGCCCGCCGCCGTCGTCAGAGACCGCGGCGCGCCGCCATCGATCACCTGGAGATTCGTGCGGGGGTGAGCGAACGGGCGGCCGGCCGAGGAAGGAGACGCATTCGATCGAACAAGGGCCAGGCGGTTGCGGCATGCGCGGGGCGCCGCCGTTTATATTAGCGGGCCCCCCTGTCCGGTTGACAAGTGGGACCTACTCACATCAGATAAACGAGGAGGGCACTCCGTCTCCGTGCGTGCGCGTCCGGGGAACCCGTTAGACCGCTCCACGGAAGTGGGGGGAGGCAGGATGCTGACACGTGGGTCCATCTATGTATCTATTCTTTTATCCCTCTCTCCCTCTTTTTAGTTTTTTTTTGGCAACACTATGCACCTGATGGAAATTAATTACATGGAAAAAGCTTCTGCAGCAGTTCGACCGATCCCCATTAGTTTTGAAGCTACATAGGTCAGTTTCAATCGATCCGCGTCGTCTTCTCCTTCATCGGGTAGGTATGTTATGATCATAATCCATCCTGTCATTGACATTTTAGATAAAAAAGTATTTCGTTATAATGAAAGGAAAGAAATTGGTAGAAGAAACCTCGTCCAAATTAAATAGTTTTGTAGTGTTCTTGTAGTGCAATTGGTGTCTAGTTTATCAAAAATAATATATGGTTTATTATCTCCTCCCATGAAATCGTCCGTATCTTGTTTTTCTAATATAAAATTGATCGGATGTTCTATCGATTTGTTTGAAGCATGTAAGTAAGATGCTGGCGTGCGAGGAATTTGTTGAGCTGCGCGCACGTTGCGATTGCGATCATGGAGGTAAATAATTGACGAATGCGGCGCCCACGTACGTGCTTTTGATACGATGCTATAATAATACGCTATGCCTGATCCGATCCGCAGAAGAAGGAAGGCAGCGGCGTGCGCGGGCGGCCAGCGGCGATGGTGGACGGCGGCGGGAAGGAGATGGACTCGCCGCGGTTCCGCGCGATCCTGCGCGCCACAAGCGGGCGCCGAAAGCGCGCGCCCGAGGTGAAGAGCTTCTCACACGAGCTAAGCTCACAGGGCGGCGGCGGAGGAGGCGGCTGTGGCTTACCGGCGATGCGCAAGATGGTGCGCGGCGGCGGGCTCGGCAGCAGCAGCACGACGCCGGAGGAGTTCATCGGCGCGATCCGGACCAAGTTCATCCGTCTCAAGGAGGAGGTGGACAGCGAGCTGGGCGTCTTCGCGGGGGACCTCATCGACGTGCTAGCACGGTCCGACGACGGCGATGGCGAGGACCACGACCACACGGGCGACGACGACTGGCGCGTGGCGCTGGAGGACGTGCTGGTGGTGGCGCAGCAGTGCGCGGAGATGAGTCCCGAGGAGCTATGGACGCGGTGCGAGGGGGTGGTGCAGGGCCTCGACGACCGCCGGCAGGAGCTCCCCGCCGGACTACCCAAGCAGGCGCACACACGTGTCCTCTTCATCCTCACGCGCTGCACCCGCCTTCTGCAGTTCCGCAAGGGCGTCGCCGGCGGTGGGTGCGGGTGCCGTTACGCCGACGTCGACAACGACGACGACGGCGACGTCAACGACGGCGGCGGCAGGCGCAACGTGCTCGGTCTCCACCAGCTCAGCGACCTCGGGATGTACACGATCCACGTCGACGGTGGGGAACTTGGACGCAAGAGCACATCTAGTCTCACTGAGCTCAAGGAACGGCTCATCCGGCGACGGATGCTGGAACACAAGCAGCTCACCGTCGACTTCTCCCCCGCGAGGATCTTCTCGCCGTCGTCTTCTGTGGATGGACTCGCCGCTGGCGCTGCTGATGGATACTCCCCTTGCAACAAGATGGCGTCCTGGAAGAAGCTCCCTTCCCCCGCCGAGAAGAACAAGATCGCCGCCGGTGACGCCGCCACCACCAAGGTAGCCGCAGCCGGCGGTGGCGACGACAGCCCGGGGAAGAAGAAGCCCATCACCCGGCACAGCGGCAAGACGACGGTAGACGAGATAGTTGAGCGCGTGGACGCGGCGAGCATCCACATCCACCCGGACGGGTTAGGGCTGACGTGCCTGGGCGGCGTAGGCGACGCCGCCGGCGCCGGCATGAACCTGGCAGAGATCCCGTCGCAGTACCCGGAGGCGCAGCAGATCATGGTGGACGGGAAGCCCCGGATGATCTGCCGCATCTGCGACTTCGAGATCCCCATGGCGTGCGCCGAGGGCCATTTCGTGGTGTGCACGCTCGCCGACCGCTGCGACGCCAAGGGTCACAGCGTAGACCAACGGCTTCTACGCGTCGCCGAGGTGCTCGACCGCGTGCTCGCCTGCTTCGACACCCGCGGCGATGGCGTCGCCGCCGACCACGACGCACTGTCCCAGCTGCTGACGGTGCCGTCAACGGAGCTCTTCTCGGAGGGAACGCCGTTGGCGACGGGGAGCCTGCCACAGTCACCGCTGCTGACGACGACGCCACGGACAAGCCACGCCGAGTCACAGCTGACGAAACACAAGGCGTTCGCGGAGCTAGAGAACTTCCAGCAGATCGAGAGTCTCCTCGCCATCGCTCGTGGCGTTGAGGGCATCAAGAGCTCCGAGTACAACTCGCTGGAAGATCTCAGCTCTTACCTGGAAGACCTCAACGCCGTGATCGACACGAGGAAAGTGGACGCACTCGTCGTCGAGACGTTCGGCCGGAGAATCGCCAAGCTTCTGCAGGAGAAGTTCATGCACCTGTGCGGGGAGATCGACGACATCGCCGGCGGCGCGGCGACGGACCAGCAGCAGATTCAGCACCTCAACCCGATCGACGAGGACGGCCCGATGACGGAGACCAGCAGCGTGACGACGACGGTGAGCTCCCGGACGACGACGACGCTCAACGGCGGATACAACGCCGGCAACAACAACAACCGGTTCAAGGACCGGACGTCCATCGAGGACTTTGAGATCATCAAGCCAATCAGCCGTGGCGCCTTCGGCCGCGTGTTCCTGGCCAAGAAGAGGGTCACCGGTGACCTGTTCGCCATCAAGGTGTTGAGGAAGACGGACATGATCCGGAAGAACGCCGTGGAGAGCATCCTGGCGGAACGTGACATCCTCATCTCTGCTCGCAACCCTTTCGTCGTCCGCTTCTTCTACTCCTTCACGTGCAGGGAGAATCTGTACCTTGTCATGGAGTACCTCAATGGTGGTGACCTCTACTCCTTGCTCAGGAACCTTGGTTGCCTCGACGAGGACATGGCCAGGACATACATCGCTGAGCTCGTTCTTGCGCTCGAGTACCTCCACTCCATGAACGTCATCCACCGTGACCTCAAGCCTGACAACCTGCTCATCTCTCGCGACGGCCACATCAAGGTACGTCTCCTTTGATGCTCGTCAGGTAAATGTGTTCGTCAGGTAATTGTTCATTCTGAATGAAATATGGATGATATGCAATGCAGTTGACCGACTTCGGGCTGTCCAAAGTGGGCCTGATCAACAGCACGGACGACCTGTCGGGTCCGGACGTGAGCAGCGTCCTCGTCGGCGACCACCAGCCGACGACGGACGCGGAGCACCGGGAGCAGAAACGGCAGCAGCGGCAGAAGCAGACGGCGGTGGGCACGCCGGACTACCTGGCGCCGGAGATACTGCTCGGCATGACCCACGGTTCGTCTTCAGAGAGAGATGCGACGACGAGCTGTGATTCAGTGATTGCATGGTCTGCTTGATTTCCGACAATAGGTGCATTGTTACAGGACCAACTGCAGATTGGTGGTCCGTTGGCGTCATCCTGTTCGAGCTGCTCGTGGGGATTCCTCCCTTCAATGCTGAGCACCCACAGGTACTTAGTACTGTATGTATGCAGTGCAAGTGGACTAATTTCAAAAGTGAATGGACAAATCTTTTTCAGTTTCTTCTTAATACTGATTAGATTTGAGGATCATCCTCTATTGCAGATAATATTCGACAACATAATGAACCGAGAAATACCTTGGCCACAAGTACCAGAGGAGCTGAGTTTTGAAGCCTATGATTTGATTGACAAGTAAGTCAGAAAACATATGAGGTTCTGAAAACTTTTACAATCATACGCGTCCACTGGCACTAGGTCTTCTTCTTCTTCATATGTGCTACCTAAAAATTGCCATTTTAACTCATTTTCGAATCGTATTAGGTTGCTGATGGAAAACCCGATGCAGAGATTAAGCGCGACCGGCGCTGGAGAGGTACTCCTTTTTCTTGGTCTTGTCATTTCTCATTTTCATAAGAAATCCCTACTCTTGTGCACGCGACACTAACTGAATATGTGATATTAGAGCAGGTAAAGGCTCATCCGTTCTTCAAAGACATCAACTGGGACATGCTTGCCAGACAAAAGGTTACTACTACACTAAGCCATTTCTACTACTGCTGCATAGTAGCACTTTTATTTTAAGGAAAATTCAGGTTTCACGCAACAATCTTACCTAACCAACCAGGAGAAATGGCAAAATGAATTCTAGCAGTGCAGAAATTCAGGCATCTCAAGTAACCATGCATATTCTTGTTTTGTAGGTTACATTCATCCCTTCCACAGATGACGAGTACGACACGAGCTACTTCGCCTGCCGCCACGCTTGGGGCAGCGCCGACGAGCAAGTGAATGCGGCTGGCAACGAGTATGATGACCGGAGCGAGACTAGCAGCATGAGCTGCGGCAGCAGTCCACATAGTGACTACGAGGAAGATGTGAGTGTCCTCACCTGTATCTATCATAAACTGACCCTTCTTTGTGATTTAGACTTCAGGCCATTTTGCAGAACCCGATTCTCATCTCATGAGTTTGAATCTAATTGGTAGCAGGGTGATGAGTGTGGCAGCATGGAAGAATTTGGCGCTCCGTTGTCGGTCAAATATTCCTTCAGCAACTTCTCATTCAAGGTGAACTAATTTTGTATTATCTGAAAAAACTCCCTGTTGCATTGCATACTTGATTTCTTATCTGAATGTTGACACCAAAGTTTATTTTTTTTATATAAAAAAATGCACTGTCTTTGATGATGACTGGATTTTATTTTCCTTCTTTTTGTGTGATGTGCAGAACATCTCTCAGTTAGCATCCATGAACTACGACCTGATGACGAAGCACAACTTGGATCCTTTACAGTCCTCGAAATCCTGAAAGCAGATCAGCAATGTTGCATTTCTGAATGTCGAAAGCTACTGGACTCGACATTAGCCGAACTTAGCTACACTGTTCTTCAGTTTTTGTTAGTCAGGAACTGAACCTCGCCAGTCACCACACCAGCAGGCTTTGACTGAAGATGATTCTGTGTGGCAATGAACCTGCAGTTTCATCTGGAACAAACATGTTGCCCAGTCAGTGTTTCCTTGTGCAGTCATAGACAAATACGCGCCGAATCCGAATCGCAGGTAGTGGTGAGATGAAGAGTTTATACTACTTTGTAGGGAAGCTTCTGCACATGAAGGATAGGCAAAGCAAATTTGCTAGTAATATGCAACTCATAGCTTGCACTGAGACCACGCGTTATCAGAAGATATATATAGGATGGTATCCACCGTTGTAATCTCTGACAACTGGCTGCAGATACATAGTGAATATAAACCTTGTTTGTAGAAAAGATGGCGCAATAGATAGCACTGTAAATCTCTCTCCTTTTTGTTTGTGAAAGAATGTTTCTGAAATATGTAAGTGTGCTGAATTGGAACGTTCGGTGCCTTTTACAGTGTTTGCATCAACAGAAACAACAGCAGTGCTCCTACCATGCAAATATGCAATGCAAACTGTCATAAATTGTTCACGGATAAAGAAAAACTGTTCACAAATTGGTACAATCATTTTCGTCTAATAATTTACATAAGCAAGA
Organism: Microstegium vimineum; assembly: GCA_022036555.1. Taxonomy (NCBI): domain Eukaryota; kingdom Viridiplantae; phylum Streptophyta; class Magnoliopsida; order Poales; family Poaceae; genus Microstegium; species Microstegium vimineum. The sequence continues at coordinate 41,523,566 of CM039129.1, forward strand.
AAATGTTGAAATTTTTTTTATCGCAGGAAGATTATCTTTATATTCACCAGGAGAATATAAATCCAGGGGTCGTAGTAGGAGGTTGCAGCAACCACGCGTGGTGTTGCAGAGGCCAGCTGCCAGCACAACAAGGAATCCTTCCATTCCATGACAAGAGGAGAGTCCCAAAGAATCCAGTCTCCCCTGCTTTTAGAACTTGCGCTCTATCATAATCAATCATTCTCTGGGCTCTTGCAGCTCCCAACACGTAGGTGCCAAAAAACGAAAAATGCCTATCAACTCTGAACACAGCCGGAGACACCACAAACATTTGAGTATTTCACTACTCAAACCCTACGTTGAGCTGGTTAAACTCTTGGAGATGCTCTTACAGTTATGACCACAATCTATCAAGAGCATCATATTCACTCGCCTCCAAATAAATGTTTCTTCATAAAGTGCGTTGAGTTTTTTTTTCAAAAGAAAAGGTTGTTTAGGTTAGGTATTTACAATTTCAACCACCGATTAGTGGAATCCGCATATTTGTATTCAAATTATGATTACGAGTCTTTTGGGGTTTATCGTTTTCGAAGAATGTTGGGGTTGCTATATTTTATATGGTAGGCGCCTGAATTTTATATGTTGCCATCTACCCAAATGTTTTTTTTTGAAAAGTAGGTTGAGTTGTTTTTTGAAGAAAAGGTTGTTTCGGTTAGCTATTTACGATTTCAACCACCGATTATTGGAATCAGCATATTCGTATTCAAAATATGAGTCTTTTGGGGTTTATCTTTTTTGAATAATATGGGGGTTGCTATATTTTATATTTTAGGCGCCTGGATTTTATAAATTTTTTATACAAGTATCCTACGTAATCAACTAATACAATTAAAATAACAACTTATAAGTGGTAATTCAAAAATTTTTTTGTATAGTCAAATAATTTTTTATGTAGTCAAACAATAACAAAAATGTATGTTCGTGTGAACAATAACAACAACAAATATCAAGCACATGAGCTAAAAAGGAAATCCCTTATTCATTTTGCACTAGAGCTAAAAACTATGCTCCGCGTTGCTGTAAAATATTTTTTTACCGTACCTGTTCTTAAAGATGACAATAAGTATTACTCACGGGGACTCTAGTGGTATGGATAGTATGTTCTCGTACGGCCGTACCCATATATATATATATACTCCCATATAGTTGGCTCTTTTACCCATTATTATTATTAATATAATATATACGTTGGATAGTCAGAGTTCATGTACCCATATTGTACCCTCCATCATGTTTCTCCATCAGAAATAGAAGTAATATAATCTAGAAGTTACGCTTAGCGAAATTAAACAAGTCCGCATCCAGTATAAACAATCGCAAATCAACATGATGCCAAAAAAGCCACCACTTCGTCCGTCCTCGTAAAAGACGACAGCTCGGTGATGGGTTTATTACAGCCCACAGCAACCTGAACGTGCATGCCACGACGCCACGTCACGTCCCGCGACACGCAAGCTACAGCTACCACAACAAGCTAGCCTGGCGGCGCGAAGGGCGACGGCTCACGCGCGCTGGCCACTGTAGATGCGGTGGCGGCGTGCTAGCTAGCTAGCTTGCGCGGGTGGCCGTCGACGACGCCCGCGCCCACCGCCGCCGGTACTCCTCGCTGTTGGACGACGGCTCCGCCACGTCGTCAGCGAACCGCACCTTCTTCATCTTCTTGGTGCCCCGCGGCCGGCGCCGGCGCAGGTCCGCCGCTCCGTCGTCGACGTTGTCGGCGCCGAGGGCGATCCTCACCCTGAGGTCGGCCTCCAGCCGGCGGTGGAGGCGGCAGGAGATGAGGATGACGCTCGTCGACACCACGGCGACCGCCACCATCCCCAGGCAGCTCCCGGCCCCGCCGCTGCAGCTCCGCCGCTCCATCGCGATCGATCAGCAAGCAGCCGCTGCCCTTCGACGACGATGTGGTGGTCCGCCGCCGGCCGGTTAAGGTAGTCTCGAGGACGACTAGCTAGCTAGCTGTCTAGCTTGTCGATCCTAGCTAGCTTGTGCATTGGATTTTATAGAGAGAGAGAGAGAGAAAGCAAGCGTGAGACAAAACGAACGAAAAAGCGTATACGTGGTGACTCGGAGTCGTGACGACAGAGGGAATTCAAACCGTTTTTGGAAGCAAGAAAAGAAAATAAAACACGCTTGAATTAATTCTACGCGCGCGCACGAGGTTTATAGAAGGAGCCAGAGTAGAAAGAGATGTGGAACATGTGTCCCTTCAACAAGCGAGGCCGGCACGTGGTTTTTACATACCCGCATGCCCACCTGTTTTTGGCACTACTACACTGGACAAATAGAAAGTTAGAACCCATTTGGTACAGTCGAAGTGGTCTTTTAATTTAGCTTTCAATTAAAAAAAAACTTTGTTTGCTGAATCTGTTTCCCTTGAACACAACGTACTCATCATCTTTTTTTCTCCTCGGCTATTTCTCTCACTTCTTTCCTTCTCGGTCTCTTTCTCCTTTTTATGCCTTCCACGTTCTCTTTCTTGTCATGCGGTCGTGGCCGCACCCGGCTTCCCGCGCATGCCATCGCAGCCCTCCCACGCCTTCTGATGCAAAACTAACCTCCACGCACGGTAGGATCCACTATTGTGGTGGTAGAGCCAAAAGAGCAATGTTATCCTAAATGATAAATAGTTGGTAATTTGGCGTTTAGCCGTTATTTGGATTAAACAACCACTTAAACATTGTTTTACTAGGATAAATGGTCAATTAAACAGAAATATTATACCGCCATATAGCGCTTAACATTGTGTATACATGCATTGAAGGAATAGTGGCTAGGAGAAGCTACTATTCAGCTCCATTCAACACCCACCTCATGTGTATCCCTATGTACCACAATTGCACCTTTCAAAACACATATTCATGTTCTCAATCCGTTTGAAATTATAAATTGTTTGTTTTAATAAGAAGTTATTGGCTAACAAAAGTGTGAAAAGGGTGGGGGCCAAGAATAAGAAGTGGCAATGGATCCGGTGAAATCTATATTAATTTAGAAAACACCCATTATTGCAATGAGTTATGGTTGTGATGGTGGCATTTTCCTCTGTGATTGTGATGCTATGGTTTTTGAGTTAGTGACATTGCCTCAAGCTGCTTTGGTGCCTGTTGTGGTTTTGTCTTCGGTTGCTTCAATGCCGATAAGCCTCCTTGATCAAGCAATATTACACAATGCCCCTAATCGAAATTTAGTGTGAGAGCATATGATATCTTGAAGATTCAATTGGTATCTTTGCATGTTATTCTCGTATGCTTAGAGGTACTTTGTTAAAAACCATTATTTAATTTCAAGAGCATGTTGAAGATCACACTCAATGTGTATTACCATATATCATCCCACACACACTCTTGTACATGTGTATTCTACACATACTAATTGTCTGGATTGTGGGGTTGCAAGCCACTTTTCTAATCCAGGGCACCTCTACAATGCAGTGGCAGACGTCGAGGTCTAAAGTAACCAATCCTAAGACTGACTCCAACAGACCTTACCCATATATGAGACGCATTCAGTCCTTTGCGTCTCGTAGCAGGAAAGGGTCACGTACCCAAACTTCTCGGTTGCCAACAGCAGACCCCAAAAAAAAGAGCAAAACAAGAGAGAAGCCTCCGGCGGCTCTGGAGGCGCTCCCACGTCACCTCGCCGCCTCCTACGGCCCCACCACTACTGCGCCGGAGCTTTGCATCGAGGAGAGAGAGATAGACGCAAATATACCTGGTTGTTCCTCCAACACCCAAAATGCGTTCTCCCATTGCCTCCTGTTGGAGTCTTGTTTTGACACCTAAAAAAACTGTGGGCTATCCATTTTGCGTTTGCCTATCGTTTTGCATCAGTTGTTGGAGACAATCTAAGACATGCATTCAAGATTCGGAACACATAATAAATTACATATAAGGTGGAGGGCCGAAACTTACTTGAGAAAGAAAAATAATTGTTCCACATTTTCCCATGTCCATGGAATTTCACCATCAGCAACATTGAATATGTCACTGCAAATCAAGTGTCAACAATCCATAACAACAATTCCATTTATGTTAACCAAATCCATTTATAAATTCTAGTTTGAAAATGAGTACAGAGAGAGTAGTAGATGACAACTGTTTCGGAAGTGTCTCAGTCTGGTGATGACGCAAAGCTACGCTTCCCCGTGGATGACATCACAGAACCGAATACACCATGTGAGTTGCACATTCCAGAGGGGACTACCACAATCTGCCTATATATCTAAGTTCAAACTCTCAACTTGATATAGGTGCTCATCAGTTTGTTCGGTCTAGATTGGTCGAGGGTGTGCATTATATTAATATTTTAGTCTATTAGGACAAGCCCAATGTTAGAAACCACAAATATTTTTTTATTTCTATTTTTTTTGTAGACATGACACATAGAAATTATCTTCCCAAGGGAGTTTTGAAGAGAATAATGTTTTGTCCAATCATGTTGGTTCCTTTACGTTAGACATAGTTAAATGCAAACGGTCAATAATAATAATGTCAATTGCATGTGGCCGCTAATTACTCTTTTAAGGTTCAACTCTGAAATTTTGAATGTCTTCTTCTTCGATCTTTGTGGCTAGTTTTTTTCCTGTGACATGGAGCTGACATTGAACTATGTAAACTTATAGGCATTCCGTATTTAATCTAATCTAGTTCTTTGTATCTATTTAATTTCTTTGGTCACAACAACAACAGCGACAGCGGCAGCAACAACAACAACATTTCACACAATATTGGTCGAGTACATAATAAATATAAAGCAGACCAATTACATTTACCGACAATGTCATACAAACACATTTTTAAGTGCATGCCCATGAACAACAACTTATTCATACATTGGCCAACTTATTATTATTCATAACATAAGAAGTCGTGATAGCTATATAAATCACGTGCATATATACTATATTATATGTATAACTTGCAACACTATATGAGGAAGCCTTTTAGTTGCCCCAATCAAGAGGTTAATAGTTTGCCTTAAAGCCTTGATTGGGGTCAATTCTTACCGTTTGTCTTGGACCACCCAGGGTCGCTTTTATTGCGGCATCGATAACAGTTTGGTTGAAGAGTACATTGCCATCTTCATGGGCGAGGTCGTGGTCAGGCAACGCGCCGTAGGGTTGTGCTTGTGTAGAAGCTGCAAACAGGAGAACGATGGCAATGACGATCATGGCAAGCAACACTATTGATGATTTGGAGGCCATTGCTGGAAGCACGCACCGTGTTGATGCTAATCTCCATCGCCAGTCACTCGATCGATTGGTTTGTGTCTTCAACCCATTTAGTATTTATAGACGGGTCGTCGTAGCTATATCTAATTGCTATCTGACTATCTCCATGCGCGCATGTTAAATAAAGAAACCAAAATGAAGAAAATGTGCTCATCGACAACGACATTTGGGATCATGACTCGAAACAGATAAGATATACCGACGCATTTGTCAACAAGTACTGTTGTTTAAATGACATTTTTAGTTCCCTACTTTCAAATTGCAAGTACACGTGAAGAAAAGTGTGTCCTAACCTATTAATTATATACTACTTTCTCTTCGTCCCTAAATAACTACCCTGTTGGTATTCGTGCCACAAGTTTGATTCGATTTGTAGAAAATACGTGCAACATTTGTATCTTCAATTAAATTTATTAAAAAAATAGATTTAAAGATCTTTCGAATGATATTAATTATATATCATAATTATTTAATTAAAGATGCTTCTTGGGAAGCGTAAACGATAGATATTTAGGAACAAAAGGAGTATATGCAAAATACGTTGAGAAAAATGCCCGCCTAATTCATTATGTACTCTCTCTCTCTCACACAACTTATGGCCATTGTATGTACACATTGCCAGCCAAATTCAGTAGTACTCTAATATACGCTCTCAATTCATAATTATAAGGCATTTTAAGAACATACGAGAATCCAAATATTTTAAGTTTGATTAAAATTTAAATAATAAGATAATAACATTTATGCTACCATCTAAATATCATTACATTCTTTATTACATATATTTTTTATAGTATAGTTTTGTATATGTCATATAAATCTTTTGTATTTCTCTCTATGTCAAATTTGACATCCTTCCTCCGGGGAAACTTTTTGATTGGGAGCCGTGCGTGGCGCACTGATTTGGGCCCTCAAGGAAACTTTTCCTTCCTCCGGGGTATCCCTCCGGAAAAAAGTCCAATTTTCCACCCCGAACTTTGGTCTGCGTCCGTTTTTTCTCCCTGAACTATGAAATCAAAATTTTTTCCTCCTTTAACTCTGAAAATCGTTCGTTTTACCTCCTGAGTGGTTTTGGAAAGTGATTTTGTCTTTTTTCCTTTTTATTTATTTCGACTAAATTTTTGGAAAATCGTATTAAATCATACAAAAATCATAAAATAAAAAATCCAATTTTGTTGGACTCCACATAAGTAGATCTATACAACAAAAATATAATATGGTATACTTCAGTACAAAGTTTTTAAATTAATTATAGAAAAGTATAGATTTTAAAGATACAATAAAAAATTTATACTAAAATATATCATATTATATATTCACTATATAGATCTAATTATGTAGAGTCTAACAAAATTAGATTTTCTATTTTATGATTTTTCTATGTTTTACTATGATTTTTCAAAGATTTGGTTGAAATAAATAAAAAAGACAAAAGACAAAAACCACTGTCCAAAACCACTCAGAGAGGTAAAAGGAACGGTTTTTAGAATTAAAGGAGGAAAGATTTCTGATTTCATAGTTCAGGGAGGAAAAACGGACGCGGACCAAAGCTCAGGGAGAAAATTTGGACACTTTTCGCGGCGGCGTGTTCGAACACGAAGATGGCTTCGGCCCCAAAGGCCAGAAGCGCTATTCTATGCGAGGGTGTGCACTCCACCCTCGCTGCACGTGGATGCAGTTGAAAAGATTGCAGTAAACGGGAATAGAGATACTCCTAGGGTTTTGCATTTTGTTTGACAAAATTAGAAATTTGTCAAGTTCCAAATGAATATGGCAAAGATAAAAATAGACAGTTTCCCATTATTTATTTGGCAAAATTAAAAATTATACGCACGAGGGAGAAATATCTTGCGGTATAGTAGCGCGCGGGGGCGATTGCCAAGTGAATCGCGGTTTGACATATATGTCAAATATCATCCTGTTGACATAAAAAACGTCGGATCTGCGAACACCTCAGACTTATACCCGAACTTAATATCCAAATGTGTGCCAGTTAATTGGACCAGTTAATCAACAATGACGATAACTAGAACAACGATGAACGAGACGACAGCGATACGCCCGGACGTCAAGGCTCAGATTGCTCAAAAAACGGAACTAGCGAGGTAGATACAACCCGTCGAGATCGTAAGAACTCGTAGATAAACTATAACTAATGCGGAAAAAGTAGATGCTGAAAAGTAAGACGAAAATAATAGATTTGTTTGATTGTATTGAATATCTTCTCATACGAGCCCTAGGTACATATTTATACTTTAGTAGGAGGAGTTGTACACAGACAAGACTCATAACTAAACAAAACTCATACTTTTAAGGAAATAAATGACTCGCGCAAGAGTCGGACTCAAACTATAATAATAATACTAATATTAAAACCACTAGTTTCCTTATCCGCTTCCCTTACGATGAAACTTTCCATCAACAGACTTCTTCAATCCATCGATAATACTCTCAATCGGCAAAATTCTCCTTTCTCTATTGACAACACTTCCTTGATCAACAAAACATATCTTCTTTCCTTCTTAACGCTTCTTCCATCACATCCACCATCGGCAGATTTTCCTGCTTCCATCGGCAATGAAACCGATAGCCCCTTGATGCCGATGAGGAACAATTTTTTTACCTCTTTACTGATCAATACACTTGGTTTAATATTGATCCGTACAAAAAACGACGTTAACACACCCGGTGTTTGCTAAGTTAACAAAAATGTCAAGCTCATTTATCAAACCGTTGGATATGAGAATTTCAAACTTTTTTTAAAAAAAACAAGAATGCCAAGCTCATTGGTAAAACCGTTGAAGATGCTCGCCTGTTTATGTTTTTTTTAAAAATCAAAGGCTAACCAAATGGCCCGAAAGTTATAAGTGTTTTTCCCAAAAGCAGTTTCGTTGTAGTACAAATACAGAAACACCGTACCTCTCTCGTGCTTTCAGCTCTTTTTTTTCTAAAAAATTACCCACCTAATTGAAAGGAGTTATTTTGACAAAAAAAATGTGTCAAAATATTCAAATATAGTTAACTACTATTGCGGATTTTTCCCTAACGAAAATGGAGAATGGAGTTGGCTCTCCAAAGTACGTATAACGTATGGTGGAGTTGTAGGATGATGAAAAGATAAAGGAAACTTTTTTTTACTCAAATAGCTATCCAAATGACAATTTATTAGAATGTGTTTGAAAATAGTTTTGGAGATACTCTAACTAGAATGAATTTTGTTTGTAATCGGAAATACCTCAACATCTTGATGGTAGAAATATCTATTTATTACTGAATGGTTCAGGGTCGGTTCATGTAGTAGGTTCCTTTACTCTCACAGCAAATTCTTGATTAACGGATTGATTTTTAATTAATTAAACGGGCGTCTTATTTTGGCTAATAAAACTATTTTTTAGCAAAGGCTAATGTAACTAATGGAAAACAAAATCTATAAGGAAAAAGTCTATATTTCCTCTCTGAACTATCATCCGCGCTCGTTTTTCCTCCCTGAAAAATAAAACCAGAAATCTTTCCTTCTTCAACTCTGAAAGCAGTTCGTTTTACCTCCCTAAGTGGTTTTGGACAATGGTTTTGTCTTTTTCATTTTTTATTTATTTCGAATGAATCTTTGGAAAATCATAGTAACCACAAAAAATCATAAAATAGAAAATCCAATTTTGTTAGACTCCACATGAGTATATCTATATAGTGAATATATAATATGATATGTTTTAGTACAAATTTTTTCTTGTATCTTTAAATCTACAATTTTTTAGTAATTAATTTAAAAACTTTGTACTAAAGTATACCATATTATATGTTCACTGTATAGATCTACTCATGTGGAGTCCAACAAAATTGAATTTGCTATTTTATGATTTTTCTGTGATTTACTATGATTTTTTAAAGATTCAGTCAAAATAAATAAAAAAGGAAAAGAGACAAAACCACTGTACAAAACCTCTCAGGGAACTAAAACGAACGGTTTTTAGAGTTGAAGGAGGAAATTTTTTTGGTTTTATGGTTTAGGAAGAAAAAACGAACACGGACTATAGTTTAGAGAGGAAATATGGACTTTTTCCAACCCTCCCTAACAACGAAGCCCGGCCCACAAGCGTCCACGGCCTTCTACGGCCATCCTCACCTCCCTCAGCGCGGGGCAGCGGGGAAATTTTCGCCCGACTTCGAAAATCCGAGCGCCCCCATACCGAAAATTTCGGCTCGAGTCGAGTCGGGTCGGGTCGGGTCGGGTCCCGGCACCCGTGTCCCTTTGCTCGTCTGCATCCCTCACCTCTGCTCTGCTCCCTTCCCTCCACGTCCACGCCGCGCGGCCGGCCGGCCCGCCCCGAACCCGAGCAAACCAAACCACCACCCGAAGCGGCGCGAGCACGCGCGTCCCTGCCTTTTCAAATCCCGCCTTCCACAGTTCCCATTTCCTTCGAGTTCCCCCCCTTGCCTTGCCTCCCTCTCTTCTCGCCATCTCTAACCCCTCCTCGTCCCCGTCGCGTCCCCCGCTTCCGGAAGCTTCCAGAAGGTCGACGGTCGGAGGGACAGTGACGGGCTACATGGGGGTCTGCTTCTGGTAGCTTCGGTCGCCCGCCGCACCGCCAGGTCAGTCAGCGCCGTCCCGGGCCTCGTCGGTCGTCGCACCCGCCAATCTCTTGTCGGCCCCACTCCCCACACCCGCCGGCCCCGATTCGCCGCCGTCGCTGCCCGCATCCCCCGCCCCCCGCCTCTTCTTCCTACTGTAGCAGCTAGCCTCCAAACCCTAGCTTCACTCCCGTATCCCTAGCCCCGTGGCGGCGGCGGCGGTGGAGCCCTCGCCGCCGCGCTGCTGGGCCGTCGGATCGGGTAGTTTGCCGACTTGTTTCACATTGCTGAACGAGGCAAATGCAGTTTCATCTCCTCAACGCGCCACACACACTTGATTGATTTTCAGCCCCTGATTTGGCGTCAGCGTGTTTGTCTGGTGGTGTAAACAGGATTCAGATCCAATGCGCGCGGCATTCCATGCCGTTGCTGCTGAAAGCTAGATTTCTGTGCGGAGTTTAGCATCTGTGTGGCTTGTCTTTCCAGATTAGTTAATACACAATGATCACCAAGTGATGTCCTTGTTTATGGGGTTTCCCCTTTTTGCTTCTGTGTTGGTGTAGGTTGAGTGGAAGGTAGGGGAAGGCGGGATGTGGAGGTAGAGGATTGGACGCTACAATGGCGCAGGCTGCTGTTGAGTCTTTGATTGGGAGGCAACTGGTTGTTCCGAGGATGAAGAGGAAGACACCGTCTGAACTGAGAGTAATGATGCCTCTCTTCCTTTCGCATTTTATGTTTAGAGAAGTATAGTTACTGTGTTGCCATTATTAGTATGAAATGCTTGGTCAAATGCACGTACCATCTCAACATATTCCCTGTCAGATGGCTGTGCCACAACTTATTTAATCTGTTCGCTCATAGCATTACACACCTGTTAACAGTGTATGAGTTTAATGTGATAAAGATGCTCTACTTGGTCTGAACTTAAGTCCTATCCATATCGCAATGCTATGCTCTCTGTTTTATTTTTGCCCCAGTGTTAATCAATTGACTCTGTTTTCACACTGACCCTGCCTAGTTCAAAAAACCAGCTTAACCACTGCCCACTGTGATTTGAACACATTCTGATGTAAGTATTGCACGTCACAGAGTCGTAAATTAGTAGTGGAAACATTCACATCTTGTTGTGAGCATTATATATGGATGGATGCACACTGAAACTGAAATGTCTTAACATCATATACTTAGGGTAAAATTCATCACAGGATTTTTTTAGGTTTGAAGAATGCTTTCCACTATTTTTGCCCCAATGTTAATGGATTAGCTTTGTTATTTCACAAGGACCTAGCCTAGTAGTTCAAAGATGTCCACACTGTACAAGCACATAGCTTGCACCATTTAAGTGATACCTGGGATTTTTTAGGGCACTTTTCTTAGAAGCCCGAAATAAACACTGGTGCTTGAACATATATGCTGATGTAAGCATCACATATCACATAGCTACATATGAATTTTGAACAGATTCACATCCTGTTGCAAGCTTCATCTATACATGGACTCAATAACACTAGGAAGGGCTCACAATGCATTCCAATCATAGCATTCCAAAAAATGCAGATAAACACTAAAATTGTCAAATCTTTTGTTGCAGGGTGAACAACTGAAGCGGCGTACCTCTGAAAAGCTTGCTAATGATCTGTTACCTTCTTCTGCCGCATTAGATAGGTAGCTTTCTTAACCTTGTCATGTTACTGTTGTGCTCTTTTTTCTATGTGACTATTATCTTGTACTGTAGGTCAAACAATGGACTTAGGAACACAGAACAACAAAAGATATCCAAGTACATCAACACACGTGTTACAGAGGTGTTCCCTGTGAAAAAAGCAAGAAACCTTGGGAAGGAAAATTGCAAGGTTAGAGTTAGAGTTTTTTTTATCCATTTTGATAAACTCATTGACACTGAGTCAGTCTTTTATGAAGTTGGATATTTGGTTCAATGGTTTGGTGCTAAGTTTAAAATACCCCGCAGGATGCCTTACAGAATAATGAGAAAGTTTCTAAGTCTGTTGATGCTACAACAGGCTCAAATTTTGCATCACCTTCACTTCTATGGTAATGATCTGAATGCAAAACTTTAGATTCAATCTTTCCATTGTTTGTTAAGCTCTTACATGGCTTGTTTATCATAATTCAGTGGTCATGGTGACTCTGCTAAGTTGGACACTTTTGTTCCATCCACGGAGGCTGCAAAGCCGAGTTTCAAGAAAGTTGAGAAATGCAGTGACAACGCTCTGCGGAGTGTATCTGAGCTTCATGTTGGCGATGAGAAGCAGACTGGTTCTAACAAATTTGATATGGTAATAAATATTCTTCCTCTTGCAACTTATCATATATGTTATAGTATAATGCCCGCTAACATGTCTAATGCTTTATTTTAGGAAAAAGTACTGAAAGGTTTTGGAACTCGTGATGCTTTTGTGGCTTCTGGGCTCAATGCCCCTAATGGACAAGTTGGTGGTACTGCGTTGAAGTCTTCAGACATCTGCCCTTCTAAGATCACTGTTCCAGGGAAAAAAGCTCCTCTGGATTTTACCTTAAAGACTAGTTTGCAGCTTGTTTCATCATCATCTGTGAAGTGGTGGGTGTGCACTAGCTTCTCTTGCTCTTCTGTATTGATTTTTTTGCCAGTTAGAAACTGTAATATGGTGTCTATGTTGCTTGAACCTATAACATTTCCTCAGTTGGCATTCTTAAATTTATATTTGACCACATGACAGTTATAGCCTTTTTGGATCCTATCATATACTGATTTGCCAAGTCTGATCGTGATAGTTTCTACTGCTTGTAACAGGTGTCACAAGCTCAGTACAAGTTTTGGGAGAAGCAACATCACTGGAGCCATTGGTCAGAGCTGTCCTCGTGGGTGTCAAAATTTAGAGTGCCCAAAGCCTGAGAGCAATAAGGAATTCTTGTTCTCAAAGGCTTTACAATCATGGGTATATCCACAATCGCTGTTGCCTTCCTCTATCATATCTGCTATGCTCTCATCAACTGCACGAGGAGGTAATCACTAGACCTTAGTTGCTCCTTTCTGTGAATGTACTTCCATAAAAGTGATATACTCTTTGCCTTGTAGAAAGTGATTTTCTTCTCAAAAGACATCAGGACTGGGAAGATTCATTTCAGAATCTTTACTACATGCTCCGGAAGAACATGTTAAATATATTCTATGGTACCTTCTTACTTCACAGAGCTGAAATTGTTTGCACAAAGGATAGGATAGTGTCACGTTCTTGTCATAACAAAAAGAAGTAGCTCATCATAATATATGCAAATAGCCAAATACCTATAACCTAACATTTGTCTATGGTAAGCACTAAGCCAATTTTCTACATGCTGATGACTAGCATTTGCAGCTGTACTTCTATAAACAATGTTATTTCTTGTGCCTTACCCTTTATTCACAACGTAAAAGAGAGCACATAGCCACATATTGATACATTTTACTCAAGGTCACCTTCATTTGTAGTTCCATTTTGTCTTGTCAGTTCAGAATTTTTATTATTCTATATCACATTGTTATCCTGTCTAACCTCATCAACAACACTGTCTGAACTTTACTTTGTTGTTATAGTTTATACAACACAATTTGTTGCTCTCTTCATTGGTGGAAGCTGTTTGGAGAAAAAGCAGTTGAGTAATGCCTACTTATCACAATCTACACGTGGCCTACGCTCATTACTACGGAAACATGTGAGTTCATTCTGATTTATTTGTCAGTATAATATTTCTACAGCATTAATTTTCTATGCTTCACATTTTACATATTCCTTGACACTACTAAACCATCAAGACTGCATGTTTTACTAGCAAATGATACCGATGTGCATGTGGGCCATTTTTTCAATTGCCAGCTATTTTTGTTGGATGATGTCATTTGTCTACCATTGCCTGGTATCATAATGGGACTGACACAGTAATTTAGGATATTGGTCTCTAAAGGAATACAAATATAACAGAGACAATTCAAGCTTATGTAACCCTTTTTTTAAGCTCTATAGAACTTTAAAACCATTTTATCTGCATGGATCATCATTGTAACCACATGCATTTGCACTGTTGCAGGGTGTTTGCTTTTCTATGCCTCTTTGCAAGACTGAAGTGGAGCAGGTTACTGAAGATGACCTTATTGAGCTTTCAGAAATCCAAAGGCGCAATCTTGGACAGGTTTTGGTTTTCTTCCAGTTTTTCCTGGTTTGCTTTAGTTACTCTGCGGGTACTAACTTGTTATAAAAACAAAAATAATTGAACCTGCAGACACTTCATTTGGATGCTTTATCTGACGTGGACAACACCACACAGTCATTGCTTTCATTTACTGGCAATGAGAATGTTCATGGCTTGTATGATGTTCTGTTGAATTACAAGTACGATACATCTCATTATTTTGTCGTCCCATTCTTTTTTGCCTCTATAAAAATTCTGTTGCATAAGTTCATCTCGTGGTTCTTCAGGTCCTTGCTGAATTCTTTATCTGCTGTGGATGTCCCAGTCTTATATTCACCACAGCCATTTCAAAATGGCTGTCTACATATTCCAGAGGTCATTTCAATTCTATATATAACCTTATCTTTTTTGTTTGTCTATGCCTCTTTAGATCCTTTTTGTTACTAGGAAACTTTGTGACTTCAACTCTTTTATTTACAAAGAAAGAGAACCATGTTAATGTGAAGTGTTGTTAGAAACGCAAACTAGCCCTGATTGCAAATGCCTAACTGAATTTGAAGCTGCCATATGATGCTCTAAATGTTTTAATTCTGTATTAGGCAGGGGAAAGAGCACATTGAACTGTGTATCATCCTTTAAACAGAAAATTGTTTAATTGCAAAGTATGATTTGAAAAAAAATCTGATCCTCTGAATCTATGCATCCTCTCAGGTGAAGTGCAGGGAGATGAGGAGAGCAGACATGGGGCTGCTCACATCTGGTGGGTTCGACACAGAGCAGGGATCAGCATTCGCCTCAACGACAGGCAACATCTGCTACAGCATGGAAGTAAAGGATGCCGTCCTCCCGCCATGGGTGGTCTCTGGACTCTGCGCCGCGATGAGCCTTGACGTGACAAGCTTTGATCTAACGTACGCACAACCATACTGCATCTCTCTCCCATTCGACATTGCTGTGTGCTTAACTCTACTAGTTTGTGCTGAGATTTCTTCGTTGATTCTCACAGGATCGCTACGGAGCCGTCGTCGTTGGGGTTGAACGTGGCCCTCAACTCCATGGGCACCACGAATGCCCAGCCTGACCCTGAAGGAGCGCCTCTCTCTAGCGGCGGCTGTGCGCCTGCCCCTTTGGAGGGTGGCCCTCCTGACGCCGTCCTCGTCCTGTCACTGCACTCCGCCTCGGTGCGGCGCCTCAGCTACACGGACGCCGGCGGGTACGTTGCGCACACGACCGTGTGAGCTTGAGCCGACCTCTTTCTTGTACTCGTACCTGCGTGGCCAGAGCGCAGCGGTCTCTTTTGCTGCCCGTCCGCGTCCGGACTCCGGCAGCCGGGTGGGAGAAGACAGAAGAGGGTTGTTATTCTGTTCTGGCGTCTGTGGGGCGGCCGGGTGGTCCCCACGACGGCAGGGCAGGCGAAAGAAGCCTCGGCATGCGGTGGAGTCCTGCTGCGTCTCCTACCAGTGCTTTGACTGCGTGTCATGTGCGGGTTGGGTTGTTCATGTAATTTTGGAGCCTGGACTGCCCTGGCCTTTTGTCGTTACATACACGCTTGGTTGGATGGATTGTACCTAAATTATGAGGGCAGCCTTCTGGTGGTCTGGAAAAGGAACAATTGTGCTTGTGCATCAGTATATTCACCTGTGCTTGGTGTTTTTTTTTTCGTTCCCATCTTCTATCCAAAAAAAAAAAACAAGTTATTAAAAAAAAGTTGGAGCATGAGTTGGAACGGACCGTGCCTCCCTTGCTGTAACAGTAACAGCGTCTGTGTGGAGTGGTGGCACACTGCAAGGGCGCGTGACAAGGCAGGCGGTCAAAGGGATATGCAAGCCTGCTGTTTGAATTTCGAAGGCAGCTCTCGTTCTGCGGTGGACAGCTGACGGTTTCTTCTCTCTCTTGCCTACTGCCGCCCGCTTTACTTGCTGGGCACACAGACAGGATCTGCCACCTGTCCAGTCAAGCAGCCAGGACGACCAAGCGTCCAACCAGTTGACAGAACGGAACGGCAAAAAAGACTGGCTCCTGCTCCCAAAACCCAAATGCCCAAAACTGCGGACCGAGTATTTGTTTTCGCGCCGTTTCATTTTCCGTCGCCAGAAAAAAAAAATGTGCGCAGGGCAGGCTACGGAGGGAAAATAAAACGAAACCGGATGAGGTCGTGTTTCCCGTCCCGGTCCCATTCCCAGGTGGTTTTTGCGTCCACCAACCAGGACTATCAAACGCATGATCCCAATACAAGAAATTAGTGCCAAGCCCGAGGCAGCAAGTCTTCCTCCAGGCGGGCCCCGCACGCACCTCTCGTCTCTGCCGTTCTCCAGCCAGCGCAACGCGACAAATGGGCGAAACGGCAAATTGGCAAAAGCAGCTGCGCGCCTGCCTGCCCCGCTTCCTTTCTTCCTCTCTTCTAGTAGCAGGGCGAGGCTCTGCTACTGGCTACTGCTGCTGCTCAGCCCTGCGGCCCCTGCTCTGCTGCTCGCAAAAAGCTTCGTCCTTTTCTCTCGTTCGGCGTTCGTTCGCTCGCTCGTTCCTCCCTCCCACAACCAACCCATCCCATCCTCACCACATTCCGCGTCGCGCTCGGCTTGCGGGGGCTACCAATGAGCGCCTGCGGCAACGGCAACGGCAGCGGCGGGGGCACCATCCCCGCGTCGCGCTACCTACGCCGCCGCGCCGCCGTGCGTGACCTTGGCGGGGACGCGGACGCCGACGCCTTCTGGTCCGCCGCGCCGCTCCGCCTCTACGACTTCTCCCAGTCCCAGCAGCAGCACACCACGCCCGATCAGCAGTCGCCCTCGCCGGCGCCGAGCCCCCCGTGCCTCCTGCTCGCGCGGAAGCGGCGCGAGCCGTCCGCGTCGGACGGGACCACCACCTGCCTGCTCTCCGCGCTGCACCGCACCTGCGTCGGGTGGGGCGTCACGAGGCGCGCTGAGTACCCCAGCCGCAGCCGGCACCACCACCCGGCTTCCCCCACCGCTTCTGCACTGGGGATGCGCGTGCACCAGCTTCCGGCGGCGACTGGGTGCGTGGACGAGGACGAGGACGAGGACGAGCAGAGCACCAGTGGCACCGGCGCCGTCAAGAGGAGCAAGTGCCTGTGTCTCGGGGAGGTGGCCAAGACCGAGCGCCAGGACGAAGAGGAGGAGGCACCCCGGCGGGTCATGATCTTGAGAGCGGCCGTGAGATGGAGGAGGAGGAGGACAAGCCCGTGGTGGTGGTGGACAAGACGAGGAAGGCGAGGGGAAGGAAGAAGGCGAGGTGGAGCCGCCTTCCGCGCCAGCGCCGCGGTGCCGCTAGGCGCGCCAAGAAGGCCCCCCGCGTCATCAAAGAGGAGGTGAAGGCGGAGGAGGAACCAAGGGAGGGGGGGAAGAGGGCGGCGGCGTCCACGACGAGTCCACGTGGCCCCGCCGCCGCCGCCACCAAGCGCTTCAAGACGACGACGACCTCTCCGAAGCAGGAGTCGGCAACGGCAGCAGCAGCAGCCGCCGCGACGGAGAGCAAGAAGCCCGTGGCCACTCCCGACCACCCCGGCCACTCTCCTAAGGTGGAACGGTGGTTGGCGCGGCGGTACGCGGCGGGGGAGGCGACGCTGCTGGACATCCTGCGCGAGCGCGGCGCCACCGCGGGCAACCCTACGCCGCGCGGGGACCTGCGTGCGCGTGCGCGTCGATACATCGGTGACACTGGCCTCCTCGACCACCTCCTTCGCCATGTCGCTGATAAGGTCCCCGCTGGAAGTGTCGACCGGGTCCGTCGCCGGTATAACCCCGCTGGTGGCCTTGAGTACTGGCTTGAGCCGGCTGGATTGGCGGCTGCAAGAAGGGAGGCTGGCGTTGATGACCCGTTCTGGGTCCCGCCTCCTGGGTGGAAGCCTGGTGACCCTGTGTCTCCTGAGGCCCGCACGCTTGAGGTGCAGAAGCAGGTCCAGGAGCTCACCGGCGAGCTTGCCGTCGTAAAGAGGTGGTCCCCTTTCTTGTCTTCTACGTCCCTTATTATTGTCTCATGGATTGCAGCTTCGTTATGATGAATTCCGATGATACCCTCATTAGATTCTTGAATGCAGCAACCAAGTACTGATACTTGTTTTTTTTAACTGAAATTGACTTGTGATTTTCATGAACTGAAGCCAAATGAAGCAGCTCGACTCCAATCTGGTGCAAGTGAGCAAGGAAGCATACATCTCATGGAAGGTGATCATATACTTCATACCTTGTTGATATGAATCTCATTCCTGTCTTTCACTGTACAGATTTTCGGTCACTTCTAGCGCAGAACTGAAAATAGGGTATCAATGTGTGACTCTCTCATACATAGTTGTGCCTGTGCTCTGCAATTGTAAATTGTAATGTTGTACACATGTATGTCTAGTTCTGGCTGGATGTTGGTGTTTGATTTCGAATTTTGTTAGCTATATTTGTACTGTGGGTTAAAATTGGTAGAACCACAGCATATTTTGCTTAGCTTTGCTTCACTTGTTACTCTGTCACCTCTCTGAAGTTGTGAAACTGTCATTTATGTGCTTTACTTGTCATAATGCTTCATCGTGCTTAAAGTATACTCTAAGTTTAACTTTTTTCACCCCAAGTTTAACCACTCGTCTTATTAAAAAAATTATGCAAACATAGTCAAATTTAAGTCATTCTTAAAGAACTTTTATTAATAAAGCAAGCCACAACAAAAGAAGTGATATTTTGCAAAGCTTTTCAAATAAATGGAGTGGTCAAACTTGGGGTAAAAAAAGCCAAACGAATTATAATTTGGAACGGAGTTAGTACCTTTTTAATCTGAAATTCTGTACACATACTGGAACAACACTCATGCCAATATAATGTTAAGCTGCATGTCTGTTTCCATTAGTACTTAAAGAACTCGATGAACAATCAAAAGTTCATTGTTTTTGTTCATTGTAGCATTTTAAGCTAGATAGTTAGCTACCCTCATTGGTGTAAATATGTTCATGAATCATGATCTGATTGGCAGGGGTATGACTGTATGGTGAAGGCTAATGGCAATCTGGAAAAGGAGGTGCTGTCCTTGGAGGTATGTTTCACCCTTACTGCTCCTTCCTAAGTTGTTAATCTAATTTGATTGCAAGATTTGTATTTCTGATCCATTACTTATTCAGTGTACCCCAACTTGCTTGGGAGTAGGAGGTTTGCTGTTGTTGAATCCATTCATGACTTATTGTGGGTTCTCATTTTCAGGAAAAGTATGAGAATGCGGCACAGGTGAATGGGGAGCTGAAAGAGCTACTGCTGTTACTGAAGGTACATCACTACATCCAAGTCAATCAATCTTCACAATTTGCACCTCACCAAAGCGACGTATCTTTCTGGTAACATGTGGTTACCTTTGTATGTGATCTTAAACAATGGATCTATTTTCAGGACAAGTATGATACTGTGCTTGAGAAGAATGAGAAACTGGAGGGTCAGATGGTTGCTCTGTCCACTTCTTTCCAGTCCATGAAGGTACACTCACTGTTTAACGCAATTCAACTGCACAGATATTTACCCGGCCTGCTGCTGCTCTGTAATTTCTTAGTTTCGCCTCACTTTGAGTCGTGCCTGATTGTGTATTTAGCAGTATTAATCATCAGTATATATATATATACTGATAGAACATTGCTTGTGCATTGGACTGTATGTGCAGGAAGAGCTGCTCCTGCAGAGAATTGAAGAACAACCTCTTCTGATGCTAGCACAAGAGCCTTGGGAAGGTGACAATCAAGAAGAAGCCGGCGACGCAAACAATGCTTTGGTGTGTGCAGGCAACCGCCAGCAGGCCGATGCTGACGCTGTCGATGGCAGCTTCAGCAGCAATCATCACAGTAGTGCCTGTGGTGGTGACGAGAAGATGGCGCTGAGGAAGCGGCGTATCTGCATGCGGGAAGGAGCATGCCAGTGGCCTAGGTCTTCCGGTGGCACGGCCGGCAGCCCTGGGGACGACCTGCCAGAGCCGCTGACTCCCGGCGCGGACCTGGTCGTCGCCGACGACTTCGACATCATGATCAGTAGCCTCGCGCCACCGTCCATGGAGGAGTACCTGCTGCTTGCCGATGGTCTCCCCACGCCGACGTCCGCCTCGTCCACCAACCACGCATCTCCTAAGCTCCAGCTCCTTCCCTCACCTGCCTCCTCGCCAATCCAGGTCCAGCCTCTGCCGTCAACAGCCATGGTCATGGGCGACCTCAACCTGCAGCTCCGGCACATCGTGAGCTACTCTAGTCCTTCTTACCTTAGTGCCCTTCTTGACATCACTAGCTCGTGCCACCAAATGATTATGGTGAAGATGACTGACCTCTGCCTGGCCATTGTTGTTACTGCACGCCACAGGACACGTCGTCGTCATCGTTATCAGGACCGTGCGGTGCCAAGACGCTGAAGCTCGACGCCGGAGCTGGAGGTGCCGGCGAGGTTGGCACCGAGCTGGTCCTGGCGACCCCCACCTACTGACGAACGAGCTCTGATGAATGGACAGATATGAGCAACTGAAGTTTTGCCTGGCCGCCATTATATTAACTCGGCCATCTCACATCTCAGAACATAGCACACAGGACAGGATAGCTGCAGAAAGACAGAAGAAGAACACCCGAGACGAGAAGATAAGATAGCACACTGGACAGGATTGCTGAACTAATTAAGGCCATGCATTATGCTGATTTTCTCCTTTAATTGTCAGTTAGTAGGTATATCTGCACTACTAGTTTCAGTTGGAACTTTGTTGCAGGTGGGTTTTAATTACTTACAGCTAGCTATTCAGCTGAACTTAGCTGTTTAATTCCTACAGTAGTTTGTACTTATGGTTGTCTGTCTGCCACTGATCTGTTGAAGTCAAATGCATGCTCACCAGGAGCATACATGCATGGAGACCGTTTTGATCTTGTGATGAATTGCACAGACTACTTATAGATTAGCCTAAGCTATTTGCTACTCTCTCTCTCTCTTTTTTTTTTTTTTTTTTTTTTTTTTTGAGAATGCTATTTTTTACAGTACTGTTTACTTACATTTGCCATGATAACATGACCCTATGGAAGTCCACTCTGTTCTCACTTATGCATTTCTCCGGGTCTGCTGAGTCTGATTGAGAACCTGTCTCTGTCCGTGCTCTCACTCGTGGCAATAGTGTTTGGATCAAGTTTGACCCATTTTGTTCATCCATTAGGCCTTGTTGGCTTTCTTCGGAATGTTTTCGCTATCATCCTCTGTCACATGACATTAATATGTAAAGTTGCAATAATTCAAAGTTTTAGCAAATCATCGATGTAGGGTAGAATTCCACCAATCTACGTACGTACATCGATCAAAAGAAGCAAATAAATGAGTTGGAAGGACCAAAGGCTATATATCTTTCCAAAGTACTCCCTCAGTCCCCATTGAAGTGTTACTTTAGAATCCGTGTCATCTTCTTTAAACGTTCGTCTTATTCAAAATTCTTATACAAATATTATTTATTTTTTCATAACTTGTTTTATCATCAGAGATACTTTAATAATAATTTATTTATTTTATAGTTTATACAAATATTTTAAATAAAATGAATGGTCAAACACAATGTCAAAAAGTCAAAAACATCATTTTCTATAGGATGGAAGGATGGAGGGAGTAAATAGGTACTCGATGTACGTACATTATTCTGAGTACTAGCCTATCAACCCATGCACTTGCACGGGCTAGTGATATATAAATTATTTATTCCTTAATTTTTCGATAAAGGATATACTTTCTTTTTTCTACTTAATAGGTCATAAACATATAAACTTGCAATATAGTAATAATCATAGGAAAGACATATGCAAATGAGCATCCTAGATACCATACAAAATTAAAGTCATATGTAGACCAAAATGAAAAGCTCGAATATTGACTTACACATCTCTATGAGTATAGTAGAAGCACACTCATAATTCATAAATACAAAAAAACCGCATGCACCCATACTTTATTACCTATTCTCTCCATACCAAATTATAAGTCATTTTAATTTTTTTTAGAGAGTTAAAACATATCAATTTTGACCAAATTTATACAATAAAGACATTTATAATACTAAATAAAGTATAATTTTGATGTGCATAGCTAGCTATAATTATTGGTCAAACTTGAGATACTTTTACTCTCCAAGATTCTTAGAAAGTCTTATAATTTGGGACGGAGGGAGTGGCTTAGTAGCGAAGTCTATAGTATATATGATTACGTGTTATTTCACTTGGGGCTGGGCTGGAAAAATGACATTGTCAGATGCGACGCCGACCGATCGGGGTGCATCAGCATTCAGCAAGGACGAGGAGCTAGCTGGCGTCGTCAATTGCTAAGCTAACAAAGCTACTTGTCGTCCTTTTCCGTCTGTATATATATAACATATCTGCATGATATACTATGTTGTGATGTATTTTGCCCTGGTGTACGCGCGTTATTATTGTTGTCGCAGGCGCTGCCCGAGGAGTGCCTGCCCGGCATATCACGGTCTCACATAGTACGGAGCTAGCCCGCCGGGGCCGGAACCTAACTGCGCGCGATGGCAAGGTGAGCTTCGATTCGATGAGTTCAAAAGGCAGCGATGCAGAGAATTGAAGGACGTAAAGCTCCCGGCCTCCAGTACTACATATCACTACAAGAAAACGGGAATTTACCGAGTGTGGGATAGTTTATCGAGTGCTAAATATTGAGCACTCGGCAAATCTTTTAATTTGTCCAGTGCCGCACTCGGTAAACGTTAATTATTTTCGAGTGTCTAGTAGTCGACAAAAAAAACACTCGACAAATAATTAATGTGCCGAGTCCCGACGCTCGGCAGAAACTTACACTCGGCACATTTTACAACGAGACTGACGACATTCGACGCCGCTTAATTTGTCGAGTGCCAGACGTTTGACACTCGGCAAATTAAGTGCCAGACACTCGGCAAAATAATTAATTTTTCGAGTGTCCGCCACCCTAGGCACTCGACAATTTTTTTTTTGTTTTCTTACTCCCATTTTTTTGTGGAGGATTAGTGAACTATGACAAACAACATGTTCAAATTTGGAACCTTTTCATTGCATTTTGATATATTTCTTTAGTTTATTTTGTTTTCTTGAATTTTCCAGCTTAATCTACATTTGAACTGCAGGTGCATGAAATAATATATTTCATTCGTTCCAAAAATGTTATCCTTGTTTGTTAGTGTAAATGATTGCTAAATCCAGGACCTGTCTCGAAATTTCGATCAACGTGCTCATGGGGCAACGTCGCCAACTTCGGTGCGAGTTGTTTTTTAATTATATAAAATGCAAACGAATTCTGAAAATCATGAAACTTGTGCAGGTGTCATGATCTCATGTGCGTATGTCGTGGTAAAAATTTGAAATTTTTTTAGCACGTCGTCACGTACGCGTTGATCACAAACCTAAAATCCACATATGATATCACATGTGCCAAGAAGTTGTCTCGGGGCGTCATTGATGACTTGGAGAAAGTGTGGCACCTGTGTTGCTCTGCAAACTGGAGAAGATCTTTCCACCCGACTACTTTGTGGCGATGCAACACATGATTTTGCACCTACCATACGAGACATGAATGTGAGGGCCCGTGTAGGCCCGTTGGTGCTATATGATTTAGAGACGTCTAAAGATTCTTTGGAAAAAGTGTAGAAATAAAGCAAAAATCGAGGCTTCCGTGGTAGAGGCATTCATTCTGGAGGAGGTGTCAAACTTCACAACAACATACTATAAGGATAGCCTTCCTAGTGTGCACAATCTCCCACCTCGTTACAACGCCGACGAGAGTTCATCGAACCTCAGCCTTTTCAAAGGGCAACTCGGAAAGGCAAGCGCACCGGGCACCAAGACCTTAAGGAATGATGAGTGGCGCATTATCATGCATTATGTGTTGTTGAACCTTGACGAAGTGAAGCCTTATGTGCAGTAAGTTCTCAATAAGCTTGTTACATATGTCGTCACTATCCTTCATGTATCCAACTTCCTTGTCTCTTGTTTTTCAGGGAATTTCTAAATATATACTGGAGAGGGAGTAGGGATCCTTCCCCTCAAGAAGAAGATAGTCTTCTCAAAGATGGTGTGCTTGATTTCATTTCCTGGTTCGATACGAAGGTACCTCGTTGAATCTTTGACTTTTCACTTTGCTCCTGCGAGCGAGTAATGTAACGATTTATCCGGCCTCACCTTGCAGGCTCACAAAGATAGGGAAATGAATGTTGAGTTGAAAGGTCTTGCCAAAGGCTTCGCCTATAAGGTCAAGAAATTCAACGTTTATGATGTGAATGGCTATCGATTTCACTCAAGAAACTATGAGCAGAGTCAGCCCAATCGGAAAACCACAAATACCGGAGTTCGTACGCCCGACACCGATGAGCGCGACTACTACTACATAGTAGAAGAAATATATGAGCTCAATTTTGAGTGTCGCAAAGGTCCTAATCCAGTCGTATTCAAATTCCATTGGTTCGATCCTTATGTCACGAGAACAACTCCTAAGATTGGACAAGTCAAAATTCAACAAGATTCTATCTATCAAAGAGAGGATGTCTATATTGTGGTTTAATAGGACACGCAAGTTTATTACCTCCCATGGGCATGCCAAAAAGACTCCAATCTTATGGGTTGGTACCTTGTGCAGTTGGTATCGCCGCACAATAAATTGTCTGTCCCAAACGATGAGGATTACAACTTTGACCCAAACACACAAGAGTTCTATCAATCAGAGGGGCTAGAAGGGAGGTTTGACATAGACATGTTTTCGCTGATGGGTATGGAAGTAGACAATGACATTGATCGGGATGATAGAGATGAAGACGAGGAGAAGAGGTGCAAGATGTGCAATTACAGTTAGGCCGTGGCAATGATAACAATGATGGAGATGAGGAAGAGGGAGAAGAGGTGCAATATGACAATATTGATAGTGATGACGACACCTATGATCCAACCGCTACTGATCTTGAAGAATATTTCTAATTCATGTAATACTATATTATTATTATTATTATTATTATTATTATTATTATTATTATTATTATTATTATTATTATTATGTTCGGTTCATTTTTCATCTCTTTATAAGTATTTGTAATTAACTATGCTAATTAGTTTACTCTTTGAAATTGCAGGCACTTGACAAAATGCCTGGCGGAAGTAAGGCCTACACATCGTTTAGTCAACTCCCTCTACATGACGCAGCCTGGGAAGCCCGAGGAGCCGGCGGAGGAGCCTACGGAGGAGCCGCAGGTGAGGAGACCTCGCGTCCGCCCCCGCGGTCGGGGCGGCCGTGCGAGGCTGACCGTGCAGCCGGCTCCCACACCGGCGGTGGACGAGGACCACCAGGCGATGGACGAGGTTGACCAGGCGACAGGGCTCCACACAGGCGGCGGTGACGCCCGAGAGCAGGAGGTAGGAGGGGGTTCCACTTCCACTAGTGGCTCTGTCGCGTCAGGAGTCTACTTGTGTGGGCCCGCGAAGCTCTCGACGCGCTCGATCCTACCTCACCATCGCCCATTGATTCGACCCATCGGCAATGAGTAAGTATTACTTCAGTACTATTTCATATGAAATAATGAAAATCGAACTAGAGACAAACAATTTTTCACTGCTACAGAAATGAAAATCACTGACGGCCCATCACTGTCGGTTTTATTTGGGTCGGCAGTGATGCCTCTTCACTGCCGGTTCTTCCTCTGACAGGCCCCCAATTATTGGGGGCAGGGGCTGAACCGGCAGTGAAACACCACATCACTGCCGGTTCATGGCTTGAACCGGCAGTGATGCCTCTCGGCCCTATCACTGCCGGTTCAAGTCACCAACCAGCAGTGATATGGTGTTTCACTGCCGGTTCGTGTCTTGAACCGGCAGTGATGTTGTGTACAGTATAAAGCACACGAGGTCCTCTCCTTCCTCTGCCCCAACAGTGCAGAACAATGCGTGAGGAGCTACATCTCTCCATTGTTGCGGCTGATTGTCACACCCAGTTTTAAAGACAAAATGGGATGCAATAATCTTATGTGTGCCCAGAGATCAGTCACACACATAAGCCGACAAATTATCAAAATTGTATCATCACAAGTGCTTATTACATAGCGAACAAGTATTTAAATAGTGTCTATTACATAACAGCGGAAATATAAGATAACTCTCGCGAAGCTCCATAGCACAGGGACGTCAACTGGTTGACCCCAAACCTAGTAGTCCTCTGGATACTCCTCATAACGCTAATACTCTGGTACCCATCCGGGATTTTTATCCAAATATGAAAGAAATGAACAAGCATAAGTACTTTCGTACTCAACAAGTAAACATGGGTTCATGAGGCTCAAAAAGTATGACACTGGTTAAACTGCATTAGCTTTTAAGTTATCACAATTTTAGTATGAAGATAGCATCAATATTAACAACAGCCTAATAACCATATGATCGAGTAAACATGAATAATGAATAGCAACTAGTAAATGATAGATTGAAGTCATTCTGTTCCATAAGAATTCCAGGCCGCTCGTATCCGTGAGCACGGCTAATATACCAGTTTTTAACACTCTGCAGAGGTTGTACACTTTACCCATGAGTCGTGTTTGCCCAAATGCACCGGGATCATGACTCCCTTAACATTACCGAGGTGAGCGGGCAGGGTACACTATGAAGTCTTTCAAAGGGGCTCGCTGGCATACCACAGACAGTACGGATCCACGGGCAAGGGGTATACGGGAGCCCCGGGATGGTACACACACACAGCGGTCCCCACTCCAGCCACAACCCGCAACCGCTCGTCAATGACAACTTTCGTGAACTGCCGCATGCGAGAGAGTAACCCTAATACTGAACTAAAGCCAGAGCCATATAGCTCTCATGGTTGTACTGTGAATCCCGGGTGATCGCTTATGGAGGTTCTAGAGCATCTCAAAAACTGTGCTCTAGTTCACCCTAATCCATGTTGCTAAAAAGCAGATTTTACCATTGTTGCATAAGTCATTAGTCAGATTTACATGATCATGGTTATTCTTCAAGAGCACTAGCTTGATCTACCCAATGCATAAATTCCCAAGGTGACAAGGTATAAGGTACAAAGCTATGGTGAAGCTAAATAGGATATCAAGGGAACACATGCAACCATGAATTAATGATTTAAAGTGATTAGGACAACAAGGATGATCCCATGAATACTTGCCTTGCTCAAAGGGCTCCTGCTGATCCTGCTCAAAGAGATACTCCTGGTCACCCACGTACTGCTCACCGTCTGTACTCGATCACCACATCACATGCAATCATACAGAGGCATAACATGCAAGCAAACAAAGGCTATAGATTAGAACAGTACACCAAACATAATAAAACAAAATGAAAAGTTTATAAAACAAATCTACGTATCACTACGATCACATAGACGTTTGAATCACGAAGAACGGAGCTATAACGAAGAAGATATGAATTAAACGGGATTTTGAAAAGGGCCAGATTAAAGCATTACTAAATTAATTTTCTTTGATTTTCAAAAGTACTTAACATAGATGAAATCTATACTACTGGATAGAGCATAAAATTACAGATCTAACGCAACTTGAACGGGTCGATTTGGATTTAAAACGAGCAATTTATAAGCATTTGAAATAGAGTGGCAAAACTGTAAATAGGATTTCTTTTTATTTTCGAATTAAAACAAACCGAAAAGGAATTACGCTTTTCAACAGAGAAGACGGAGTCTCGGATTACGCCAAAGGACGGCGGGTTGATACTTTAAAAAGGACAGGGTTTCTTTTGTAAAATGGGATGGCGAAGGGGTATCGGGCTCTGTTGTACGCCCGATCCAGGATGGACGGCTGTGATTAGATCAGGGAGGGGCAGGCGGCGCTTCTGGCCGGAGCTGAACAGAGCGCGGCGGCGCCATGGCCGGATGGCGGCGGCGTAGGGCAATCCGGGGATTCAGTGCTCCATTCTCTGCGCGAAAAGCACGGGGAGAGAGAGGGGGACACGACGAGGACATTGGGGCACTCGGTTGAGTCGATTAAGCGCGGAGGCGAGGTGACCACGCGGCGCGGCGGCTCTGCAACGACGAGGGTCGCGGACAGGGCCCAGTCGGACGAGACAGAGAGGGAAGAGGGGGTTAGCGGTGTCGGAGGACTCGGCTTACCACGTTGCGAGGCTCGGAAACCAGGAAGGTGGAGCGGAAGTGCTTGCCCACGGCGGAGCAACGACGACGGCTCTGTTAGCGTGCGACGACGGCTCTGGTGGCTCTAGGATGCTCCCAGAGGATCGGGTGAGGGCGGGGTGGCGTCGGGTGCTGCTTAAATATCCTTGAGGCACATCGGTAGAGGGAAGGGAGATCACCGCGTCGTCGATTTGGTTCGGCAGAGCGGAAAGTGTCCGCGCGGAGATGGAATACGGCGGCAGCAGAAAGGAAAGGAGGGAAGGAGGAGAAAGGAAAGGCCAGTGGCGGCGCTTGGCTCGGTGTGCCGCGGGGAAGGGAAGGGGATCGACCCTGCTCTGATTCGGACTCGGCGGAGGAAAGTGCCGGTGCAACAGAAAAGGGAAGGAGGGAGGGAGAAGAAGGAAAGGGAAGGGGAGCCGCTGACAGGTGGGACATGTTTGTTAGTGAGGGAGAGGGAGAGCTGTGGTGCGGGAGTAACTGGGCCGGCCTGCTGGACTGTTGGCCCAACAGAGAGAGAGGGGGAGGGAACTGGGCTGGGGGGGGGGGAATGGCCTCGGGCCAGAAAGGTGGAAAGAGGGAGAGAGAGAAGGAGAGATGTTTTTCTTTTGATTTTGAATTTCCAAACACATTTTCCAAATGAAACTTTGAACTCAAATTTGAATTTTGCAAATTCCAAACAATACAAAGTATTATGCAACAGCATGAATGCAACAATCATGTTCCTACTCATGATAATTTTATTTTGTGAAATCTTTAATTAATTTTCCTATGTGGTAATGCCCACACAAAAATGCATTAAAACATTTTTAATCTATTTGAAAAAATGCACAAATTTAGGGTGTTACACTGATGAATTTCTTGATCTCCATTGTTGGCTCCTCTTCACTCTTGGATCCTCATATCTTCTTGCTCTTGGTTAGTAACAAGCATAATTCTTGAGAATTGTTGGTTTACATTGTTTTTGTGTGTAAATCCATAGTTTAGAGCTATGCTAGTTTTCATGATCAAGAAGAGGGATGTTGCAATTTGTGTCAATTTTTTTGTAGCTTTTAGATCCAAAATTATTTAGAAAAATTGTAGCACTTTGTTTTTATTGGGTAATTTTTGTTACTTACATTTAATACTCCATGCATGCATTTAATACTTACATTTAATACTCCATACTTCCATTGTTATATATTTGTTGTCTCACTTTTTATAGCACGACCAAATTCAAATTATATCAAAGAATATTGTTCAAAAATGCTCCTATTAATATATTCCTATGTTTTCTCTGCTCTGCCCATTTTATCAGTGCAGACATGGCTCGAGGGTGGATGTATGATCTGTCACATGCAGACCCACGGTACTTGACGGGTATCGATGATTTCATCAAGCGAGCTAGAGCCAATACTGGGGACTCACATCTTGTATTCTGTCCATGCAAAGACTGCAAGAATACGAGAAAATGGGGCGACGTGGAGCATATATGTTTGAATTCTAGGATTATGAGATGGCATGGTACGCACGCGTCTCATTTTAATTCTATTGTTTTGTCTTACGTATGTGCATCTCAATATCATCTTGTATAAATTTACAGCGCAAAGATCAGAACCACAACAAGTTGCTAGATTTTCAGATAAAAGGATTTCAAGAGGAGATAACGGCTCTTATTCTGGACGAGATAGTGTATAGAAAAGGATGTCTATCCATTGTGAAGAGTAAGGACTTCAAGAAGAACTATGGAAAAGACCGCCTCGAAAGGCTATTGTAATGCGACATTTAATTCGATACTTTAAGTTTTGTTTGGATGTTTTGTAATAATAATTATAAATGTGATGGGTTTGTATTGTTGCTGGTCCACAACCACCTTCAATTCACATTGATATCAAATGGTTCGATAGCAAACACCTCCACGATCTCCCAACCCCACCACCTCTACCCTAAACCAGAAACCCAAATGAAAATAAAACAATTAAAAATGCAATTTAAAAAAATAATATCACTGCCGGTTGGTGTGTCAAACCGGCAGTGATGGCTCAAGCATCACTGTCGGGTGGTGTTACAAACCGGCAGTGATGGCTCAAACATCACTGCCGGTTGGTAACACGAACCGGTAGTGATGCTTGAGCCATCACTGCCGGTTTGGCATAACCGGCAGTGATGGCATGGGCTCATCACTATCGAAGTGCCAGTGCCGGTTCAAAAACCGCCACTAAAGGGGGGTTTTGAATCGGCACAAAATTGAGGTTATGTAGTAGTGTTTGTTAATGACTCTTGCAGCAACTGGGAAGTTGTGTCCGGAAAGGGTTGTCACATCAATGACATTCTTGGCCTTCTGATTCGGCAGCACTACCCAGGCTTGCTTGTCTACAACGGGGTGACGATGGCGCCCTAGACGTGGGCCCATTTCTACGTGGCCGAGGATAGCGAGCATGTCACCGTTGCGGCGCGGATCAAGGCCGAGTTCTTGGTGAGTCTTCATCGCACTAAATTTGTCAAAACTACGCATTCATTAGTCGTTCTTGATATAATGAAACGATACATGATGTCTGTATGTGGGACTTCTACAGGTGTGAGGCAGGGTTTGAGGACAAGGCATCGCAAGTGCAGGATAAGGTCTGTAAGGCTCGAATCACGGACATGTACTATGAGACGCGGCTCCGGTGCATCATCAACTACTACGACGACATCCTTGGCCAGGTAGTGAAGAAGCGCGAGGCCAGGACCATGATGCTCACCAGGGAGCAGTACCAATCCGTAAGTATGAAACATCAATACTACCATCCTACATGAATTGCTAGGCTTCATTTCATCTTCTGACATATGAATAATTTGATGACATGCAGCGATGTCCTGATTGGTGCGCCGGGCACTCCCTCTGCTGAGACGGTATTGTGGAAAGGTGGCTCCCGGCCAAGTGGATGGAGAAGAGTCAAATCCATCGGGAATGCCGCCTGCAGATGACTGGGACCGCACACCACCAGGGCAACCAGAGCCTCTCAGCGTACGCTCAGATCTGGGTAATCTTCTTTGTGTTTTCATCTTTATTTATTTATTATAACGCTCAATTCTCATTACTTCTAATCATCTTTATGTTTTCCTTGTAGTCCTCGTTGCACCAAGGCCAGGAATGCAACGAATTCATGGCGTTTAGCCTGTCACACAAGGGCAAGGCAATGGACCCCAACAACACCTACAACCCAGCGGACGGGCCCGAGCGGTACACCAACCCCGGAGCTCACCGTAAGCTTACCAAGTACACCTCGGCGGCTCGCGAGCGCTATGGAGAGGTCTTCGATCTGGCCACCGATCCCCTGGAATCAGACCTCCTGATGAGGCTAGGAGGAGGGAAGCAACATGACCGCTACTGGATGGCGAACAACGCGCTCGACTCCGCCTCTGTTCCCAACCTTGCCGACATTCGAGCAAGGAGCACGAGCTCGTCCCTCCCCAAACGCCCTCGGCAGCAGAGCTCACAACAGTAGATCTCAGAACTCGCGGTTAGTACTTGTTCACTGCTTTTATACATCTATGTTACTTTTGCATTGTTTAAACATTGTGGGTGGGCTATTGCAGGCCAACGTGCGGAGGTTGGAGGTGACGCAGGAGGGGCCCATCGGCTGGAGATGGAGGTTGTACAAGCCCAGAGGGCGGCTGAGGAGCAGAGCATGCAGGACATGTTTAGCTCCATATCCAACCTTCAGGTATTGCCAGGTGTGGTCGTGCCTGAGTGGCTTCTCCGTCTAGTTGTGGTTACTCCTCCTTTCGGCACTCCAGTTAGTATGTATGGTTGATTATTCCTTTAGCTTCTGCGTCCCTCCTGCAGATACTCATGAATTGACTTCTTCTTTGTGCAGCCACAGTCTATGAGTTCGAACCTAACGGTTCAAGGCGATGGTCCTTCTCCATAGCAGGGGTGGCCAACTGACCCTCCTCCACAGCCCGGGTTGTCAGATGGCTCTTCTTCATGGCCCGACTGCTCAGGATGACAGTAGGTACCGTTGATTTGTCTATTTTCATGTTCCTTAGACTTGTATTGGACTTAGACTTGTGTTCGACGTAGACTTGTGATATATTCATAACTATGTGATGGATTATGTACTCTATGTGATGAAAGGTCCTATCCAAGGCTAGAGGGGGGGGGGGGTGAATAGCCTAAATTGAAAACTTAAAACAAACTCAACAACAGGTTAGACAATAAGGTGGCAAAGCTTTAACTAGCTATAGCAAACTAAAGGATGCGAAGCCTCCTATGCTCAAATGCTATCCTAATATAGCTCTAGAGTCACTCAAATCCTACACAAGTCTAGTAGCCCTCTAGGGACAACCTAGTATACTAAGACAAGTATGAAAAAGGTAATTGCAAAGGAGCGAAGGAGTGATTATACCGACTTGTTGACGTCTAGAGCCAATCAAGTGAGAGATTGAAGATCACCAATCAATCACACAAGGAGAGACAAGTTGACACTTGAATTTTCTCTTGAGGTTCACTAGTTTGCCAACTAGCTACATCCTCGTTGTGTCGGCTCACTCACTTTGAGGTTCACGAGCTAATTGGCATCACAAGCCAAACCCGTCACCGGGTTCCGCACAACCAACAGAAGAGAGGGCACTCAACGACACACGCAATCCACTAGAGTTACCTTTGTGATCTCCCGCAGGGAAGGCATAAGAACCCCTCACAATCTTAACTTGTGGTCGACGAAGCACAATCACCAAGCTTCTCGAATCCACACCGCTTGCTCCAAACCATCTAGGTGATGGCAATCACCAAGAGTAATAAGAAACTAGCAACGGTATCAACTCCTAAGTGCCACTAAGATGAATCACTCATGCAATGCACTTGAACACTCTATCCTCTCAAATGGATGAACAATCAACTAAGAGAGATGAGTGGGAGTGTGTGTCTTGCTCACAAGAGTATGCAATAGCCAAATGTGCAAGAGTCAGTCCTTGAACCAGCCACACACCCTTAAATAGCATCCTCAAAGAAACTAGCCGTTTTTCACTTTGGAGCAGCTAAAACCGTAACCACCGGATCACTTTTAGTCACCACCGTCGGACCATAGCAGGTGGTCCGACGCTTTGAAAATCGACCGTTGGCGCGCTGATTAGTCGTCACCGTCGGACCACTCGCCTTGGTACGGACCTTGGTCCGGAGCTTGGTCCGACGCTTTGCTCTTGGCCAAAAAACAGAGTCCAGTAAGCACCCTAGCTTCGGACCTCACCTCCGGACTGGTCCACCGGACCATACCGAGTGGTCCGGAGCCTCCTCCGAGTCTTGGACAAAACATGCAGGGAGCACCCGAGCTCCGGACTTCACCGTCGGACTAGGCCGTCGGACCATGCAAACTGATTCGATGCCTATCTTAGTATTCTGCTGAGCTTTGATCGAGCCTCTGGACCACTCGTCTATGGTCCGGAGCATCACTTTGCCACTGGTCCGATGCTTCCTCTGTTGCTAGGCTAGTGCTAGGAGCAGCACCGGACCACTCGCTATGGTCCGACACTCCTAAGCCAACTGGTCCGACGCTCTATCTTGAGCTGTTTCTTCTTCTCTTTTGCTTCCCTTGATCTCATGTACCAACACCAAGTGTTTTACTGACTTGTGCATGTGTGTGGCAAATTTTAACATGTTTTACAAGGGTTGCTCATTAGGTTTTAGGATGCAATGCAATATTATCATGTTGACAACCGTTTTTTGGCACGTGTCAATATGATCTAAGGATTGTGCCGATCGGCAGAAGGCTAGTTGTCGTTCCTTATCGGCATTGGGACATTACCGGTCAGATTGCCGATAAAGGCAAGAATGTTGCTGATGAAGACAGGGACTTGTTGCCGATGGAGGCAGGAAAACACTGTTGATGAAGGCAAGGGGATGTTGCCGATAGAGACAGGAATGTTGCCGATGAATGGTAGATGATGCCGACGGAAGTAGGATGACGTGACTGGCGTCAGCAGAGAACTGCCGATGGCAATAGAAGAAGGTTGCAGATTGGAAGAGGTCTGCCGATGGAAGGTTTCATCGCAAGGGAGACGGATAAGGAAGCTGGTGCTTTACACCAGTATATTATATTATAGATTATTTTGAGTCCGACTCTTGCATGAGTCGTTTATTTCCTTTAAAATAGGAGTTTTGTTTAGGAAAGTTAGAGTCGTGTCTGCTTACAACTCCCCTGGCCGGGGTATAAATATGTACCGAGGGGTACTCTTATTTACTTTTACTACAATTTACCCTTTTCATTGCATTAGTCTTAGTTTATCTACGAGTTCTTCAAGCTTCGACGGGCTGCATCTCCTGGACCTCCGTCAAATCCTTGCAAGTTCCGCGTGGGAGTAATCTAGGCCTTGACATCCGGGCGCATCGCTGTTGTCTCGTTCAGCTCTGCTCTAGTTATCTTGATCAAGTCTGAGTTTTGACATCCGGGCGTATCGCCGTTGTTTTGCTTGGATCTTGTTCTAGTTATCGTCCTTGTCGATTAACTGGTCAAATCGACTGGCACACCTTTGGATATCGAATTCGGGTAATAGCCCAAGGTGTTCGCAGATCCTGACGCTTTTTGTGTCAACAGATCAACCTAATGGCACTTGATAATTGTAACCACTAACTGTTTTCCCCACTTAATAGTACGGTTACCTATCCTAAATGTGATCACACCCACTAGGTGTCTTGATCATCAAAATGGAAATCCCTAGCAATACCTTTGCCTTGAATAGCTTAGGGTTTCCTCCTCTTCTCTTCTTTTCCAAGTGTGGAACTTTTGCTAGCTTCCTCCTTAGCCTCCAATGCTCCATCACTTGTCTCCTTCATCTTCTCTTGTGTACTTAACCTACTCAACCACTTAGAGCTAGGTTAGTACTTAGGTTTCATCAATTACCCAAAACAATAGAGATCTTTCAATCTCCCCCTTTTTGGTAATTGATGACAACCCATATAAAATGATATGAAATATGATTTTGTTTTCAACTTTGAAATGCTTGATGCCACTTGGAAGATATGATTGTAAAAGAAAGTGGTCAATCATTTCCAAGTTGGTTTGATAGTGTTAACTCCCCCTACATGTGTGCACTTCTATGAATATGAATCAAGCTTTGCACACATGCTTAGATAGAACTTTTGGAGGGGTGAACAACTAACAAACTATGAAATGATGCTAAGGTTTTAGAATAGACCTTTGAAGTGTGATACCAATCAAAGTGCGCCTTTCAATTTACCCTTAGCAACATGGTTAGCTCGAAACCAAATGAAAAACACAAAACAACAAGAGAGGGTATCTAGCTAACCTCCTATGCATGCTAGTGATCAAAGTATCAATCAAGATTTCAACTAGTCATGCACCACACAAGCAAGAACCACTTGAACACAAAAAATTTCAATGCAAGCAAGCATATGAGTGAATGCACATTCAAATGCAACAATTTTTTCATAGGCTTGCTCCCACTACTTGTGTGCTCAAATTTTAATTTTTCATTTTGCCAAAATCTTATTTCTCCCCCTATTTCTAGGTTCCACTTGTTTCTTATCATGTTACCATTTCTCCCCCTTGCTATTATCATTTTAATACAATTTCTCCCCTTTGTCACACATTACCACAAAGGAAACCACGTGTAGTAACATGTATCACTTGAGGATACTTAGAGAGATTTGTTTATCAAGTCAATGTAGAAAAGAGTGGGGTGAATTATCAATTTAAATTCAACCTAGATGACTTGTCTTAAATACTTAACACGGTTTAAACCATGGACAAGCTTCTTCACTCATCTTTCAATGGTTATCTTGACCATGTTGGTTAAGTACAAGAATAAGTATTCTAGACTAAACATGTGAGGTTGCAAGCTTATCAACATGTCATATGGCATCACTAGACCAATCAACTCATAGAAACTATAGTGATGTCATATGTCCATAGAAAATATTTGATTTTCATGAATGAGCTTATTATGAGTGATGTCTATATGCTCTACACAAGACTAGCAAAGGATGAATGCATATGTCAATCAATTGTACCTTGCTATGTTGGAGTAGAGGTATGTCATAGGATGGGGTGCATCAACTCATGTTAGAGAAATCCAAGATGTTCAACTCATTCCTCAACTTGCAAAACCTCTTCTCATCAAGTGGCTTGGTGAAAATGTTGGCTAATTGATCATCGATGCCCACATTGTCAATGAAAATGTCACCCTTTTGTTGATGATCTCTTATGAAATGATGTATCACATCTATATGCTTTGTTCTTGAGTGTTGGACGTGGTTGTTGGTAAGCTTTACCACACTTTCATTGTCACATAGCAATGGGACTTTCTTGAATTGAATTCCATAGTCCTCCAAAGTGGCTTTCATCCACAATAGTTGTGCACAACAACTCCCCGCACTTATGTATTCGGCTTCGGCGGTTGAGAGTGCCACTCTATTTTGCTTCTTGGATGACCATGAGACTAGTGACCTTCCCAACATTTGACATGTACCACTAGTGCTCTTTCTATCCACTTTGCAACCCGCATAGTCAGAGTCCGAATATCCAATCAATTCAAAACTTGACCCCTTTGGAAACCATAGTCCAACCTCTTGTGTATGCTTTAGATATCTCAATATTCTCTTGGTGGCTTTCAAATGACTCTCTCTAGGAGATGCTTGAAACCTTGCACACATGCATACACTAAACATGACATCCGACCTTGAAGCGGTCACATAGAGTAAGCTTCCAATCATAGACCGATAGAGTGTTTGATCTACCATCATGCCACTTGAGTCACTACCCAAATGTCCATTAGTCCCCATGGGAGTACTAATGCCTTTAGCTTCTTCTAGCCCAAACTTCTTCATCATATCTTTGATGTACTTGCCTTGACTCACAAATGTACCATTCTTCAATTGCTTGATTTGAAGTCCAAGGAAGTAACTAAGTTCACCAATCATTGACATCTCAAATTCATTAGCCACCATCTCTCCAAACTCTTCACAAAAGTCTTGATTTGAAGATCCAAAGATAATGTCATCCACATAGATTTGTAAGATGAATAAGTCGTTTCCAATCTTCTTGGTGAATAGGGTAGTATCAACCAAACTCATCTTGAATCCCTTTGAGAAAAGAAAGCTTCTCAACCACTCATACCATGCTCTAGGTGCTTGCTTCAACCCATAGAGAGCCTTCTTGAGCTTGAATACATGGTCGGGCTTCTTAGCATCTTCAAAACCGAGTGGTTGCTCAACATACACCTCCTCATTGATATATCCATTTAGGAATGCACTCTTGACATCCATTTGATATAGCTTGATATTGTGTGCACAAGCATAGGCTAATAGGATTCTTATTGCCTCTAATCTTGCCACCGGAGCATATGTTTCTTCAAAGTCAAGACCTTCAACTTGAGAGTAACCTTGAGCTACTAGTCTTGCTTTGTTCCTTACCACTATTCCATCTTGATCTTGCTTGTTCTTGAAAACCCATTTGGTTCCAATGACATTGTGCTTCTTTGGTCTTTCTAACAATTCCCAAACTTGATTTCTTGTGAAGTTGTTAAGCTCTTCATGCATAGCATTTATCCAATCAACATCCTTAAAAGCTTCATCAATCTTGGTTGGCTCAAATGATGAGACAAAAGAATAATGCTCACAAAATGAAGCCAATCTTGATCTTGTTTGAACACCACTTTGAATGCCTCCAATTACTTGATCCAAAGGATGATCTCTTGCAATGTTGGTAGGTTGGAGCGCTTGCATGTTGATGTTGTTTGGTTGAGATGATGAACTAGCTTGAACTTGAGCTTCACTTGCAATTTCTTGATCTTGAGTTGGAGAACCACTAGCTTGATCACTTGGTATGGTCACTTGATTTTCATCTTCATCTTGGACTAGTCTTGGTCTAATGTCACCAACATCCATATCTTTCATAGCATTGACCAACTTGTCACCTCTCACATAATCCAAGTTTTCTTCTTCATCTTGAGAGCCTTGAGTTTCATCAAATTCAACATCATGCACTTCCTCAAGAATTCCACTAGCCAAGTTCCATACTCTATAAGCCTTGCTAGTTGTAGAGTAACCAAGTAGAAATCCCTCATCACATTTCTTCTCAAACTTGCTCAACCTAGTTCCCTTATTCAAGATATAACACTTGCACCAAAACACCCTAAAGTAGGCAATGTTTGGTTTTCTTCCATTCAATAGCTCATAGGGAGTCTTCTTAAGCATTCCATGACAATAGAGACGGTTGCTAGAGTAGCAAGCCGTGTTGATAGCTTCGGCCCAAAAGGAATGACTAACATTGTACTCACTTAGCATTGATCTTGCAATGTCAATCAAAGTTCTATTCTTCCTTTCAACTATCCCATTGGACTGAGGAGTGTACTTTGGAGAGAATTGATGGTTGATTCCAACGTCATCACAAAGTTCATCAACTCTTGTGTTCTTGAACTCACTCCCATTGTCACTTCTAACTCTCTTGATAGTTGTTTCAAACTCATTTTGGCACCTCTTTACAAATGACTTGAAGATATCAAACGTGTCACTCTTGTCACTCAAGAAGAATACCCATGTGTATCTTGTGAAGTCATCCACTATCACAAATCCATACTTGTTGCCACCAATGCTCAAGTAAGTTGTTGGACCAAAGAGATCCATGTGCAATAACTCAAAAGCTTTGCTTGTACTCATGATGCTCTTCTTTGGATGAGTGTTGCCAACTTACTTTCCGGCTTGACATGCACTACATAGCCTGTCCTTCTCAAATGTGACATCTTTCAACCCTTTCACTAGATCATGCTTGATTAGCTTGTTGAGTTGCTTCATGCCAACATGTCCAAGCCTTCTATGCCATAACCAACCCATGCTAGACCTTGAGATGAGACATGTAGAGAGTTGGGTCTCACTAGCATTGAAATCCACTAGGTAGAGGTTCTCATACCGAAATCCCTTGAAGATCATGTTCGAACCATCTACACTAATGATTTCCACATCCTCCACTCCAAAGATGCACTTGAAACCGAGATCACACAATTGGGCAACCGACAATAGATTGAACTCAAGCCTTTCCACTAGAAGCACATTGCTAATGCTTAGATCATTGGAGATAGCAATCTTTCCAAGCCCTTTCACCTTGCCTTTGCCATTGTCACCAAATGTGATACTATCAAAACCTTGTGTATTATCTTGGTTGATTGAGTTGAACATCCTTCCATCACCGGTCATGTGTTGAGTGCACCCACTATCAAGCACACAATGCCTCCCTCCGGCTTTGTAATTGACCTACAAGAGAGATCAATTCTTTTTAGGTACCCAAACTTGCTTAGGTCCTCCAAGGTTAGTTACCAAAGATTTTGGTACCCAAATGGACTTCTTTGAAGCCATCCAAGGTGCACCAACAAACTTGGCATGAACACCATTAGTACCCTTGGAAAGTACATAGAATGAATCAACTCTCATGGAGGATATATCTTGCTTGTCCTTCTTGTTCTTGCATGTTTGCTCATTGTGACCAACTTGCTTGCAACTCTTGCAGTAGCTACCGGTGTTCTTCACAAAACGAGTTTTGTGAGAAACAAAAGTGGCATTGCCTTTCTTGGGGGTATAGCCCAATCCCTCTTTGTAGAGAGATGCTCTTTGGCTACCCAAGCACATAAGCAAGTGGTCCTCACCTCCATAAGCCTTAGCTAAGGAGTGATTGAGCTTTGTAACCTCCTTCTTGAGGGTTTCATTTTCCACCTTTAGTGAAGCATCACAAGTGACAGCATCACTAGTAGATGAAGTAGAAGTGGTAGTGCTACAAGATGGGTTAGTGGGAGCAACAATGATAGGAGTATAGAAAGATTCATCAAGAATATCACAAGTAACTCCCATGTCACATGTTTGAGCAATCTCCTTCTTACTTTGATCAAGGAGGGAGGAGTGAGCTCTCTCAAGCTTAGAGTGAGACTTCACTAGCTTCTCACGGGCTTCCATTAGCCTCTCATGAGATGCTACGGCCTCATCAAGGTTTTGCTCAAGAGCCACATTGACCTTGCGCAATTCCTTGCACTCCTTCCTCTTCTTGTGAATGTAATCCTTAGCTTGCTCAAGCATGTCCATGAGTTCCTCCTTTGAGAGCTCCTCACTATCACTATCGCTCTCACTCTCACTCTCATCATGAGAAAGTACCTTAGTGGACTTAGCCATGAAGCATGATGATGGAGTGTCAAATTGTTGACACAAAAAGTGACGTACTGTGTCTCACACACAGCAAGCCGGAAAGCGTGACTTCAATCGGGTGCCCGGGTGTTTTGAGAACCGAAAACGTGCCAGTCAGTTTGACCTAAAACTAACAAGGGATGACAGTCATTAGATATAAACTGGAACATGTCGGATAATACTAGACAATTCCATATGTAGGAAAGCTATCTGCCAATAGGTTTTATGGAACATTCGGCTAAAACAAACAGAAAGCACATAAACTAATGATTGCCGAATGCACATGCATGGGAAAAGGATGTGCAAACGAATCATGGTTGAATACAGATTAAAGCATAACCAAGCTCGACAATCACCCGAATTGGGTCCATGATGAAGGAAACACGTAAGCAAACATTATTAAACAAATCTAAAGTCTGCATCTGCCGCACGATACCTAGCATCCTCAAAGCTTAAACATGGATAGCATGCATGAACCCGCAACACGTAACAATCTAGATTCAAGCTAATTCGGCTATTATAAGTATAATATCTACTTGTAAGATCAATATGAAAGTAATAACTCATTGCAACATAGATAGATCTATATAAGAGCCGAACCGCATCAATCTAGATTGGGCAAAAGAGTGTTTGCAAATATATAAAGATTATCTAAAACATGCAACACGATAACTTAATGAATCCAATAGATTTTGCCAAATCTATGAGAGCCGATAACTATCTTGCTTATGCTAAGCATATCGAGCAAACACCTTGTCGTGTACGAAGGTAAGGGGTACCCTAAACCCTTCGATAATTTAACGCTTAAACATAGCAACCATTTTTAAGGCAGGAATCAACCAACCGCTCAAGTCAGGGAAGAAGGGCCCATCACACAAAGGCCCCCTGCACCGGCGATAGCGACCGATCGCGGGCCGGCCTGCCTCGGGGAAGAGACGGACCAGGGGTCGAACGAACGACCCCTCCACCTCCACCTCGACGGAAAGAGACGGACCCGGGGTCGAACGAACGACCCCTCCGCCTCCACCTCGACGTCAAATGACGGACGAGGGGTCGAACGAACGACCCCTCCGTCCTCCACCTCGATGCTGAATGACGGATGAAGGGTCGAACGAACGACCCCTCCGCCTCCACCTCGACGCCAAGTGACGGACCAAGGGTCGAACGATCGACCCCTATCTCGAACTGACGGAAAGAGGTCGAACGAACGGCCCCCGGACAGGGAGCTCGATCGGCCCAACTGCTGTGACACCCTGTGTCAAGCTTGCATTAGGATCATCATTAACCACTAAGTACAAGCATTTCATTGCATTCATGTTTGCATATGCTATCATTTCATGTGTATGTTTATATGTTTTGAAACTAGATTTAATAGGTGTTTGTGCTCAATCTTGTGATCTATCTGTTAGCTAAACCTTGCTATGCTTAGAGTAAAGTATGATTTGCTTTATGTTTGTTTACCCTGCTTAATTAAGCTTAGTTTTATCTGTTAAAGAAATAAAGTAATTCTTTCCTAATTAGCTTAAATAAGTTTTTAATCCTCAACTCTTGAACTAATGGTTTTCAGAATTTATGATCTGAATGAAAAAGGTAGAGAATAATATTCTGAACAACTTTGGTTTAAGTGTCAAAACTTAGTTTGGAGTTTTTGAAACTGTTTTAAAGCTAATTTGGTTTGAATCAAATTAAAGAAAATGGGAAAAGGAAATCAGAACAGAAACAGGTCGAGTACCGCTTTCGGCCCGCTCGGCCTCGACCGTCGCTTGAGAAGGGACGGACCGAGGGTCGAACGAACGACCCCGGGCCAGAGGCTCGATCAGCCACTCGATCGACCCCCCCTCGACTTCGACCCCTCGAAGTGATGAACAGAGGCTCGATTGAACGACCCCCGAGTCGGAGGCTCGATCAGCCAATCGACCCTCCCCTCGACATCGACCCCCACTCCCGCGCGCTCACCCGCACGCACGTGCCGCGCACGCCCGCGCGCACTCACCCAACCGCGGCTGAACCGTACGTCGGCGCCATCTGCCGCGTGGCCGACGATGCCTGACCGCGGATGTTGAACACGCCATCGCCGCCGCTGCGGCCCTGCACCGACATCGCTGTTGCCGATCAGCACTCGCTCTGTCTCAGTTGCGTCCGCACCCGCGCCCGCGTTAACGGCGCTAGGACCGAGTCTGCACCGTTTTTTTCCGCCGTTGACGCTCTGCTTTGCCGCCGCCGCAGACCTGCCAGCCGCACTGCCACGCGCCGCGCCGTCGTTT
Organism: Microstegium vimineum; assembly: GCA_022036555.1. Classification (NCBI taxonomy): domain Eukaryota; kingdom Viridiplantae; phylum Streptophyta; class Magnoliopsida; order Poales; family Poaceae; genus Microstegium; species Microstegium vimineum. The sequence goes on from CM039129.1 coordinate 41,566,100, forward strand.
CGCAGTAACACCGCCGTAGTGCCGAGTCCGATCAGCTCCACGCCTCGTCGCACTCGCAATCAAACGCGAATCCGCGCTAACGGCGCGACGACCAAGTCCTGCTCTGCGCCGCTCACCGCAAACACGCCAGCGCCGCTGCCACCGCCGCACCATCGCATCACGGCCCCACTGGCCGCGCAAAGAGGAGTGCCTATACCTCCTCTACTTCCCACACTCGTCCGCACTCATCCTCACTCGCTCGCGTTGCCTCTGTTCTCGTTGTGCCGAGCGCCAACAGCACCGCAAGCGCCCCCTTCTCAAATACACCACCTCCGGAGCTCCTCTGCTCGATCCATCTCGCACTAGCTTTTGCCTTCGCCCCGCAGACACGCTGCTCGCCTCGCTTTCACCAGCCGAGCACTCCAGTCGCCGGAACGCCTCCGCCGTTCCTTGGCCCCGAGTCGCCACCTCACTGACCAAACGGTGTTCACCCTTCACCGTCTCGTCCCCAACGCCTCCATCTTCGTGGAAGCTTCACCAGAGCTAGCAGAGGTGAGAACACCTTTCCCTAGCTTCAGTTCGACCTGTATCAACACAGCACCGTTGGCCGTGCGCCATTGCCGCCGCCGCGGAGCTTGCACGTGGCCAGGGTTCCACAGAGCCCCTCCGGCTCAACCAACCCTCGAACCGCACTCACCACATCACCACGATGCTCACGCAACCCTGCGCAGAGCCTCGCATCGTCGGTGATCACCTCGCCATGTCGCATCGCCGTGCTGCACCTCCACCGCACGGCGCCGACCACTTTCACGGTCGCAACAGTTCAACGAACACCACCAGTGGATGCGCGTCATCATCCCGAGCCTAGCACACCTAACCCCACCATCGGAGACCTCACCGCCGGCGAGAACGCACCGGTCAACACCGTCCTCTGTTCCCTGCACGTCGACAGATAGACCTCGAGTTGATCGAGGGTCCTGCCTGTCAGTCGCCCCGCACGCCTCTGCGTGTATCGAGCCGGTTTTCGAAATGAATTCCTTTTCTTATTTTCAGTAATGTGTTAATGCTTGTTTAATTTATATCTAGAATTTGGTAAATCCTTAGATGGTGAAATCAATTTTGATAGACTCTTTAAATGTTGATCTTTCTGTTAAAAATATAAAAATGATTTTTGGAGAATGTCTTCAGTGCTAATGTTTAACTAGTTGTTTTCTGCATATATCAAAGTTATTTGTGTTCCTGCTCCATATGGCTAAATAAATGTGTAAGGTTTTTTTATGTTAGCTCTGTTATCCTGTGTAGAAGCTAGGAAAAAGATAGCATGCCTTGTTTCTATGTAAGTTTTATTTATCATCTATTAAAATGTGTTTCTGCTGTTTTTTTAGATTAATTCCTGTGGTAAATATGTGCATATATAAATCATGGAACTTTCCTGATAAATATGTTTTAAGTATAGTTTCTGCTAAGAATAAGTTATAGCATGTTTTACCTTGTTAGCTAGTAGCTCTAGTTCTAAGTGGCTCTGTGGTAATTAATTTGCTAAATGTTTAGAATCTCTTTTGGTGTGCTAAATCTTGTTCAAGCATCATCCCTACACCATCAAGTTACTTATTTATGCATTGTAATCATTTAGGATCCGTGGAGGAACACCAGGAGCCAACAGAGACAGAAGTCCAGGAGGTACAGGAGCTAAACGAGGAGTACCACGAGCTCGACACTAACCTTCCCGAGTGCCCTGACCACCAGCCCTCCACCTTCACTCAAGGCAAGCCCCGGAGCATTCTTAAGCCTCCCAATATTTACAATTAATCTACTTGAGTATTTTATACTGTGATGCATTAGGTGACAGGAGTTGTTTGAATCCCAAATTGATGCATTACCTTCCTTGATTATTGTTTTACCTACCTTGTTACCCTGTTAATAAAAGTAAAAGCAACCGCTTAGCCTGCTTAGAATAAATGGTTACATTTATATTTATGTTTCGTATTATCCCTTGGGGGTAATACTATCACGGTTGGCTATATTTGCTATCGTGGAAAGAACCAATGGTAGTAATGAAATGCGGTCAACTGGAAGGCAAGTGCACCAAGTGGTTTAGACTTGGGGGCAGTCCGTCCATTGGATCGTATAGGTTTGTACACGATGGTGGCCCTCTTACATCTTTGAATGCGCCCTTTCACATAGGGGCCATCGGGAGTGTCGACCCCGAAGCCGAGTAAACACTGTCCGGGCCGACTCTCAGCCTACTGTGAGCACCCTCTAGTTTGTAGATACGACCTGCCCCGTGGTGGCCAACTGATTCCTACAATTGGGTGGACTACTCTGAGATCGCGGCGGTTACCACCTGGACTTTGTTGAGCGGTAACCCAATGCATGGACCCGACGGGGAAAGTGTGGGCGTGTGTTAAAGGTAATCTTGCCAGCTGGTTGTATATCGATTCAAATTGCCGCCCCCACTGGATATGGGGGATTATGCTGAGCTTCACCACGGTACAACTCCATGTGACATCGTAACGGTTCTACTAAAATTTTGATGAAGGAAATTGGATATATGTTATTATATTGTTTGAGTAGATCAAGTGTGTGCTCTAGTACAGGTGCAAACCTAGAAATAATAATAGGATGGAAAATGGCTGTTCTCTAATCTTTAGTTTCATCTTGTTCGCTTTTCCGCAAAAGCAAGTTTACCCAGATCCACATATATAGCCTTGCATACCCTTGGAGTCCTTATTTTCAGTTAGACGGGTAAGTCTAGCTGAGTACATTCTCGTACTCAGGGTTTATCCCGTTTGTTGCAGATGGCCAAGTATACTTCGACTATTGTAAGCACTGTCTCTATCCTTTCGAAGGAGAAGAGGAGTAGGCCTTGGGCAAGGTCTTCTACGAGCTCATCTTTTGCTGTTGTCGGTCATGATCTCATGGGCACCCCTATCTTTTAATAATTTTAGTGTGGAGTAAACTTTGGGTTTGGTTTCAAACAATGTTTTATTCGGCCACAGGTGTTGTCTATAAAGGGGACGTCGAGGTAGAAGAAAGGGATCTTTTTCGGGGGCACTGGATCTCTGGACTTTCAGATGACTCCGCACTTAGACTTCAGCTCTGATCTCCACACTCCATACACCCCATTGCTCGGTCGACCCCTCGAGCAACGAACCGACCGCCTAGGATAGCCCTGCTAGCCTTAGGCATCAGCTCACTCTGAGCATCCCCGTGTAAACCAGCTTGTACCCCCCCTGTACGAGCACTTCGGGTGCGAGATAATACAAGTCATCCTCCCCCGCTGGACGTAGGGCCTTCTCTGCCCGAACCAGGATAAATCTTGTGTCCTTCTTGCATCACATATGGGAGAGGGAGCACGCAATATACAAATTTACTAGTTGGTGGTCTTGACCGCCGGGTCATAACACCGACAGTTGGCGCGCCAGGTAGGGGGAATTGCGTGTCGATCAACTCCGAACTACTCTCTCAGATGGATTCTACGATCCCATCACTTCCATTCACCACCGTCGTCTGGTTTGGCAGTCTAGGGTTCATATCCATGGGCCAGGGCCACTGCATAGTCTTCCCCTCGGTTCGTGGCATGGCCAACAGTAGCTCCGGTACACCGGGGCCAAGAAGGATCAGGCGACGGTCCCTCCGCTTGCGCCTTTGGCCTGCGATCAGGAGGAGGCGCGAGCGGCTCCGACGCGCTCGTCACCGTGCAGATTCTGAGACACCGGATGCCGTTTCCCCGGCCCCAGCTGGCGACACAGTCCCTCCCCTCGGGAGCCTGTTTGACCCATGCTTGCGGGTCGGGGGTGGGCACCTCTCTGAGCATGACTTTGGCTCTACCACATCGTCGCCCTAGGGGGTCCCCGTGGCTTCTCCGACACACTTGACCCTGCCACCACCGCGTGACCCGTTCCCTTACGGGCTCCACAACGGCGCAAGGCTTTGTTCTGCCCTCGCAGGTTTGCAGATACAGACACGTTGCGGGTCTCCAGGGACCCCGCCGTGTGCGAAGATCAACCACGTCACCCCTCCACCGGGCGAGCACCCGAAGCCAAGACGAGCCCCGACCTGGGCATGTTGTGGCAACGCCTGGCGGAGGAGCGCAGGGGGTCTTTTCCCCACTTCTACCACGGCGACCCCGACTCGGACTCCCCCGATGAGGATTACGATCCCACCCGGGAATGCTTCCACCTCGACGGTCAGGCTGACCCCCAGGACGACGTCGACGACACCGCGGCCACGGATGAAGGAGGAGGGGGCAACGCTACACCAGCAAGAGACGCCGACCCCCCGAGTCCTGACAAAGCCGATCCACCCCCAGACGTCCAGATCACGCAAGTCCGAGAGCTGCTCAGTAAGCTCGAGGAGGAGCGCCTGCGACTTCAGCAACTCGAGCACGCTCTCGAGCGAGATCGTGGGCGCCCACAGGGTGGAGTAGCTCGCGAGCGGGCCCGGGAAGTCCACTGACAAATCGTCGAGGAGGGGGCAATCGAACCCCGCGTCTACAACCACGCCAACCAAAATGTCGTTGCAGCCGCAATGCTGCTTCGCGACATGCCGGCGCCATCGACACCCCAAGCACGGCGTATCAGGAACGAAATCCAAGGGCTTCTCCAAACTGCGGCCGTGCAGCAGGTGGAAAGCTCGGCCTCGAGGCGTCGAGGGGCCGCCTCCGAGCGTCAGGAAGTACCCCCTCGACAAAATCAAGAGGTATCCGTCCACCAGGACAGAGCGCCCCAAGGCCAAGTAGAGCGACGACCAGTTCACGAACGCCTCGTCGATGATCGACCACCACGAGTCAACAATCGATGCCGGTACGGTGACGCCGAGGCTCGAGGTTACAACACTCACCGAGGTGGGTGCTACGACAGCGACGAAGATCGATGTCGGTCTCCGGAGCCACCGGGGCCCCGAGTCTTCGGCAGAACCATCCGACGAACGGCCTTGCCTGTCCGTTTCCGTCCACCCACTAGCCTGGTCAAGTACAACGGCGAAACCAAGCCAGAGCTCTGGCTTGCCGATTTCAGGCTGGCATGTCAGCTAGGAGGAGCCGACAATGACCACGTCATCATCCAGCAACTCCCACTCTTCCTCTCCGATACCGCCCGTAGATGGCTCGAGGAGCTACCCCCAGACTTGATCCAAGACTGGCCTGACCTGGTCAGGATCTTCGAGGGAAACTTCAAAGGCACCTATGAGCGGCCAGGCAACCCCTGAGATCTCCGCAGCTGCAAGCAGAAGCCAGGGGAGACCCTCCGCGCCTTCACCCGATGGTTCTCGAGGCAGCGTACGGCGCTAACCCACATCTCTGACCACGAGGTCATCACGGCGTTCATCGCCGGAATGACCTGCAAGGAGTTAGTACGGGAGCTGGGACGGAACACCCCCAAGACCGCCAACGAGCTTATGGACATCATTGCCAACTACGCAGCCGGCGAGGAAGCCGTTGGCGCGTTCTTCCAGATACCTCCGGACAAGGGGAAGGGCGAGGCAGACGAGCCCGGGGGCTCGGACAATGGGCCCAAGAAGAACAATGGGCCCAGAAGAACAACAACAACAACAACGGCAACGGCGGCAAGAAGAAGAAAAAGAAGAACCAGCCGGGCCGACACAACGTCGAGCCCGACGATCTTGTCGTTGCAGTAGACAAGAAGAAGCCTCGAGGGCCCCCTCCCGATGGGGGCGTCTTCGACAAGATGCTGAAGGAGCCCTGTCCCTATCATATGAGACCGACCAACCATCGTCTCGAGGACTGTCACATGCTTAGGAAGCACTTCATCCCTCCCAGCTTCAAGAAGGACGACGACAAGGAAGAGCCACCCTACGACCTCCACGTCAAGGGCGATGCCAAGAAAGGGGGCTTCCTCGAAATTCACGACTGCTACATGATCTACGGGGGACCCTCGACTGACTCAGCACGCGCCAGCGCAAGAGGGAGCGTCGAGAGGTCTTCTCCGTTCGAGCCCAGGCTCCTCAATAGCTCGACTAGTCACACACGCCAATCACCTTCGACCAGGACGACCACCCCGAGCACGACCCCAACGCGGGGGTCTACCCGCTCGTTGTCGACCCGATCATCCTCAACACCCGCCTGACAAAGGTACTTATGGATGGGGGAAGCAGCCTGAACATCGTCTATGCTGAGACCCTCGACCTCCTGGGGATCCCGAGGACCATGCTCCTGCCCAGCGCGGGGGGATTCCACGGGATCGTTCCAGGAATGAAGGCACTCCCGATCGGCCGCGTCAAGCTACCCGTTTGTTTCGGCGTCCCCTCGAACTTCCAAAAGGAAGAGCTCACCTTCGAGGTGGTTGCGTTCCGAGGCATCTACCATGCCATCATCAGTCGACCGGGGTACGCCAAGTTCATGGCCATCCCGAACTATGCCTACCTCAAGTTGAAGATGCCAGGGCCCACCGGGGTCATCACCGTCGGCACCTCCTACGAGCACGCATATGACTGCGACGTCGAGTGCGTGGAAAGCGCCGAAGCTATCGAAGAGTCGGCCATCTTCGTGGCCCTCGATGACTTGTCCAGGGAGATCCCCGACCCCAAGCGACACGCCGGCAACTTCAAACCGGCGGAAGACACCAAGACCATCCCGCTCGACCCCGGCCACGCGGATGGGAAGGTGCTGACGATCAGCGCCGCCCTCGAGCCCAAATAGGAAGCCGTGCTCGTCGACTTTCTCCGTGCGAACGCCGACGTGTTTGCATGGAGCCCCTCGGATATGCCGGGCATTCCGAGGGAGGTCGCCGAGCACTCCTTGGACATCCGAGCCGGGTCCAAACCGGTGAAGCAACGGCTGCGCCGTTTCGACGAGGAGAAGTGCAGGATCATCGGGGAGGAGGTCGATAAGCTTTTGAAGGCCGGGTTCATCAAGGAGGTACATCATCCCGAGTGGTTAGCAAATCCCGTACTTGTTAAGAAAAAAAATGGGAAGGATAGGATGTGTGTAGACTACACTAGTTTAAATAAAACATGTCCCAAGGTTCCTTTCCCACTACCACGTATCGACCAAATAGTAGATTCCACTGCGGGATGTAAAACTCTTTGCTTCCTGGACGCGTATTCTGGCTACCACCAAATAAAGATGAAGGAATCCGATCAGCTCGCGACTTCCTTCATCACCCCCTTTGGCATGTTTTGCTACCTCACCATGCCCTTCGGTTTGCGAAACGCCGGGGCCACCTACCAGCGATGCATGCTGCACGTCTTTGGGAAACACATAGGGCCAACCGTCGAAGCCTACGTCGATGACATCGTGGTCAAGTCCAAAACAGTCGGAAACCTGGTCGGAGATCTCGAAATCGCGTTTGGGTGCCTCCGGGCGAATCACATAAAACTAAACCCTGAGAAGTGTGTCTTCGGGGTTCCCCGAGGCATGCTCTTGGGGTACATAGTTTCCCAACGCGGGATCGAGGCCAATCCCGAGAAGGTGACTGCAATCACAAGGATGGGCCCGATCAACGACCTCAAGAGCATACAAAGGGTTACGGGGTGCCTCGCCGCCCTCAGCTGGTTCATCTCGAGGCTCGGAGAGAAGGCACTACCCCTTTACCGCCTCCTGAAGAAAACGGAACACTTTGCGTGGACCGCCGAGGCCGAGGAATCACTCTCCAAGCTCAAAGCCCTGCTCACCTCATCACCGGTCTTGGTACCCCCGAGTCCGGCCGAGCCCCTCTTGCTCTATGTCGTGGCAACTACCCAGGTAGTCAGCGCCGCCGTAGTGGTCGAGAGGGCGGAAGAAGGACACGCCCTGCCGGTTCAGAGGCCTGTCTACTTCGTGAGCGAGATACTTTCCGAGACCAAGACGAGGTACCCCCACATCCAGAAGCTGTTGTACGCGATCGTCCTCACTCGGCGCAAGCTCCAACACTATTTCATGGGCCACCCGGTTACCGTGGTCTCATCTTTCCCCCTCAGGGAGATAGTCTAGAACCGGGAGGCATCTGGAAGAATCGCCAAGTGGTCAGTCGAGCTCACGGGGGAAACCCTCTCCTACGCCCCTCAGAAGGCCATCAAGTCTCAGGTATTGGCAGATTTCGTTGCAGAATGGACCGACACCCAACTACCCCCGACGCAAGTTCAGACCGAGCTCTGGACCATGTACTTCGACGGATCGTTGATGAAGACGGGGGCAGGCGCCGGATTGCTGTTCATATCACCCTGAGGGGTCCACATGCGTTATGTCATCCGTCTCCACTTCCCCGCCTCCAACAACATAGCCGAGTACGAGGCCCTCGTCAACGGCTTGCGCATCGCCATCGAGCTCGGGGTTCGACGCCTCGATGTACAGGGAGACTCGTAGTTGGTGATCGACCAAGTGATGAAAGACTCGAGCTGCCACGACCCCAAGATGGAAGCCTACTGCAAAGAGGTCCGAAAGCTTGAGGACAAATTCTACGGTCTCGAGCTCAACCATACTGCCCGCCGGTACAACGAAGCTGCCGATGAGCTGGCCAAAATCGCGTCTACTCGAGGTACGGTTCCTCCCGATGTCTTCTCGAGGGACCTTCACAAGCCATCCGTCGGCCTAGGCTCGGGGGCTCCCGCCCTCGAGCAAGGGGTCGATCCACCCCCCTCGACTGATCCCCCCTCGAGCGGGGAAGAAGTCATGGAGATTGACGGGGCTGCCACAGCGCCAACCCCCCCGACGGATTGGCGCGCGCCCTACCTCGAGTATCTGACACGGGGCGAGCTCCCAGAGGACCGCACGGAGGCCCGCCGTATAGCCCGACGCGCCAAAACCTACGTCTTGTACGGGGATGGCCGCGAGCTGTATCGACGTAGCCCTTCCGGGATCCTTCAACGCTGCCTCACCCTCGAGGAGGGGAGGGCATTGCTGAAGGATCTACACTCGGGGGCTTGTGGCCACCACACGGCGCCGAGAACACTGGTAGGAAGCGCCTTCCGACAAGGCTTCTACTGGCCGACAGCCGTCACCGATGCCACCAAACTCGTCCGATCTTGCAAGGGATGCCAATTCTACGCCAGGCAGACCCACCTACTCGCCCAACCTCTTCAGATGATACCTATAACCTGGCCGTTCGTAGTATGGGGGCTCGACATGGTCGGCGCCCTAAAAAGAACCAAGGGTGGCCACACCCACCTCCTCGTGGCTATAGACAAGTTCTCGAAGTGGATCGAGGCTCGACCCATCGCCAACATCCAGTCTCGACATGCTGTGCTATTCTTCACCGACATCATCCACCGCTTCGGGGTCCCCAACGTCATCATCACCGACAACGGCACCCAGTTCACCGGCCAAAAGTTCCTGGACTTCTGTGACCATCACCACATCAGGGTGAATTGGTCTGCGGTTGCCCACCCTCGAACTAACGGCCAGGTCGAGCGCGCCAACGGTATGGTTTTGCAGGGCCTCAAGCCAAGGATCTTCGACCGGCTGAACAGACACGGCAAGAGATGGGTCGATGAGCTGCCCGCTGTTCTATGGAGTCTCCGAACGACACCAAGTTGAGCCACGGGGTTCTCTCCGTTCTTCTTGGTCTATGGGTCCGAGGCCGTCCTCCCCAACGACCTCGAATACGGGTCCCCTCGACTAAAAGCCTACAACGAGCAAGCCAAAAACGGAGATTTTGATACCTCACGTACAATATTTTTAAATAATTGAAATATATTTTGAATTTATAAAATAAACTTAACAAGATTTAATTATGAATTTTGTGCACATTAAAAATGTAGGAAAATAAAAATATTTTTTTCATCAAATTAAAAATTATTAAGGTAGCAACATGTTTATGCATACATGCCGGTGCATTGCCTTTTTTTTCTTTGAGTGGTCTTTGTTAAAATTCAAAAGTGAATTAAAAAGAAAGGTTTGAAAAATACTTATGGAAAATCAAAACAAAATGAAAAGAAGAAATGAATCCCATCTCCTTTCTGCCTACCCTTTCGCCCTAGCGAGCAAACCGCGCGGCCCAGAATCTTTCTCCTTCAGCTTTCTCTCCCGCATGGGCCTGCCCACCTTGGCCCACGCACGCGGCTCCCCTCCTTTACCCGCTCGGCCTAACCCAACACCAAGCCCGAGCTTCCCTCTCCTCTTCCTCTTGGCCGGCTGACGCCCTAGCCCAACTCCCTCTCCTCTCTCTCTCCCACTGGCAGCCCGACCCTGCTAGTCAGCCTTCTCCCTCCTCCCTTTCTTCTAGAATCCTACTATCTAACAATCTAGTTGTTAAATATTATTTAGCGCCCCACTTTAATATTTTATTTTCGTGAGCTCAGCAGTAATAAAAATTTATACGTGAGTAATAAATTATTACTGATGGGCTCATCAGAATACATCAGAATTTCAACAGTCATTCTACTAAATACTGTACATATATATAGAGAAAGAGAGTTTCATAGTTTATTTATGTGTAATGCTCAAAACTAAATTATAGGTACGCGTATACATATCTTAGCAGCGAAGAATATACATTTAAAAACCTAATATAATTATAATTAAAACCAAAATCAATAATAAATTAAAATGAAAACAAAACAACGTCAACCCCGTGGCCCAGCCTGACGCACCTTTTAGTTCCGGTTGGTATCAGACTTTAGTTCTGGAAATCAAGACTAAAGTGGAACATTTAATCCCGAATTCTTAGCCCTAGCTACGGAACCATGACTAAATGCACTTTAGGCCGGGACTAAAAGCTAGTCATGCACCAGTGAATCGGTGCCAAACCATAAAACTGAGAAACTTTTCTGGTTTCTTATATAGGAAGGTGAAAACGGCTGGAGGACAGTTTCGCATGGATTCTCTCCTATTTCTTTTCTTTCTCTTATGTGCTAGTAATTAGATTTTTTTAGTTCTAATCCATTTTTATTGTAAAAAAATAAAATGGGTTATATTTGAGTTGTACTTCGCTCAAAAAAAGATTTGTTTTTATGAAACATATTTTATTTATATGATTTTTTAAGAAAACAAATATTTTTCTTATGAATCAGAATTCAATCTACTAGTCAAGCGGTTTCATGAAGTGATTCTGATTCATCACCTGAAATATTTCTTTAGAAAATCTGGATCCGGAACATTTATGAGAATCTGGATTTCTACCGGCCGTCCCAGTTTCCTGACCCGGGGCTTTGCCGCCTAAGGATGGGGAGCTTTAGTTTTGGATTGTAGTCTCGGTTCGGAAAATAGGGATGAAGTAGTTTCTCAACCGGGACTAGTGCTCAGTCCTGCTCTAGTGTTTTTTTCCTTCTTAATTCAATGATACAAACAAACTAATTAAGCAGTGTGTACACATAGAATAAAATACATAGCTCAAAGAAGAAGGATTGAAATATATATGTAGGCCATTACAATGCAATTACGCAGATAATGACCAACTCGATCATAAAAAATACACATGAGCTAGATAATCGATGACTCTAGCTTTAATTTATTTGTCAAATATATATAAGAACCTTGATGAATGGAATGATATGATCGTGAACCCTGCACGCCACCGGAGTCGTTGATCGGCATCCCGAGTCACGACGCGGGAAGAAGCTACGCGTGGCGCGGGAACAAGAAGCGCGCGGGAAGAAGCTTCATGACGTGGGAAGAAGTGGCGACGCCGAGCGAAAGTGTGATGCGCGCAATTTTCCGCCCGCGCATACATGCGCGCAGTCGAGGCCGATTTGCCAATTTGGTAAAAATGCCAAACCCTATTGGCAAACTATATTTTGCCAAAATTCTCAAGATGCCAAACCCTTTTTTCCAAACTGTTGGAGTTGGTGCATTTCCCCTGCTCAAGTGACAGATAGCGCTATTTGAATAAGTAGAGGTTCGTTGCTGAATTAAACAGCCTTTTCATTCTTAATTCAATCGAACAAACAAACAAACAAGTAGGTAGTGTGTACATATATAGAATAAAAATACATAGCTCAAAGAAGAAAAATACATAGCTCAAAGAAGAAGGATTGGAATATATATATGTAGGCACATTACAATGCAATTACACAGATGCATGATGACCAACAGTCTCGATCATAAAAAATACATATGGGCTAGATGATCGATGACTCTAGCTTTAATTTATTTGTCGAACATATTGTGAGAACCCGTATTTTTAACAAATAACTAACCATAGGTAAATGAACAATAATTTTCTCTTCATTACAACAAGCTGGTAATTTGATACACAAATCATATGAATTCTTGGAATTAATTATGTACATATGCATATCAGTATAGCTTCACAAAATAACACCAAACCTTCCTCTCTCTGTCCCTCACATCTAGTTACAATATAGTAGTACACTTCACTGCAGCTACTATTACCATACCTTCTAGAAGATGACCAACCAATCCAGTGGCACCATCTAGGCAAACACACCATACCGACGGTACAGCCTTGACCATGCTAGGGAGTGAGATAGTAAATATCTGCCGCAGCCTGCAGTGGGGGATGGAGAAGAGTAGTAGTAGTATAGTATAAGAATCCAGTGGGAGTAAAAATAGCATAACCCATCAGAGTAGTAACAAATCCTCCACTCAAGATTGAGGCCTATCAAGAAATACCCAGCCCAATCCTTTTCTGAAAAAAAATCAGCAACTCTACACACTTAATACCCAGGAGGAGCAACGTGGGGTGAGAGAAAGGGAGCTGACCAGATAGGAGAAGTGCCCAAGTGGGGATCAAACAAATCGGGAAGCACCTTTGAAGTAACCTCGTCAAGATTAAGGTGAGACTCACATGCACGATCTAAAGAAAATATTTCCTTCTCATTTTACATAGAGCACGGAACATCCCAAGTGGGAGAAATTGACTATTTTACCATAGCACAATAAATAGATACAGTAATATGTTGCAAGAGAAATATGAGCTAACTATTACTGGAACAAGAACTAGCTTTCTATTTCAGTACAAGCACACACATAATACTTGAGTCTTGGCTAAAATCTAACACAATAACCTGCACATCTTGAGCTCTCAGGCTTTGTACCTTTGAGTTACAGAGCTACTAGCTAGGTTTAAAAAAAAGAAAAGAAAAGGAAGATGTGGGAGAGGACTCACTGTCAGGTTGGGGAAAGGGATTGCCGGGGGCCAAATCCCTACACCCCCGACCAGGCCACCACACAGCAGCACCACGGGCTCCTTGGCCTCTACCTGGGCGCCATGATTGCCGAGCTTGACACCCCGGTGGAGCACGCCGGCCCCAACCTGCACGCATCAGGGAGAGGGGGAAATCGAAGTGGGGAAATAGATAGATAGAATCTAGAACTCTTGGGGACTTGATTTAGTGTGCTAATCACTGAGAGGCTCCAGCCATGGGGGTGGATTTGGAGCAGCTAGCACGAGCGCCATGGTTACAGAAAAGGGGTAAGAGAGCAGAGGAAGCTGAGTGGAGAGGGAGAGCAGAGTCACGGAGAGGAGAACGTGTGTAACTGGTTGGTCTGTCGACCTCCAGGTACTTCAGTGTTCGTACTAGTACTGCTACCGGTGCTAGTAGAGAAGGGTGTTTTGTTTTCTTTGTTTTATTTTGTTATTAGTCCTAATGCTTAACTCACGTGTGCACAAGGAAAGGGAAAGATTAGGGGTATAAACTAATCTAGTGGCAGGCTTAGTTTACATGGACCAATATATTTTCTATAAATTATAACAAAACTAAAATTTGAGACTAATAAGGAAGTATCTTGACTATAGGATAAGACACACGGCCACACATATATACTGTATAAATTCAAGTGTAATTGTTTTGCTAAACACCAATATATAAATATTATAATGACAGGAAGCGAGCTAAAATATTGAAGGACGTCTGGAGTATACAAAAGTATTTCGGGTGACATTTCAAGGAACAGGCAAGTCATGTAGATGACACACTGATTTTTATAAAATAAATCTATTTTCGAAATACTTGCATCAAAAATTATTTTCTAAATTAATTGTCTACGAACAATTGATGAAGACTTCACCGGCTTAGATATAACCATGTCAACCACTTATATACCAAAGGTGAAACCATTCTATATGAGTATTATGATTGATATGTTTGATGAATTGGTGTTGCACCATAAAGTATGTATATTGTCATTTTCAGAATTGCTTACATAGATTAAGGGAAGGTTCGATTGGATATAGAAAGCATGGATGGTTAATGAAGTTGATTGGGGACCAGATCCAAGTGTTCCTAACGTCCTCCACCAGACCACCACGTCACTCTGAATCCAAGGAAACAAAGAGTCCAAGTCCAACACGTTTTGGAAAGTTTAATTCGGACTGCAGAAGAGTTCCAACTTGCGATGGTTGCCACGACTTCATACGGACTCCGATTGGGACGTTTTAGGACTTTTTGGAAAGCTTATCAAGTCTACTTTCCAATGGGTCCTTACTCGTACCTATATCTAACCAGATGCGACCACAGTCAATGATTTAATGCCGAGACCTTTTCTGCCAACGGTGCCGCGTCACCTTATTTTGGGCATATGACCCATGTATCAATTTGAGTCCATTAGGGACTCATCCTAGGGTTGTAGGACGACCCCAACACCCTTTGGTCGTCCTCTCCCTCCTTATATTTCCCTAGAGCCGCCACAAACAGATTGAGATTTGTTTAGATGAAAGTTTAGATGCTGTTACTTCCTTGTAGACGCGTGTGTCGACTAGACCATCCGTTCTACTTGATTCGGAACCCCACCTTCAGGTGTATCATATCTGAACCTTCATCTCTTATTTGCATTTGAGTGCTTGTTCTACTTGTTCTTGCTTGTTCTTCGATTGCTTGCAGGAATAACCCTAGTGGTTTGGTTGGTTGTGATCCACAAGATCGTGAGCAACCGCTGGAATTGGTGTATCGATCGCTAAGGCGCAGCGTCCTTGGATGGTTGTAGTCGGATCGTGAACGTCTCTCAAGTCAAATCGTAGTTATCAATCTCCACCGAAAGATCGGGACACCCATACACTCATCAACAATGATGATGATAGATGATGATTAATTGATGATAATTGATTATTCGGTGTAGAGAGAGTTCATGGAATGCGATGATGGAATTGGTTGGGTCGATCTCTCTCTACATCCGACTATGAATATATATAGGGATTAACCCCCTATCACTCATTATGTGTGCCGTATGAAACTGTGTCGGCCATGAATTCGTTTGTGACGAGCCGGGTCCGGTACCCATGAATGTTATTATATACTCCCTATGATAAGTGTGGAGAGGGTTGGGTGATGAAATCCCCAATCAGGTGTCGATGAAGTACACCCAGGCGGATATATTACCACACGTGAGTAGATGTGGATGTATATAATATACGGAAGTGGGGAAAGTCCCGGTATCTTGATCATGAGTCACACCAAAGGAAGTGTGATGGAAAATTGATCAAGGTAATCATGGGTAAAGTGATACAAACCTGCGTAGGGTTAAACCGTAAATTCACGTCATGTCTCCTGGATTGGAGGTTACGGGAGCCTATAGGAGGCTCTATCTCGCTTATGGGTGATAGTAGATTTATTAATTGATTTTCTAAAATATTCAACTTTTAGATAAATGATCTATGATGGAGAATGAATATGACTGATGGATAGGAATGCATTTCATTGATACTAGATATATACTTGTTGAGTACTTTGTACTCACCCTTGCTATTAACCCCCCTTTAGATGAAAAAGGCAACTTGTGATGATACAATGTACCCGATGGACGATCTACAGGGGAAATACAATTTACACCTAATGGTATTGCGTGGTGGAGATGTTATTCTATTTGTTTTAGGTAATATTTATTAGCTACCTTTTATTGTAATATAACAAAAATTGTAAAGTCCTAACTATCGTTCTGTTGCACCACTTTGATTAGGGTCATTATTCGACAAGGCGTTGCTTTATCGAGTAATAATCCTTAAGCTGACATTTTTACCTAGGTAGTGAAAATGCGGGGCGTTACACACGCTAGCTAGCCCCTTTCTTCCATGGAAACATGTATTAAATTTGAATATGCATACTTATTTATTCTAATAAAATAATAGTTAAACTACATGATTTCAAAATCAAGTTTAAAAAAAATTAAATTTGAAATAGTCGATTCAATATACACATATAATATGTGTGATGTTTTCAGCGAAATATTAATAGATTAATATAGTTTTTATATTAGAGCTTGCAGCAATCAAACAAAATGTCACTAAATTAATATATAACATAGAAATTTTTATTAAATACTAAAGTTACAAACATATTTTTACCAAATTCTAAAGTTACAAATAAAATTATGTTACATGTCACGTATCCACTCACACACATGCTAACACAAGCACACACATGAAAATCATATTGCACATAAAACTTTAATGTGTCACGCTAAGATATTTGCATGCACATGTTAAAAATCGTGTCACCTCTCACCTAAAATACATACACTCTAAAATTTTGAATGCAAATCAAAATATATCAAGTGCAAAGTTATCAAATAGAAAAGGTTTACCATATCAATCCGAGATCAAATCTAGAAAAAAGATTTTTTATATTCAAAACTTTCCTTATTTATTCTATTTTATAAAATAAAAAATTAATAAATATACATTTCATCTATTACCTACTGAGAGGTAATAGTTCATGGTAACCGTCAGATCAAAAATCAATGAACGGCTCATAGTTATTTATATATACCATAGCAAAATCTCACATATATTGAATATTGTTATAGTTGGATTAGAGGATCGACATGATTAAATATGGCCAGAATTCCTCTCCACTCCACCAAGTCTAGTACTACTGTGGGAGAGACAAAGAAAGGAAACATGTCGTTCACTTGCGGACCAGGACGAGAGCAAAGCTGATGTGCTAAACGTTTTAGATCATGATCGCGACACAAGACTATGCTAGAGAACCACATATATAGAGCCTATCAGCTAACATCAGAACTCACGTCCATTCGAATTAGGGTTTTGACTCTTTTCGCTGATGTGCCGCCGTCTAATCTCTATCTTGAGCGTCTGCCTGCACCGATGATCGGTGGAATAGGTCCCCGGAACCCCTCGTCCTTGCGATCCAGCACTAGAAGTACACCACAACCCTTAATCAGCGACTGCCTTGAGTTGTTGAAAGGGGTGTACAACGATAGACAGTTTGTCGCCAAAAGTTATAGCAACGGCCCCCAACAGTTGCTATTGAAGCCGTCGTTGCATGTATACATCGACGAACATGATATTTAGTGACGAATAGTTCGACGGTCCAACTTTTAGGAACAGACTGAATTTTTAGATCTCGAAAAGTTATAAAACTTTGTAGTTTATTTTTTGTATTTGAATTCATTTAGCTGCTCAAACAATCAATTTATAATTGATTTAGTATAATATGTGGGAACTAAAACGGACTCTAGACAGAATTGACTTATGACTGGAGTGGTAGAGTAGATTACCACGAGATTGTGGGTTCGAATCCCCGCGACTGCGTAGCACGTGATTTTATGCGAAAAGATGTGTGACTTACGACTTCGACGGAGACGGACGGGTATCTCACTAGTCAGCCTCTTCTACAATTTAATTCTTTTTTTCTATTTTAAAAACCCGATTATATTTACACTTTTATGGACACCATTTCCACAGACGGTTTTCTTAACTGAACCTCCTGTCTACAATTTAATTCCTTTTTTCTATTTTAAAAACATGATTTACACTTTTCTGGACACCATTTCCACATGCGGTTTTCTTAACTGAACCTTCCATGGAAATCGATTTCCACATGCGGTTTCTCAAGTGACCGCCTCTATTGTGGGTCGATTTCTACTGGCCTCCAGCGCTGGCGGTTCTGAAAACGCCAGCAAAAATGGGTTCTCAACTGCCTCTATGCTACGTGTGTATACTAGTGAGTGCTAAGATTCTTGAAAATTGTTTTGAAAATTGCTAACACATGCTCAAGTGATGGACACATGATGGTGTTGGCACATGGAAAAAAAGAGCAAAGATTGCGTCGCTTGAAAATGGAAGAAGAACGGGCATAAGACCAATTCGGTCTAGGTCCTAAGGTCTAAATAATTAGGCGCAAGATAGAGAGTACGGAAAATACGTCATATTGCTAGACGAGGCATATAGGATACGTGTCGGACCAGTCTGACGGTGGTGCGGTGTGGCTCAGAGTAGAGCAAAATAGGGCATTGGACCGGACGGTGTAGCACTGTTCATCAGTCGAAGAAATCAGCGCGGACACATTTGGTGATATTTTTTACACTTTAGAGAAGCGTCGAACCTTGGCGAGTTGGCGTTGGTCTGATGGCCATGTGTCGTCGGACCATTATAGTTCGACCAAAATTGGTGTTCTGGACCCTTATCAAACCGTTCTATATTCGTCCGACGGTTGAGTCAGACTGAGCCTGACGAGGTTGTCAGTGAGCGCCACAGATAGCTGTTGGACGTTCGAAT
The DNA here is from genome assembly GCA_022036555.1 of Microstegium vimineum. Taxonomy (NCBI): domain Eukaryota; kingdom Viridiplantae; phylum Streptophyta; class Magnoliopsida; order Poales; family Poaceae; genus Microstegium; species Microstegium vimineum. Next base: position 41,584,429 of record CM039129.1, read on the forward strand.
GGGACACATGGCGGTAGCTGAAGGCGTTGTATAGGTCCGATGGTCCCATGGCAAGGGTCTCACGATCTACTATAACACCTGACGGTTAGTTGGCTCCTTGGTCTATTTAAGGTGGTTGGTCGACTTAGGCCCACTCTCTTTAGTCTCTTGGCCATTTTTACAACTCATACAACTTTGTGAGTCTAGCCATTCTCATCTCACTCATCTCTATTGATTTGTTCATAGTTTGGTGAGATTTGAGAGCTTTCAAACAAGTGTATTTGCTTTAATAAATTGCATCTAGTGGCACTTGTGATTGTGTGAGCTGTGGATTTTCTTATTACTCTTGGTGTTTAGCATCGTTGAGTAGTGGCTTTGGTGACTGTTACTGTGGCTCTGATCGTGGTGATTGTGACGGGTTGTTGTGTCTATTCCCCGCGGGAGATCGCGAAAGATAACTCTTGGATTGCTCATGCCTCATGGATCCTCTCTTGTGTTGTCTCTTACGGCGCCCAAGTGGTGGTCTAGGAGTGTGATGCCTATTAGCGCATGGGCACCTAGTGAGTGTATCGCCACAATATGGACGAGTAGGTTGCCGACAAGCAACCGAATCACGAGTTTAAATCTTGTGTCTCATTTGTCCAATTGATATTCTATAGTAACACTTGCATAGTTCATTATGCTCTGTCACTTGTTCTTCATATATACCCCTCCTATACTTGTGTAGAGTTTGTGTGCATGCTTGGGTATCTAATTGTGTGTGTAGCTGGTTGTAATTAGTTATTTATCTTGTTGCTATCTCTCTTGTGCAGTCTAGTTGCTATAGAGCTTGTTTGTGTGATAAACAACCTAAGATTAGCAACTAGTATGTGGTAGGCCGGTGGATTGCTGTTGATTGCATTAGAACCATATTGTTGTCTAGCCTTCTGCTCTAGCATTGTTGTAGAAAAATTTAATTGGACTATTCACTCTTTTTTTAGAGTTAAAGGGAGAAAAGCCCCAGCCTTATATTGGATAAAAGACCAGCAGAAAACGGTTTACAGCATAGGTTCAAACAGTTTAACCACCCAGTACCCGCCGGTAACTAGGGAAGAGAAAAACGAACCAAACTGTTGGCTTAGCAACTAACAAACAAGAACAACCAGACTAAGACATATCTAAGAGACAAAAGACAACGTTCCGAGGAACAGACGATCCGAGTCGCCCTCCAGCAACAACTTTTTATTCTAGGCTTTTATCTTCAAGAACTTGTTGGTCATCATGTCAGTTCCCAGGAGCATCCCATCACCTTCATTTTTGCCCTTCAATAGGTTGGCACCCAAGGTAGCCAAAAGCACCTCCTTTGCTGCTCCCTTGAGATTGTTGATGAAAGCCACCAGCTGATCTCTCCTTTCTTGAGGGCACAATATTACCCAATTCTGAAGAACTGCACAGATTCTGTGCAAGAGCATTTCCATACTCTGACAGCTCGCATTCTGAAAACAAAGTTCATTCCCGAGTTTCCAAAGACACCAAAGGATAGCAGAAGTGATCATATTCAACACCAAATATTTCTTATTACTTAACCAAAAGGTACCTAAGTCCACTATATTACTAATATCCCTAGTGTTCAAAATAGAAGAACAAAGGTACCAACAGCGTTTTGCAACCACACACTCAAAAAAGAGGTGTTGAACTGTTTCTTTTGTTAAGAAAAACAAGCAATTTTGATCATCTAACTTCCTTCTTTTGGCTAGATTATCACTAGTGAGAGTTCTGTTATTAATAACAAGCCAAAGAAAGAAGTGACCTCCAAGGGGAACCTTAAGATTCCAAATAGCCGAAACATGAACTGGCTAGATACCTCTAAAGTTAATTACTCTATATACATGGATTGAGAAGAATAGATCCCTTTAGAAGTGAACTGCCAAATCATAGTGTCCTCTTCTTCAGTAAACTAGATAGTCGAGGCTAACTCTAAAATCTCCAGCCAAGATCTATAAAGATCATCAGAAATGGTTCTCCTAAAAGAGCATTTAAGGATGCTACCCTCCCAAAGATCTGAGATAGTTTTGTTCTTCTCTACAACAATCCTATACAGAGGCCAAAATTGAATTGCTAAGCTTGAAGATCCAAGCCAAAAGTCATCCCAAAACCTGATTTTCTTGCCATTTCCCACCTTCCACTTATAGCCCATTTTGGCAGCTTGGACTGCCCACATGAAGCCCTTAAAGAAACTAGAGACTCCACCCGTTCTAGCATGAAAAATGTTTGGATTTTTGGTGTCATATTTAAAGTCTAACAACTCTTTCCAGAGCTTATCCTTATCATTGTTGTATCTTCTTAACCAAGAAGCTAAAAGACTAATGCTAAGATCCCTAAGATTTGGGATGCCTAACCCTCCGAATTGTTTACACATAGAAACTACCTCCCAATTGGCTAAGTGGTATTTGTGATTATTCTCACTATCGTTCCAGAGACAATTTCCCATATGGGAATTGAGGATTTTTAAAGTCCACTTTGGGAATTTAAGAAAGGACAAAAGATAGACATGAATACTAGCCAAACAAGTTTTAATTAACATGACCCTAGCAGCCAGGGAAAGAAGTTTACACCTCCACCCCACAATCTTTTTAAGCATTTTGTCAACTAGGGGTTGAATATCACTTCTAGACAACTTGTCATAGTGTAAACAGACTCCTAGGTATTTTAGAGGAAAGGAACCTACAGGGCAACAGATAATATGCCCCAGATCATGAGTAACATAAGGTTCTACATTAATAGGGACTAGCTCACTTTTATGAAAGTTCATTCTCGTCATTTAGGAACTTTCATCGTCTTTGTCTAAAACCACATATAAAAATTGGTTTTCGAAACGGCTCATGTCTAGAAATCCATTTTTTTTATTCAAGTCTAGAAATCCACTTTTAGAAATTCTCAGTTTTAATCTCTATTGTCCGCTCCGATCCTATATAGTATATATAGAACACACCACCGCCCCCTCCCTCACTCAATTGGGGCAGCAACGGTCACCGGCAGCGGGACGCCATGAGCCGCGAAGCTGTAGAACAAGATCGCGGGCTTCGGCCTCAAGGCTGGGCCTGAAGGGAGGGAGGGAAGGGACAGGCCAAGAACCTTCGGGCCACAACAGAGAGAAACAGGGAGAGGATGGGGGAGTTGGGCTGGCATTGGGCGAGAAGGCCCAACCAGGTAGAGAGAAGGAGAAGGATCTTTTCTTTTTTCTTAAACAAAATTTCAAAGGCATTTACAAATAGATTTTGAATTCATTTTTTGTTTTTGGTTAAATTTTAATTTGATGAAAATTTTTATTTCCTAGAGTTTCATGAGTACCGAAAATTTCTCTCTTTTTTTCATCTCTATTTTCAAAAGATCATCATCAAAATTTTAAGGTGTTACACGCGGACTGGACCGGCCGTGGCAGAGCAGCTGGGGAGGCTGTCCGTCGATTGAGAGCTGGGATTCATCCGATGACGATGGATCTGAGCCGGCGTCTCGATCGACGCCGGGCTGCTGTGTAGCAAGCAGGCGGCGGAGCATCTTTCGTGGGGCTGTGGCACGGTGGTGGATCTGGGCGGCGTAGGGGCAGCCGGGCAGGCTCCGATCCATATCAAACAGAAACAGACATTAGGAGGAACAGAATCTTACATTTCCATTTTTTCCATATATATTAATTTCAGTACTTCACAAGATTCAATATGTACGTACGTATAAGGTCTTAATTTGATTCATCATATATATAGACTAGCAAAATCTCACAAGATGCATATGTTGTTTACATACATCAAGCAATTTCTGTACAAAAAGCTGCGACTTTCGGCCCCTCCGATATGATGATCCGGGGAGCGCGACAGTACGTGCTGAGTAGTGCGGCGCCGGACGTCCGGGCGCCTTTCGTTTTTTGGGGGCGTGGCGGCGCCGCACAAGCATTGGAACAATAATATTTCATGGCTCCACGTCCGTTGTGCGCTCCGCTGCTGCTTTTGAAGAAGTATCAACACATGTTATCGGTAGTGGCATCGTACAACTTTGGGTAAGTATGAGTTTGGGTAGTGGCACCGTATTGATGGTCCTTATTAGCGTCAACTTTTTAAGCAATTATAAACATGATAATTGGATCAATAAAATATAATATCTACAAATATAGGACTTTAATTAACAATTTCCACGAGTTTTGATCCAACGGGGTTTGTGCATCCCACCAGACTATAAATAGGAGGGCATACCCCCTGGAGGCAATCCCGGATCATTCAGTCATTTGGAGATCCATTCAGTCTATGTCATAGGAGATCTAGTCATCCAGAGCCATAAACTTTAGTTCATCAAGAGCACTTTCTAGTTCATAACATAGCCTAGTTAGATTCGAGAGTAGAGGAAGTCAAGATTCGATCTTGAACTCCCGACGTTTTCAAGAGATTGGAGTCTGGTACAATTTTTATTCTCTTATTCTCTTTAAGTATTTATCTGCAGTTGTATGATATTTATAGGCATGGCCGTCCCTGAGGAGTGCGGCAAGAGCGACCGTGCAGGGTCTCCAATTCTTGTAGGCCTCCAAATATACAATACATTACCCATAACAGCTAAACACAACAGTGATTGGCCCAATTGTACCGCCCATTAGTAAGCATATTACTCTATTAGCTCAATAAAAAATAATTTTCTTGCGTTGTTTTTTCTGTTGCTGCAATTATTATTGTCATGTACTACATTATATCGTAAATCTTATTTTAATCCTTTTTTTAGGTTAGTAGGCCTTGTTTTTTAGTTTTATCTTATTTTAGTCCTATTTTTTCTAAGCTAGTAGGCCTTATTATTTAGTTTCGTACAAGGCCTCGGATTTCCACGGGACGGCCCTGTTTATAGGCAACACTATTCTTCATTAATATGTTCTTGTTTACTTTGTTCATTTTCTACGTTAATATATCTAGTATAGTTAGTTTGCTATTGAATATATCTAGTATAGTTAGTTTGCTATTGATTTCATGCACATGTTCGTATAGCGCTCGTCTATTTGATCATATGGCGAGTGGTAGGCAGTACGTAGGCGTGGTGCTTAGATATATTGCTTATCTACGGATGCCCCCAGCTGCGCCGGGTCATGGGGTAGATCGTTGACATGAAAGGTCCATTGAGTCCTTTGTAGGCCTCCCCCCGTACAGTGGTTTGGTAGGGAGGAATTGTTAGGTTGATGATATCTTGTTATATCTGAGGTTTTTGAACTCCACTCATCCTGTTCATGGTCCCATTATGTTTGGAAATATTGATAGTATTACTTAACAATGATTACTAGATGTACTTGCACTAACTAGCGTAGCTTTGACGATAGCTAGAATACTTAGGAGTTATTTGTTTATTACTTGTATTAAACGACGCTTGTGTAGTGACGAGAATGCTCTAGATAACTTTTACCCTTATTATTATTATTATTATTATTATTATTATTATGGCTGATCAATTTACCCTTATCATATATATATTTATCATGTAACTTACCCTTGTTTAAGAGTAGAGATCACTGATGGTTAAATCCCTTCATTCATTTCATATGCTTGTTATCAATACTATAGATTATCAGTTTAGCTAGACCTTCCCAGTGGTAGAATATAAATGACAACCTGATAATACTCTAGGTAAAATGCTACAATAGTATATTTAATCTGTCCGCTTGCATAATCATTAGTTCTTTATAATTTTATATCATTATTTATTTCTGTCTAGTCATATACAAAATATAATATTTCATAAGTATCATAAAATATTCCTAGCTCTATAATTAGGGATGACAACCTAGTTCCATGCTTAGGAGTATAAGGTAAAAGATAAGTAACTAGTTGCTAAAGACAAGTTAATTACATACCATGTATTTTTGGCGTCATTGCTAAGAACTATGTTCTTGGTGACGTCATTAATAAATGTCAACACACAGTACAATTTTGGGTGATCAAACTACATAATTTTAATGCACAAATGTATCATGAATTTGATTCATGCAGGGACTACTGAATTTGCGTCGTCATTTATCCTAGACAAGGAAGGGTGCTGGTACTAGACTCCGCAAATTACCCGCCATCAAGCTATGCACATTTCATTGACATGTTAGAGTTGTAAGTCGAGATATGCATGTATACTTTTGCATTATGAGGTTTTGAGAATAAGATGACGATTGTATTCGAGTTCATAGGACATATAGGTTTTATAAAATCAACGGTGGAAAGTGCGAGTCCAAGATAAAAGGGCAGCCATTACAAGTTATATATGACTGACCGATAAATATGAAAACTTACTCTTATGAATACAGATCATACATGTACTCTGTGGATATACTACGTGTGCAAGCATCTATAAATAACCACTTTTCTGTTTTATAGTGCCACAAGCAACCACCAGGATCTGTCCTCTGTGGATACTATATGTGCGAGCACATGAGAGGAGACATCGCATGATACATGAAGACATGTACAACATAGTTGAGGATGTGTGTCTTTTCCTCATAAAACATGTCATCTCAAGTGAAAGAAAATATCATGGTCATGAAAGTGAATTAGCCAAGCTAGAGTACCGAGCGCTAACAGACATTTATAGTCTAAATCTTACTCGGTCAGGTTTGTAGAGGACATGTGCAAACTTTTGATGTATATAATGTGTGATACACTTGTAACTTTATGTGTGTGAGCGTGAGACTCATGTATATAATGTGTCATACACTTGTAACTTTATGGCGAGCATGAAACTTTGAAGTAATAAATGTATGTATGAAATATTTAAATTATATGTTGCTATATTTGAACATCATCCAATAGGGTTTAGTAGTTTAAATAACAATATATATGTATATATTTAATAATATAATATAGGAATATCAAAAATATAAAAACATGGAAAACATTTACACAGGCGGTTCTCAAACAAACACTTGTGCTGTGGTACCATTTCCATTGGCCCCTAGTGCAGGCGGTGCTTGAAAACGCCGGTATAGTCTGTTTCTGTACTAGTGGAAAGTATTTTTTAAGACAAATCTATCCATATACTTTTCACATTTACAATCTCAACAAGTTAAAAGTTATATTACGATGATTTATATTTCCAATGGTTTGACACAAACCTTATCTAAAACGGCTTCTAAATCCGATAGGGAGGGAGTAGTTTAAGATACCACCGGGTCTCGACAAATGGCACCAACCTAGAGTGCAGTGGAGCCGTCGTGGTCGGGCCCGCCCGCGCGCCTCGGCCTTCTCTGCCTTCCTCGCTTGATCTATAGATCAGTTCTCTCCTATCTCAGACGATGACCTCAATTCAGTCTAGCTAGCTATACGGGTACGTACGTAGCAAGCTGCAGCTTCATCCCTCCAATCAATCCAATGGATACCGGAGCTCCGCCGCCGGCACTACTTGCTGCGTCTGCTTTGGGTAGCCGATCAACAATAAGCCGATCGCTGGAGCGAGTAGCAAAACTAGCAAAGGAGCATTCAACCAAGCTGCTGTCGGCGCTGGCCTGGGCGGCGTTGCTCAGCGTGCCACCACCATTCATCGGCAGCATACTCCTGCAGTCCGATGAGACCCAGCCCCTGCCCGTGCTCTCCTACGTCGCCTTCCTCCTCCTGTACGCCTCCCTCTACCTCCGTCGCCGGGTAGGGGCAGCCCCCGCGCACGCCGTGCTCCGCCGTGGCCTCGGGTACGCGGCTGCCGGCCTCGCCGCGTTCCTGTCGGCGCTCTTCTTCTACACCAGCTTCGCCTCTGCCGTCCCGCTGCCGCTCGCCATTCTTGGCTGGCTCCTGCTGCTACCTGCGGCTTACTGCTTCTACCGCCTTATCGTGCTCCACCTCGACGACGAGGAGGCTGCCGTCGCCGCCGCAAGTCGACGATCTCGATGTGAGGCGAGACCTCCCGTGTGACTACGCACGGTACGGTACGCTACGGCCCATGCATATCGCATGATGATGCTGAATTGCTGATGGGTGTGATGTCGTCTCGGCGAATCTGGCGATACGCGTCCAATAATGCATGCATGCAGTAGCGGGCGATGGAAGTTGGAACTCAATTAGGGTTTTCTCTCGATATGATGCTCTCTTCTTCTTGTCGAATACTATAATTATGTACTTACTTGATGCCTGCCTGTATATATTTGTGCTAAAATTCCTAAGCTATTCCCGCACAAGCAGGCTGCTAGTGGGTGGTAGCTAGAGGCCAGATCGCGAGAGCTCTCAGTACAGTAGGCTTGTGTATGCTATATCTTTATCTACAATCTACTTTAAACCCTAGACAAGTACATATGTACATGTTTACAAGGCTAATAATTAGTAATTGCTAATGTGTCTCTCTCATTAGTGATTTTTTCTTTATTCATGCATATATTGTTAAACCTCCGATCCATCCAATGTTGGCAGAGACGACTAATTCATTATGTTGTAGGATGTCTAAATTAAAGCATAGCATTTCTTGAGATGACGTTCTCGATCTAGCTACTTTAGTAGTGACGAACCCTCTAAATCTTGTCCAATATTTTAGATCAAAGGCATTTTTAGTGACACCTCAAAATCTTGTCTCCAATATTTTAGATCAATGACTTTATTAGAAAGCTTAATGTGTGCTAACACTACTACAGAAATAACTTTTAGCCCCGGTCCATAAGGGTCTTTAGTCCCGGTTGGTAGAACCGAGGCTAAAGATCCCTTCCAGTAAAGAAAATTAATGCCTCCCAACAAACTCGCACCCCATGAGAATTGAACCTTGGACCTCCTACACTTGCCTTGTGTGCCCAAACCATCCCACCTACTCAACTTATTTGTCAATAGATGGAACTCTTCCCTTTTGAACCCACGCGTCGAGGGACCTTTAGCCGCGGTTCGTAACACCAACCGGGACTAAAGGGACCTTTAGCCCCGGTTCATAACACCAACCGAGACTAAAAGGTCTATCTTTAGTCTCGGTTGGTAACACCAACCGGGACTAAAGATCTATTAGCCCCGGACGCAAAAATAATCGGGACTAAAGCCCATTTTGGCAATCGACGAAAGGTGGTTTCTCTACTAGCGTAACAACCTAGAGCTGGGATAGCAACATACAATGTAAAGAGCTAGAAATTTACTACTACAACCATATGATAAAAAAAACTCCCCTCAACTCCTACAAAGTGTTAGGAATTAGCCTCTCACAACGACAAACTGACTACTAATCTCCACGCGTGGAACGTCGATTGAATCTATACCGAGGCAAACATGCAAGATCACAGACGACACCAGAGGCACGATATTTGTTAACGAGGTTCAGCCGAAGCCTAATCCCCGGGGCATGACTACAGGCGCTCCTCCCCAATACCAGCAACACCGGCCGCTCCAAGGTCTCGACAACGTGCCGCCGCCTTCCCGCGAACCTGTCGCTATGTCGTCATGGTTACTACAGCAGCCCTCCTCTCATATTTATGAGGAGACCGGGTTACAGAGCCCAACACCAACTCTACCCTATACTGCCAAATACAACTCAGAGTCCTAGCGTAACCAAACTCGTACATAATATTCGACACATATCCAACAAACTCCACCTTGACGAATATTCTGCCATCTTGAAGTCAACCATGCGCGAACCTCCATGTACAACTGACTTGAGTTGTCGTCACAGCTCCACAAGAGCTGCCCGATGAGTCAACACAGACCCACCACAAGCCAGAGTCTTCGCTATCCCGCAACTTCATACTTTATGACTCCACCTACAGCTATGCACCCTTCTCTGTCACCACAATCTCCATCAAGTAAAATTTAGATCCCTCTCCAGCTCTAACACATGTCTGACTGAAGCACGTCTGCTCCATGCTAAACACCAACGAGCTAACTAGATCCAGTACCATACTTGAACCGATTGTACCCATGACACCGAGAACCTCATAGCTGTTATTTGAGTCACATAGAAATTACCATAGCTTACTCTTCTCATTCCACTGCAATGTTACGCCCGACGTCTTACACCGTAGCCTCTTGCAGCCCTAACCAACCAGATTACTCTAGTTGCAAGTATAAATATTCATCATCTATACTTCCTTCCAGTTCAACCCTTAAAGCTTCTTCACGTCATTCGATCCACACTTCAGAACCCGCACGTGTAATTTGAATCGATCCACGTCCTTGCTGATTTGGAAGCACGCAAACTCATCCAATGCAAACCTGCATTGAGCTCACGCCACGTGTTGCCACGCCACATAGATCGAGAGAAACCCCATCAGCTGCCACGCTCCTATGTCGTCATCACTGATCATGTCGTCGTCTCTGTCCACGGTATGACTAGCCTATCGCCGCTAGCCTCTCCGTCATGCACCACGGTATGTTCGCCCTCCAAGCAAACTGTCCGTCAGCCATCCTGAACTGTTCGCCTTGTGCGCCACGAACTGTTCGGCTCCGATCCATCAATCACAGACAGATCACCAACGAGCTGCTCTTCACCTCGACCCTGTCACCAGACTCCGTCGCTCCCGAGAACACCCGCTGAAAATATTATTGTCGAACTCCCATCAGTCGCCATGTGCACCACGACCGAACACCGTCGACAATCTCTGCTCGCCGCCAACGAGCACTACAGCACCGGCCCTGAGGTCTAGTCAGGCGAACGCTACCTCTCCTCCATCACCTGTTGCAAAATTCATCAACATCCACAACATTCTATTGCGCCTTGTAGCTCCGTTGTGCACACAACCCTGCCACAACTCCCGCAACATGTCCCGTTGTCTTGCACGCTGATCCGATCAACATATCCCGTCGATCACCAGACCATCCGCTCTCGTCGCAGACTATCTGTTCGAGTTCATTAACCGAACTCACATGTTGCCATTGCAATGCCATGCTCAAATCCACAAGTTTATGTCGTCGCTTGCCTGAGCTGTCCTCCTGTATTAGCCACTCCAAAATCCTGTGCACGTTGAATCAATCCACCAGTACAGATACAACCACAAGGAAACAAGTACCATTGTTTATCCACCCGAATCAACATGCATGGCTTTTCTACTCTGGATTCCCTTCTATTACTTTATTTATATTCCTTGCCTTTTATCTTGAACTCCGAGTCTACCAGGAAGTGCGACACGTCCACTTCATGAACTCTCCACCAAGTTAAATGCATCAATAAAATAAAGTAACAACCTTGGCTTGTACTTGTATTAATTGCTCTTCAATAACATCAGAACGCTAGGAGACCGGCTCCGTTACGGTAACAACTCACAGCGACACATAATCCCTTGATCGTCTTGTCCCGTGACGACCCAAAAAAACACCAAGCATGACAAAATTCATTGCACTATGCTTGCCATATCCAAGCCTTGTACGAGTACTACACCAACATCAATCCCAATCTAAGGATCCACATCATCTTCGATGGTGAGTGCCCGCTGCGCTTCTGTACCCGAAAAATCTCATTGACACTGCAAAAATCACATCTTCCAATGACAACATCTGGTTATACAGTTTCGCCAATGCCGATCTTCCCATCGACACGCCATGGTCATATGCATGCTGCCCATGCACCTGGCCACAACCATATGCTCTATCTTATGCCATATTCGCTTCGCACCACTTGTACGCTGCAACGACATCTCGTAGATGCATAATCCTCGAACCTCTTGATGATCTTCCGCACAGCCTCCAGATCCAATCCAACCATAGCTCTAGATACCAATTGTTAGGAATTAGCCTCTCATAGCGACAAGCTGACTAATAATCTCCACGCGCGAAACGTTGATTGAATCTATACCGAGGCAAACATGTAAGATCACAGACGACACCAGAGGCACGATATTTGTTAACGAGGTTCAGCCGAAGCCTAATCCCCGGGGCATGACTACGGGCGCTCCTCCCCAATACCAGTAACACCGGCCGCTCCAAGGTCTCGGCAACGTGTCTCCGCCTTCCCGCGAACCTATCGCTATGTCGTCATGGTTACAACAACAGCCCTCCTCTCATATTTATGAGGAGACCGGGTTACAGAGACCAACACCAACTCTACCCTATACTGCCAAATACAACTCAGAGTCCTAGCGTAACCAAACTCGTACATAATATTTGACACATATCCAACACAAACTCCTCAACAAAAACAGATAAAAATGAACAACTCTAGAGGCAACCAACATAAGCTCTAAATTGGTTCATTGACCATCGTCTCGCTGAGCATTTCATCATCGAGACCACCACCCCACCTTGGATTTGAGTAGAGGCCGCCAGGTGTAACGACCTGATTAGCCTAGAGGGGGGGTGAATAGGCCTCTTTAAAACACTTAGCAACTTTCTGTCAAACAGGGTCCGGCACTGCCGCCCTCGGGTCCGGCACTGCCGGGGTGGCCGGCACTGCTGGCCTCTGGGGAAAAGTGCTGGTCACCAGAACAGAACTAAGCATAATTCAAAAAGTAAACTGAAAATGAAAATTTTGCTTGAATAGAAACCTTCCTAAAGGTGTAAAGAACCTCTAGCACCACCTGAAGATGGTAGCAACACACCGACCGAGTAGATCGGGTCCAAACCCTAGAAATCACCTTGCAAGCAATATATATCAAAGTAAAGTAACAAGCACACGGTGACACAAGATTTGACCCGTGGTTCAGCTCGCCACCAAGGATTGCCTACGTCCACGTTGTTGAGGTGCGCCACACAAGGCTCAAGCTCGCCACACAAGGCTAGCTCTTTCCTCGGTCTCAAGTCAAGGGGATGAACCCTTAAGATGAGAGAAATATATTAGCAAATGATGGGTGATACAAACTTCCCTAGGCTGCCACACGAAGGGGGCAAGCTCAAGGGCAACCTCTAGCCGGCTAGGAGCAAGGCTCCAAGAGTAAAGAACTCAAACCGCCAGCCACCACGTGAACCAAATGCTTGTAGGAGTGAATATCCGAGGGAGAAGCTTCTTCTCAAGCTTGGAGGCTCAATCTCTCAAAGAATGATTGGAAATCAATGTGGGAGAGTGGATGAGCACCAAGAGAGAGTAGAGAGCAAAAAGGAGGCTTCTCTTTCTGTTTTTGCGAAGTGTGAATGTTGGAATGGCAGAACTAGCCGTTGGGGGTGAGTGAGGGGGTAAGAAATACCCCTTCACTGCCCATTGGTTGAACAAGTCGCGGCAGTGTCGGCCTGGCAGAAACAACAAGGAATAGATCTTCAATTAGCTGGCTGTTTTGCCCACTATTTCTGTGGAGGTGTAATGTATTTGGATAGAGATTGCATTTGTTTCACTTGTTGGCATGCGTGTTGAATCCCTCTTTATAGTATGGTATACCTAACTCAAAATTCAAAGTATAAAAGAATTTAAACTCCTTTGAGCTTGTTGCCATGAACTTTTGTAATTGGAGGGGTCCGCCAACCTGTTTATCAACCTCCTTAAGTTTAACCTGCTTGTCATACTCACAAAGTCTCATTAGTCTTCTAATTACGTTGTCATGTCACCAAAACCCACTTAAGGCTTGATTGCACTTTCAATCTCTCCCTTTTTGGTGATTGATGACAACACACTTAGAACTTACAAAAGTGAATAATAATCTGAGACAATGCAAGTCATGGGTGTAGGAGCTCCCCCTAAATATGTGAATAGGGATTTGAATTTCCAAATTGGCATGAAAGGCCAAGATTCACATATTGGAGTGAAGTAGGGCTCCCCCTACATCCATGGCTGCTGTGGGGTGCTAAAAAAGTGTCACAAGAATATATGTGATGCATATGAACCTGTCTCAACACGAATCAGAGGGCTTGCTGTCAGAGCAACCCGGCACTGCCGGCCTAAGCCCGACACTGCCGACCTGACTACAGACAGCAAGCCTGCGGAAGCACAAGCACAGCCACACACAACGCACTAAAAATATAAACTAAGACAAGCATAATATATATGAGAGAGTACATGTCCACAAATGACACAAATAAAGTATTTAAGTGACAATATTACATTAAAAATAGTTCATGTTGCTCTCTCATCTCACAAACTAAAACAAAATATAACTCCTCCATGACCGTCGAAGAATGTTGTACCCCCTTCACTTAGTAATTCTCCCTCTTTGGCAATAAGTCACCAAAAAGAGAAAAGAACCAAGGAAGAGAAGGATACAAACTAGTCGCTGTCCTCCTCCATGTGGTCATCATCATCATCGTCTTCATCTTCATCCTCCTCATCGTCATCATCTGAGGCTGAGGTGAAGTGAACACTAGGAGCTGATGCACGCTTGTTGCATCTCCTGGTCTGTGGCTGCTGGATCTCCTCCTCCTCCTCATCCTCCTCATCCTCATCATTCTCCTCATAGGTAGACTCCTCACTGAGCTGAGGTGGAGGTGTATGAGGGGGTATCTGTCTCAGGCCCTGCTCCCGTCTGAGTTCTCTGATCTCAAGCCTGGTCTGGTAAGCATGATTATTTGCATAGTAGATGCCAGCAAAGATCTTCTTCAAGATTCTACCAAGCTTTCCCTTCTTCCTGCCTCTGGAAGCTGTTGTTGTGGAAGACTTAGGGCGATCAGTTGCTGCCCTGGTGCTCTCCCTAGGAGGAGTGTCTATCTCCTGGACTGTAGTAGAGTGAATGGCCTTATCTACTCTGTAAGGCTCATGGACTGTGTTCTTATTGTAGATCCGGTCAGTCACCATCTCAATTATGAACATGAGGTAAGGAGCATAGGTAAGACCCTTCCTAGCATCATTGGCAACAATGAAAATCTCATCCCATAGAAATCTTGCAACTGAAAATGGTGGTGCTCCACCTCTCATCCTCCTTAACACATTCTTGGATGTGTTGTAGAGGTTTGAAGCAGATCCCACCTTGGGGTAGAGAGTGGTCCTGAAAAGTTTGTTCAAGATGTAATACTTACTCCTCAAACCTTTTATAAGATCATCTGCATACTGAGGCTCAATGCACAGCTGTGAGATCTCTTCATTGGACAAACCTCTCTCATCATGGATGTTAGAGCACTCCCTGTCCTCCTCTCCAAAGCCTAGCAGACGGGCAAAAGTCACATAGTCCAATCTGTAGTGCATGCCCTCTGTCATCCAGTGCATCACCATGTTCTCTCTGTCAAGATAGTAGGAGGAATAGAACTAGTACATGACCTCAATGTTCCATCCATTCTGGAATCCCATCCAATGATACATACCAAGATGCCTGCACTGATCAATGACCCTGTCAAACACAAGATCTCTCTTGTTCTCCAAGTGCTCCCAATCAACATACTTCATCTTGATTATCTTGGGCTTGGTAGCATGGAACAGGACAATGGAATAGTAATCTGAGTGAAAAACATTCCAAAACATGTAATCAACACTCATGTCCTTTGGCACATCATAGGGATAGATGGCCCTTTGTTCCTGCACTGACCGCCACTGGTTTTGGTAGCTCACCCTTGGTCTTACATTGTCCTGAGGCTCTCTGGGATGAACCTTCTCAGGATGGTCAATGAGGTGAGAGCCATTGAAGAGACCCAAATTTGGAGGTGTCCTAGGACAAACACCCTCCATTATGGTTCTCCTAGCCCTCTGCAAATCTTCCTCTTGCCTTACCCTCTGCCTAGGGTTTAGACCATCATCAAAACCTCCTCTGCCTCCTCTGACAGCACGAGCCTTGGTCCTTGGCCCCTTTTCTCTAGCACCTCCACTGGATCCTCCGGCATCCATCTATGCATTTAAAAGGAGAGAGTGTTAAGTTGCTGCACTTAGAATAGTAACTGAAACTCTAGTGGAGAGATTGAACCAAAAACTAGGGTCAATAGACGATTGTAGAAGCTTTTGCATAGGTGTTGCCACCCAGGATCCGACACTACCGGCCTGGTGCAGACATCACCAATGCGTGCTCCATCAATCCTCTATTAAAACTAGGTTTTGATCAAATCTAGCTACTAGAGGTACATCACCATACATAATGCAACCACTAACAACCTAAATCCCATCTCAAAATCCGTACATTGCATAGATCGACCCAAGATAGGGTTTCAAGTTATTACCTTTGAAAGAGAGGGGTGAGGATGAAGAAGGTCGGGCTTGAATGGAGCTTGATGCAGGGAGAAAGATCCTCCACACCTCCTCCAATGGCAGCACCTCCAAAGGGGCAGCACTGTCGGGGAAGAAGAGAGGGACCTTTGGGCTCCCTAGGTCTCCTTAGGGTTGAGAGAGGAGAGAAAGAGGGTTTCTCTTGGGGGGATATGGCCTGGGATGGAGTCCCCTCAGGTTGAGGTGAAGAGTTAAAGCAAAACCCGAGGCATGGACTTGGGCCCGACCCTCTGGTCAGTTTAAGTCGCGACACTGCCGGACCTAGGTCTGGCACTGTCGGGCACCCCGGCACTGCTGGCCTAGGGGTCGGCACTGCCAGCCTGGCCAGGCAGTGAGGCACTATGCCACCAAAATACTCTATATTTATTCAAATGTTTACATATACCGCTTGCCATATGATGGTCAGTAAGCAATCAGCAATACATACAATGACCACCATACTCAAGTTTCTTTCAAAATTGATTTTGAAGCACATAATTGAAGTTTTTCAAAGTTTTGCCTAAGTCGCTAGGTGGACAAACAAATGTGTGCTATAGATCAAACCACGTTACGGGAATCAAGTATATTCAGCTCACTACGCAAAGCACAAAACCTTGTTTCATCGAGAGGCTTAGTGAAGATATCGGCTAGTTGCTTTTCGGTGCTCACATGGCGAATTGCGATATGTCCTTTTAATTTGTGGTCTCTCAAGAAGTGATGACGGATGTCTATGTGTTTGGTTCTAGAGTGACTAACCGGGTTATTTGCGAGTTTGATGGCACTCTCGTTATCATACAAGAGAGGTATCTTGGTGAATTGACATCCGAAATCTTTTAAGGTTTGCCTCATCCAAAGTAGTTGAGCACAACAAGCGCCGGTTGCAACATACTCGGCCTCGACGGTGGAAAGGGCTACACAATTTTGCTTCTTAGAACTCCAAGACACTAGGGACCGTCCAAGTAATTGACATGTCCCTGAAGTGCTTTTTCGGTCTACCTTGCAACCGGCGTAATCGGAATATGAATACCCAAGTAGATCGAACTTAGAGCCCTTAGGATACCATAAGCCAAGGTTAGGAGTGAAAACTAGATATCTCAAGATTCTCTTAACGACCACTAAGTGGCACTCTTTCGGGTTAGCTTGAAATCTAGCACACATGCACACACTAAGCATTATGTTCGGCCTAGATGCACATAAGTAAAGGAGAGAGCCGATCATGGAACGATATACCTTTATGTCCACGGATTTCCCTCCTTCATCAAGATAAAGATGTCTATTAGTGGGCATAGAAGTCTTGATTGGCGTAGGATTGACCATGTCAAGCTTTCTCAACATATCATGGGTGTACTTGGTTTGGCATAAGAAAGTCCCTTCCTTGAGTTGCTTGATTTGAAATCCGAGGAAGAACTTTAGCTCACCCATCATAGACATCTAAAATCTTTTAATCATAATCCTACTAAACTCATCACAAAAATATTGGTTAGTACTACCAAATATTATGTCATCGACATATATTTGGCACACAAAAATATCATTATTGACTTTATGTGTGAAAAGAGTAGGATCCGCTTTGCCTATTTCAAAGCCTTGTTTGATCAAGAAATCCTTAAGGCATTCATACCATGCTCTTGGTGCTTGCTTAAGCCCATAGAGCGCCTTATGGAGCTTGAAGACATGATGAGGGAACCTGGGATCTTCAAAACCCAGTGGCTGCTCAACATACACCAACTCTTGGACAGGGCCGTTGAGGAATGCACTCTTAACATCCATTTGTTGAAGCTTGAAGTCATGATGGGCAGCATAGGCTAAAAGCATTCGAATTGCTTCAAACCTAGCTACCGGTGCATATGTCTCTTCAAAGTCTAGACCCTCCACTTGAGTGAAACCTTGAGCCACCAGTCTTGCCTTGTTCCTTATCACCACGCCTTGCTCATCTTGCTTGTTACGGAAGACCCACTTGGTTCCAATCACATTAGTGTTGGGTCTTCCACCAATGACCAAACCTTGTTCCTTTCAAAACTATTGAGCTCTTCTTGTATAGCCATCACCCAATCCGGATCATCTAGTGCTTGCTCAACCTTAAGAGGTTCCAAAGAGGAGACAAAAGAGTAAAATTGACAAAAATTTGCCAAATGTGAACGAGTAGTTACCCCCCTTCGGAGACTCCCAAGTATATTGTCGACAGGATGATCTTTTTGAATTGTTTGCCTCAATCTTGGGTGTTCTGTGGCTTATTGTTGATCAGCTTGGTCATCATACTCATACTCTTCAAAAATAGGTTGTAGGTTCCTTGGAGTAGCAGGTGAGGGGCTAGCTGTTGCATGTCTGCTGGGTCTAGCAGTGCCGGCCACAGGGACAGAGCCCTGACCAGGGAGCACTGTTGGCCCATTTTCTTCAAGTCTTGGGGCAGTATCTTCATCACCCTAAGGTTCCACTTCTGTGGCTTGAACTTCTTGTGGCCTAATGTCACCAATAGACATATTCTTGATTGCTTCACATGGTGGTTCCTCATTACCTACAATCACTTGATCTATTTGCTCTACTTGAGAGCCATTAGATTCATCAAATGTCACTTCTATCGCGATTTTAATTTTCCCTAAGGTCTTGTTGAATACACGATAGACATGCTCATTTGATCCATAACCAAGAAGAAAACCTTCATCAACTTTAGGTGCAAACTTAGAGGTTTTGAGTTTCTTGTTAAGTATGAAACACTTACACCCAAACACTCTAAAGTATGACACCTTTGGTTTGTTACCTGTTAGAAGTTCATATGAAGTCTTCTTCAAGATCTTGTGTAGATAGAGCCGGTTGATGACATGGCAAGCGGTGTTGACGGCTTCGGCCCAAAAGATATCTGAAGTCTTGTACTCATCTAGCATTGTCCTTGCCATGTCAATGAGTGTCCGGTTCTTTCTCTCTACTACACCATTTTGTTGAGGGGTGTATGGAACTAAAAACTCATGCTTGATGCCCTCATCATCAAGAAACTCTTCCACTTGAGTGTTCTTGAACTCGGTTCCATTATCACTATGAACTTTCTTGATTTGGAAGCCGAATTCCCTTTGTGCTTTTCTAATGAAGGTTTTCACCTTATCTTGCACTTGTGCCTTATCATACATGAAAAACACCCAAGTGAATCGAGTAAATTAATCAACAATAACTAAACCATGTTTGTTACCGCCAATGCTTATGTAGGCCACCGGTACAAAGAGATCCATGTGTATTAGCTCCAATGGTTGCTTGGTGGAGACAATGCTCTTTGGTGGGTGAGGTGCACCTACTTGCTTCTCGGCTTGACAAGCGCTACAAATTCTATCCTTCTCAAAATGAACATTGGTTAGTCCAAGGATGTGTTCATCTTTTAGGAGTTTGCTCAAGTTCCTCATCCCAACATGAGCTAGTCGGCGATGTCATAGCCAACCCATGCTAGATTTTTCCACTAAACAAGTCTCAAGCTTAGCCTTACTTTTGTTGAAATCAACTAGGTAAAGCTTGCCCTTCAAACGACCCGTAAAGACACTAGAGGAATCCTCCCTCTTAAAGACTTTCACACCCTTATCTGTGAAGAGACAATTGTAGCCCATCTCACACAATTGTGAAACCGACAACAAATTGTAACTCAACGAATTCACATGTAATACATTTGAGATGGAATGTTCAAGAGTAATAGCAACTTTACCAAGTCCAATCACTTCCCCTTTGCAGTTGGGGAATATGATGAGAACATACTCTTCTCTCCGGTCATATGATTGGTACATCCACTATCAAGCACCCAACTTGATCCACCGGAGGAGTATGCCTGCAAAACAAGTTTAGTTCCTAGATTTAGGTCCCCAATCAATATTGGGGCCTTGCATGTTAGTCACAACAATCTTGGGAACCCAAATGTTCATGTTTTGTTTATCATGTTTTTCATCTCCCACAAATTTTGCAATGACTTTACCACGGTCATCGCACTTTAGCATGTAGCATGAGGACAAACTCCCTTGAGGTGACCTTGTCTTGGGTTGATAGGCAAACTTGTTTTTGGCCACCCAGATTGAGTCCTTGGGTTTCTGAGAAACCTGCTATTGCTTGGGCATCCTCTTGGCATGGACTTGGACCTTAGCTTGATCAGGTGAAGCTTTGGCAGCCTTCCCTTTAGTGGGGCGCGGCACTGCCGGCCTCTGGTCCAGCAGAGCTGCTGTCTGTGCAGGCTTTTCTGCGCCAATGCTTCCCTTCTTCTCAAACTTGACACACTCAATGCCTTTAATCAGTTTTTCTACCATTGGTTTTACCTCCTTGAGTGTGCCCAAGCCCATCTTTGATTGATGGATGCCTTCCATCCTTGTATTGGATCTTCTTTAGCTCAACTTTATCTTTGTCATTCTTCTTTGAACTTGAGATGACATTGTTGAGCCTTGCTATTTATTTCTTCATAGCCTCCATGTTGGCAAGGTTAGTGGAATAGGTATTCATATCAGTATTATAGCATTTTCCACAACCTTGGCTAGTGGATGGAGAAGAGGCATCATTTGCTTTAGAGAGATGTGAATTGCCATCCCAAAGAAGAGAGTATTGTGCCTCAAGCTCTTGATGCTTTTCAACTAAGCCACAATGCTTTTGCTTGAGGTCACCACACTCCTTAGTGAGAGCATGAGCTTCTTGTTCTTTGGCCAAAGCCTTAGTCAAAGATTTCACCTCACTTCTTTCTAATGCAAGAGCTTCCTCACTAGCAATGTAAAGATCCTCTTGTTTGATAAGAGTCTTTTCTCTAGATGCTAGCTCAGCTTTGGTTGCCTCTAATTCATCCAATATAATAGCAATGAAGAGTTTGGTTTTAGGATCTATTTTACTAGTTATTTCATTGATCTCTTCATCACTAGATTCATCATCACTAGAGCAATCACTAGAATCACTCCTAGAGATGTCTTTTGGGGGAGGAGCTAGGGGTTTCGGTTTTGATTTTACCTTCTCACCCTTTGCCATGAGACAAGTGTGAGGGAAGCTTTCATCATCATCGTACATGTTGTTGAAGAGCCTTGGTGAAGTGGATGGCTTGTGAATAGCAATTGTGGCCATCTCCTCATCTTCACTTGAGCTATCGGTTGATTCATCCCAACCATGTCCAATGTGAGCTTCACCCACATATTTCTTCCCTTTCTTGTAGTCACCCTTGTCTTCTCTTTTGCCTTTGCCAAATTTGGTGTCTTCCTTCTTGTTTGGGCAATCGGCAATGAAGTGTTCGGTGCTACCAAATCTAAAGCAAGTTCTTGATTTCTTGCTTGAAAACTTCCTTCTCATGAGCTTGTACCCATTGTTCTTTATGCCCTTGTTGAATCTTCTCATGAATAGGGCCATGTCATCTATGTTCTCCTTTTGCTCATCTTCACTTCCATCATCACTTGATGTTGAAGCTTCGGGCTCATGCTTGATGGTCTTGGTTGCTTGAGCTTTGCTTGAAGATGCTTGCTTGCTGTTTTTGGAACAGTTAGGAGCTGATTTCCTTGTGCTCTTGTTTGCCTTGAGGGCCACATCCTTGATCTTCATGCCTTCCCACCTTGCTTGCATCTCTCCAAGCTTCTTCCTTTCTTGTGCTTCTTCCCTTTGAAAATCAAAGGTGATGATCCTTCCAAGCACATCACTTGGTGTGAAGTACTCAAACCTCTTCTTATCTCTAATCAATATCATCACAATTTCATTTCTTGGAGAATAGGCTTCAAGCATGATCTTAACAACCTTGTGGTCATTGAATTCTTCACCACCAAGTCCTCTTATCTTCCCAACAATGGTCATCAACCTATCAAACATTTCTTGTGACCCTTCACCTTCATTGATCACGAACCGGTTGAGCTTGGCCATGAAAAGATCAATCTTGGATTGCCTTACTTTGCTCACACCCTCATGTGCAAGATGCAAAGTATCCCATATCTCCTTGGCAACCTCCAAGCCCAAGACCTTGTTGTACTCATCACCATCCAATACACTTAGCAACACACTAGTTGCTTGTGCGTTGAGTTGTATGCAACGGAGCTCGGTGGTGGTGGGGCTTGTAGGATCAACCGGAGGATCACATCCTTTATGTACAATCTCCCAAGGACCAAGGTGAATACCTACAAGATATGCTTTCATCAAGTATTTCCACTTGGCAAAATTAGTCCCATCAAAGTGAGACAATTTGCCCGAGGGAACATGGAATAAGGGTTTATGCTCATGTTTAGAAATGGATGAATAATCAAAGGATATGGCGGAGTATTTCTTGTTGCCATCCTCCTCCTTCTTCTTCTCATCCTTCTTCTCTATCTTGGAGGAACGGTATGACACATCATCATCACCGTCGGAGCTACTTGATTCAACCTCCACTTGAGAGGCTTGCTCTTTGCTCTATCTTAGCTCTTCCTCCTTTGCCTTGAGCTCCTTCTTGAGAGCTCTTACTTCTCTTCTATGAAGCTTCTCGGCAAGCTTCAAGCTTCTTGCTTCATTGAGAGCTTTTTCTTCTTTTTGCAATCTTTTTCCTTCCTTTCTCAATCTTCTAGCTTCTTTTCTTTTTGCCTTCTCTCTCTCGGACAAAGCAGCAGAGGTCTAGTAGTTTTCCGAGGCAGCACTCTCCTCGCTGCTGTCCGTGGAGTGCACATCCACATCCTTGGGTCAACCACCGCAACCTTACCCTCTTCGGCCATTACCTCGCACGGTGAAGTGCTTATTGAGGTAACCTTGCTCTAATACCACTTGTAATGACCTGATTAGCCTAGAGGGGGGGTGAATAGGCATGTTTAAAACACTTAGCAACTTTCTGTCAGACAGGGTCCGACACTGTCGACCTTAGGTCCGGCACTGCCGGGGTGGCCAACACTGCTGGCCTCTGGGGAGCAGTGCTGGTCACCAGAACAGAACTAAGCACAATTCAAAAAGTAAACTAAAAATGGAAATTGTGCTTGAATAGAAACCTTCATAGAGGTGTAAAGAACCTCTAGCACCACCTGAAGATGGTAGCAACACACCCACCGAGTAGATCGTGTCCAAACCCTAGAAATCACCTTGCAAGCAATATATATAAGACTAAAGTAACAAGCACACGGTTACACAAAATTATTATAAGACATTTAAAAATCTTGAGAGTTAAAGCATCTTAAATTTAAATAACTTTTATGATACCAACTAAGCATTATTAGATTTTTCATCAAATATAGTTTCATATAGTATATCAACTTAAGGATAGATTAATTAGAATTGATAAATTCATCTTGTAAATTAGTCATTGCTTCTGTAATAAGTTTAATAATTAGCTTATTTTTATTCATTCTAATTAGTATCTTGTCATCACATACAACACCGGCCACCTTTTAAACTTGGGTCCTTAGATCTAAACATCCCCTATGTACTGAAGAGAAGGTGGCCAGTGGCCGCCTGATGAGTGAATTCTTAAATGCATCGTCTCCAGAAGTTTACCCAGCTCTACAAATAGTTTTCTAAGAAATTGATGACTCTGCCATATGAAGTTAAATGAATAAAAAATTTATGAAAAATAAAATTTTTTATTTGAAACTATTTTGAGACCCCAAATTCTACTTTAAATGTTTAGATTCTGAAATTTAAGTATTCAAATAATTTTGGATGTTAACTTGTAATTAATTAAAAAAATTAAAATTCCAAATGATCACCGACGAAAACATGTCCTATACTAAAACTGAAGTGAACACCTAAAAGTGTATAGTGTTAAAAAAATAACTATTTACATTTTTCACGGAGAGGTTGTTTTGTGTGATTCCATAGTAATAGTAAATATGTACCACTAGAACACAAAATGGCCTAAGGCTTGTCGACCTATGCTTGTCTATTGGGCCTATAATCCTATAAATCGTTTGTCAACCTATCATTATCTATTGGCCTATAAGCCCATAAATCGGAAAAGGCTACTTTTTTTTAGTCTCAACTATACTAGAAAACCAGACATAACTTATCTTCTGTCTTTTCAAAACGAACATATGACCTCCCTAGCTGTATCAAAAGTTATAGATTTTTCTATAACTAATTATACAATAATTAGCTCACCATAAAAATTTTAACACAATTGGATAATAGAAACTACAACTATAAATTAATTACTAAATAACATAGATCTAAAGATACAACATTTTTTTACAAAATAATACTATTTGATTTGTTCACTGCATACATCTACTTGTGTGGACTCCAACACAATTAGATTTTATATTTTATATTTTTTCTGTGATTTACTATGATTTTTTAAAGATTCATCCAAAATAAATAAAAAGAAAACAATACTGTCTTTTTTAAAGTTCATCAGAAATAAATAAAAATAAGAAAATTCTGTCATTAAAAACCGTTTATAATCGGTCAGAGAGAGACAAAACGAGTTAAAGGAGTAAAAGTGGACTTTAAAAGTTAAGAAAGATAATACGGACTTTTTCCAATAACTTTTACCGTGCTGCATTTGACTGATCTATTACTTCAACAAAAGGTCCGCTGGGCCAAAACTCTAGGCCCATACAAAGTGATCAGCACAAGCCAATCCGGGCCTTGCCTCAAGCCCGAAACAACTTCTCCAGGAAACAGCTTCGCCTGCGCCTCCCTCCCAAAAGTTTCGAACAGAAATCCCCAAATCCCCTTCGCCGTCTGCCCGTCGCCGGCGAGCCCCGCCCTTCATCGCCGCCGCCGCCGAAGACGCTGTGGGAGGAGGGATGGATAAGTCCATCAGGTCCCTCTGCGAATCCCTCTCGTCGGTGCTAAACCACGCTGAGTCCTCATCCCGCGAGCTCGCCGACGCCGTCTCCCAACGCCCCATTCACCTCGGTAACCACCTCACGCGCACGCCTCTCCCTCCCTCCCTCCCTCCCCTTAAGGCTCCTGCTCACGGCGTCGGGATCCTCGCAGATATGGCGAGGACCTCGTTCATGCAGAAGCTGGAGTACAAGGCGGACGCGGCGGCCGCCGACCTGCAGAACATCGAGTCCATCGCCCTCGGCACCGTCTCCTTCGCGGAGCTCCTCGGCCACTGCGGCGAGGCGCTCAACGTCTACGCGCGCCACGCCAGCGCCCTCCAGTCCCGCCTCGCTTCCTTCGGCTACGAGCCCGCCGGTAACCCCTCTCATCGGTTTCGGTTTCCCAACCTCTGGCTGCAGCGTTTGTTTCGTTCCGCTGGGGTATGAGGTGCGTGCGACCGCTGTTTGTTTGGTTTTTGCAGACGCAGAGGAGCGCGAGGTCGATGTGGATGTGCAAGATGGAAATGTCGGTAAGGTTGGGGACCTTGGAGATGGATGCCTCAGCGTGTCGCGTTCAGTGCTCAGGTCCGGTAAGCGGCGGTTTGATGCCGACAGCGACGCGATGTATCCTCTTTGGTTTTGTTTTGTTTTGTTCGGAACGATAGATTGTCATTTGCTTGAGTGCAGCATGTGGTAGAACATTTCAATTGACTGTATCAGCAGATGTTGCATTTTCAGATGCCATGGCTCCGACTAGAGGCACTAGTTACTAGGAAATGATGCACTTACTTGTAAGAATGTCTAAAAGTTTCACGAGCTATGTTTTATGCGTAGGAACTGTATATTTGTATCCGAGCTGAAACCCTGAGACCTGAGATAATTTGGTTACTTGCCGCTACTCTCTATACCTAGGAACTACCTTGTGTTTTTCTTGACTATACTAATTAGATTTGAAGAGTCACTTAAGGATCTTGGGTTTTCAGATGCTTGTCTAGCCACTCTTTCTTCTGAAGGTATGCAAATATTTTGCCTATCGCAGCTGGTTAATCGCATTGTGCTTGTCATATTAGCATTTCTCACTAGCTACTAACTTTTGGCCTGAATAACGATAATTTACTGGGATTTTGCAGGTGCAGATTATGGTGAGCCCCCAAAGAAGCTTTACAAGGATCCTGAGAGGTAACAGAAGCAATTACCATTGCTATCTCTTCTCTGGTTTTGTCACTGTTATTGTGTTTACCTGTTATGTTACTTTACTTATTTTAGTTTTATCTTAAAATATGACCTAATTTATCATTTTAATGCTCTACTGTTTAGTACTGATTATGGAGAAAAGATCATGAATGAAGCTGAAATTATGACTCCCCAAAATGAAAGAAATGGTCAAGGTGATCAGAATGGATGTCTTAGATGTTTAAAAGACTTGTCAAACCTTTGCTAGTTCTGATCCCCCCCCCCCCCCCCCCCCCCCCCCCCCCCGCTGTTGACTCCATGAAGGTAATTCTTTCAAAGAAGTGATAAGGGCATCTAAGGAGGAGTATGAGCAACTTCCTTCTTACATGAAGAGTCTAGCATCATGGGAGGTCTGAATTTCTTTAACTACATTGTTGTTTATAATTCTGCCCATAGTACTTTATGCATGCTCGATACTAGTGGTTACAAAATTACACATAGTTCTTGAAACTTAGTAGCTTACCTTAATCTCTAAGAAAATCAATTGAAGACATATTCTGCAACATCTTCACTTTCTATTTCCCAGAATTTTTTTTTTGTTTTTGTCATTGCATTCTTGACCATAAATGGACCTTTGGTGTCGTGATTCATGAGCCATGATGATAGCTATGTTATTCCAGTCATCTGCCTCAAAGCAATTAATTGCATTATTATTATTTTTTTGCACCTTTTTATTGCATCAGGAGTTGCAGGAGGGTATATCCGAACTAAATTCATACTTTGGTGGTGACAAAGCTCAGGGAGTTGCGTTGAACCAGGACCATGTTGGAGAAATAGGATTGGGTACATGCACTTACTGCTCTTAGCACGTGGATTTGAAAATAGCAAATGTTATAGCACACCAAACAAAATCTTTGTGTTAGATTGCTGACACATTGCTCTTGAGTCTTGACCAATTCTGCTGCATTAGCTAACATTTTTTTTTCTGTTTTTCTTTTGTAGGGCGCAAAGGAAGAGCATGCCTGCTGATGCTGTTGCGACTCAATCAGTTAACTATGGAGACAGTTGATGGATCTACCTTTTACACCCTGTGCAAGACCAACTTGTAGGCGATTTGGATTTCTGGAAGCAGATCGGTATGACTCCCAAGCAAGTTGTCCAAAAACCTGGTGCTGGTGGAAACATGGTGCATTGAATCTGAATTAGCTGAAGTTTTTCTTTATTGTGTGTTGTGATGTAGCTCGTTGTGTTAAAATATTGTATCATGATGTAGTACTTAACCTCAGTTGAAAATATTATTTTCCCATGAGCAATTTTTCTCATGTAATGTTCATACCACCATGAAATAAAACAGGCCTTTTTTAATTGGGGACATAATTCCTGGGGACTTGCAACAAATTTGTACTAAAACGTACAAATTCCTAGACTGAACCCCCTTTTTAAACACCTGTATACTGGTACTATCTGTCTATATATATACATATTTCTACTATGTACTATTTACATTCCTCCAACAGAGGCACACAAATTTAGTCGTGCATTACAATTTAAACATTTTAAAAATTGGCGTACAAATTGAATTCTTCAAAACCATCCCTGCAATGCGTATAATAGCTCAAGCAGGGATCTGCTCCAGTCAGGATCCTTGACGTTCTGTGAAAAAGTACCCTGAATAGCTCAAGATAGGCTTCAACAGATGTTTCCTTCCATCTCTCTTTATGCCACAAACCCCAACGAAGAGGATGACCCGTATATCTCATTTGCCTCAGCCACAGGGACATACACGACGTCCGTCAATGAGCTGTGGGTGCGACCATAGAAAATGTAGACGAACACCCCCATCACCAGCCACACCCCCACTCGCATCCATGTGCCGCCACTGAAGAACAGAACCAAGAAATTAATGCATGTTAAAGCATATTTAAGTTTTGAGCATGTCATAAAAAACTGAAAAGGATCATGTACTCACCCAAGATTTATTAACAAGTATGTATTTATGAGGATACACATTACTGGCAGCAAGGGAACAAATGGGCAGATGAATCCTACAGAAGACACAGAAGCAAGATGTTTAATACTAAGTAGTTTACCAATATGATCTAGTACAATGAGTTGCTGAAGCGTGCTGTGATGCTGAGTACCTCCAGAATGGCCAAAGGAGTGCCTTCCATCGTCTTGATCAATCCAGCAGAGCACGCCCAGACCAGCTAGGAGGAGCAGGCCACCAAAAGCACAAACGAAGCATCTCACCAGGCTGACATGGTACATATTAGTTTGTTAGAGTGCTTTGCTTATATGCAGGAAAGTTTACTGGGGAAGGAGGCATGCGTTCTTGCATAATAAACTGAACGGTTGGCACTTACAAGGGCAAGAATGTCACTGAGGCTGAAGTTGTGAGGATCAGAACCCCTATGCAAACAGATGCAATGCTGCAAGCAGCATTCTTACGCCGTTTTGTCTCATTCAAGTTACCTAAAGAGTAAGCAGATAAGTTTATTAGCTACCTTAACTGAAATGCACATACTTAGAAATTTTAAGCATATAAAATCAGTAATGCATTTGCCCAGACATACTTGCATATAGCTGCTTCTCAATAAGGGGGTCATTAATTGATTCAACTATAACATCACTTGTTTCAGCTGATCCTTGTTCATGATCATCTCCAAGGGTACCCCTCAGCTTTTCCTCGTCATTTTCTTGGCTCAAGCGGAATGATGCTTGCAGAGAAGATGGGA
The DNA here is from genome assembly GCA_022036555.1 of Microstegium vimineum. Lineage (NCBI taxonomy): Eukaryota > Viridiplantae > Streptophyta > Magnoliopsida > Poales > Poaceae > Microstegium > Microstegium vimineum. The sequence goes on from CM039129.1 coordinate 41,612,978, forward strand.
GCGGTACCTCACCTGGAGGAACATACCTAAGAATCAAGATGGACACAGCAACTATAGTGAAGGCAAGTAGTGTGCCTACACTAACCTGCAGCCAAAAACAAAACTTTTTTAGTTCCAAACACTAACCTTTCAATAATGCTCATATGGTCACATGTATACACTACAATGATCTCTCTGGATAAGGTTCATTAATATAACTGAGCTCAAGATAAAGTCCACATATGTTCTCAAATAACATGTTTGGTAAATCCTTACCATTCCAGCCAGTTGAGAGACATCCATAAAGAAAGCAAGAGCAGCTGCACAGATGCCAGTCACTATTGTGCTTTTGACTGGAACTTGTGACGTCTTGTGAACATCAGAGAAGAATGGTGGTAACAGGCCATCTCGTGCCATGGCCATCAATATTCTTGGCTGAAGGAAAATATCAAAGTGGAAGTATGAATATCCATGCCAGCATAAATTGAAGTTGTGCGATGTATATGCTTGTTGAGAGAACAGATCAAACAGAAAAGTGACTATATATATCCAGATTATATGCCAGTATTTTCTTCAGATTTTACTTATTTAAAGCCATGCCCACTTGGCTGATGGTTCGTATTCCATCAACTCAAATCACAGAAGAGAATTTATGATGCACATTGATTAAGATATGCTTATACCTGTGGCAATAGAGATCCCATCAAGGTTGAACAGAGAGCAAGAACAGCACCAGTTGTTACAAGATACCTAAAACAAGTTAAGCACATGAACAATCTCAGTCGAACGCACACCAGATCATCCAGGATAAAATGAGAAGTAGACCTTACATTGCCCAGTGCATTCCGTGTTTGGCAAAGGCGGATGAAATAGGGGTGTCTGGGTCCATAGCAAAGTATGGTACCAGACCAACAATAACAATTGAAACCAACATGTACAAGGTACAGCAAATTGACACTGCTGTTCCGATTCCCAATGGCAGATCTCGTTGTGGATTCTTCACCTGTCAGAAGTTAACATAATATAATGAGATATTACATTTTCTCAGATGAAGGAATTATATTTAACCCTAACAATCCAGCAAATAAGAAGGGTGAAATCAATTAGGGAAATAAGACATTTCCTAACCTCCTCAGCAGTACTGGCAACTGAATCAAAGCCTATGTAGGCAAAGAAAACCGTTGCTGACCCAGCAAGCATTCCATTCACTCCATAAGGAAAAAATCTGAAATAAATGAAGTGTAAGTGCGCTAACCACTGGCTTGAGAAAAGAAACAAAGCATCAGAGTCTTTAGCATTACCCGCCAGCAACCTTGTAGCCAACCCAGCCTGTTTGAAAGCCGATGTAACTACCAGCTATGATAACAAATAGCATCACAAAGCAATTTAGGACAGTCACAACTCCTTGCACAAATGAACTCTGTAAAAAGAAGAAAAAAAACAGAGAGAAAAGATCAGGTGTCACATTTTCAGAAAATATGTAAGGTAGTAGCTATTACTGAATAGGAGAAGGTAGCAACCTCTTTTATCCCGACACATAGCAGACCTGTGACAACGAAAACCAGGAAAGCAGCACAAGGATCAACGACGACATCAAGCCATGGGATCTCATGGCGTGCTAAAATCCATGGCAGACTATCCTGTCCTCCAAAAAATATGGCCTGGAAACATAGATCTTTTCATTTTTAGAGTTTGTAAGGAGATTGGAGATTAACTACTGACTCAATATCTGCATGAACACATCAGACGCAGGAGAATTCGACTCACTATATTGGGAGATATGCCACGGGCAACAGCTGATCCACCAATCGTATACTCAAGTATCAAAGCCCAACCAATCAACCATGCAACTCTGCATAATGAAGCAACAAACAATGTTTAGAACTATAAACTGAACAGCACAGGAATGGCATATATGACGAGAAATGTTCACTCCATCATACTATATTAGTAAATTACCCTTCGCCAACGCATATGTATGAGTAATGGTAGGCGCTTCCGGCAGAGGGGCAACGGCTAGCAAGCTCTGCATAACAGAAGGCTGAAAGCGCAGCTGCTATTCCGGCTATCAGAAATGAAAGCGTCAATGCTGGCCCAGAATGCTCCCGTGCAACTGTCCCAACAAGAACGTACACCCCGGCTCCAATCGTCGACCCGACACCTGAGGAATGACAAAGCAGTTCCATCATCAATACCAGAAAACAAGGCATCTGCAGAAGCCCTTAAGAATCAGTGGAAAATACTTTCGAGAACATCAGAAGCATGTAAACATTGCTACACCAAAAATGACATGTCTTGAGTTACTTTATTAGTTAGATTGTTGACATGCTACTAAACTACTGTATTTTGTTTTGAAATGCTATGATTTAGTACTACATGTTATGCACAATGGGCATGAACACCATCAGCCAACCACCCACCGAGCAGAGAGGAAGCACGGAAAGAAACCAGAGACAGAAGCAACCGAGATTCATCTCAACCTTTACCCAGGAACTAAGTATCGATCGATGAGAATGAGACACGGATTGGGAACTTTGCAAGGTGAAATCTCAGGGTAGTATAGCTCCATCCAGCTCGAGCTCACTATCAACAGCTCACTGAACTGAATCCGAAAAAAAAAATAACACAAAACAGCGAAGCTCGGAGCTTTCGCGGTTCCGACAAAACCACCGCAAAGATACCAGAATTAGCCAAACGTTACGAGGCTCAGGAAATATGTATATATTACACACAGAAATATGAGAAAGAAGAAGAAGAAGGAAGAGGCAGTGGAAAGTGAGAGAGAGAAGAGGCGGTCCTGACCGATGGCAACGAGCTGGGTAACGGAGAGCTCCTTGCGGAGCTGGTGAGCGCTGCCGGCGGCGCGCGTCCGCTCCGAGTCCACCTGCTTCCGGCGCATCAACGCCCGGACCCCGCCGCCTCCCATCCCCGCCGGCCGGCCCCCTCAACCGAGCACCAGGGAAAGGAAAGGCGCGGCTTTTCCCACGCCGGCCCGCACAGCTCGATGAGGGGGGAAGGCGCGAGCAGAGCAGAGCAGGCCGCCGGCCGCCTCCCGCCCCTTGCTTGATTGCTGATGCTGACGGCCGGCCCGGCCGAGGCTGAGTAGAGGGGATTGATGATTGATTCCTCCTGCCTGTAGCCTGTAGCCTGTAGCGGGGAAAGGAGGGAGAACGGAAGTGCAGTCAGAGCTGCGCGTCGTCGTCTCTTCTGGCCTCCGGCTGCCGTCCCCGTCCGGCTGGTATATATTCTTGGATTGGATGGCGTGCCTCTGGGGGGGGGGGGAGGTGGGGGGCGCGGACAGGATCAAGACGACTAGTCGAGTAAACTGCAAGCTTTACGAGCGGCAGAAGGAATTTACAGTTAATAAGCTTCTGTGATTGATGCTAACCGAGTCTGGTAATTAAGTTAAAACTGCGAGTACAAAGACAGCTGTGTTTGTCCAATCGTGTGGTTCTGTTTAACTCTAGGTATAATTCCTCCGTCCTCAAATACATGTGTGTTATTCAAGCGTGTTTAACGTCCTGTTTGCTTGGCTTATCAGTCATCGAAACAATGTTTCCGTGTCACATAAAAACAACCAAAACAACATCAGCTATGGCTGCTCTTTAAAGTTTGTGTCCTACAGTAAGTAAATTATAGGAGAATATTGTAGGGAACTAGGAGAATTATATTATATATATGGTTTAAACTGAATTGGATTTTTTTAAACAGCCAAGCGAACATGCTTTTTAAAGTTTGTGTCCAATTCAGTTTAAAAAATATATAATATTAACATGCAAATCTACCATTAATTTCAATTACTCCCTTTGTTTCAAATTATAATTCGTTTGACTTTTTTTTAACTCCGAGTTTGATCACTCGTCTTATTCAAAAACTTTGTACAAACATAATTAAATTTAAATCATTCTTGTAGACCATTCATTAAATAAGAAACCCATAATAAAAGAAGTGATATTTTACAACAAAAAATTTGAATAAGACGAATGGTTAAACTTTGAATTAAAAAGGTCAAACGAACTATAATTTGGAACGGAGGGAACTAACTTATAATATATAAATGACGGTAACTAAAAGGGGCTATTGCGTTTCTGCCCTTGTTTTAAATTTTAATTGTGCTTTTACCCTCACTTTCTTTCACTTTGTATTTTTACTCCTCCTTTTCAAAAACGAAGGCTTCGTTTACCCCTATTCCTAACGCCGTTACCTGCATCCGGAACATTATTGCGTTTCTACCCTTGTTTTGAACCTTAATTGTGATTTTACCCCTTTTTCTTAAAATGACGTGTCTAAATATTGATTAAAATGATGTGTCTAAATATATATGTCAAAAGAAGTGTGAATTCACAATGCATTAAGATAAGTAGGGGCAATTTCGCATGGGAAACTTGTACTTACTCAACTCATTTTAACACTGTTACCTGATGTTCACGGAATAGGGGTAAATTTAGGCTTCGTTTTCAAAAAATAGGGGTAAAATCACAACGATGACAAAAGCAAGGATAAAATCACAATTGGACATCAAAGTAGGGGTAAGAACGCAATAGCTCCAAACTAAAAGTGGTCGTATACGTCATTTAGTTTTCCTAATAATAGGTAACATGTGTTAAAGTTTGCAACACAAAGGAGAGTGAGTCTGACAAAGTTGTTGTGGGATCATGTAGCCAGTGGCCGAGCATGCATGATGTTACCTTATTGGGTTGACCTTTTGAGCCACACATGATGACACACGCCCAGCTGCCAACAGGGGTCGTTAGCAGTGCCGTGTTGGCATCTCCTCATCGCTGAAAATAGTATAGTACAACTACTACCTCCCCGAATACGTATGTGTATGGTCTATAGAAGTTCCAAAGTCTGGCAAAGAAAGGAAATATATTGTTTATTCATAATTAAATAGGAGCCGTCAACCAACCGTAAACGTGGGGAGTGGATCCGTGCAGGAGGCCTCGCTGCATCAGCCTGTCAAAATCAAAGATCTCATGATTTTCTCCTCTTCGGATTCGGAAAAGAAGGTTTAATCATATTCTAGTGAGATACAGTATGTTGTGCCAAAAAAAAAATGGTTTCGGTTTTGTGAAATCCCGTGCGCCCACGTGAATGCTGCCCACGTACAGGACTGCCGCACCGCAGGTGGCATATATAGCAATACCGCTCACTCCTTCTCAAAATATATCGTTATATATAAAGTTCGTGCTGATTAATCTTTTATAAATATAGCTAGATTTATAAAGAAATATTAGCAAATTTGTATCTCTAAATAAGTTTATTATAAAAAAAATATGCTTAGCCGTTTACTTAATAATACTAATTCTGAATTATAAATATTCATATTATTAATATTACTTATATATAATGGGTCAAAGTTATACATATATTTGATTTCCCTAGAATGAAAAATGACACTTTTATAAGACATAGTAGGGAGTATAAAAGAACGGAAATGATATGACATGGGCAGGTCCAGACTCTGGGCGGCCTAGTGGTGAACATGGTTCGACTTGCAATGAGCTCGGCGGCGGACGCGTCAACCAGCGACGGAGGATGATAAACAGGTGGGCGGTGCCAATGACAGGGTGACAAATGCAAGGTTATGGAAGGACGGTGCAACGACAATGGTGAGCGACAAGGTCAGTGGTGGGCAGGGCAGCGTCTGAGGGAAAGCCGATATTGGGAGGTCACCGTCAATGTAGCTAGCGGGAGGCAAAGCTGCTGGCATCGGGTAAGGTAGTTAAGGATTTGGATGAGGAGTAAGAAGAACAGTATGACATCTATATGTTATCCGAACACCTATGCACTAGTATTACTGATGAAAAAAAGTGTGAGCTACACGTGTGAGAGTGTTCATAGCGTACGTGTAGTGAAATCCTAATAAGAAGATATTTTTTCATTGTATGAAAAAAGGTAATTCTATTTGGGCCACACAATTTCCCGGCATGCATGGGGCGTGTCACGATTATCTGTGCCCAATGCATAACGGGTGTACTTCATTGTCTGTGCCCTTGCGCATAACGGGCGTACTTCATTGTCTGGAACATTCCTGGATGCATTGGCGGATCTAAGATGCGATCAAGGGAAGGCTAAGTAATAATAAAGATAATGATTGACAATGAAGATTTGATGATGATTTAGGACTAATACTTACTATCTAAGTTCATTTCATGATTAACAATGAAGATTTTGATGAATTTTATAGAGATTTAATGAATAAATGAGTGGATTTTATAGAGATTTAAGAGATAAATAAGTAACTTTTACATAGATTTAATGAAGAAATGGGGCCATAGGGGGCTGCAACCCCCTGTTCCGCCCATGCCTGGATGAAATGCTACAACGAGTGTATTTTATCATAACGCTTGCACATAACCTTTATTCTATATCTTTTAAGTAAGTGTCATGAATATAAGTACAACCACATTTCTAGTATCTTGTTAGGGATGACAACTTACTTAAGTGATGCGAGTAGAGGTGACCTAACATTTCAAGCGCGTTGCTAGGGACTTTCTTGGTAATGTCATTAGAGATGTCAACGACATCATACTTCATAAGCCGCAAGAAGAGTTACGGTTTAGCAAGATCTGGTTGTTATGCCGATGTGTCTACGACGTGCTGCTATATGTGAAGTACACATCGCCGATGGACTAGTCGATGTTGACGCTGTTGATGAAGGTGAACACACCATCGTTAGCCTTGGTTGTCATCACCACCTGCGGGGCCAACCCTCAGGAGGCTATGGTAGCCTTCGGCGATGAACATATCGTCACTCCTAACGTTGAACCACATACGTCCTCGGTGTTGCTCGAACGCGCCAGAGATGCTTTGCAGGATGGGTTGTGGACAAAGTTGTTGTTGTAAGCTAAGGTGTCCAGCCACGGGCGCTGCCGACCCACTTAAGCATGCGTCCGTCCGAGATGCCGGTATAGGAACCCTAGCCTCTGCGGTCAAAGGCTAGGCTCTGGGCGCTGATGATTTGTAGTCAGACTTCTGGACGTTGATGGTCCCGTCCGTCATCGTATCAACAATTTGGTGTTTGGTTCCAAGAAGCATGAAGAGGATTTGCCGCTCTTGTCCCATAAATAAGTTTGAACCAAATGACTTTACAATTTAAAACCAATTCACGTGTATATAAATCTCGTTACTAAAATATAATAATATTAAATCATATCCCACAATAACTTATAAAGTTAAAAAACATACTATGGTCAATAATGGGATATCTAATCTAACAAACTCGGGTAAAAAAAATGGGGACGTAGTCGAGCTCGACCGAGCCCAACCGGAGCTTGCTGTCTTTTTCAGAAACATCAGACAATGTCACACTCTTGTCGTCTACCGCCATCTCTTGACGCCGCACCCCTTTAAGATCTATGCGTATGCCAACAATGTGCTTGCCTACCGCTGCATCTTCACCATCGAATCTTCTCCCGATTTAGCGTGACCCGGTAGCCTTCTCTTGTATCATGCCTGATGTTGTTCGGGTACCCAGACAGGTCAACATAGAGTTCGTAGGTTCCAGCCTTAGATCCTTTCAGCCAGTACCTAAATAGCTGAGTTGGTCCTATGTGCGCCACCACGATGTGCTTTACGCTCTATGCTCTTGATAATTTGGTTTCCTCTAATATTTCAGAGCTTCCTAGTTTCTTGTCTCCATAACTTCATAGCTCCTTACAACATAACCATAACACATAACCTTATCTCTTATAATATTTTGGATGGTATCCTAAGCATACCGTTAGGAGTATATATAATAATCTTGTATGTTGATGATCTAGATTATAAACATGCAAATTGTTAGTGCAAGTCATGTGAAATTGTTGTTGTATCATTCTGTTATCATGAGTGCACTCTAGAATTATCAAGTGACAATGGTTTGGATGGCATGAGGTGCTAGACTTAGGCCCTTTCATCCAAAACTAAATAGTTGGCACAATTGATGTGCGCTGCCACGATGTTTATCTAGTTGGTGCTCATCGTGACATTGTTGGAGTAGGAAAGACCATCTTCGGTACTTTCATGTGTTTTTGTATGCTCGTTGTACCTCATTAGTCGCGGGAGGTGTTGTGGTTTGGCAGGTGTTCTGTTATTGAATGTATGACATGCTACTATTATCCATGAAGTACGTGTTGACGATGAGCTAGTCAAAGATTGGTTATCCAAACCCCCTTCTCCAACAACCCACATAGAGATAGTTGTAACCAAACCCATGTCTCTGATGATCCACATTAAGATATGCACATTGTCTACTACTGTCTTTGATGAACCACATTAGATATACATTGATGAACCACATCAGATATACATTGATGAACGACGTCAGATATACATGGTAATCTATATCATCACATACAGAGCAAACCATGTTTCATTCGTAGTGTCATGTTTTGGAAACTGGGACATGAAACCTTCCATTGAGACTTGTCTAATAACCGTAAAATGGGCACATACCGCACAGGGGAAGATCAAGCCGGACGGAGGACCAGTAAACTGCAAGGTTTGACGAATTTGAGCATAATGGCCGGACAAAAGGAATTTACGGTAAAGCTCCTCTGCTTGATGCTAACCGAAACTATCTTGTAAAAGTTAAATGAGAGTACAGAGACACCAGAGACAGTTGTTTGTCAAATCATGTGGTTCTGTTTAACCTACTAATCCATGTGCACTGTTGATCCATGTCCTCAAATATACATGTTATTTAAGTGGGTCAATGCTCAGGTACTCCGGTTACCTCCCAGGAGGTAATATCTTAAATTAAATCTGGACCGTTGATTTTTCTAAACTTAATAATTTACTAAATAAATTAATGAATAAAAAACCAAAAAATAAAACACCATGCGGTCGGTAATGACGGAGGACGCCCCAACATCGGAACGGCGAGACGCCGCAGGGCGCCGCCGGACCGCGGTGCCGCCGGACGCCCTGCTGCTGGGACGCGTCGTACGTCGCCTTGACGCCGCCACTCGACGCTCCGTACGCGCTGCCGTCTGGATGACGCAGCCCGAGGGAGGCTCCGCCGCCACGAACTGCCCCGCTCGGCACCGCGGGACCACGGCGCCGCCGCCGGACGCACCCGCTCTGGATGCGTCGTACGTCGCCTTGACGCCGCCACTCGACGCTCCGTATGCGTTGCCGCCTGGACGACGCAGCCCGAGGGAGGCTCCGCCGCCACGAACTGCCCCGCTAACGTCGTTGAAAGGCCGCTCTTCGCCGACGGCGGCAACCTATTTTTATAAAATAAAAATTTAATAAATACTATTACCTCCTCGTGACCGTTGGATCGAAATAAATGGACGATCCACATTCATTCCGGAGTACCGTAGCAAAAGTCATTCAGTGTGTTTAAAACATGTACTAAAGTATATGAGATCATTCTAGGTGAAGTAGCCGTCCAATTCAGTTTAAAAGGATATATTAACATGCGTATCTACCATTAATTTCTATTACTAAATTAATATATAAATATCTAAAATTTCTAGAATGGTTTGTAGCCCCCAAAACACAAAGGACAGTGAGTCTGACAAATTAAAGTTGTTTTGCGTGCGTCGCAATTTGCAAGTATACAGTGGGACGTACAGACAGCGATCATGTAGCCAGTGGGCTGGGCATGCATGATGTTGGGTGGACCTTTTCAGCCACACACAATTGACACACGCCCAATATAATAGGCTCATTAGCAATGCCGTGTTGGCATCTCCTCATCGCTGAAAATACAGTATACTACTTACATGTGTATGGCCTATATTACAACCAGAAGTTCCAAAGTGCGGCAAGGAAAGGAAAGATACTTTTATTTATGGGCCGGAGCCGTCAACCAACCGTGGAGCTTTCGGCCTCTCGCTGCATTAGCCTATCAAATCAAATAAAAGATGTCATGATTTTCTTCGCTTCGGAAAAGAAGATTATTAATATTATTCTAGTGAGATAGTACTATGTGGTGCCAAAGTTCCTGTGCGCCCACGTGAGACAGACACGACTGCCGCAGGTGCAGTGCAGTGTAGAGCACAAACAAATGCATACTCGGCACTTGTTTACAAGAAAAACATTAGAAAAATAATAATTATTGTCTAATTATAGAGTAATTAGATTTAAAAGATTAATCTCATAAATCACAGATAAATTATACAATTAGTTATTTTTAACTATATTTAATGCTCTATACATGTGTCCAAAGATTTAACGTGACGAAGAATCTTATTAAGTTTTGGAATTTGAAGACATCTAAACAAGGCCGGTCCCAAAAAAAATAAAAAAAACTGTGACCATAAGATTCGTAAAAGATCATTTGTATCTTCAATTCAAATAAAATCCACAAGTTCTAGAGGGGCTAAAGAGAGTAAACAACTGCCATGAAAACTGAAAATGTGATCGACGCTCTAGTAGAGTATATGTGTCATATTGTCTTACACACGCTTGACATGTGATGCAAGCAATCCATCTAATGAATTGTGATTTGTGACCTGATTAGACAATGCTAGCACATAACAAAGGTATAAAGTTACTTTCTATCCTTTTATGATTACAGTAGCATATCATGATTCAGCAGCCTGGCCAATTAAGCGACCGATTGAGAGAGAGAAAGCACGTGCTGTCAACGTCGCCACAGTAATTTGTTCTTATCCAATAGGAGACCAGCTTGAGAATTATGTAATCACTAATTATTGCAATCATCATCAGAATAAATCCATTAAATCCTCCTAGAATAAACATATCTATAAAAATACAAATATACTATGTGTGAAACAGACAAATTACAAATCAGAAACAGAATGAAACGCGTAATAATTTAATACGATCAAAGAACGTAGTACTCCGTAAGTATCTAGAAGTATATAGCCTGAGCCTGACATATGTCCCCTACACTACCAGTAGTATATATAGCTTGGCAGCTCTGGTCACATGGCATGTACCGACCGGATCTCCAATGAATTAGTACGGAAGGTTCGTCTATTTAATCAATTATTAGCATATATGGGCCTATTTGGTTTGGGGTCTCTAAAATTTAGCTACTAAACTTTAGTCACTAAAATGTCAAATAATCCCACTAAAAGTGGCCCCTAAAACTTAGAGCCTTTAATCATGAAGGGATGGTTAAAACTCACTAAAATATTTTAGTCCACTAAAATTTAGAAGATGGGAACCAAATACCCATAGTAGTTCTAATCTACGTAAGGTTAGATCTTCATATATTTACTCTCAGATAAGAATCTCTCCTAACTAGCTGTTTTTTTTTAGAAAAAAAACCAAAAACCTCCTCGCATGCAGATAACTTTTTGCTCAGAATTGGAAAAAAAAGATACAGCTCATTATTTTCTGAAAATTTAATAAAACATACTCTAAACATTTGAATTACTCCGAACATTGTATTTGAAGAACTCCAACTGTCCTGACACACATGGATAGACATTGATTGGCTTCGAACAATGTCAACAGCCATTAACTACTTCTGGCTTAGAGGTTTGCTGTACATCATCAAAACGGAAGCAACATGTTTGCTGTCCGTAGGTAGCTTGGTGAATCAGCTGCTGCCTGTTGGCAAACTAAAATTGTCTTCTGGCAGTTGCGTTCCGGAAGCAAGAGGAAATGCAGGCATCCAAGCAATCGAAAGGAATAAATTACAGTGATAATGTAATAGAATATATTCGGTCAAAAATGATAATATAAATATATCTCCCTAGATTACTGTGTAGGTATCCGATGAGGATAGCTAGGGAAGCCTAGAGAGGGAAAATGACGTCTCTTCGAGTTGGAAAAAGCGAGGATATAGACGTACATGCCTCGTCAACATGTCAAATGTAGCCAAAATGAGCATGAAACGTGAGACGTGGACGTACAGCTAGCGACATGTCCACCCAGAACATGTGAGTGAAAAAGAAAGTGCCTGGCTTGTTCTTTCTATTGAAAAAAAAAATCAGTTCCGAAACAGAAAAGGATAAACATGAAAAAATAAATCAAATCAGCACCTGTCATCCATATATGAAATTATTTCGTGCAATCATTTTGTCCAGACTGCTTTGCTACCGGTTTGATTTAAGTTCATCGATCAGCACTGTCGATCAGCGATCTTTATTTTTAAGTCAATTTGATTTGAGTGAACTAATGAGCTCACGGTAGTACAGAATGGCTGTATGTCTACCCTAATCACGGTAATAAGATTTTTTTTCTTTTTTTTTTCCTAAAAACAGGTGAGCCTGTTTGGGCCAGACAATTTCTTCGAAGCCTGTTTAGCCCAAAATCATCCAATGCACGGATCAGGCCAGAGCAGATCTCGAGAAGCCAGATGTGGGCCAGCCCATTAATGGAATTGGGATCCACGGCAACAAACAAATCCGTGAGCGACGACGGTTTACAATTTATTTATACGGATTTCTTGAATTGGTGCACAGAACTTTTGATCTTGGACGCCTTAAATTCTCCTGAATCCTGATATATGACGACTGTACTATCTATATCTACTATAGCTGCCTCTAAAAAAGGACGGTATGTAACAGTGTGTAAGATCTCGAGAGGTAACTTGAATTCAGTCTGTCTCGAAAAAAAAACAATTTATTTCTAAAGGCGGCTAGATATTCCGCTATAGGAGGAGCCAACTCTACAAACTATCTATAGCCCGTTGGTTGTAGTACTTTTTTGAGGCTCTTGCATTCTTGCCCGTGTTTTATATTGAAATTGTGGTTTTGCCCTTACTTTTTTTAACTTTGTGAATTTACCTCTACGTTTTTAATACGAAGCATCAATTTGCCCCCTGTTCTGTTATCCTTCTCTAATGGTGTTAACTTTTACATAAAGGACAGATATACCCATGTCATTTTATCTTTGTGTTTGTATGACTATTTGTGATTTTACCCCTAATTTATAATAAGATATTTATATTGTATTTTGATAAAAAAATAGCACAATTTGCAATATTTTAAATCAGATTTAATAATGGAAAAATATTCAAAATCACATTGGGAAATCTGTTAAACTTTTCTGGTCAGTTGGAAATTACTCGGGCGCAAGACGCATTGCTGAAATTGAGAATGGGAAAGATCATATACTCTTGAAAAGTACCATCTGACAAATGAATCCAGAAAATGGTGATTCTTCTTGTAACGAGACCAACTGAACAAGTAGTCAGCTTCTTCGTCCTGTTCATTCGTTAGCTTCTTCCTCCTGTCCATTCGACCACTGCAGTTCGTGCACCTCGCCGTAGCGGACACTCCTGGATCCGCTTCTTACTCCTTCATCGGCCGCCGGAGCAGTACGTCGTGGCCTCGACGAGTTATGCCACGCCTGCTGGAACTCGTGCCCATGGCCGAGCTCACGTCTGAGGCGGTGCTTGTGCCCACGGGGGCCCTCGTGCCAGCATCGCCGGAGATGACTGCCAACCGGTGGAGAAGAACCACAACCGGACGGAGGAGGCCGCTCTCACCCTCACAGGCAGTCCGGCGAGGAGGCCGCTGCGTTCGCCCAACATGCAGCTCAACCGCTCGTCAGCGCGCTTCTGCTGGAGACCCGCCGCACCCCGGAGCAGCAGTGGCACGCCGCACGCCCGCACCGCCTTCGCTGCCTGACGGGCACCACGCCTCCGCTCCCTCTCCGATGTGTGTTGGACGAGTCGAGGAATAAGGGGCAGTGTGGGTATTTGGCCTTTTCTTTTCAGGTTTCGAATTTTTTAATTCATTTATTCACTAGGTAACACACGGACATCCAAAGCAGGGGTTGACGGATAGTTCAGTTCAAAATAACAAGGTGAAAAACACAAAGTTGAGAAAATAGAGGTAAAATCACAATTGAAATACTAAATAAGGGCAAGAACACAATTTTCCCTACTTTTTTTTTGATTTCGTGTTAGTTGTAGTACGTGGTGCTGCCTAGCCTTTGCGGTAGTAGTGTAAGAATCAACCTTCTTCACCAATTGGACTTAAAATTAGAAATTTCACAAGTATACAAATCTCCTTACTAATACTTATCTTACGAAGTTTCTGAAAGCAATAACTATTTATAACTATGTTTTTGAAATAGCTATCAAATCCAACATTTTGACCAACACTATAATGATAATCCCATCCATAGTTTTTGTTGAGATTTGAATGGGTATAGTAAGTTTTCCCACCCGTTTGTATTATGAAGTTGATAACTTGACTCTTTTGGCCTGAATTTTAAGTTACATCTGAGGGGAGAACCAAAAGGGGAAAAAGAGCTATTTAAGGGAGCTTCCACCATTCATATGCTATTTTTCTATTCTTCTTTGGTAATCGATGTCGCCAATATGCTTCCAAAGCAACAAGAGTAGAGTGGCTATTGTAGCACAATGTTTCATTGTTGAAGACTATACCGTTCCTATGCATCCAAAGTTGTCAATCACGCAAAGCAACAAACATACCCTTCAGGAATGCTTTGTATTTTTTGAATGGTGTGCGATTGTATCAAGTTTTTGCGGATCCACAACATTCCAAAACATGGTTGCAAAGGGGCACTTTGGAAATCATGTGAGTTGAAACCATAGTTTGATGTTAGTCTGCGATGTAAAAAAGGGTGACACTTTTGTTCTCAGATGCCATCTCCTTCGTACATGTCGTCACTCATACATCTTCTGAAGAATTAGGTGGCTCGACATGAAATTTTGGTTTTCTCTAATATTTTGTTTTTCTCTAATATTTCAGAGTTCACCGCTTACATAGTTTTGTAGCTCCATAGATATAAGATTACATGTAGCTCTAGCTCTTCCAACATTTTGGAAGGAACCTTGAGGTGTGGTAGGAGTATATATAATAGCTTATAAGCCCGCAAAACATCGGCACTAAGTCACAAAAAACTATTTGTGTATCATTTATTTACCATGAGTGCACTCTAGAATCAGCAGATTTGGACGTCATGATGCATGAATACAATCTTGTGGTTGTGACAAACTAAGCTCTCACCTTAGATAGCTAGAGTATGTACAACATTGCTTTTAACGACGGCAAAAACATAGCATATGACAGCCGACTAGACATCCAGTTTGCCACCACATACATAGGTATCCAGGTCTCCAAGATCTCACCAGTTTGTATTGAGTAGCTAACGTGCTGCCGTGTGTGGGTTGGAGGTTGTTCTTGAGCCCATCATCTATGAATTCCCCCTGCCAATAATATATATTCAAATTAATGAAACTTACGGTGCCAATAATATACTCAAAGTGATAAAATTGTTTTTAGTTCGTATACTTTTAGGTGTATAGAAAGCGGACTAATGCATACAAGATTTCAATAGCAAATATTGGTCATGCTTTAAGAAAAATCAAGAGTCTTCCCCATAACCGTTTGACCAAATGAGTTTCAAATTTAAAACAAATTCACAAATATATAAATCTCCTTACTAAAATATAAGTACTAATATTTATATAGCATTATTAAATCCTAGAGTAATAACTTATAAAGTTGTTACAAACCATAACTAACCTAATCTAATAACTTTGTTAACAAAGTTGACATACTCGAGCTCTACCGATCCTAACCACACTTTGGTGTCTTTTTCCGCGAAGGTTCTAGCCTTAGGCCCTTTCATCCGGTACCTGAACAGCTGACACGTGCGTTTGAGCCTCCTTAAGCACTATCACGTGCTTTTGGTCGGTGCGACGAGTCACAGTTTAGCAAGATCCGGATGTTATGTCGATGCATCTATGACGTACTACTATCCGTGAAGTACACGTCGCCGGTGAACCGGTGAACACACCATCGTCGGCCTTGGCTGCCAGCACCTTGTCATCACCGCTTGTCGGGCCAACCCACCGGCGAACACACCATCGTCGGCCTTGGCTGCAAGCACCTTGTCATACACCGCTTGCCGGGCCAACCCTTAGAAGGCTATGGTAGGCTTCAGCGATGTACATATCGCCAGTCCTGACGTTGAGCTGCGTACGTACAAGACACCGGCATAGGGACCCTAGCCTTTGCGGTCGAAAGCTAGGCTCTCGGCGCCGGTGAATTGGAATCAGACTTCTGAACGTGGATGACCCCGACCGTCATCGTAGCAATGATTTGGTGCTAGATGCCAAGAAGCAGGAAGAGGATTTGACGCTCTTGTCCTATGTCGTCATCTCCTCACGCTACACTTACTTCACATCTAGGTGTACACTAACGCTGTGACACTATAGCCTTGATAATTACGCTCTACGCTCTTAGCAATTTGGTTTCCTCTAATATATCAGAGCTTCCTAGTTTCTTGCCTAGCTAACTTCATAGCTCCTTACAACATAACCATAACAGATAGCCATATACCTTATAATATTTTGGATGGCATCCTAAGCGTACTGGTAGGAGTATATATAGCAATCCTATATGTTGATGATCTAGACTATAAGCATGCAAATTGTTAGTGCAAGTCATGTGGAACTGTTATGGTATCATTCTGTTATCATGAGTGCACCCTAGAATTGCCATGCCTCAATGGTTTGGATGGCATGAGATGCTAGACTTAGGCCCTTTCATCCAAAACTAAACACCTGGCACAGTTGGTGTACGCTGCCACGATGTTCATCTAGTCGGTGCTCATCATGACATTCTTGGAGTAGGAAAGACCATCTTTGATACTTTAATGTGCTTTGTATGCTCTTCGTACCTCATTAGCTATTGAAGGTGTTGTGGTTTGACACGTGTTCTGTTGTTGAATGTATGACATGCTACTATTATACATGAAGTACATGTTGATGATGGGTTAGCTAGAGACTGGTTATCCAAACCCACTCCTCTAACAACCCACATAGAGATAATTGTAACCAAAACCCACGTCTCTGATGATCCACATTAAGGGATGCACATTGTCTACCATTGTCTTTGATGAACCACATCATATATACATGGTAATCTATGTATGTGATGATTATCATCATAGATAGGGAATATTATGTCTCTGATGTGTTCACATCATAGATGCATTCTCATAATAGGAAAAATCGCTTCTTTGATGTGGTCACATCATAGATGCACAAATTCCCAATCTATGATAAATTTTCGGCCGATCTATGATTAGAGAATCTGGCATAGTACTTATAGTTGTGTGCCTCTGCTTGCAAGGATGGGGCCATGCATTGACTCTAATTCGGTAGGGGGCATTGAGCCATGGCCGCCCCCTTGTCTTCGTTCCTAGCGCTAGCCTTTCCCTCTCCATCGACCTGAGCTTTAGTGATGGCGAGACCTGGTGCCGACCTTGCCTTCCGATGGATTGGGGTCAAGTTCATGGTGGATAGAGAGAAGAGAGATGGGTGAGTAGGAGATATGCCGCCATGTTTTGTAGGAGAGATGGGAGAGAAAAGATGTGGAAGTTGTGGGTAGGAGAGATAAGAGGGGGGGTACGTATTTGAGGAATCTTTGCCTAAGTTATAAATATATTATATAGATACTTCTTTTTAGGATTGTCTTAAAAAAATAGACAGGCCTCAGCTAGGCGTTTTAATTAGAAAATGAGGATAATTGATGGGGTTGTAACCTAAAATCAATTTTGTTGTAGTGCTGATCCATTGATATTTAGCTTTTCAAGTGATGTTAACAACAACCAGATCAACGTAATCCTTGCAGGTACTACAATTTTCTGAAAGTTAGTTTAGTTGCTTTTGCAAAAAGGTTCAGAGCCCTTGCATCTCTCCAAGTGCACTTGCGTGCGAGCTCATATGAGGTCTGCGAAACAGTCGCACTACCAGAATCCAGAGATTTCATGAGTGCAAAACATGTCACGAAATATGGTTTTACTCTCACGAAAATAATGCGTGAGGGTACACCGTCACGCATCACCTCTCACGATATTAGACACGAAAAATACCATTTTCATGAGAGTTCACCGCCACATATTCTTTTCGTGGGTGGCGGGAGTTCATGAGGGCTACTCTCATGAAAATATTGTTGCCACCAGATTTGCATCGGTGTTTTCATGACGGTTTTTTGTGGTATTTCATGAGAGTTCATCTTCACGAATAGATTTCGTGAGAGTTTGATATTTCTTGAGAGGTCATCTTCACGAATGGATTCCGTGAGTTTGGTATTTTGTGAGAGTCACCGTCATGAAATGGATTTCGTGAGTATCACAAACACATGAATATAGGATTTCGTGAGTGTAAAACACCATGAAAATAACCCAACATGAGCATCCCAATCCAAATTCCAATTGCACAAATATGGTCCAGTGTGAATCCAACAGGCATACAATAAATTCCAATACATGTATACATGCAACCGATTCCAATCCCAATATATTCCAATTTCAGCTCGTGTTCAGCCATTACACTAAAAGGGCAATATCGGCTCAGAGTCCTAGACTCCTAACCATCCAACATTAGTTCCAGCACATCTCATCTCATTCCTAGACATCCACACTAATATGATTACAAGAACCATTTCATTCTTATCTTGTGCTCTTGCTTTTCTTCTACTACTCATTGCGCCTAAATTGGTACGTGAAGCAGCCAAATTTATCTGTTCAGCATAGCTTCCCAAGGCCTCCTGCAAATGAACATTTTTTAGAGTATTTTGTGACTAGGAAAAAATAAGAGGTGAAGGCAAAGTAGTTTCTCATAGGCTTTGAGCATAATTAAACTAAGTACACAAGTCAATATAGTGTCACTTGTGACTAAGAAAAAATCAGAGGTAAAGGCAAAGTAGTTTCTCATAGGCTTTGAGCATAATTAAACTAAGTACACAAGTCAATATAGTGTCACATAGCAGTGCTAACTCAACATAGTCATTCACTGAAATCTTTTGGATCATAAAAATAGTGTGCCACAGTTATTTCAACATCAAGAAAGTATATCAACAGATTCTAACTAACTTTTGTTCAGCTACACAAACTGGTGTCAGTTTTGTAAAAACTATTCTGTAACTTTAGTACTGAACTAGGTACATTTGAGAACTAACAGGACTCGGTACCAGATGTATGCAGAAGAAATCCTAGTTCATTGGTAAGGAATAGACTGCCTCTCAAATCTTTGTACCCCATTTGGATCCTAGTTCTTGGAGCCAAACTTATATTCCTGCATGACCACAAAATGAATGAAGTTACAAAATGGGCTAAGAATCTGATTTTGCTAAATTACATTATATTTCTAGCAATATATAATAGCTGGTGAACAGAGCAAGATTTGTGACTAAATAAATTACTCAAACTGAACTGTTTTATACATCAATGGAAATAGTGCTGCCATCAGAGTAACTTCTCTAGCTAACTGACTACCACAACAGTGAAGTGATGTCAAAGGCAAGACGAACCAATTAACATTCAATCAATTCCAATACTCATTAGATCTGTGCTATATCTGGGATTAACAAATAAATAAGAAACTGGATAACTGAATATTCCAAGAACTCAATACATAGCATCACCAATGGATAACCTAATGTCATCTCCAGAAAGCTACAATAAACTGGAACCTTCAAGTCATATTAAAAAATCACCCGCAAGCATCCAACTGATATACCTAATACCCTTACTACTGTCAACCATGTATTTTTATCTATACTGACAAGCATGCTTCCTCACTACTTTGCACTAAATAAATCAACACTTATGCTACCAGATCTACAAAAACCAAACAAAAGTTATATATATCAGCACAATACTTGAGTCTATAAAGTCAGGATTTTGGATCCATATGTTTGGTTGTTCGAGCTCACCAGATGGACGCCGAGGATGGGGGGCCAACGTGGATGTAGCCGCTGGACGAGGAGCTCCCTGGCCGCAGAGGTCGCCGACTGCGGATCTGGCCTAGCCGCTCTGGGCTATGCGCCGCTACCACCGAAGGACGGGGAAGATCTGGGGCACGCACGCCGACTGCAACGAGGGTGGACGCCAGAGGACGTAGCCGGAGAGACCACGCCGTACACCGTCCAGCGACTCCGCCTTGGGCCGTCGACTCCCCACGAGAGAGCGCGTGCCGCTGCTGGGGGAGCAACATGAGCTGCCGCACGCGTGTACCGCTGCTCCCCCATCTCTCCACGCTGAGCTGTTGCGCCGCGCGAGGGAGCCCTCAGCCTCAACGACGGCCGCGAATGCGCCGCCGCCGTCACCTACCAAGAGAGGAAGGTTAGGGCAAGGGACGGATGAAGAGGTTCTTATATGCTTGAGCTTTCCATCCAACGGCTCTCACTCATCACGGGTTCATCCAACAGCTGCAACACATCGTGTTGCATAGTGCCGGCCCAAAAACATTGAATGGGCTGAATAACACTCTTTTTTTCTTCTAAATATTTTATGAACTCTAAATTAAAAACATATAATTTTTAAACTATAAATTAATTCAAACAAAAATGTTGTCAACTACAAAATTTTATAAATATATCTATAGTTTTTGTTTTTGTCATTTCTCCATCCGAGTTTGTTTGAACAAGTCAAAATTTGAATTTCATAAATACAAAAAGTTCAAATAATATTATGAGAAAGTAAATAATTTCAAATAAAAAATTCATAAATAACCAAGTTGTAGAAACCAATGGTATCTATAACTTTTGTGTTGGTCAGATCTCCATCTGACTTTATTTAAACAATTCAAAATTTGAATTTCAAAATACAACAACTTCAAACAATATTTGGAGACATTAGATGTTTTCAAATGAAAATGTTGTAAACAACAAAGTTGTAGAACTCAATGATACCTACAACTTTTGTATCGGTGATTACTCCATCCGACAAAGTGGCAATATACATTGTTCACAATTGGACATAACTTCCATATTATCACACAACTATGTGATGGATATATCAATTTGTCGGTGTCTAAAATGGCGGGATCTAGACAGTCAACTAGTAAATTTTTAAGCGCGTCTGAGATCGGATGGTTGCGCGAGGAGGACACGGCGATGTATACTTGTTCAGGCACGAACGTCCTACGTCCAGTGTGTTTCGAGGTCGTGTTACCAAGCACGGGGTGCTCGTAGAGGGGAGCTACAAGCGATTGAGAGAGGAAAGAAGCTTCTCAGGTCTCGTGCCTATGGTGTCTTTGGTTCTGGTGAGAGTTCGCGTGAATGCGAGTATGGGTGTGTGTCGAAGTGTCGAGAGAGAGATCGAGGGTCCACTCTCTCCCTTTATATGTAGGGAGAGAGGGTGGGGTACAGTACAGAGAGAGAGAATGTGCGCCTGGTACGTGCTGTTGACTTGGAGGCGCTTTCGCTCGCCTTCCTTCCCGGGGAAGATTGCGCCTGTAGACACGCCGCCAAGGTCCTGTTCATCCTTTGGGAGAGTTGTAGCCACGCGCCTCGTAATCGGGGGAGCTCCTGTTCCCTGATTAGGGTATGGACGGGGGTTGGCGACACAGGGACAAGCACCCCTGCGTTCCGTTGTACAGTGTTACGCACATGGTAATCACTGTTCGCACGACCCACGTGTGCCTGGTGAGGGCATGACGAGTGTCATTCGGAGGTTAGGCAGCATGGTCGCCGTACCTTGAGGCTTCAACAAGGGTAGTCATGGCATGCCACTCCTGGCTGGTCGTGTTCGAACAGTGGGGAGGACGTACGACACCGTGTGTCTTGGGCTGATGGCGTTGCGTCCTCGGTCGGACGAGGCGGAAAGCCTCCGAGAGGGGATGACGTTGCGGATGACGTCACCCTTGCTCGGACGAGGCGGAGAGCCTCCGAGAGGGGATGTCGTCGCGGATGACGTCACCCTTGCTCGGACGAGGCGAAGAGCCCCGGGGGGGGGGGGGGGGGGGGACGTCGTCGTCCTTGGTCGGACGAGGCGGAGAGCCCCTGAGCAGAGGAAGGATGATGGGGTGATTTTGTTTTTGTAAAGTGCGGTGTTACGGTACCCTATTCTCAAGTATCCGACACAATTTATGAACAATGTATACTACCATTTTGTTAAAATAATTTGATTTTTTTATATAATTATTGTGTAACAAAAACATATCAACATGCCAATTTGTATAATTTTTTGGCAAAATTTATAATTATTACAAATATTTTATTGTAATTTAGAAATAGAAGGATAAATTATCCCCAGAAAACAAATGTCCCACCAAACAAGCAACAATAAAAAGAAGTAAGAACACCATGAATTGATAGAGCATGATTTTAGAAATATTTAGAAAAAAGAATCACCATATTTGGAGTTAGCACGAGGGAGAAAGACTAGTTACAAAATTTTGTTGCAGATTAAAAGGACAAAACGTTTGTTTCATGTTCTTGAATTTCTAGTATTTAAGCAATTATTTTTCTACTAAAAACCATCAACCCATATTTCGTGGCGGTGAAATTTGACTCTCATGAAAACGATCACTCTCATGAGAATAGACAATTTCATGGGGTTATTTAAATACTCCCACGAAAACAATTTATTTCATGACGGTATATGGAGCACTCTCATGAAAATAAGTTTTCGTGGCGGGATTCACATCACACTCATGAAAATGATTATTTTTATGAGAGTGTGTTTTCCACTCTCACAAAAAACTGTCCCACTCACGAAATCTTCGGTTTCTGGTGTCGAGTTATTCAGCGCCTGACTACTAGACAGACTACTAGACGTACTATAGCTTGTTCAGAATGTTGACACGGCTTGTTCGGTCAGGACGACTACCACTACCTTAGCAGCATGAAACAATAGTATTCGTGGTGTCCGCAACAATCATACACATGCATGCAGATGCAGAAGGCGGCTTCGATATTGATGATGCTATAGTACGTAGTATAGTCCAGGATTTGAATCATAGCATGAGAGCAGAGGGTCCATTACGTTGCAAAGATGGCAACAGAAGGTATGCATGCACATGATGTGTGTGATGCAATCAGAATTTATTGGACTAAGTACAGGTGGTTAAAGACTTCACATATTTTTGCTATTTTCTAGTCTTATTTCCGCTTATTTTTTCTCATAGAACAATATTAAAACATGTGAATTGAGTTGTAAATATGTCTTGCCGAATAGGGTGAACAAGATAGCAGGGTACATTTCGTTTTTAGGTTCTTTTTGTTCCCGGTCTTAAGATACCTTATTATATCTAGGTGTATCACGCTTCCTACCACACTTCTCCAATAATGTAGGTAAAGCTTGAACTGACACATATATACGTACAAGGTTTCGATAGCAAATGTTGTGCACGTTATAAGGAAATCAGCCATGTCCACCAAAAATAAGTTCAACCAAGTTATTAATAGCCTTAAATTTTAATTTAAAGTGAAATTATACATCACTACAAGAAATGTGCCATCTTATGACGTTTATGTCATGACATATGGTCAAAAGGTCACTAAATCAATTAGTTTATGACATTCTTTTGGAAGGCATATCAACTTAGTGACATATGTAAATGAACATCACAAAAAATGTCTTAAACCTAGTCTAATTGTATATTGTGACAATATTTGTCATGTCATAAATACCAATTTACAAAGATCATAAAGCTATGACAAGGATAATGTATCACATATATTTTTTCTTTTCTTGAACATTGTTATCCAAGATGGAATGTGGCTCCTTCATGTATTAAGCCCACCTGATTGCTAAGTATTTCTTTGAGGTTTACCAACTCATTAGCATGTACTGGGTTTAGGCAAAAACTATAAAACTAAGTTTTGTGTGCAAGGGCGCTCGACCGCGAGATCAAACAAAACTAAAAAGGGCCTTACCATATAGCTATAAATACATTTCTATAATTATAAGTATAGTTCATTCTATATTAAATTGTTTCACATTGTGCTAAATGCTAGTAGTAATATAAATAAACATCACATCCTGATTTTAAAAATAAATTAATTTGGAGAATACTTCAATAGACACGGTTGATAACATTAGTACTCTTTCCATCCCAAATTATGAACCATTTTAAGAATCTTGCAAAGTCAAGGTATCTTAGATATGACTAAATTTGTATGATAATATAACAATATTTATGATGTCAACTAAGTGTCATTAGATTCTTTATCAATTGAATTTTTATAGTATATTTGTTTTATGTCAAGAATCTTTATTTTTTATATAATTTTGATCAAATTTGAGATGCTTTGACTTTTTAAGTTTTTTTAGTAACTTATAATTTGGAATGGCGGGAGTACATTATTACTATTTGGCTTGAGTGCTCGGGTCAATAAAGCATGAGCCATGAGGTATGATGAACTTACCGTCATGTTGTAATTTAAAAAAATGATGAGGGATATTTATTTAAATTTTCATTATGTACTTTGGAAGATAATTTTTGAAACAAAAATATGGGAAAGAAAAGTATGCAAATGTACACTTGCAACCCATTGAAACAGACATACGTGAGCGAACTCTCTCAGGTCCCAAACTCCAGGACTTGCTTTGGGCCACGTCTATGTTCTTGGGCCGCGACTGAAACAATACCACAACGGCAAGCAAAACCAATAGCAATATGTACTCTGTATTCTTGCTACCGTAACTGCCCAAGACATGGACATTTGTCCCACCTTGCCAATAGAACAAGCACCACTACCCAGGTATGCTATAAAGGTTGGGGTAGGCGGCAACAAAATTTCTCAATTAGAACACTCGATCGACCATTTACACTGACGCATGACAGCCGATCCAAAATATCTGACACCTAACAAAAAGTAGGTATTTTGACAATTACTTTGACTTAAAATATTTTCTAATCTTTGGAGTATATAATGTTCATAATTGGATATATCTTTGTCCACAATATCTGGAGTGGTTAATTTCTCCAATTTGCTAGTAATATGGTCACCCTCATCTTTATTATGAAAGGGAATGGCCCATTAATAAGGCTGGGGCTGTCTCTCTGTCTCGACTCCTCGTTAAAAGCTCGAACTAACTCAGCTCGAACTAACTCATTAAGCTCGCTTGAAAAAATCACTAAACAAATACCACATCTAGAAGAACATTTACTCCGCAATTTGGACAGAAATGGAGTTGTGAGGTTGGGATCCTGGGTAGAAACTGACGATATTTTAGTAGGTAAATTAACGCCTCAGATAGCGAGCGAATCATCGTATATCGCGGAAGCTGGATTATTACGGGCTATTTTTGGTCTTGAGATATCCACTTCAAAAGAAACTTCTCTCAAACTACCTATAGGTGGAAGAGGGCGCGTTATCGATGTGAAATGGATCCAGAGGGACCCCTTTGACATAATGGTTCGTGTATATATTTTACAGAAACGTGAAATCAAAGTTGGGGATAAAGTAGCCGGAAGACACGGGAATAAGGGGATCATTTCCAAAATTTTGCCGAGGCAGGTATAAAACACAAAATATAGTATTTGCATTTATCTAAAACTTAGCTTAACACGGCTCGTTCCGCTTGGCTCGTTAAAAGACTCATTAAGCTCGTGAGCCAGGCATAAAAAACACAAAATATAATATTTGCATTTTAGATAAATAGAATACCCTTCTATTTTAAGACTCTTATTCTAATACAAATAGAATACCTTCGTGTAAGAGGAGTAGGGATTAGAATCCTAATACAGCCCGCGCCCCACCCCCACGCCCGCCCCACCCCACCCACGCGCCCTATGCCGCCTGCGCGCGCTGCGGCCAGCACGCATCCACGTCCCACCCCTGCGCCCGCAACCGCCAAAAAGGTGTTCCTTTTTTATACCCTAAAGGTGTTCGACAAAATGGCAGAGTTGAATGGCATACTCATGGTCAAGCAATGCATATACACTATCTGATTGGTTACTTGTATATCTCTTTCTCCAGGCTAAGGGAATGCTAGTTAATGTTGTTTGGTTGGCTGCATATAGTCTTATGCGGGCTAGCACTATCCTCAAAGCAGCCTAGACTTGCATCCCACTATCTTCTAAAAATTGACTGTATCTAGCTATGCAAGTATTGCATTGCATCCACTATGCATCCTATATATAAATTAGAAAGTTATGCATATAACCAATCAAGTGCATAGTATTATACAACTCCATATTCAGTTGAACCAAATAACATCAAATTGCATTGCCTAATTCAGAATTAGCTAAACTGGATAGGATATATATGCTATGCAAGTTAATGCAAGTAACCAATCAGCCCCTTAAGATACCTAGAACAACAGAATTATTTGATTCTTATCAATGTAAGTTCCAAAAATAAATTGTGTTGCATTTGTGGGAGGATCCGAGTGGCACTTTGACCACACACTCCTTGTATTTGTAACCAGATTGCTAAATTTCATCACATGATTGTACAATGTCTTGTCCTCTGTTTTTAAAGTTAGGTCAAACTCGGTTGCCTACGGTCTATAATATGCATTGATGAAGTATTAATATTCTAACTAATGATATCCTTTC
The DNA here is from genome assembly GCA_022036555.1 of Microstegium vimineum. NCBI lineage: Eukaryota > Viridiplantae > Streptophyta > Magnoliopsida > Poales > Poaceae > Microstegium > Microstegium vimineum. The sequence goes on from CM039129.1 coordinate 41,639,148, forward strand.
AAATGCAAGGCATAGGAGTTTTGTAGTGTAGGGGATGATGCTTGTCTAATTTTTTGGATGCTCAAATTGGCACTGACCCAACTGTTAAGGTGATGTTCTTCTGTTCCGCTTCCGCATCTCATTAAATCAAGTATGTTTTTTTACCGAAGTTGAGTGCACAAATGTCGGATTGTCGCAATGTTCCGCATCTAACTCTGTCTGAATGTGGGATTGTCGCAATCTAGGCTTAGGAGGACCTGGTTCTCCAATTCACAAATTCGAGGACCATAAAGTTGTTGTTCTTTGTGTTCAGGTATGTAAACATACACTCGAGGGGTTGAGCGAGACAACCTGCGTCCTCGGGTCGGGCGAGACAACCTGCGTCCTCGGGTCGGGTGAGACAGAGCCTACGTCCGAGGTGTCGGACGGTCGCCAACATCTTCACTACCCATGGGCACGGAGAAATCCAAGATACAAAGCGAGGGGGCTGTGATGCGATGACAAGGTAGGGTCGGTACGGCAGCAGCTACTGCATAGTTCGCGACTGGGTGTAGTATGCACTGCCGCTTGGCTGTTTGGTGCTTCCTGCGTGCCGTGCAAATGCGTCGCGTGCAATGCAGCAGAGAACACACCACTCAGCAACAGCAGGTTGTTACTAATTCCGAGTCCTCAATTATTCATTCTTCAATTGTTTGTAAGCAATACGAAACTGCAGTAGGCGAATAGAGATCCTCAAGATGCTGAATTACTCATTTTGGGTTATTCTAGCTCAAATGATTCGATGCAAATCAGGCAAATGTATAATGCAGACATTAATAATATGCTAAGATTTTCAGTTTCGATCATATATGTTTGTGTCCTTGCCTAGTTGTCTGTTTTATATAGACTTCAGATGACATGTGACAGTTTCTGCTTGGGCTGTGTTTAGATGCCAAAGTTTGGGGGCAAACTTTGCATAGTAGACGTCACGTCATATTGTAGTAATTTTGTTTTTATTTGGTAATAATTTTCCAAATATTGATTAATTAGGTTTAAAATATTCGTCTCGCAAAGTACAATAAAACTGTGCAATTAGTTTTTTTATTTCATCTATATTTAGTACTCAATATATGTGTCGTTATTTTGATGTGACGGGAAATAGGAATTCGATGTGATGGAGAATCTTGTAAAGTTTGAGAATTTCGGGTGAACTAAACACAACCTTGCCTAGGTTTACTTAGACATTAGACAGTCATGTGTCATCTAATAAACATGAGGCAAACCTGTTTGTGTCCTTCCCTAGTTGCCTAGCAAACAGGCTTATTTTGTTATCCAATTTACCCAGCATTCTAGCTATTGCGTAGGTATTGTATTTGGTTATGTCAGAGTAGGCTGAGGCTATAAACTATAAATGTAGTCATAGTAGTAACGTGTATATATTTGCAGGTTCATGGTCTAGCCTTGTCATGTTTTTGTTTGTTGCAATTTTGATTCCTGACTTTTATTGCAATCCTGCACAGGAAGTGGCGCTGCTCACCTTCAGTTGGCTCTCGCACAGCAACGGCACCTGCTCTCGTTCTGATAACCCACTGGTCTCACTATACATCGATGATGCAAAGGTCAGTTCTTGCCTTGTCATCATGTGTTTCTATGAGATACTAATACCTAGAAATGATTGGTCTTGCAGTAGCCTACAGTTTCTTACAACACTTGTTTGACCCTCTCACTGCTGTTAAAATCTCTGGCCTTTCACTTGCAGAATGGTTGGCAGTGGGGCACAGTTTCAATTTACATGCAACAAATATGAAGCTCTATTAATTGAGCATGTAATTATCTCAGTTGGTAACCTAGAACTTGATACTTTGTGATTACAAATTAATGTGTAGTAGTTACAAATATTACAGATTTTGCTAGGTTGTCTTTTTTAGCAATATAGGGAGAAACAGTTCCAAATCGTTAGGCGTCAAATATTCTTCTAGTGCTACTCTTCAGGAATCCTTCTATATTTTTCTATATTATATCTTCTATCTTAAATCTTATGGGTGTTAATGAGCTATGCCGTGTGTTTAAATGTTTGTTTGCAGAGTGCTGGCTGTAGAGCAGTACAAAGGCAAATGGAGAGAATAAGCTATTGGTGCTTCTTAATTGAGAAGAATTAGAAATTTATGCATCGATGTACTTCTCTTGTAATGGAACTAATAATTGTTGTATATTAATTAATTTTGACGATAATGAGCTACTCCCTCCATCTCAGATTGTAAGTCATTCCAAGAATCTTGAAGAGTCAAAGTTTCTCAAGTTTGATCAAACTTATATAACAATATAATAATATTTATGATGTCAAATAAGTATCATTAGATTCGTTATCAATTATATTTTCATAGTATACCTATTTGATGTTATAAATCTTTATAGTTTTGTCTATAATTCTTGGTCAAACTTGAGATGCTTTGACTCTCCAAGATTCTTGGAATGACTTATAATTTGGGATGGAGGGAGTATAATATATGGGCTGATTATTGAGTGCATTGAATATTGGGCTAAAAATAATTTTGAAAACTATATGCGTCGTCATGAGCTGGCCTGATCTGATAAAAATGGGCCAAAAATAAAAAAATAGTGGGCTGCAAAAATAGTGTAATTATATGGGCTTGGCCCATTATAACCATGTTTGCTACATTGGCTTAAATATGCTATTTTTTTATAGTATGCCATGTCAGCAAGCCATCCTATGTGGCGAGGTCCTAAATCTTATGATATAAAATCAGATGTCATAAAGGTCTGTGACATTGAAAACCAATGTCATAATATTATGACATTAACGTCGCAAAAAAAATATTATGACATTAACATCTAAATGTCAAAAGTTACCATTAAAGACGCTCATCTTTTGACACTTGATTTTTTGTCAACTTGGTGTCATAAATGGTAACTTGTGACTTATTTTCTGGTATTATGACATATATGAAATGTCAAAAGATGAGAGATTTCTTGTAGTGCATACAAAAAAACCCCATTACTGAAATATAGTAGTAATGATAATAGTTATAAAACTAAATCCTATCTTAATAACTCAAGGTTTTAAAACCCATAACTAGATATCTAAAAATTATATAACTAAAATTAATCTAACAGTTTCTCAACGCTTTTGTCATCTGCCATCTTATCTCCTCCTGAAGTACGGTGTGTGGTCGACGTCGACGCCGTTCAACAAGGTGAACACCTTGCCGAACTGGAGTCCTCATAAGGGTCAGCAGAGGCGGGGTTAGACAGGGCCCCGAACTACGTGTTCATTTGCGACCATGAGGCGAACTGATCTCGAGCCCTATATATATACACACTAACGCACAAAGATTCCGGCCGATAAATAAGTTTTAAACAGATGAACTTACAATTTAAAACAAATTCATGCCTATATAAATCCTTACTAACATATAATAACATTAAATACTGCCTACAATAACTTGTAAAGTTCTAAAAAACATGCTGATCTAAAACTATCTAACAAGCTCTGGTCAACAATGCATGGGTAATCTAATCTAAGAAGCTCTGGTCAACGATACGGACGTTGTGGAGCTCGACTGAGCCCAACCAGAGTTTGCCGTCTTTTTCCGCCACATCAGACAGTGTGACCCTCTTGTCGACCCTCTTGTCGTCCTCTAGCATCTAGGCGTACGCCGACGATGTGCTTGCCTGCCGCTGCGTCTGCGCTGTCGATCTTCTCCCGATTGAGGGCGACCCAGTAGCCTCCTCTTGTATCACGCCTCCTCTTGTATCACGCCTAATATTCCTCCTCTTGTATCACGCCTCCTCTTGTATCACGCCTAATATTCCTCCTCTTGTATCACGCCTAATATTGTCCGGGTACCCAGGCAAGTCAGCAAAGTGCTCGTATGTTCCAGCCTTAGCCCCTTTCAACCAGTACCTAAACAGCTGAGACGACCTTGTGTGCCACCACTACGTGAGCACCATCACGGTCTTGCCCGTGCGTCGTACTTCATCAGACGACCGGAGGCTTCACGGTGTAGCATGATCTGTGTATTGTGCCAACGCGTGTACAACGTACTGCCATGAGTGAAGTACATGTCCCCGGTGGACTGGTCGACGTCGACACCGTTGACAAAGTTGAACGCCTCGCCATCGGCCTTGGCTGCCACCAACTTCACCAGCTTGGCCTCACCGCCTGCCGCGCCAACTCTGAGAAGACCGTGGTAGGCGTCGGCGATGTACATGTCGCCGGTCCTGATGTTGAACTCCAGCCCAAGAGGGCGGCCGCAGACGTCCTCAGCATCGCCTGAACACACCGAAGAGTCCTTGCAAGATGGGTTATGTGCATAGTTGCTGCTTACGCGCGCCAACTCTGAGAAGACCGTGGTAGGCGTCGGCGATGTACAGGTCGCCGGTCCTGATGTTGAACTCTAGCCCAAGAGGACGGTAGACGTCGGCGATGTACAGGTCGCCGGTCCTGATGTTGAACTCCAGCCCAAGAGGGCGGTAGGCGTCGGCGATGTATAGGTCGCCAGTCCTGATGTTGAACTCCAGCCCAAGAGGGCGGCCGCAGACGTCCTCAGCATCGCCTGAACGCGCCAGAGAGTCCTTGCAAGATGGGTTATGTGCATAGTTGCTGCTGTACGCGAAAGTCATCCAGCCGCGGCTGCTACCGCGGCACTTGAGCACACGGCCATCGGAGACACCACATTGAGCAAAAGCACGAGGTAGTAGTCGTGGCCGAAGTACACTTGGTTGATCAACAGGCGGGGCGCATTGGTAAGGTCATGCAGATTGTGATGCCAGCTAGCAAGGATATGCCACCCGATACAGACTCATAGATGGGCCTCGAGGAGCTTACTTACCCATTTCCAAGTGGTGAAAGAAATGGAATTCAGATGATAGGCTTCGTCGCCCTAGCTTTGATTATTATGTTAGATCTCGGGGTAGCCCCAGAAAGCCTAGTGGATTATAATCGTAGAAGGAAAGATTTATGAATCTATTAGTTCGGCAGCAAGCAGGGGAATGCTTCTCGAAAGAAGACCCGTTCTCCATGTTCTTTTCTTGGGCGTCGCTTGCCGCATCAAAAGCTGGAACGCACCAACGTATGGTGTCTTTGTGAATGAAAGGATCAAGATGCCCAAGAGGGGGGGGTGAATTGGGCTCTTTTTAATTTCTAAACAAGAATTAAATCTATAAAGAGCCAATTAACCCCCTAGTGCCTACCGCTTGTGTGTCCTAGCTAGAAAGCGGTAACCAGGCAATGGAAAGCGAAAACTTCCTACACAATTCTAGTATGAATTGAAAGACAAGTGCGGAAAGTAATGCGGTAATAAAGAGCTAGGGAAAGAGATGCTTGACACGGTGATGTTTTGCCGAGGTATCGAGGAGTCGACACTCCCCCCTAGTCCTCGTTGGAGCACCTCGCAAGGTATAGCTCCCCTCAATCCCGCGCAAGGGATGAGTGCTCTCTACGGGCTGATTCTTCGCCACTCCGGCTCGGTGAATCGCCCACAACCGATCACAACGTCGATGGAGAAGGGCCGCCGACAGTCTTTCGGCGATCACCTTCCTCCGAGCACCACCGGACCGTCTAGGTGATGTCGATCACCAAGAGTAACAAGCCTCGATCTTCGCTTGACTCACTCAAGCTTCACAACTAGAGGATGCACACTTGAACTTTTGGATGAACTAGAGAGAGGATGGATGGATTCGCGAAACACACTCTCTCTCTAGGGCTCTTGCTCTCTTCCCAACCTTCTCAACAAACTCAGCAACTCAAATGAGCAAAAGGCCAGGTGGGAGAGAAGTGGGAGGGGCTATAAATAGACCCTCTGAAAACTGCCTCGGGCTGACATTTTAAGTTGGCGATGGACGCTCCGTCGACTAGGCGACGGACGGTCCGTCGCATGCCCAACGGCTAGTTTCTGTTCATAATTGAGGCGACGGACGCTCCGACGCCTAGGCGATGGACGGTCCGACGCCTCTGTCTAACGGCTAGTTCTGACACACTGTTCCCAGCGACGGATGCTACGTCACTAGGCGACGGACGCTCAGCCACAGCGTCCGACGCTGAATTCTGGCTAGGGTTGAAAAACACCCTCTCTGGAAGGTCGACGGACGCTCTTCGCAGCGTCCGACGCCTGGCCGACGGACAGCGTCCGTCGCACCCTGAAAAACTTAGCCAGAAAGCAACCTCTCTGGAAGGCCGACGGACGCTGTGGACTCAACCACCCAGCGTCCGGCGCCTTTGTTCGATGCCGACGGACAGCGTCCGGCGCCCCTGCCAGGAGCGTCCGACGCCCAGAAAATGATTTTGACAACTCCGTTTTTCGTCGCGATGAATATGGAAGTTGTTCTAGGCTATCTTACGGTCACCATAGGCTTTCTTAGAGCTAAGGAAGTCAAGTGTGCACCACACCTAAACATGAAGCTTTCCTAAGTCAAGCTACTAATCTCAACCCCTCTTAATAGTACGGTCAAAGGTAAAAAAGAGAAGCCCTATCTAATTCTAAGTGCCCTTCATCTCCTTATGGCACTTAGCCTATCATTCTAGGGTCTTCATCATGTCTCCTTAACAACCGAAACGATATCCAACTTGGGGCTAAGTGATGACCATTAGAACCCATTCTCCTTGATCACTATGGCTAAGCTACGCATAGCCTCTGCAAAACACACGTTAGCCATAATAATCTCTGATTGTCGTTAATCACCGAAACCAACTAGGGCCATGATTCTTCAGTGAAGTTGGATCATTCACTAAGGGAAATGCAAGCAAATCCGTCAAGTCATTTCACAAAGCTAGGGAATGTGGCAGAAGAGGAATAGGCAAAGTGAACTGGCTGGTGAAGGTCTGTACTAGTAGAGCGGTCTGCATGCAGGATGTAGCAGGAGAAGAATCGTCATCATAAGGCTATTCACTAGGTTATGCCAGCCCACTCAGCATTGGCAAATGCCTGAAGTGAGAGGGAAGAAGCCGAAAGAAGAAGCGAGGTGACAGTGGGTAGCCCTGCTTGAGTCCTCTTCTACATCTTGAGTACTTCCCACTCCAATGGATCTAGTTTTGAGAATAGCTTTGATCCGGCCATGTAGAGCACTCATAGAGGTCCGACTTCACGTCAGTAATCTACCACACCCATGCTGGAATTCAGTAGAGTCCCACGAGTCAATCGACAAAAGCGAGAAACGAGCGACAAGGCTACGGTCTAACTTTTTCTTCCTAGCGGAGTTCAATACGAAAATAAAGGCGCTCCGCGTTGGGAATGGCGTACGTAGTACGGGTGGTATTTCCGGTATAACTGATCAGGGTTGTTCTGAAAGCAAGTCAATTGGTGCTTTGGAAAGTGAGTGCCAGAGGCTAGTCATTGCTTGGTTTACAGAAGGGAAGGAAGAAAGAGATACCGAAGCAGATTCAGTATAGAAAAGAAGAAATTGATACCATTCATTCCAGCTTATTTGATACCCACTTAAAGTTTCTATCAAACCATGTCTTTTTCTTGTCAATCTCGTAGGAATTTCGATTGGAAGTGTGGTATTGAAGGGCGAAGCCTTTACTCTTTTACTTGTTTCTTTGAATATAACATAGTATTGACTACGCACTTCGAAAGATAATGGTGTATTCCGAGGATCAGTCCGTTTTTTATTGAATTCGCAAATTGATAGATCTGGATGATTCAAAGAATGATTCTTCCCTGGGTATTTCCCCGCTACCATTATGGAAATTGGAGCTTTTCAATTCCATTTTGGAGATTGAGAAGATAACGATTTTTTTCTTTTTATGGCTAGGTGGGAGGATTTGACTCTTGAAGATATCAACTCATACGCCTGCTCCATACATTAAAAAACATTTTGGGTACTTTCTATGAGAATGGATAAATAGAAATGGGTACATTCCTCTTTCTCTTTCCTGGCCAAGCTACCAAAAAAAAGAAGAGAGAGAGCTGTAAGAGCGGTAAAAACAAGCTCGGTGGCCCGGTTCACTACAGGTTGATGTATCCTTTTGAAAGAAAAGTAAATCTCTCTAAAAAATAAGCACTTCAACAAGTCAGGGCCCTTTTTTATACAACTCCTATGCGTAATTGATAGCTTTTTGGTATTCTCCATATATATATACTACTAGGTACGAAATAACAGGAAAGATAGAAATAGTGACTTTGGCTTCAAATAGAGAGCAGCTTAAAGGGAAGGAGGACAGCTCTGAAAAAATAACGGAACACTGGCTAGGAACTGGGCTGCACTAAGCCCGACACTTTTTGGGCTTCTTCATGAATCTAGTTTTCAGGTAAGGTCAGATCATCTTATTGAATATATATCTGAAAGAAAGCAAAGGAATGAATCGTTTTTCCAATTACCTTCTCTCGAAAACCATAGATCTTCTGGTTACCATTGACTATCCGGCACTTTCGTCTGTAGAGCGAAGCAAGAAATTGCATGGAAGGGCTTGCCCTGCTAATATCAGGCTTGTTTGGAACAATAGATGCAATCCATTTCAGTGTATGTCACTGAGTTCACCATTGCAGTTGAGACGTCAGGCAATTGAGCGTTCCCTAGAGTTTGGTTCAAAGGCTAAGGACTCCCCGCCGCCTTCATAAGGGCACTAAGGCGGAGAACGGAAAAGAAAATGGGGCACCCATGTTTTACCAGTCCCGGATCTCAGGGCCGTTTTGCCAACCGCTGACATGAACGAAATCTAATTTCATTGCGGGAAATTTGGATTTCATGAGGGAGGAAAAGGCGAGGCGGAGGGTGGAGAGTCGTACAATGCATTGGTGGGATGAAGGTGCTAGCTTGGCTGAGATAGGAAGTTTCGATGTGTATGTAGATTTGGTTCTAGTGCCCCCACCCTTTTCGAGATCTGTCAGGATTAGCAAGATGTTATAGTGTCAACTATAGAGAAATGGAATGAATGAAATGTATCTAAGAAGAAAGGAAGCCATGCTCCATCCTATTCTGTTTATAAAAAGAACATCACATCACCTCCCTTTTTGGTTAGATACCGCTCCGTTAGGTACTAATCTCGGCGCCGGTGACACCGTCGGGGAGATTGATGGAATCGAATGCAGCAGCGCTGGACTCAGGTCTCGGGACGTGGATCGTCCTTGCCGCCGTCGTAGCAACTATCTGGTCGCCGGCGGCAGCGTAAAACAGGCAGAGAAGGAGGCAGAAGAGTAGACGCGACATCGTGTACGTCGCGACGATTTAGGATTGTGATTCTGCGGATTAGATGGAGGGGTTGGTATGCACATCTATGTAGATGCACCTATATATATATAGGACGATCTCTCGCGAGCTCAGTTGTATGGAGCCCAAACACTCCTGGTTGTCTGCACGGCGAGCGTAGGAGTATACGACTAGGACACTAGGTTAGTTGTTGACGTCCACGGTCACACTGCACCTGTCCTAATTAATTCAGTCTCCAAGGAAATTCGTGGCCCTCAAGAAATTTCAGGATTATGGTAGTGGTACGGCCACGTCTGTAATTAGATAGCGGTGCTCGTGTTATATTTTACTTGTGTTTTGAAGAAATCCAAAAAAACTACGCTCTGGGAAAGAGCCCAAGGCACGTACACACACGGAGTCTTGCTCGTGTGCGCCAAATCGCCAATACAATTATTTTACCGACGCACGCGTGTTAACTGCTTGATCACACGGAGTCCTGGAGAGAGAGGGCATGCACATACGCACGAGGGTGATCGAAGAGCACGGCTAATCCAGTATCCAACCCACACACGATATACATACAGAACCAAAATTGACAAGCAAAGATTTTGCTAATTAATTGACACAAGCAAGGTACAAGAGACCAAACTGAGACTAAATCGAAACAACCACATCGATCCAAACACACAGATCGAAAACAAACGCGACCTACGGTAGCCCGGAAGCTACATACTACAGGTGCGTCAATATGGATACAGGAAGAATCAAGAGTCAGACGTGCAAAATCATTTAGGGTCCTTTTTGTTGGGCTGTGGTTGTGGTTGTGGAGAAAAACTGTTGTAGCCTGTTAGCAGTATGAAAGATGTTTAGTTAAACAAATATAAAATATATCTTTTATCTATATCTCTCTTGAAACAACTATAATTTTTTTTATTTCATCCATTAGCTTTCAAAACTATACGACAGAAAAGCACTTTTAAAAAAGCTACTTACATAAACATCCTGTTTGGTTGGGCTTTATGTTTTTGTGACCAAAAGGCGAAGCCAAAAGCCTAAAAGCCCAACCAAAAACACCCTTAGACCAGAGAACAAATATTATATGAGATGATAAGGACACCTGGATGAAGGTCCAAAATTGAGAGTGAAAAAAAGGCATAGGACGTATACTCGGTGATTCATCTAACATGAGATTATATATTTTGATTGTTATAGTGACAAAAAATAACTGTCAAATTTTATAAAATGAGAAAACATAAATACTATATTTATTTAGCATTTCTACTCTCGTTTTCCATAAATATTTAATAGTTTTTTATTCGATTGTAACGCACATACACGTTTACAAGCTATGCGTCTGTCCAAAATTAATATTAATATATATAACTCGGAGCGGGACTACTGATGGTACAACCATATCGAGCTATGTACAGCACTACAGGTCTCCAAGATATCACCATTCACCAGCGTGTATCGAGCACCCAACGTGCCGCGGGTTAGGGGTCTGTACTGGGCTCATTTCGCATTTTTCTCAAGAATTACTCTTATAGAACATGTGAAGATGGGTCTCGCCGTTGCAGCCGGGCAGCCTAGAGCGGGCCCATATCCACATTTGGTGATGTGTTCATGTGGTACCATCAGAGACAACGTTGTTTTTTAGCCCTACATTATTACCATCAAGGCCTACCACGCCCACCCATTCTTATTATTATTCAGAAAAAGTACATGTCATTATTTCCCTAAAAATATGTGCAGAAAAGGGAGAATTAGGAAGGAACCATCCGGCTAACAAAACTGGAAAAAAAAAAGGGTAAGCCTCGTAGCTGTTCCTTTTTTTATACACTTGGTACGCAGCTGGCTTGCTATGAAGATGATTTTTTTTTCGAAAGAGAACAAGACTAATTTACTGCCCTGATGAGAAAAACTAGCTTTTCTCCTAGACTATACATCCCACTGATGTTTACCTTGATGTTGTGAAGAGCTGACTGCCTAGAGTCACAGTTGGGGTGCCTTTCTGTCATGACTGTTGTGAGGTTGATCTCCTGCTCGCGAACCCAGTGTATTTTAGCCTCCACCAAGCTCATCGACGGATGCTGCTTGCTCATTGGATTAACACACCATGATGTCAAGCGCAGCAGTTCCTTCATGCTTTCCGAGGTAAAGCCACTGACCATTTTGTTGTTTGCAATCACGGAAATACCACTTGATTCCTGGAAGTCCTGTACCTGCATATCAACAAATGCATAGTGAGCAGGATGGTACATTTGTGTGTATATGATGATTATGAAATGAGTAAAAAATTGTCTAGTAATGGGTGTGTTATTTGCAAAAAAAAAGTGTACAAACATGGAGCAGTGCTGCCATTATTTACCCATTGAATGATGCTTTGATCAGACACAACTTTCCGTCCGCTAACCAACTCCAGAAGGAACACACCAAAATTGTATACATCGCTTTGTATGGAAAAGTTCAAGTTCATGGTTTCCTTCATTCTGATCATGCAACAGAACTTTCATCAATCTCAAATAATGGATAGGTTCAAGTTCAAGGCAGATGATTCTACCATATCTATATGATATAATCAATGAATGTAAGAATTATCAGAAACAAGTGTCTTTTTGTTACTGAGGATCAACGAAAGGATCAGTAGACGTTCTGGAAGACAATTCTGTAACACCAAGTCGATCAAGCATGCCTGGAATCCCCGTATTTGCGACTTTTGGTACAAAATCCTCATCCACAAGTATATTAGAAGTTTTGAAGTTCATATGGATCGCAGGGGATGTTAGTGAATGCAGGTGACCTAGGCCTGAATAGCAAGAAAAGATTGTCATTTGAGATTGCTTATGCAGCTGCCACAAGATCATTGCTACAGAAGAATGAGTCTAAATGGATATGAGATTATGAGCTTCTGAACTATATTCTAACAATAAAGGAAAGTTCAGAGTTGATTCATATGTGAAGACTTACCTTTACCTATGCTAGGAGCTAGGAGCAATAGAAATTCTCTACTTGAATTCTAACCTTAAACCTAGAGCATGACTGTTGCCTACAAAAGGATAGAAAAAGAATTAGAACCTATGATGTCAATCTTGTACATTAGAGAAAGATAATGAAAATGCAATGGAAATCACCATGTAAATGTGTTGAAACGCTGCCATTGGGATATATTCATAAACAAGCATCTGCATGCCATCCTCATGGCAATACCCCAAAAGTTTTACAAGGTTTCGATGACAGAGAGATGCTAGGTAATTAACCTGAAAATAAAATAGCACTGACATGAGCTCAAAACAATGTAACACAGGTGACGAGCAAGCTGGGCTATATTTTAAATTATATCAGGACTTCATGTGGAAAAAAATTAAAACACATCACATTTAAACTAATTCAGTATCAACAATTATTGAACATGTGGATAGGTAATATTATGCTACCTCTTGAATGAATTCCCCGCTAAAAGGAGAATGTCGTCTTTTAACGACTACTATTGTACCATACCGGAGCAAACTCTTGTATACCTCTCCAAACGCTCCTTATCCAATAAGATTCGCATTGTTGAAATTCCTTGTAGCAAAATTCAATTCTTCCAAACTAAGACATCTTACTCCCTGCGACTCTGATAGATGGAAGGCGAAGTTATTGTCGTTTGCCGCCATCTCCTGATGCTGCACCCCTTTAGCATCTAGGTACTCGGCCCTATGTGTGCCACCATGATGTGCTTTACCCTGTACGCTCTTGACAATTTGGTTTCCTCTAATATTTCAGAACTTCCTAGTTTCTTGCCTCCATAACTTCATAGCTCCTTGTAACATAACTATAACAGGTAACTCTATCTATAATAAAATTTTGGATGGCATCCTAAGCATACTGGTAGGAGTATATATATCAATCATATATGCTTATCTAGATTATAAGCATGCAAACTATTAGTGCAAGTCATGTGAAACTGTTGATGTATCATTTTGTTATCATGAGTGCACTCTAGAATCATCAGACATCAATGATTTGGATGACATGAGATGCTAGCCTTATGCCCTTTCATCCAAAACTAGACAGTTGGCACAACCGGTGTGTGTCGCCACGATGTTCATCTAGTCGGTGCTCATCATGATCTTTTGGTAGGGAAGGCCATCCTTGTGACATCGTGACATTGCTGGCAACAAGTCACCATCTCCCCCTGCGCCCTCCCATACCCACAAACACATCCGTAATACAAAAATTTGATGCAAGCATAACAAGAAAGTAGGTCCATTTTAAAACTCACCTGAAATCTATGGTCAACGCTACGGCTGCACTCGTGGGGGCACTGCTGCAAGGTACATGATACAGTGATAGGGGCTGCAACGCGGAAGGTGTTTACAGTGTGAGGTGTGACACAGCCGTCACCAAGAAGCCTGGAAGTGAAAAAAGGAAGTATGCCTATTTAGAGTACGAACTGGGTATGTGAAATTTCAGTACACTGCACGTTGCCATCCATAGACTGCGATTTCAGACAACTCACTCATCTATGAAATTGACATAGGGGCACAGGAGCATTTTTTCTAGCAAAAGCACTATTGCTAGAAAAATGAAAGGGTACGTATCCTGTGCAAACCACAACTTCGTGAAATTAATCAAAACTTCTATTTTTTAACAAATAGCATACCCATTAAGATGCACCTTGATTGCTTTAATCATGAGCACTAAAAATCAAAATAAATTCTACATGAATAGCATATGAACCAGATTAGCTCCAAGAGAAATTACATGTAATTCCTTCTATAGAAAAAAAGAAAATCAGAAAGAAAGAATGTTCTAAATCGAAAATATCAGTATAAATCCCAGCCACAGCCACATGCATGTCAGCTTCAAGCTCTACTTGAGTACTTGTTCTATCAGATCCAACATGGGGGTTTCTATGCAAGCACACACACTTCAAGTAAAAATTAGGAAAAATATAGTGCAGAGATACTGAAGTTAAATTATATCCGACAGGCCTCATTCAGTAAATACTGGAGTTAGATCACATCCAACAGGCTTTATATTTGATCTTATGCTGAACAATGTTAAGTTTCAGAATTCCTTGAAAGGGCCCGTCTGGGAAGATATAAATTATCCTAGGTGATACAGAAATACCAAATTGATGGATGGTCTCGGCCATCCCCGTAGCAACGATCTATTGACCGGCTCAAAACAGGCATATGAGCTCTAGTGATTAGAAATTTTCACTATGGTGTCTCGTATAAACCATTTTCTTGTTTTATGGTAAATGTACATCATTGGTCTTGTCCAAGCACTTGAGACATCCACTATATCCTTTTGCCTCCTCTCGAGACAAGAAACCTTGTTCTGGCAAGTTGGTGATTGTAGCAATAAAAACTGCCTTGATTGTAACATGTTATTTTCTTTCCTCATTGCAATGCATGAGCATAATCCTAATCACGGATTATAAAAACAAAATATCACTTTCACTTTGTCTGGATGTCTGGTTATTCCAGACCACACTACGCCAGTGACCATTTGTAGGGGCGGTTTTTGAGGATTTCTAGGGACGGTTTGGCCAACCGCCCCAAAGCAATTGTGGCTACAAATTAAACCACTGATTTGTAGGGGCAGTTGGCCACTGGCCCCTACAAATTCGATTTGTAGGGGCGGTTAGATATAGAGCTGTCCCTACAAATCAAGTCCAAAAACCACGAAAAAGAGACAAAAAAAGAGGAAAAGTTATTTTAATCCAAAGAGACCCTACCGGTCAGCCACCCAGCCTAGCTTCGTCGAAGTAAAAATCACGCGCGGTGTGCCATTTTTCTAGTGAAAATCGCGTGTGGTCCGGGTCGGCCAAGATTCAAAGCTGAGACCCCCTCCCCCGTGCGTACCCTCATCTACCACTGCACATCACTCACTTGTGTCTATATTAGATTTTGGGCATCCCTCGTATTATCATAAACCAAATTTAAATTGAATATTTGATATCCTAAATGAATTTAAATAAAAAGTTGCGAACTCCAGAGTTATATAACTTTTTAGGATCAACAACTTCCATTTTTGGAGTTTCTCCATCCGAGGTCTTTTACAAAATTTGAATTTCAAAATTGAGAAATTCAAACATAGTTTTCTTTGACAAGATGATTTCAAATCAAAACATTTCCCGCTAAAAAGTTGTACAACTTTATTGAGATCTAACACTTTCGTTTATGTTGTTTCTCCATTCGGGGTCGTTTGAAAATTTTAAATTTTAAATTTAAGAATTCCAAACGTAGTTTTCCATGACAAAATTACTTTAAATGGAAAAAATTGTCAACTACAAAGTTATATAACATTTTGGTATCTACAACTTTTGTTTGGATTGTTTCTCCACTCGAAACTGTTTAACAATTCAAATTTCATTTTTGGAAAATTTAAATGCAGTTTACCAAGACAAAATGATTTCAATGAAAATGTTGTAGTACTAATCAAGATCTACCACTTTTGTTTTGGTCAACTACAAAGTTCTATGACTTCTAAAGATCTATAACTTTTATGTTGATTATTAATTTCTTCATCGAGGTCTTTTAATTTTTTTATAAAAATTGTACTTAAATTTTAATATTCGGCATCTATTTATAGGAGCGACTCAATATAGAGTCGCCCCTACAACGACTAATATTGAGCCGATCGTACATATAGAGCTATTTGTACGTGTGGCTCGTAACACCAGCATCCTGTACACAAATCTATTTGTAGCGACGGCTGAGAACCTCTATAGAGGCGGTTTAATATAGTGTTGTCCCTAAAAAATGGAGGTGTTATTATTTTTGTAAGTAGTGCTAAACTAATCGCGTAATGATATGGCACATCAATTTCTTCCTATTATTATTAGGTGAAAGGCTCACATGTTGGTATATTTTCGATTGACCAGATCAGCCTATGATCTGGTCCATCTCATTATTCGTGGTGCTTAGTATTGATAATTGACCGAGGGATCAGTCTCATACTGCATTGACTGTACAGAATCTGAATAAGGAACAATACGCAGCTTGCTGCGGATTGTTTGATAAATTAAATCAAATCATGTAGGTACGATATAGCGCAGCTGGAGTAAACGCAAAAGTTGATATATAATCGCAATGCGTGAAGGACGAGCCATTAATCTAATCTCCTTGCACTCTCGTAGTACACAGCCTATTGCAACGGGGAACAAATAAGTAATGCATGTCATAATAATGTAAATTTAAGAGTCATTGTCTTTTACAGTCGCTTAGATTCAAGGAGACCCTGAGGTCATCCTTCTGTGTTTGGTTTGATGCCTTTAGCTAAATCTTTGTATGTATGTATGCCATGTACTCTTTTTAATTAATGAAAATGTATGCCCTGTACTCTTTTTAATTAATGAAAAATTCATACCGCGGGGATCTTCTCCACAGTCTTTTGCATCAAAAAAAATAATAATGTAAATTTAAACATGTGTTGTACTATTACTAGCTAATAAAAAATAATTTTGAGTGTAATATTTCTAATGTTCTATTTTACCCTCCTAAAAACTATGTATATATATATATATATATATATATATATATATATATATATATATATATATAATATATATATATATATATATATATATATATCAGGATGACCTAGCGTGAAGCATAAACCCACACCACACAGATGAAGTTTGGAAAATTATTTTCCTGGCCAACATTCATGGCCCAGCAGGTTTGCATAGGTGTTCTCATGGCGGTAAATGGAGGCCAACCGTCAAAAAACTAATTCTTGAGGGTACCAAAAATTACAACAATATAGTATTCAATTTTACGAGGGAGCTAGGGAGACACCACCACAAAAAAGTATTCTTGGAACCATCACAAAAATATGAGTGAAAATCCATCATGATAATCTATTGCACCAGAACCACAACCATACACACCTTGAAAATTAAATTCATGCATACAACAATCACAATAAAATTCAATTACCATACACATACAAAGCCAAATCTTTTTTAATGCACGGCGAGTCTAGTTGACCGCGGTCATCTCCTCAAGCTGCACGCCCTTAATTTGTGTCCACCGACGACCCCAACCACAGCGACGTAGATCATGTGTCGTTAATATAACCGTGTCTGATCAACAATGGCAATGTAGTCTAGGTCCACTGACCCCAACCATAGTTTATTGACGTCCTTCACCGTGATGTATGAAAGAGTGACACTCTTGTCCTCCGCGGTAATCTCCTCCAGCTGCATGCCCATTTTGTCAAAGTATACACCGACAATGTGCTTGCCCCCGGAAATCTTCTCTCGGTTAAGCGCCACCCAATATCCTCCTTTGTTATCGCGCCTGATGTTGTCTGGGTAACCAGGCAAGTCGGCGAAGAGTTCATAGGTGCCAGCCTTCTTAGTCCTAGTCTCTTTCAGCCAGTACCTGAACAGCTGGGACGGCCATGTGAGCGCCACCAAGACGTGCGTCTGGTCGGCGCTCAATGTAACACCATTGGGGAAAGGTAGATCATGCTTGAGAACTATCACGCGCTTGGCTTGAGCGTCGTACTTCATCAGTCGGCCAGAAGACTTATTGGTTTGGAATATCTGCGTGTAATGCCGAAGCGTGAACGACATGCTGCTTTCTGTGAAGTACACATCCCCGGTGGACTGATCGATGTCGACACCGTTGACGAAGTTAAACGCCCGTCCATCGGCCTCGGCCGCCACCACCTTGGCTTCGCCGCCTGCCAAACCGACCCTTAGGAGACCATGGTAGGCGTCGGCGATGTACAGGTTGTCGGTCGCATTGTGGAACTGTAGCCCCAGCGGGCGGCCGCAGATGACCTCGGCGTCGCTCGGACGTGCTGTGGAGGCTTTGCAGGATGTGTTGTGGATAGCTGCTGCTGTAAGCAAAGGTAGTCCAGCCCCGGGAACGGCCGCCCCATTTGAGGACGTGGCCATCGGAGACACCGGTGTAGGGACCCTGGCCTCTGCAGTCGAAGGCCAGGGTTTCGGCGCCGGTCACGCCCTTAGGCAGAGGGATGAACTCGAAGGCGGCGGCACTAGAGTCACGCTTGGGGACATGGATGGTTCTGGCCGGGGCTGTAGCAACGAATCTGTTGGCTTGCGCAAAATAGGCAGATGAGGAGGCAGAGGAGGAGGTGCGACATTGCTGATACCAATGGGGCAATGGTTGTGGTTTCGATGGGTGGGCAGGCACCCCTATGGTATATATAAGCTCGATCAGTTGTATGTGGACAACTAAGAAATCCATCTACCTGACTGTGCTTTGTCCTCGGCACTTAATTAGCTGCAAGCTGCTCTTGATCAGTATAGACAATACTTAATTGAACTAAGATGTCTAAATCAATTAGCCAATTAAACAAACAGTTGTTACAGACAGTAAGCTAAAAACTACAAAAAATACAGACAGTAAGCTATTACGCTACAAAAAATTGAAAAGAACTAATAAACATTTAAGTAATAATCTGCCTACCTGATCGTGCTTCGTGCTCGGCACTTAGCTTGAAGCAGGTCTTGATCAGGGTTGGACCACAACATAACGACGCCTGTGACGATGATGTCTACCAAAACTATGAAATTTTCCTAGTGTTTTAATAAAACACTACCAGTAGTTATATGACATAAAAATTTCATTAGGAGACATTTATTAAAAAAAATTTATGCTAAATTTGAACTACCAAAACATAAGAGAATCTCACTTTACTAGAAAAATTTTAAAATTTTAGTTGTGTGTGCTTGGCTGCTCAGTTCTACACGGTGGGTGGCTCGAGGGTACGGATCCCGTGCACGGCGGCATTCCATTATGGTGATATGGTACATTGATTTCTTCCCATTATTATTACGTGTTTCGATTGAACAGATCAGCCTCTGATCTTGTCGGTCTGATTCGTGGTGCTTTTTTTTTTAAGCTCAGTGGGGAAACCCCCCTCCCCCCCTCCCTTATTTTTTCTTCTTATAAATAAAAAGGAAAAGTAACAGGAGTACAGGGGGTTGCACAAGAAGTGCAGGGAGAAGAAATTAACAGGAGCTCTCAAAGCTCAAAAGAAAAAACAGAAAGCTTTAGGGGATATTCTCCAACCACTGTTTGTAAAGGCCTGCACGGCAAGGATTGGCTTTGATGCAAATCAAACCAAATTCTTCTATGAAATGAGTCTTCCATCTTAATAAGTTGCATGGCTTGTTGTCGAAAATGAGTCCATTTCTAGAGTTCTAGATTGTCCAACAAGCTGTTATGGTTACCTCTCTGAAAATATGGGATCCAAAAGTTGTTCTGGCTGAAATAATCATGTCTAAAGGTGCCAAGGTCAGATCCCAATGAATCCCTATAAGGTTCCAACAAGAGAGGCTAAAGGGGCATTCAAAGAACAAATGCATGACAGTTTCTTCCACATTAGAATTGCATATAGCACAAGAATAGCTGTCCAGGAACATAGTTTTTCTTCTCAGCAAGTTTCTAGTGTTGAGTCTATCTTTTAAGAGAAGCCAGAAGAAGAATTTGTGCTTTCCAAGATTATCACCTGCCCACATCCATCTGAAGAGAGGAGAAACTACCTGTGAGCCTTGTAAACACTTGTATGCCTTTTGAGAGCTAAAAACATTATGTGGGTTCCATGCATATACCCAGCAATCCAGGTTTTCTGAATTCCAATCCCAAGACAAAAGCATGTTCTGCAAGTTTTGTAATTCTGTAGATGCTTCAACCGAGAGAGGGAGAAAGAAATTTCTATCAGCACTGTTTTGCAAGAAATGAAGGATGGAGCACTTTTTTTTCCTGGCAAAAGAGAACAATCTTGGGAAGGAGTCCCTGAGACAAGTTTGTGTCCAATTATCAGACCAGAAGAGGGCATTGTTACCACGGTTTGGTACACATGAGGTCATGGATCTGAAATCCTGATGTAGTTTAAGAACATCTTTCCACCAGAAAGAACCAACTGGGCTCCTCGCATGAGGGGGAGTGCTTTGATTCCGATAAAACTTGTTCCAGGTGAGATGGACCCAAGGGGTGTCTGAGTGATTGTAGAACTTATCCAGAAATTTTAGTAAGAGAGCTTTGTTTTGAGTCTTGATGTCAATGATTCCAAGACCTCCTTTTTTAGGTTTGCATGCTGAGTCTCATGCAGCCAGGCAGGAGCCCTTTCTATTGATATCCCCACCACTCCTAAGACAGTGTTTCCTGTACTTGTCAATCTGTTGCACCACTGAGGGGGGATAAGGAGGGTACACATGTAAAATGTTGGCATAGCAAAAAAAACAGAATTAACCAGTGTGAATCTTCCATGATAGGATAAGAGTTTGCTTATGTCAACCAATCTTGATTCTATTCTCTGTAGTAAAGGAGCAAAGTCTTGCTTAGAAGGCTTGTGAATGCTAAGAGGCAAGCCTAGGTAGGTGAAAGACATGTTTGCAGTGAGGCAACCAAAGGTCTTTGCTAAATGTTCCAATCTCAAAGAATCAATATTAATGGGAACCATGAAAGATTTATGAAAGTTAACATGCAGTCCACTGGAATCTGAAAAGGACCTTAAAAGACCTTTAAGATTGAACGAGGTTCTAGCATCAGCAGGCAAAATCAGTAGAGTGTCATATGCATACTGTATGATAGGGAAATCACCACCAAAGTCCTCACTCAAAGGGTGTTTAAGCACACCTGTTTGCCAAGCCTTATTAATAATGGTCTGAAGCAGGTTAGCAACAAGAGCAAAAAGGAGGGGTGATAAGGGATCTCCTTGTCTAACACCTCTCAAACATTTGAAGGGTTTACCTGGAATTCCATTGAGAAGGACAGAGGAAGTGCCAGAACTCAAAAGCATATGTATCCAACTGATCCATTTACTTGGAACCCCTCTATGATGTAGAATTTGCAGAATGAATTGATGTTCCATTTTATCAAAAGTCTTCTCAAAGTCTAGTTTCAGAATAATGATATTATTTTTGGAGATGATTGAGTGATCAGTCTCATACTGTCTTGACTGACAACTCTACAGAATCTGATTGAATAAGGGCAACTCAGATTGAGATTGTTTAATAAATCAAATCATGGACGTACGTATATGTGTAGAGTTGTTCCAAATTCACTCCAGGATATAGGGCGGGCTTCTGACGGAGCGGAGGTCCGTCGTCGGAGGCTTGGGCTCGCCCCTGTGGTTGGGGGGTGCGGGGGGCGGAGCCCCCGCGGTACGGTACGGTATATATACCCTTGCTAGGGTTTCGTGGAGACTTGATTCTCTTGTAAGCCGCCATAGGCGTGTAACCCAAACTCTTGAGATAGTGAGATTGTAGCTGGCTGGTGCCCGTGGTTTTTCCCCTTCACATCGAAGGGTTTTCCACGTTAAATCGTGTGTCTCCTCTGTGGCTTGATTCTTTACTTCATATTCCTATACGTCGTCCATAACAATATAGCAGCGGGAGTAAACGCAAAAATCACAATGCGCGAGGGACGAGCCATTAATATAATCTCCTTGCACTTTTATACTCCGAGCCAATCGGCTAGTAGCAATAGATTACACACAAGTACAAAACAGAATTTTGGTTTAGGACTTTAGTCCCGAGTATTTACACAAGTACAAAACAGAATTTTGGTTTAGGACTTTAGTCCCGGGTATTTTTGGACTCGGGGCTAAAGAAAAATTTATTAGTCTCGGTTGGAGGAGTCACCAATCGGGACTTTCCAATGGTTAGGACAGGAGATTTCGAAGGCTGGGACAGGAAGGGGGCCTTTAGTCTAGGGTTGCTGGATAAAACCGGGAGAGTAAAAGTTAAAACCGGAGCCTCTACAGATCCCAACCATAGTTTGCCATCTTTCTATGCGACATTGCTGAGGGTGACGTTGTTGTCCACCGCTATTACCTTGATGCTCCATGCCTTTAGCATCAAGGCGTACGCCAACAATGTGCTTGCTTGTCGCCGCCACGTCCGCGCCATTGATCTTCTCGCGGTTGAGCGCCACCCAATAGCGTCCTGGCTATCACACTTTATGTTGTCCGGGGTACAAGGTAAGTCAGTAAAGAACTCATAGGTTCCTTCACCCGCTGGTGCTGCTGCCCCACTTGAGCACGCATCCATACAAAACGCTGGCATAGGGCCCTGGCCTTTGCGGTCGAAGGCGAGGCTCTTCGTGCCGGTGACACCATTAGACAAAGGAATGAAGTCAAAGGCAGCGGCAATGGAATCAAACTTCTGAACGTAGATAGTCCCGACCGTCATTGTAGCGACGATCAGGTGTCCGATGGAAGAACAAGGCAGTGGATGTGCCATCTTGTCATTTGTCGTCATCTCCTCACGCGACACACCCTTCGCATCTAGGTGTGCACTGACAATGTGCCACTGCAGCCTCCATCATTACACTCTTGACAATTTAGTTTCCTCTAATATTTTAGAGCTTTCTAGTTTCTTGCCTCCATAACTTTATAACTTCATAGCTCCTTACAACATAACTATAACGGGTAACTCTATCTCTTATAAAATTTTGGATGACATCCCAAGCATACTGGTAGGAGTATATATATCAATCTTGTATGTTTATCTAGATTATAAGCATGCAAATTGTTAGTGCAAGTCACGTGAAACTGTTGATGTATCATTTTGTTATCATGAGTGCACTCTAGAATCATCGGGCATCAATTAATGATTTGGTAGGGAAGACCATCCTTGTGACATCATGACATTGCTGGCAACAAGTCGATATATCCCCTGCCCCTCCCATGCCCACAAACACATCTGTAATACAGAAACTCGATGCAAGCATAACAGAAAAAGATGTCCATTTGAAAACTCACCTGAAATCTACAGTCAATGGTAGGGCTGCACTCATGGGGCACCGCTGCAAGGTACGCGATATGGTGATAGGGGGCTGCAACGCGGAAGGTGTTTATAGTGTGAGGTGTGACACATGAGAAGCCTGCAAGTGAAAGAAAGCAAGTATGCCAATTTAGAGTATGAACTGGGTATGTGAAAAATTAGTACACTGCACGCTGCCATCTATAGGTTGGGATTTCAGACAACTCACTCTTCTATGAAATTGACACAGGAGTCACAGGGTGCATTTTTTCCTAGCAAAAGCACTATTGCCTAAAAACTGCAAAACTAATCATTGTTTTTCCTAATGAAATTAATCAAAACTCCTATAGAAAACAAAATCAGAAAGAAAGAATGTTCTAAATCCAAAATATCGTATAAATCC
Organism: Microstegium vimineum; assembly: GCA_022036555.1. Taxonomy (NCBI): domain Eukaryota; kingdom Viridiplantae; phylum Streptophyta; class Magnoliopsida; order Poales; family Poaceae; genus Microstegium; species Microstegium vimineum. The sequence goes on from CM039129.1 coordinate 41,662,397, forward strand.
CAGCCACCGCCACATGTATGTCAGCTTCAAGCTCTACTTGAGTACTTGTTCTAGTAGATCCAGCATGGGGAGGGGTTTCTATGCAAGCACACACGCACTTCAAGAAAAAAATTAGGGAAAATATAGTGCTGAAGTTAGATTATATCCAACAGGCGCCTCATTCAGTAAATACTGAAGTTAGATCACATCCAACATGCTTTATTTGGTCTTATATGCTGAACAATGTTAAGTTTCAGAAATCCTTTAACTTTGCATCATATGGAACTGCAAATCTGCAACAAGGATTAGACCTTCCACCAGGAAATTAATCTAGAATGGGACACCTAGCATATTTACTAATCCATTAATCCGAAAATAGATTTCAGAACATATGTATACAGAGCAAATTAAATGGATTAAGAGGGAGAATTGAGGTATCAACAAGATAAGAACTATGATTGGAAAAGTGAGGGCGGAATTAAGCAGAAACCTGGGTGGTGATTTGAGCCGCTCGGGTCATAGCCGACGACAAGTTTGTATGTGCATCTGCTGCCGGAGGGTCGTCATATCCGGCGCCTATGTATGTGTGCCTTCGATCATTCACCTTGGTCGCTAGAAAGGCGGCAAGGAGGAAATGAGTGGCGACGATGGCGAGGACCAAACAAGCAGGAGGCCACATGAGTGAAGGCAACGCCACGTCAAATGTCAGTGGTTCGACCCAGGCCGCGGCCAACACGTATATACGCCCAACACAGTAGAAGGGGGCGGCGGACGAGCGGTGACATTAGCCTTTGGGTGAGAAGGTGAAGCTACAGTCACTACCAAAATGGTGGAGTTTTCCTAGTGTTTTAAGTAGTAATAAAACACTACCACTAATTATAGCACATGAGAATTTCACTAGAAGACATTAGTAGACAAAGTTTGTACTAAATTTTTAACTACCAAAACACTAGGAGAAGCCCACCTCACTAGGAGAAGTTTAATATTTTGGTAGTGAGTAGGTCGGCCGGACGCTGATGCGTATAGCAGGGTTGGTCGGCGAAGGCGTACATCAGCTGCCGGTGCGTGTGTTTGTGAGCATGTTTGCCAACAAATGCAGAACTAACATGCATAGTTCCTTCCTGTGTATGTGGTTTTAGCTATGTCTCAATTCAAAGATCTCATCAGTGTATGGTGCTCCCACCGACACGTACTCCTCATGTGATATGTGACCACATAAGACTAAGTTGTATGAGCCATATATAAACACTAACCCATACAAGATTCCTATAAATAAGTTTGAACCAAATGAGTTTACAATTTAAAACAAATTCATGCGTATATAAATCTCCTTACTAAAATATAATAATATTAAATCCAATCCCACAATAACTTGTAAAGTTTTTAAAAAAACATACTAAACTAAAGCTATCCAATCTAACAAGCTCTGCTCAATAATGGGCATCTAATCTAACAAGCTCTGGTTAAAAATGGGGACGTAAACGAGCTCGACCGAGCTCGTCTTTTTCCGAAACATCAGACATCGTGACACTCTTGTCGTCTGCCGCCATCCCCTGACGTTGCACGCCTTTAGCATCTAGGCGTACGCCGACAGTGTGTTTGTCTGCCGCTGTATCTGCACCGTCAAATCTTCAGCGCGACCCAGTAGCCTCCTCTTGTATCACGCTTGATGTTGTCCGGGTACCCAGACAAGTCAGTAAAGAGCTCGTAGGTTCCAGCCTTAGATCCTTTCAGCTAGTAGCTCCTTACAACATAACTATAACAGGTAACTCTATCTCTTATAAAATTTTGGATGGCACCCTAAGCATACTGGTAGAGTATATATATCAATCCTGTATGTTTATCTAGATTATAAGCATGCAAACTATTAGTGCAAGTCATGTAAAATTGTCGGTGTATCATTTTGTTATCATGAGTGCACTCTAGAATCATCAGACGCCAATGGTTTGGAAGGCATGAGATGCTAGCCTTATGCCCTTTCATCCAAAACTAAACAGCCGGGGTGTGCTGCCATGATGTTCATCTAGTCAATGCTCATTGTGATCGTTGGGGTAGGGAAGACCATCCTTGTGACATTGTGACATTGCTGGCAACAAGTAAACGTCTCCCTGCCCCCTTCCATACTCACAAACACGTCCGTAATACAGAAACTCGATGCAAGCATAACATGAAAGTAGGTCATTTGAAAACTCACTTGAAATCTGCAGTCAACGGTAGGGCTGTACTCATGGGGCACCGCTCTGCAAGGTACACGATAAGGTGATAGGGGGCTGCAACGCGAAAGATGTTTATAATGTGTGGTGTGACACAACCATCACCAAGAAGCCTGCAAGTGAAAGAAAGCAAGTATGCCATTTAGAGTACGGACTGGGTATGTGAAATTTTAGTACACTGCACGCCATCCATAGGTTGCGATTTCAAACAACTCATTCATCTATGAAATTGACATGGGCACAGGATGTACTTTTGCCTAGCAAAAGCACTATTGCCTAAAAATGCAAAACTAATCATTGTTTTTCCTAATGAAATTAATCAAAACATCTAATTTTAAAGAAATGGCATACCTATTAAGATGCACCTCAATTTCTTTAATCATGAGCAATCAAAAATCAAAATAAATTCTATATGAATAGCATACAAACCAGATAAGCTCCAATAGAAATAATTACATGTAATTCCTTCCTATAGAAAACAAAATCAGAAAGAAATAATGTTCTAAATCGAAAATATCAATATAAATCCCAGCCACAGCCACATGCATGTCAGCTTCAAGGTCTACTTTGAGTACTTTTCTAGCAGATCCAACATGGGGGTTTCTATGCAAGCACACACACACTTCAACAACAAAAAATTAGGAAAAGTATAGTGCAGTGATATTGAAGTTTGATTATATCCAAACAGGCCTCATTCAGTAAATACTGAAATTAGATCACATCCACAAGGCTTTATTTGGTCTTATGCTGAACGACGACGTTAAGTTTCAGAAGTCCTTCAAAGGCCCGTTCAGCGAGAAAGAAATTATCCTTGGTGATGCAAAAATAGACCAAATTAATGGAACGTACCAGGAAACTGAATTCATGTTGATGACTCATATACAGATGCAAGCTGCAATATATACTGGCACATGCATGGAAATCAACGGTAGAGAAACCTGAAAACACAGACAAGTAGACAGATGCAAGTTTAATATTTACTATTTAGATTAAAGACGATGGCCACACCTTTCCTCACCCCGGTGCCATGGCTGGCTTTCGGTTTCTGCAGAGCTAGGCTTTTGGTAGGTGCATCAGGCAGTTGTTGCTACTATCGCAGTTCTCACAATATAGAATAGGATCAGGCCTTTAACTTTGCATCATGGAACTGCAAATCTGCAAGAAGGATTAGACCTTCCACCTAGAAATCTAGAATGGGACACCTAGCATATTTACTAATCCATTAATCCAAAAATAGATTCCAGACCATACCGAGCAGATCGATGCACCGGATTGAGAGGGATCGAGAATTGAAGTATCAACAAGATAAGAACTATATATGGCTGGAAAAGTGAGGGCGAATTAAGGAGACATCTCGATCGGTGATCATTCCAGCCGCTGGGTTCATAGCCGACGACGAGTATGTATGCATCTGCGCCTATGTATGCATCCCATGGTCCTTCACCTTGGTCGCTAGAAAGGCGGCGTGGAGGAAATTAATGAGTGGCAACGATGGCGAGGACCAAACGAGCAGGAGGACACACGAGTAAAGGCAACACCATACCAAACGTCGGTGGTTCGACCCAGGCCGGTGACCGGTGACCGGTGACTGGTGAGTGGTGAAGCTATGGTAGGCCGGACGTGGATGCGTATGACCGGGGTTGGTTGGCGAAGGCGTACAACTGCCGGTTCGTGTCTTTGTGAGCGTGCTTGCCAACAAATGCTGAACTAACATGCATGGTTCCTTCCCGTATATGTGATTTTAGCTAAAGATCTCAGCGTGTGTATTGTGCTCCCAACGACACGTACTCCTCATGTGCGACCATGAGGCGATCTGGTCTCGAGCCCTATATAAACACTAAACCATATCAGATTCCCATAAATAAGTTTGAACCAAATGAGTTTATTTACAATTTAAAACCAATTCACATGTATATAAATCTCCTTACTAAAATATAATAACACTAAATCCTAGCCCACAATAACTTGTAAAGTTTTAAAAAACCTTACTAAACTAAAACTATCCAATCAAAACAAGCTCTTGTCAATAATGGGATATCTAATCTAACAAACTCTAATCAACAACGGGACATAGTCGAGCTCGACCGAGCCTAACCAGAGTTTGTCGTCTTTCTCCACAACATCAGATAGTGTGACACTATTGTCGTCCGCCACCATCTCCTCACGCTGCACACCTCTAGCATCAAGGCATACACCGACAATTCCACAACATGACATGGCCCTGTGTGCGCCACCATGACGTGTGTCCGGTCACCGGTCAACGCTCATCGCGACGCCATTGGGATATGGTAGAGCATCCTTGAGCACCATCATGTTCTTGGCCCTTGCGTTGTACTTCATCAGACGACCGGAGGCTTCACGGTTTAGCATGATCTGTGTGTTATGCTAACGTGTGTACAATGTACTGCTATCAGTGAAGTACACGTCCCTGATGCAGTAGTCGACGTCAACACCATTTACAAATTTGAACGTCTCGCCATCGGCCTTGGCTGCCACCGCCTTGGCTTCACCGCCTGCTGGACCAACTCTCAGGAGACTGTGGTAGGCATCAGAGATGTACAAGTCGCCAGTCTTGATGTTGAACTGGAGTCCTAAGGGACAGCCGTAGACATCATCGTTGTCACCCGGGCGCGCCAAGGATGCTTTACAGGATCGTTTGTGGGCAAAGCTGTTGCGCTAAGGTCGTTCAGTCATGGGCATTGCCAACACCGTTGGGTAGCATACACCGACAATGTGTCACTGCAACCTCCATAATTATGCTCTATGCTCTTGTCAATTTGGTTTCCTCTAATATTTCAGAGCTTCCTAGTTTCCTTGCCTTCATAATAGGATACTCTATCTCTTATAATATTTTGGATGGCATCCTAAGCATAATGGTAGGAGTATATATAGTAATCTTGTATGTGTAATCATGTAAAATGTTAGAACAAGTCATGTGAAATTGTTGATGTATCATTATGTTATCATGAGTGCACTCTAGAATCATTAGTCTTGGATCTCATCCAAAACTAAACAGTTGGCACAGTCGGTGTGCATTCATCTAGTCGGTGCTCATCATGACACATTGTTGGAGTAGGAAAGACCATCCTTCAGTACTTTCATGCACTTTGTATGCTTGTCTCTTACCTCATTAGCCATCGGAGGCGTTGGGGTTTGTCAGGATTTGCATGTTGTGTCACTAAATGTATGACATGCTACTATTATCTATGAAGTAGATGTTGACGATGGGCTAGCGAAAGACCGGTTATTGAAACCCACTTCTCTAACGACCCACATAGAGATAGTTGTAACCAAAGCCACATAGAGATAGTCGTGTACATCAGTATGCATCCTCGTAGGAAAGAGCAGAGCCAAAGCACCAGTATAATACAGTAGTATGCATCATACAAAAAGGCTACGCCTATCGGATCAGGATCAGGTTTTTAGGTCGACGACGTACGCATGGCATATTGATCTACATGCCTCTCTAAACCTGTATATCAACTCTTGTATGTATGTATATATAGAAATGGATCGGTGTGGCTATTTCGTCCTCTGAATTATGCTGCTTTTGGCTCACGGTGGTGGCGCTCTGGAGCCTTGGCATCAGTATCAGTAGTGGCCGTGATGACCATAGCTTTCGTGACATGCAGCAGCCTGCCTGCGTCTGCGTGTGTGTACCAAACGAAACGACGACGGCCAAGTGTGGCGCGCAGTGCCTAGCTTTGCCAGGCAGTGGTCATCGTCGCACCGGCAGGCGGCACCACCGACAAGTGGGACTTTCTTTGGGAGGACCTTCCGTCACTCCGCGGACCGTTGTGGTGCAGGCGTGCAACAGCGGCAGCCAGCAGCGGGCGGAGGAGAAGATGCGACGGCGGCGGCGAGTTCGTCGTTAGGGTTGGGGCAGATGAAGTGAGCAGAGGAGAGAGTGAGTTGTGGGCCATGTCATATCCTTTTCTCACCTGCACAACATCCTACGTAGAGGTCATTGCCCCATGGCGGGTCAAAACCACCCCGAACCTGTGCAAACCGGGCCAGGGACCTTTATTGGATGGTTTTGCAAGTTTGAGTGTTTGGACCAGACGGTTTTAGAGTTGGGGGCAAAAATTAGACCAACATGATAGTTGAGGGTCCAAAAATGGACTTGGTCATTTATTTTATAGTGTTTGTGTTATTAGTCAAGCTTATTACGGGGAAGTAATATGAAAAGTGTTGGATAAAATAGCACACTACATACTCCCTCTGCCTAAAAAAAGAGGCATTCTTGTTTCCCAAAAAGTTAATAATTTTTAACTTTAACTAACTATATTTAACAAAATATTAATATTTATGGTATATAATTAGTATCATTAGGTAGATCTTTGAATATACTTGCATAATAAACTTATTTGGAGATATAAATGTTACATATTTTTTATAAATCTAGTCAAAGTTGAGAAAGTTTGACCAGCCCGATTTCCAAAGCGACTCTATTTTTAGGTTAGGATAGAGGGAGTACAACATATGAATATGACAAGAATATTACAAACCACAAAAATGAAATATGTGGATGACTAGTGTATTAATAATGACAAACCGTCCATCTGCTGTAGAAACACAAGTAAACAAGAAAGGGCATCTAGAGGACAACGATGCAACTATGCAAGCAAGAAACCATAATTGTACTCGAACTCTGTTAACTATAAGGCCTATATGGCTTGCTTTGCTGCTATTCACAATGTTAGACCACGACGACGACGGCTCAATTAGATACAGTACAACGGCGGAGGGAGCCGGCCGGCGACCTCACTTGTCGGAGATCGGCGGGCCACCGTAGTGGACGCTACAATCTTGACCTCTCTCGATCGGCATGTCGATCTCCTTCAGCCAAACTAGTAGTGCAATTAATTATCTACTGCAGTTCATTAGTCTAATGACTTTGGGGCGAAGCTAGATCACTTTATTTTATACAGTACAGGACAGGAGTCTCCAACTGGGGGGTACATGGGTGGCAAACTGTGTGCTTAAACCGCTACATACGCTAATCACGTGCCCGTTGTTTGCACCTGCAGGTTTGCAAGATGGACGACAGTACCTGAATTCTTAAAAAAAAAAAGCCACCTGCTGCTGGCAGGGTGTTGTTATTTACTAGTAACTAACAGAGACGTTTCCGTATCCAGTGGGCTGCTCCTATGCAAAACAACTGTTTTGGCAAACTCCCAATTAAGTATGCGTCGTCAATTGCAAGTCATATGCCTAAACCGTCCATAGTTTTGTGGCAAACAAATACAGGATATCTTGCATGTTGGCAAATAAAATAAACCACTGAACCCACCAACTCAGACTCATTTCGAATCTACTACAATATAGTAGCTATTAGTTGAACCCGCTGACAGCACTATGGTATTGGTATGGTACATGAGAGCAATTAAGCAGTGTGATCGAATGCAGGATTTATTCGTTTTGATGGTTTCTGAAGAAGGTAAAAAAAAATGTGGTTACTTACTCGGATGGTGTAGTGTGTATGGTATATCAGCGTAGTAGGTGTAGTCCCTGTCCTCCTCGATCTATGGAGTACGGAGGGCGAAGAATGTCGAGGATTGCACAAGGCGCACGCAATGGCGGTGAACCGGTGCATGCATGTTCCCTCCCGTACGTCGTCGGGTACAGGACCGAGGTGTCACAAGGCCTAGTGAAAACAACGTCCACCACCAGTTTTGCCAGTCTCATTGCATGCGGATCGAGCACAAAATCTTGTCAGAGCAACTCCAACCCAAATCCACACTTGATCTCCTACTCTAAATTTTAGAAATTTGGACAAAATTTCAACTCCAATAAAACCCCTACCTGAGCCTCCATTTCACATGTCCCCTCAAATTCCTCCCGCGCGTGACCTCGCCGCAGCCGTCGGCCGCCGAAGCCATAGCCCCTCCTGCGCCGCGCCGTCCACGTTTATGCTCTTCGTCGGCCACCACTGCCTCGAGCTCCTAGTTACCGCGGGCATTTGGGTCTGCTGCCATCCCGCCACCGACGCTGTCCTACTCCGCAGTGACCCCCTCCGTGTTCTCTCCTCGCCGCCGCTCTCTTTGCACTCACCAGGGCCAGCGCGCTGCTCCGCTGGATGCCTGTGCACAACGCCATACCATACACGGTGCTGCTAAATGGTCTCGTCGACGCCAGCCGTGTTGCTAAGGCTCGCAAGCTATTCGATGAAATGCCTAAGAGGAGTGTGTGGTGTCGTGGACTGGGATGCTAGTTGGGTATATACATGATGTCCGTGTAGAGGATCGGATGCTGAGGAGCTGCTTAATGCAATGCTAGACCAATTGTCGGCCGCCTGCAATGCGATGATAATTGGGGTTTGGGCAGCGACGGATGGTGCAGTACATGCATCCTCACGGCATGTGCAGTACATGTTGTTCTTGATTTTGGGAGCGAGTTGCAGGGTGCAGTAATGATGTTCTTCCTTGATATGGACATCTTTGGTGTAGCAGCTTCCATGTGTACTCACAATGTTGTTTGACAAGCTGCCGACAAGGAGTTGGTGTTTCAATTATTGGCTTTGGAAGTCCCCATGCTTGGTTACTTTTAGTTCGGCAAGCAATCATGTGCGCTCGGCAACGGACTTGAAGTCCGCCGTCGATGGAAGACAAGGACGGCAGGGGAGGAGGGCGCCGACGTGATAGGGTGTTGGGCTGGAATTCAAGCTAATTTTGGGTCCCTATTTTTTTAGCCCAGCATGCAAATGAGGCCCTTATTTTTTTTAATTTGCATGCTGGGCTGGAGTTGCTCTTAGCCTGCATCATCTGCTGCTACAGTTACGACAGAGAGTGAATGGCAGAAAACACTGATGACAATATAGTGAGGACTGACTGATCAAGGAGGAGTAGCTTATTACATTGACCATCGGAGGAGGAAGACGACAAAGAACGTACAGGTGCGGCTCATAGAAGGATCAGGTTCGTCAAGGGGACCATTGGTTGGGGGTTTCCACCCAGGGTTCAAATCCTGGATGCGACACTTTATTCTGGATTTATTTATTCTAGAATTTTCCGGTGCTACGCATTAAGTTGTAGGTGATGTTCCCGTAGACAGCGAAGCGCCTGTGATGACTTCGTGAACTTCAAGATTTGCAGTCTGCAGCACGCGCCGCCTCTTGGCCGGCCTCCCGCTCGCCTGCAGTACCCCCACGCCCGTCACCTTCATCGACCAACCAGACAGCTAGTCGGGAACCATGGCAGCCATTAAAAACCGACGGCGGGAGTCCGAGGGGTGGTGCCGTGGTGGCAGGAGGAAGTTTCGTTTCGTTAGAGCATGCATCCGGTGTGGCTGACACGTGGGCCCATACTTCCTGGAGCGGTTTCGTCTCCTGCCGGGGTCGTCCAGCCCGTTTGTTGTTGCGTCACCAACGGCCGGCCGAGCGCTTTCCTTTTCCTTCACACCCCGTACGTGGGGGCCGCGTGACGTCATATCGGGCCTCGAGTGGTACTATAGGTACTGGTGCCAGCCAAATCGTGCTGCAGCTGGATTCTCCAAAACTTGCATATATAATTTAATTCACCGTTGGCAACTTGGCATTCGATAGATATAAGACTAGCTTGCTCGCATGCATCATCGTACCACCAGTCTCCATCGGTATGTACGTGTATGTATCAAACAGTGGACTACACGGATGTGATATTTTCTAAGGTCGGTCGGTCGGTCGGAAAGACATTTTTGATGTGGTGGTGGTGGTGGATCGAGATGTAGATGGCGATGTGTTGATTTTTGTTGTTGTTGTAGTTGTTGGTGGTTATTGGGTGCAGGCCGCGTTCCTTAATACTCCTACAATCTTAATGAAGCCTCAAAGCTAAGTAGTAAGACCTTGTTTGGTTCTCACCTTCTAAACTTTAGTGGACTAGAATATTTTAGTCATCTTTTAGTACCTCGATCTTGAATGACTAATATAACTAAAGTATTTTTGTCGCTTTTTAGTCAGTTTGTTTTAGCATAAGTAGTACAAGTATACTTGCCAAACAAACAGCGGGGCACTTGAATTGGCACACGTACTAGTTCCCGTGCACCCGTACCCGCGCGCTTTCCAGCCAACGGACTCATGACACTCTCTTCGTCTTGTGCTGAAACGGATCGGAGACGTGAGTTCATCCTCATCCCGACACATACAGGCACACTGTTACCATCTTTATTTACTACGATAGATATTTCAACAACTAACAGCAAGTCGGCTAATTATTGACTAATTCAATAGTGTTCTATATATGAGGTGATATTTCAACAACTAACAACTAACTGACTGATTCAATAGTGAACTTTCATATGTCCTGCGTACTCACTGATAAGTGAATCCAAATTTGTTAGGCGAGGGTTGAGGTTGTGGCAAAAACTTCTTTCTGAATATCCCTAAACTTCTTTCTGAATATCCCTTCTTTCTTTTATCCTGTCTAGGTAGTATTTGTAGATTCATACATGTATTCTAAATTTGGTTTACACTCTAACAAACATGTCTTGATATTATGTAGGCAAAGATTACACAACTCTTCACTTCTTCCAGTGTCTCAGACATCCAATTTGACCCCTTCGGTGTTCTACTATCATTTTTGTAGTAAATTGTCGCCGAGTTCTAGAACAGAAAAATAAGGCCCACTTTTAAGGCCATCTCACATGATTTATGGAGTTGCAGTTTGGTTCTATTACTCATAGGATTTGCTTGATAAAGAAAATTTTCTCCATGACAACAAAATAAAGAAATTTGACACAAAGATGCTACAAAATAATACGTGATACCTGCTGATTTAGACCCTTTGAGAGTTCGATGCATGCCATTAGGGGAAAAAAGTGTCTATTGTATCATCCTTGCTATGCTCTCCTTACAATTTAAATTAAATGACTACATTGAGTCTATGGGAACCTCTTTCTCTGTTATGAAGATTTGTGTTAACCACATCCATGCTCATATTCATTGACTGATTTCATGGATTATAAAGTGCCTTCAAACTCTTTTTTTCATCATGTGTTGATTTGTTGCCGGTGCTTATTTGTTTCTCTTGCTTACTTTGTGACCATTGCAGATACATATGAGCCAGCACATTACATGAGGAGACCGATCCACCCTGAAGTGGCGTGATTATAGATTTTTCCAATCAAACACTTTGAATTCAATATGACATTTGTGTAGGAAGACATGATTATATATGTTCTGCTACTTTGAATTGAATACGACATTTGTTTAGGAAGACATCATTATATGGTCAGCTATCTTTTTTTAGATCTTTGCATATTTGCTCTGTTTTGCCCTGTACCCGCAGCGCAGCGCGGGGAACCATCTAGTTACTATATATCCAGTGCATAGCAAAAGCTATACATCCCAAACAGCACACTACGTACAGCATATGAATATGACAAGAATATAGCAAACGACAAAAACGAAATCTGTGGATGCCTAGTGTATATTAATTAAAGACAAAACGTCCTTCTGCAGTAGAAACACAAGTAACAAGAAAGGGCATCTAGAGACCAACGATCCAAGCAAGCAAGCATTGTACTCCAACTCTGTTAACTACAAGGCCTATGGCTTGCTGCTATTCACAATCACAATGTTAGACCACGACGACGGCTCAATTAGATACAGTACAACGGCGGAGGGAGGGGAAGTGGCCACCGGCCAGCGATCTCACTTGTCGGAGATCGGCGGGCCACCGTATTGCCCGCTACAAATCTTGACCTCTCTCGGCATGTCGATCTCCTTCAGCCATGCTAGACAGCCTTGGCTCTGCTCCACGTTCACGCTGTTGAGGTCATCGCCAGTGTCGTCGTCTGCCGCCTCTGCAAGCATAAACGCGAAACAATCTTCAGTGAATCTAGTGCAACTGGGAAACAATCTTCCGTGAATCTAGTGCATTTGCATTGGAATAACTCATGTGCAGCTGGTAATTACACGGAAACGATGAGATGGCATCCAATGAGCAACTGAATTTAGCTTTAAGGATTGTGATTCTCAATTAGAACAAGCACAAGCAGCAGCATTGCAGTTCATTAGTCTAATGACTTCGGTGCGAAGCTAGATCACTTTATTTTATATAGTACAGGAGTCTCCAACTGGGGGCACATGGGTGCCAAACTGTGTGCTTAAACCGCTAATCACGTGCGTTGTGTGCAGGTTTACAACATGGACCACAGTACCTGAAATCCTGAATTCTTAAACAAAAAGCCACCTGCTGGCAGAGTGTTGTTATTTACTAACTGACAGAGACCTTTCCGTATCCAGTGGGCTGATCAAAACAACTGCTTTGGCAAACTAAGAGCATCTCTAAGATGGATAGTAAAACCAAAAGATGGATAGCTAGTGAGGTAGGCTGTCCAAAAATAGAGCTAATGAGATGAGATGGAGAATCACTAAATTTAGTCATTTACAGAGTCTAACGTTTTTTCTTTAACAATAGCCAAATTTAACTTTAGAGAACGATTTTCTTAGTCTCTTGGAGATGCTCTAACAATTAAATATGTGTTGCCAATTGCAAGTCATATGCCTATACCGTCCATAGTTTTGTGGCAAAGAAATACAGAATATCTTGCATGTTGTCAGTTAAATAATCCCTGAACCACCAACTCAGCCTTATTTTTGAATCTACAATCTAGCTAGTTGAACCCGAGACATGTCTTTCAGATGCCAAACAGCACAATGGTACGGTACATGAGAGCAAGCAGTGAATGCAGAATTTATTTGTTTTGATTTCTGAATGTAAAAATGTGGTTACTTACTCGGATGGTGTGTGTATGGTATATCAGCGTAGTAGGTGCAGTCCCTGTCCTCCTCTATGGAATACGGTGGGCCAAGAATGTCGAGGATCGCACAAGGCGCAATGGCGGTGAACCGGTGCATGTTCCCTCCCGTCGTTGGGTACAGGACCGAGGTGTCACAAGGCGTAGTAAAAACATCGTCCACCACCAGTTTTGCCAGTCTCACTGCAGAGAACAAAATCTTAGCATCTGCTGGTACAGAGAGTGAATAACAGAACATAGACAATCAAACTGATGACAATATAGTGAAGAGTGAGGAGTAGCTTACATTGATCATTGGAGGAAGAGGTGCTCATCGAAGGATCAGGTTCAGGATTGACCCAATCGTACGACTTGATATGCATCGACCCGAGTAGCAGCTTACTGAACACCGTCATTCCAGGGTGGTTGTGCAGAGGGATGACAGCATTTCGTGGCAAGAAGAGGATTACCATCTGCCATGTCAATGCAAGGATATCATCAGAAAAGTTAAAAGGAGGTTTTTTGTACATCAAAATTCAGTATGGAGCCTTAACACGGTCACTGTTGCCACGTACCGAAAAATTCGGGCATTTGTAGATCGTCGTGTGTGTAATTGTCGGAATGCCCTGAGTGGTTTCTGGAGTCCTGAAGAACCTGAGATCCGGGCTTAGGCCAACATCCTCTGGTCGCATTTTGTCTGCAAATGGTAGGAGCAGGAAATTCAGATTCAGTAAACCGATGCATGATGCAGTAATGTTGTATACAAGTCATAGACTGTATACATCAATACATGTTTGTTCTAGGGGACAAGATGGTGACTTAAAATGATGTTGGCCTACTGCATTTCGCAAAGCAATAATCGTCGTAGTAGAAGTGAGCAGTAGTAATAACAACTACTCTATTGTAGCAGTAAAACTGAAGAGAACACGCAGAGGCCTTGCCGATTCAGAAGAACTCTGCATGCCAATTAATTAATAATTCGTTCCCGATCATACAAACTGTTCACTAATGAATTGTTCAATCTTTAAATCGGGTCAAGGATAACCAAAGCTCAGGAAGTTGGAGAACCTTTTTGTCCCAATGGGGTGCTACTGTACTTGTGAGAGACACTAACCCAAGTTCCAGTTGCAAACTTGCAGCAGCAGAGAAGACGAGAGGGGGAGAGCGGGATGAGCCGAGGCACGCACGCACCGAGCATGTCGCGGAGCATCTGGACATGGGCGGGCTTAGGCACGGTGGCAGGGCCCCTGAAGACATGGCGGCAGGCCTGGAAGACGCGCTGCACGGCGGTGGCGGCCTGCACGCGGCGCCTCCTGCCGCGGCGCCCCGGCGCTCCTCCACCACCTCCTGGTGGCGGTGCCCCGCCCGGCGGACCCGGCGGCTGATTCGACACCGCCTGCACCCGCCGCCTCTTCGCCTCCCACTCCGTCGCCGCGGCCGCTGGCTCCGGTAGTCTCGCTGACGCCGCCTCCGCCTCCTCCTCCTCGAGGTCGAGCTCCTCCTGCTGTGCCCCCGCGCCCGTCGTCGCCCTCATCGACCAACCAGCCCGATCCACAAATCCGATAAGGAAACAGCGCCCGCCGTAAGAAGCGGAGCAGCAGCAGCAACCTACGCGCACGCACGGAGGTGGAGAAGACGAAGGAGGGTGGCAAGCGCGCGCTGCAGAGGGTGGGTGGGTGGGTGGGTGATGGAGGTGGTGGAAGGGAAGCTCCCAAGGGCCGCGACAGGAGGCGAGACTATAAGCAGTAACCGGAGGAGGAGGGGGTGACGAGGACGAGGCGGGGAGAGGGAGGAGCAAAACCGTGGGCTGTTGGGTTGTTTCCTGCCACCACCGCCGCCGGTTCCGGACCCCGGAAGCGGAAACGGAAATGGAAATGGAAAGCGATGCGCGGCAAACAAACCGAGGGCGGGAGACCGACGGTTTTCGTTATCCGCTTCCGGTGTGGCCGACACGTGGGACCTTACTTCCTGGAGCGGTTTCGTCCTAACACCGGCTGACGGTGGGACTTTTCCTTCACGACAGTGTTGTCCCAACAGCGGCTGACGGTGGGGCCAACCGACCGACCAGCGACCTGCTGACCCTTTTTTTTTTCCTTCACGCCGTGTGGTGCAGCTCCGTTCCCAGAGTTGGGTCCGTCAGGCCTGGAGTTGTAGTAGGTGGTACCACTCCCGTGTATAGGAGTAAAAGTGGTACAGATAAGTCTTCACCCCGATCCGTTTTGAATCAGAATTTTAATAATACTAGAAAATTGTTTTTTATATATATAAATGTGGTATAGGATATAAAAGATTGACGAAATCCTGTGGATATGGATTATATGATGCTTCTAACAGGACAGGATATGTGTGTGTATTTTTTTTTTTTTGCCAAATCTGCAGTATCGGTGAATCCTCCGTCTCCACGTGGGCCAAAGCCACAACGGCGATCTGGGCCACCGACCGCTGCTACTAACTCACGTCTAAAAACGCCTGTTTTTTTTTTTACTTTCTACGTGATGATTTTCTAAATAACTTGATCCCGGAAGTTCTATACTCCCTTCATTCCAAATTGTAAGTCATTCCAAGATTATTAAAGAGTCAAACTTTATAAAGTTTGACCAAATTTATATAATATGATAATAACATTAAGAGCTAGAGTTTCTACCTCTTCTCGCTGTTGCGCCACCATAGCTACTCCAGTCCGATCATCGGCGTGCACCGGCGACCGGGCGAGCAGGTCTCCGGAACCCTTGTCTTCGTGATCCTGCAGCGGGAGAAAGTGAATAAGGTTTTTGGGAAGCGCTCTTCGCGCGACTGCTCCCAATCTTCACGACGGGTCATCTTCCGTCCAAGTCAGGCGGTGCTATGTCCCGGCGTATTCGTCGTCAGCTGAACCGAAGTCTACCGCCGCCGCTGATCGACATCGACGACATCGACATCATCTTTAACAACCTGAACGTTGCTCCATCGACACCTGCATCTTCGTCGTCTTCACCGCAATCTACTACATCTACAACTAGTAGGTATAAACCTCGTGATCTAATCTTATCGTTCATATTGTCCAATCTATCTAGTATACAAGTCATGTTTATGCTAGTTAACTTGAACATGTTATGTGATATATGGTTTAATCATGTTAGTATGCAGTACATGTTTATTCTAGTTCCTTAATTTATCATAATTTATATTCTGATATTAATTTGAAAATTGTCGTATATTTCAACAGAAGCAGGAGTACACAAAACAGCGTGCTGCTGCCGCCCCACGCCACGACCTGCGGCTGCGATGAGGACGTGCTGCCTTCCCATCAGCAGCAGCAGAGACGACGATCGATGCCATTCTCGCCTGCCGTCCATGCGTGTGTCGCATGCAGCAGTTGACCACCCAAACAAAGGCAGGCTCCAGCCAGCTAGGCAGCAAACTTTCCAGACAACGGCTTCTTGCGCTTAAATGGAAATACAGTACGAGGGGCGATGTACCGTGTACGCAGTACTACACAGTTGGAGTGTACCTGAGTTCATCCACACACACATTGATACTGTCATGTGTATGGCGGCCGGCACTATAGCCGGCAACCCAAGAAGCAACAGGTCAAGATCGACCAGTAGAGCCCCATAGGATCCGTAGTATGAAAGGGTCTACGTATGAAAAGGTCTGTCTAGTTAAGTATGTGTGAAATATGAACAAGAGATGTAAGTCTGAATGAACATAAGGGGGAGTTGGCCGGTCAGGCCATCTCCTATATATATGTAAGCGAGACAGATGATAATCAAGCAATGATAATTACGAAGAAACTCAATCTAGTCACATCTCCCTACTTCTGAGTCTCAGCTTATCCCCTCCTGCTCAAGCTCATGGCATAGTATAAGGTCTAGTTATCCCCTCAATCCACCACGATCATTACAGATACCGTCCTCACTATATATGACACTTCAACTAACGGTGCATGCAAAAACAAAAAAAAAAGTATACAAGTTTAAAATCGAGGGAAATTATTATATATGTTGTGGAAAACCATCTTTCTTTTTTTAGCAATGCAGACCTTGTGATGAATTGCCAACGCACAAAAAAAATTCAAACAACGGTAGTGAAAAGCAATTCTTTTTTTTTCTTGGGCAAATTTAGTGTACTTCATCCATTTGCCTGTGAATTATCTGTGGTAGGAGGAAGGAGGTGAGAAACTGTGTGTGTGAGAGAGAGAGAGAGGGAGGGAGAGATTTTGCCGTAGCAGCAGCGCCTCCAAAACCCACGAGGATCCCAGGGACCCCTTTATTAGAGCTTTTCTCTTTCACATACATCTTATAATGTTGAAATCACCAGCAATCAAGATAGGTTTAGAATTAGCATCACAAAATCTGGATAATTCAACAAGAAATTCAAGCTTATGTTCTTCTTGAGCAGCTCCATATAGTTCTATTTTACTTTATTTTCTTTATCCCAAAGATTCAATTATTAGAGCATGGTATCTCTGTTTTTGAAAGAACCTGCATCATATTTAGCAAAATTAACTCCAACTAAGATCCCTCCAAATTATCCTTTGAAAGGATTCCATTCCTAAAGATGATATTAACGGATATCAAAATTCCTAAAGAGAGAAGTATCACAATCTTGGACCATGGTTTCCTGTAAACCAATGAAATCAAAATGATATTGGAAAATGAGATTTTTTTTAAGAAGATAGAGACCTGCCCCTTTGTTCTTTAGGCCTCTACAATTCCATAGCAATCCTTGAACTGTTATTTTCACTCTTTTCTTTCTCTGTGTTGGTATTGGGAGCTATTTTTCCCTCGCAATCTCATGTTTTCAAGCCAGGAACTTCCTGATATCTTGCTTTTTTTTGTCCTTTAGAGAAATATAATAGCCTATCTAAGCCAAGAGTTTAACTTGTCACCACCACAATTGCATTCATGCATCATGCCATCATCCAAAATATTGATGCCGAATGATTCTTGAGTGCACTACACTCATGAAAAATAAATGATACATCAATAGTTTTGAATGACTTGCGCTAACAATTTGCATGCTTATAAGCTACATTATCCCTCATGACTATTATATATACTACTACCACTATGCTAGGATTTTCCATCCTTCCAAAATGTTGCTAGAGATAGAGCTGCGCTTATATCTTGTAAGAAGCTATATATTAATAAGTTATGGACAGAGGTAGTAAACTCTGAAGTGTTAGAGGAAACCAAAATACCATGCCAGAGCCACCTACCCCACATCTGTACCTGTGTAATCTTGCTTTGTGCCAAGCAGCAGATCTTGGTACAACCAGGGGTGGATCCACGCCCCGTGCTAGGGGGCTGCAGCCCGGGGCGGAGCCCAAAATCTATACAAAACATGTCTTCGATTGCTGATGTAAATTTGCGAATTTTAGCCCAAAATAGTTTCTTTTCAGCCCATTTTAAACAACCATTTAAAAAATAGCCCCCCCTGATATGGTGTTTCCAGATCCGCCTCTGGGTACAACAATGTTTCGAAGTCTGACTCTAGCGTCGCTGCCTTTGATTTTATCCCTCTGCGTAACGTCGTCACTTGTGGCCAGAGCCTTGTCTTTAATCGCAGAGGCTAAGGTACCTACGCCGGTGTCTCGGATGGTCGCGGTGACAGCGCCCGTAGCAACTCTGGCAATACATATGCCCACAACGTATCTTGCAAAGACTCTTTGATGCTTTCATGAGTAGATTGGTATTTATGACATACCAAAATGTCATAAACTATGAATTATAAATTTTAGCAATTTTGTATTTGTGAATCCAAAATACCGAAATGACATGAACTCTACGAACCCTCTTGTCAGAGGAGATGGGTATTTGCATCACTTAGGGCAGTCCCAACCCAGAAATTATGGCATAGTTTCCATAGATATACCATGTCAGCTGGACATTGTTACTTAGAAACCATAGTTCCCAATGCCCCTAGTTTCTTCTTTCTAAACTGCATTAAATTATCATGTCACATCTTCTCTCTCATCTGTTCATTCCTTCCTCTTCTAGTTCTCATCCCTCTCCATAAAACACAATGGCAGAGCCATGAGCTCACAAGTCAGACGAAGGTCTGCTGGGCTCACGTCGCATATGCGGCAAACGGGAGTCGCGACACACCGTCTGACTTGCATGTGTAGGAATGAAGGCCAGCGAGCGTGGAGGGCGGAGCTAGCTCCTACACAGTGGCGTCGTGATGGTCGGCAAGTACTGGGCAGACGAGTTTGCGCGTAGCTACTCGGGCATGGTCGCATGGAGGCCTACTCACGCGCGACGGCATCGCGAAAGCCGATGGACATCCGCGAAGTGTGGTCGCACCAACAACACACGGGGTGGATGCAGCTCGTGGCAGCAGGCGGCAAGCCATGAACGCACGACGACCTACATGGCAGGCCCCACGTAGTTGGAAACTCCACAACACCCCATCATTGAAAAGGTCGGTTTCTTCGTTCTTGGTTTGGGAGCCGACATGGTTTCTCAAGGAAGAAACGATTTCTAGTCGAATTGCCCTCCCTCTCTCTTCATCAATTCGGACGCCGCGTCGGATTATTTGCTTACGTGGAGGCTCATTAATTCTATGGACACGACGCGTTGGGACTACCCTTAGAAGGCTCTTGTTGCAAGTGCTTTGAATGATCTTGGACTACGGACCAATGCCTGCCATGAACTCTACAAAGCCTCTTGACGGAGGATATTGGTATTTGCATCACTTAGAAGGCTCTTGTTGCAAGTGCCCTGAATGATCTTGGCCTACCAATGACTTGAGCTGCAAGTGGTAGCTCTTCTAGCTCTGGCAAGCAATTTCACCTCCTCCTATGGCTTTCTTAGCTTGTTTAAGACACCCACAGTTCACTCTTTTCCCTAGCTTCTTTCCTCATCCCGAACGTCCGGATCGACACCACAATTTAGCCATATTTGAGCTTGTCTGTCAGGTATTGAAGAGCGTCGATGATGCTCTAATAGTATGAGGCATTCGAGATGGACAGAGGAGAGCCAGCATCACTGGACAACTTCTCTGCGGTGTCAACGGGTGTGTCGCATGGGACGGTAGTCGGACATGCCGACATGTTCCAACAGGTCGAGGGCATACTGTTGTTGTTGGACGAAGAATCCCCGTCGTCGTTGCGCTGAACTTAAATGCCAAAGAAGTAGTGCACGTGCCCATGTCTTTGAGCGTGAACTTGGACCCAACTTAGGAGGTCTGTTGATGAAGATAGAGACCCATTTGTTCTTTAGGCCTCTACCATTACATATCATCCTTGTACCGTTATTTTTTACTCTTTTCTTTCTCTGTTTTGGTATTGGGAGCCATTTTTTCCCTCACAACCCCATGTTTTCAAGCCATGAACTTCATAATCTTGCTTTTTTCCCTTTAAAGAATATAATAGCCCATCTAAGCCAAGAGTTTAATTTGTCACCACCATCATGCCATCATCCAAAATATCAATGCCAAATGATTCTTGAGTGCACTACACTCATGAAAAATAAATGATACATCAACAGTTTTGAATGACTTGTGCTAACAATTTGCATGCTTATAAGCTATTTCATCCCTCATGACTGTTATATATATATACTCCTACCACTATGCCTAGGATTTTCCATCCTTCCAAAATGTTGCGAGAGATAGAGCTACACTTATATCTTGTAAGAAGCTATATATATCAATAAGCTATGGACAGAGGTAGTGAACTCAGAAATATTAGAGGAAACCAAAATGCCATCCTGAGCCAGCTACCGGTCCTTCAAAACCACAACCGTACCTCTGTTGCAATGTCGTATATCCTCTTCTGATGCACCGGGCATCAGATCATTGCGACGACAACGTCTCGAAGTCTGGCTCTAGCGTCGCTACCTCTGACGTTATCCCTCTGCGTGACGGCGTCAATTGTGCCCGAAACCTTGCCTTTCATCGCAGAGGCCAGGGTCCCTACGTCGTGTCTCAGACGGTCGTGTTCTCAGATGGGGTGGCATCGCCCACGGCTGGCAATGCCTATGCCCACAAGCCATCTTGCAAAGACATTCTGGATCTTGCATGAGTAGATTGGTATTTATGACATACCAAAATGTCATAAACTATGGATTATAAATTGTAGCAACTTGGTATTCGTAAATCCAAAATGTCGAAATGTCATGAACTCTAGAAAGCCTCTTGGCGGAGGAGATTGGTATTTGCATCACTTAGAAGACTCTTGTTGCAAGTGCCCTGAATGATCTTGGTCTACCAATGTTGCATCACTTAGAAGACTCTTGTTGTTGGTGTTGTTGTATTTGTAGCTGCAGCTTTGGCCGGCTGTTGTCGAACTACTCTTAGCTGATTGTTGTATTTGTTTTCCTTTTTTATTAATTTATTTCAGTAGGAGC
This sequence comes from Microstegium vimineum, assembly GCA_022036555.1. Lineage (NCBI taxonomy): Eukaryota > Viridiplantae > Streptophyta > Magnoliopsida > Poales > Poaceae > Microstegium > Microstegium vimineum. Next base: position 41,683,638 of record CM039129.1, read on the forward strand.
CTCTGGCTGCTCCTGTTTCTTAAAAAAAATGCCTCCATTCTTGTAGGTGTGGCTCGAGCTGCAAGTGGTGGTTCTTCTAGCTCTGGCAAGCAATTTCACCTCCTCCTACGACTTGCTGAGCTCGTTTAAGACACCCACAGTTCACTCTTTTCCTTTCTTTCCTCATCCGAACGTCCCGATTGACACTGGGGTTTAGACATATTTGAGCTTGCCGATAGTCCGAGGCGTCCGAGAGGGACATATATATATAGGAGAGCCAAAATCACTGGACAACTTCCCAGCGGTGTCAACGGGTGTGTCGCATGGGACGGCAGTCGGACATGCCGGCATGTTCCAGCAGGTTGAGGGGCGTACTGTTGCTGCATGCTGGACGAAGAATCTGTCGTCGTTGCGCTGAACTTAAATGCCAAGGAAGTAGTGCACGGGCCCATGTCTTTGATTGTCAACTCGGTCCTCGGTGTTGATGGTGTTCATGAGCCAGCTCAGGAGGTCCGTTGATGAAGATGTTAGCACGATGTCGTCCACGTAGAGCAGTAGGTACATAGACCGCAGAACAAATAGGGAGCTGTCAAAGCGTGTTGGCTGAAATCTCATCTAGCTATAAAGACATGCAAGAATGCCCTTTCAGGCTTTCAGCTTTCAACCTGTCACTTACGCCGAGCCGTGCATGCGTTGAATTCTGCAGATCTCCCTCTGTTGCGATGTGATCCATGAAGTTTAATTTGGTCTGCATCCAGTTGAGAACCTACATCCGCCGCTGCAGCAAGAATTAAACACCTACAGTATCATTCAACCGTATAGATCAGTTCAGATGAAACAGAGACAACGCCTGCATAGCGTACCCCCGTGGCCACCGGTGCTTTATTCTCATGTGTAAGAAGCTTGGACAAATGTAAGCGGTGAGGTGAATGAATGGGCTTGATAGCATGGTCGCATGGATGATGCGATGCAATGCAAGTGCATGGGTATGTACAATTCAATATACAAACTTTGGCCATGTGGTCACAACTCAAGAAAATCTGGTTAAAGACTGCATCCATATTTCTTGGCGGTTTATTTCAACTCTCAAGGAATACATGTTTCCATGGAGGTCTACATAAACCGCCAAGAAAATTATCCTTTCCAACGGTTTTATTTTGGCACTCAAGGAATTACTCAACCCTCAAGGTAATTTCAGATTCTGATAGTGTTTGATGTTGACCCTAGTAGGGGTTAGCATTGTTTCCAGTCTTTGCACTTTGCTGCCCCTTGTGGGATCTTCTCTTGCAACCAAAGGAGCAGGGCATGATCAGTTAGCAGTAGGTATTCCTTGTATCAGAGATTGTTTCTTCAATGTTTTATGCTATAGAGACTTACTAAATTCACTTGCAACATTTGTGGGGCAAAATCATCATGAAGTATGGAAGATTGGATAGGTATTAATCAATCCAAACATGACTGAGCACCAATGAAGTCTACTCTTCACCGTTTGCAAACTGACAGGATCTAAACAAATTCTGCAATATTGTTATTTAATTTTGCCCTCACTACAAGTCCTCAGTCCTGCACTTCTAGCTATCACAGAGTGGCACTTGCCAGTTGCATACAACAACTTATATGAAATCCCTTATATTCAAAACTGAGTGAGGGAGTAAAGACTATGCAAGCAATATTTTAAATAATCTCATCTAAATTGTATCTATAATTTGTGTTTATTTATTAAATGAACATAGAAGATACCAACTTATATCATACCTTAATATATCTAAGACATTAAATGAGTGCAACTTTTTGGTACATAATTGTGTAGTTGAAAAGGTTCAATTATATTTACGTGATTTATACGAACAGACTCATACAAAATTTCATCAGTACCCCATCCATTATGTATGAACAGTCCACATAACATGTGCACGTCACACGTGTATATCCACTGATAATAAAAACAGGATAAAAGCGACGCATGGGACAAGTCGGAGTCGAAGTGGGCTGAAGATCCACCAATCGGGCCTAAAACCATGGGCCATCTTACGTGACCAAACAGTTGTCACTTGGCATCATCGTACCCGTCTCCATGGGTATCAGACATTTGATATTTCTGTGGTCGGAAAGCAAAGCAAAGCAAAGGAAAAGTAGCAACAGCGCCTCCAAAAGCCACGAGGATCCCAGCAAGCCAAACACTGGCAGTCCGGTAGTACACAAAACAAAACAGCTTGCTGCTGCTGGCTGCCAAAACGACCAACCAGCGGCATGCAGATGCAGCAACCACGGGATGTGCCATCACCTCAGATGCCATGCATGCTTGCCTGCCATCACACCTCAGATATCACACTGTCACATGCAAGTTGAGTTGACGACCACCCAAAGAAGCACACCACGTATGTGGCAGGAACGATCCATCTCGGAATCAAATCAATCTAACAAGGAAAAGAAAAAAAGGAGTTGGGAGATCTTTCCTTCTTCCTTTGCCATCTCGAATTCTCTCTAGGATCATCACGACTCAGGAGCCGACCGGTAGAGCTTCAGCATCAGCATCCACCACTCCGTGCTTCAATCAGTGCAGCTTCCACTTCCATTCAACTCAACCAGTGTATGGCATGACGAGATGCAGGAGGGCAGGGAGCCGGTCACGCAGACGACGCCTCGAGCCACGCCTCTGCTCTTCCAGTTCCAGGAGCTGGGAGGCGGCGCGCCACTGATCAGCAGGTTGCTACTGCAAGGGAAAGATGTGTCAAGAGCAGGTTATAGGAGAGGTGGGTTAACCTCCATCGATCGATGAGTACAGTGGGTGTGCCATCGAGCCTGAGTGCAGTGGATTGATTATGTCAACAAAATAGCTTGGAAGTATTGTTACCTTGACTACGTACAGAGACAGAGAGCTGCGCAAGCAGCTGTGACAGCGTTCTGGAGCTGACGACCTCCCAGCACCCGATGATCACCATGGCACCTTTCTTCCGGAGCTCCACGATGGATCACCCAACAGATCATCAATGTGCTCTGTGCTGATGAGTGATGACGCCCATGTCCACGCCGGAGGTTCCTCCGGCGATGCGATGCTCCCCTCCGTCGGCAGATAGCACGACACCATGCGTTTAACCTGCAGCAAGTTTCAGAGAAAATAATTATGGCATCAACTTCGATCTGCGTTACCTTTCAATCATGCGCCGGCAAAACCAAATTTCAAATGCTCAGCAAGGGATGGAATGCTAGTCCTACGACTACCTGAAACAAGATGCTCAGCAAACGCAAAACATGCTCCTACTTGTCATTACCTAGCCATTCCAACAAGAAGCGCTAGATAGAGTCCCCTTCTGGTCTGTCTGACAGTTTGTATTATATTATATATCACGTCTGATAAGGCCTACATACTGGCGCTACTGCAAGGGAAGGATGTGGCAAGAGCAGGTTATAGCACAGGTTAACCTCCATCGATCTTGTCAAAAAAAAAAAAACCTCCATCGATCGATGAGTACAGTGGATGTGCCATCGAGCCTGAGTACAGTGGATTGTGTCAGCGTTCTGAAGCTGACGACCTCCCAGCAGCTGGAGGTTAACACCATCCAGTTCAACAGACTGAAAAGGAAAGTTTGTGCTGATCAGTTAGAAGATTTGAAAAACAGATGGGAGCCTATCACACTCAGACTGAGTAAGTTACGTCGCGATGAAATTACATCATTTTGAAATCTTGATGCTGATGAAACACTTGCTCTCACCATAGAAACAACTGCAGCCGTGGCAACGCTGTTTTGACCAGGAGCCGAAACGATCTGGCAAGATACTCAATATTAGAATGTCTCTAATAAAAAACAAATCTGAGAATCAAGCAATCTGGATAAACCATAAACAACAATAAATGAATAAGGACCTCCTTCTTCAGTCTTAATTGTCATATACTGTGGCAGAGCTTATGCAAGGATACTAATTATAAAACTTTTCATTAGAAAACTATTAAACAACTGAACAAAAGGCTTTTAGAATCACTCAAGAAAAAAGGGTAACATTTCTCTAATGTTATTGAACAAAAACAAGAATAAGATGCTAACAATGGAATGGACCAGGTGTCAGGAGCAGGCCTTGTCATGTCAGCCTAGTAGAAGAGAATGTACCCTGCACACAGTTGGTAAGAGAAAATGTGATTGATCATATAAATATAATAATCTGGTAAATACTAAATAGGAGTTCTAAACAAAATTTGAACTACTTCAGATTCAATAATGAACATGAGAGATCCTTGGGTGGAACTTTTTGGTTAAAAATAGTGCAAAACAGAAGTGTTTGTTACCTTGGATTAGTCTCAGAACTCAACTATGGGTATTGTTCCTTGCAGCTTCCGGCATTGCCTCTGTAGCTTCTCATTGCTACGAGTGACATCTAACATTTGAAGGGACCTCGGGAGGCTGCCCTCATGCAGCGACCTGATAGCAGGACAGTGGCAGATCGATAATATCTTGAGTGAACTTGGAAGGCTTTCCTTTGGTAGCGACCGGAAGGCCCTGCATTCAGTTACTCGTAGTTCCTTCAGCGAACTTGGGAGGGTGCCCTTGGGCAGCGACCGGATGGCATCACAGTGCCAGATGTGTAATTCCACCAGTGAACTTGGAAGGCCGCCCTTGGGTATCGACTGGAAGGAGTCACAGTAATAGATCTCTAATCTCTTGAGGTTAGGAAGCCCACTTAATCCTTCTGGCAGGGACTGCAGCCTAGAACACCACCCAATTCGAAGATCCTGGAGAGAGGTGAGCATCTGAAGAGCCTTTGATTGCTCCTTTGTGAAGTGCTCGTGGTTATCTCCAAGCACTAGCTCGGTGAGAGAGGAAGAGAAGTGGGCACCCATGGGCACATCAAGTAAGTTATGTGCTCCCCAGATTCGTAATTTCTTGAGATGACCCTCTGTGAGGAGATACCATATGTCCTCAGATCTTAGACCCCCACAATCATCTAGGACCAATTTGGTCAGATTTGTGAGAGGAGCCAGCGTAAGCATGCCATCCTTCACACCACCAAGCTCCAGGGACTGCAAGAAGGTCGGGAAAGGGCAATAAAACGAGAGTGGCAAACCGGAGGACAGAAGCATGGGACAATCTCTTATAACTAGTGATCTTAGGGAGCTCTGATTTTGTAATAACTCCTTTAATTGGAAGGGCAAGGGCAGCTGCCCTCCTGCTGCATCTTCTATTATTTCCTCTGCTCCTACTACCTGCTTGTTATCACACCTCCATAGTTCTAACATTGAGAGGTTAGGGAAATAAGAGATTAGCTGTAACAGTTCCTTCCCAGTGGCATCCCAATCACATATCGCGAGTTGTTCAACTGAAAACTTGAATGGAGAATCATTGTCACCTTCAGCTGGCCACAAGACACTACTACAGTCATTTATCTGCAGGAGCTTCAAAGATATTAGCAGTTTCAGGTGATGTAAGGTCACAAGTCGGCATTCCCTGATCACAAACTCCTTTATTTCACTTAGACTACTGAAGGCTAATACATTCCAGAGCTCATGAACAAGAGAATCCTTTTGAACTCTACACTTATTTTCTGTTCCCTTTTCCTGTAATCTAAGTTTTGAATACTCTTGCCCACTCTCCACAGTGCGGCTTTGGACAGAGAACTACTCCAAGGAATTGGTGGCACTGAAATTAGTTCCACACAGTTTGAAATATAGAGCTGCTGTAGGATGGGAAACATGTGAGGAAATGGAAGCTCTGAAAGTTCAGAACAATCCTTAATAGTGAGTACCTCTAGCTTAGAGAAAGGACTATCTGCACTCCATTTCTTCAGAGTTGCTATGTTGAGAAGTTCTAGCCTTTTTAGATTCTGAAAATTTTGAACTGTCCCACTTGGGCGCTCTTCGCCAACCATCAACAACTCTCCTAGAAGAGGTGGAAGACATTTCCAGGCTACATCATTGAGGCAAAGGCATTCCAAATTCTTAGCAGAGTGGTCTGTACATAACCAAGTAGGGTATGTGTGACCTCCATGTCCTCTAATGCACACTTCTTGAAGATTATTGTGTGGCTTCAGGCATTCGAGAACATCTTGTTCCTTTTTGGGGTCCCTATTAGACTGGTTTTGGCCCCAATGTAATTGTAACCGATTTAAGTGGTACATGTGTACTAAGTTGGCTTCTTCCACTTCTGTTGTTGCTTCAAACTTTTCAAGATTATGAATCTCCAGCGACCCTTGGAGTTGCACCAATTTCCCTAACTGATTCAGTTCAAAGCCATGTTTTTCTCTTTTAACCTCAAATCTCCTTAGCTCTTGTATAGATTTGAGTTTCCCAACCTCGAAAATTCCACAATGATAAAAATTATTTTGCACAAGAAAATGACGAAGTTTCACTAGGTTGCTCATATCTCTTGTAGAAGTGCATATCTCTTTTGTCTCCATATAAGGAAAAATGTTACATTCTTTTATATCTAGGACCAGCAAGTTATAAAATCTTGATATACTACCAAATAGACTTCTTGAATTTAATACATAACCCTTTATCCTCAAGTAACGAAGATGGACAAGTTGGGAGAAACGGTGCAACAGAACCTCCACATCATACGATGCACCAGATAAGAAAATGACACGAAGTGATTTTGCATCCTGAAACATATCACTAAATATCTTGCAAAAGCTTCCATGATGATCTCCAAATAACATCAAAGAACGTAGGTTTCTAGCTTTCAATCTTTTACCAAGTGTATCAAGGCCTTTCTTGCAATTTTCAAAGGTTGCTTTGTCCTGGACATCTGCATTATTTATGATGATGGACATGTGACGTACAGACGCAGGAATTTGTATTGACCACACATTAGACCCTTGTATGCTAAGACATTCAGATGCTGAAACATTTCTTGCCAAGTCATGGATTAGGTCATGTATAACATAATAAGGGTGGCCATCTCCTTTTTTTTCCTCTTGGAAGAAGCCGTGACTAACCAAGTCACTTAAATAACCTAGTCCAATATCTTCAATTCTCTTGTTTTGATCATCGGGGCCTAACAACCCTAGTCCTATCCACAAGTGGATTAACTCTTCCCTTCCAAATTCATAATCTTCAGGGAACAAGGCACAGTGGGAAAAACATTGTTGTAGATGGAAAGGAAGATAGTTGTAGCTTAGCTTTAATGCTGGCATAATATCATCCTCACTAGCCTGATATTCCCATTCTTTACCCTCAAATACTCTTCTCCAATGGTCTACAGTAAGTTCTTTTTTTAGTAATCTACCAACAGTTTTCACTGCAAGAGGGAAACCTTTCAACCTCTTCACTATTTCAATCCCTAAATCATGCAAATAAGTATGGCCCTCCCATGTTTGTTGATCACCAAACACACATTCCTGGAAGAACCACATGCATTCTTCATCGTCTAACCGTTCTAATCTTACTGGACAGCCTACTGTCGTAACCATTTGTGCCACCTTCGGGATTCTTGTTGTGACTATTACCATGTTACCTTTAGTTTGGCCTTTCTTGAATGGAGCTAGTAGTTTTTTCCATTCATCTTCATGATCTGTCCACATGTCATCCAAGACAAGCAAGAACTGTTTGGATTGCAACCTTTTTTTCAATCAGATCCTCAACACTCTCATTCTCCTTTTCATTGTCAAGTTTAGGGATTTGTTTTATGATTTCTTGTGTCATCCTACTTGCACTGAAATTCTGAGAGACACAAACCCATACCATAACTTGGAAGTGGTTCTTTACTTCTTCATAAATGTGTTGTGTGAATGTTGTCTTCCCAAGACCCCCTGGACCAACTATTGATAGCATGGTGAGGTTATTTTCCTGGTATTTCGAGGTTACTCTAGCTATGACATCCTCTTTCAGTTTATCCCTTCCATATAACTTTGGCTCTATAATTTGTGGGGTTGTATTTCTGGTGGTTTGGTTGAAGGCTGCAGTACCATTGGTACCAGTAGTGGAGGCTATCGTTCCTTGCAATTCTAGATCAAGAATTGTTGAGACCTTGGCACATAAGGGCTTAAGCTGTTCAACTATTTGCACCATCCGGTTGGAGATTGCCACCCGGTCAAACTTGAGTTTTGTTGGCTCTGTACTATGTTGCCGGCACACCATAGACGAAGCACAGGAGCATGAGGGGAGCTTCAGCTTACTGACGACGGCCCTGGCCGTGTGGCGAGCGTTGATGACGAGGCCCCCGACGAGACCCTGATGGGTGTCACCATCAGCTGTCTCGTAGGTCCCGTCGAGTTCGTCTTGGATGCGGAAGTATTCCAGCTCGTCCAGCACGTCGTCGGCATCGTACGCTTGCTGGCCGAGCTCCAGCAGTAGCTGTTGCAGCGCCGGGCTGCGGACGTCCCGGCCACGAGCGTTGTCCAGCATCCCCTGTGCGTATAGGAGCTCCAGCTTGAGAGCGCGTATGTTGGGGCCAAGCTTCGAAGAGGCTGCCCACGACTCCAGTAGGCCATCGGAGACAGGTCCCAGTGCCCTGCCTACAGCCCATTGCGCCGCGCTGATGGCGATCTCCATTATCCTCGCTCTTCAAAGGGTGTTGCGCTGGATGGTGAAGATCGATCCTGCTGATCATCAGAGCATCGATTGAGACACTAGCTAGCTAGCTGCTTATTCTGCAAAAGGTGATGAATATGTAGGTCATCGTCAAAACGCTTACCCACGCGGCCTGGCTGCTGTTTGGAGCGTCTGTAGCTGCACACCACCGCGGTTGAGGCCACGGACGTGGAGAGGTAAATGTGCACTGGAATCTCTGGGGAGCTATGCAGGAGAGCAGTGGGGAACGATCGATTAGTATGTATCATGAAGTGTGTGTGCAGTGCAGGAGGGAAGGTATAGACCAGAGCTGCTGGTTAGCTGCGCCTCAATCTGTCATCATCTTGGAGGATTAAGATACTCTGGGCAGAGCCCAGCAGGTTGGTATTGAATATTGCAATCTTAACGGATATGACTCCTAACTGGTTTCTCATATATGAAACAAAAACATTGTTTTCAACAACCCAATTTTAAAAAAGGAAATCATTGATAGTATCGAGGAACAAGTGGACGAAGGTCGCCAGGAATTTACAATAATAGCGGACGGCCTGGGCGCCTAATCCTTCCAATAGAAAGGTTGTTGTAGGGTTTTGGTAGGAAGTCATCTCATTTTATTGGATCTATTGCTACCTCCGGTCATGAAAACTTGTTGCCAATGTGCACCCAAAAAAAAATTACATACTACTACGTTATTTAACTTGAAAATACTACACTGCCAGCCGGATCGGGACGCCATATGTAGTGCCAATTATATATTGCTGCTCGGCCGGCAGAACATGCATATTGCACATCTACGGATCTACGTCTATAATAAACAAATCAACGAAATACTACTCCAAAAAAAAAACAATGTAATTACGGGATTGTACCAACCAAACAAGTTTAAGTTTGATCCCTTCAATCCAAATTGTAAGTCATTGCAAGTATCTTGAAAAGTCAAAGTATATCAGATTTGACGAAATTTATATGATAAACACCATGTGTGAAGTCCAAGACAGTCGCGTCAGCAAAACTCCCGCGCCTGCCACCCTGCCGGCTGCCCCACCGCCGTAGAGTCGCTTCCACCTGCGACCCGTGGCCTGCCTCTTGCCGTCGTGCACGGTCGCGCCGCCGCTTCCCGGGCGGGCGGCGGGCATGGCCCATCGGGAAGGAATTGGGGGAAGGAACTGCGAGTGAGCTGGGCCGCGTGAGCGAGTGCAAGGCGGACGGGGCATGTTGGCCTGTTGGGCCGGCATACAATGCAACCCAGAAAGAGAAGAGGAGAAACCAAGACAATCTTGCTCCAATTTACGCCACGTTTAAATCCAAAAATTAAAGCATTAGAGCATTTCGTTTGTATTTGATAATTATAGTTTTATAGTATTGTCATAAAATATTTATAGTTTTCCTATAATTTTTTCATGGTCAAATTGAGAATGTTTTGATTCTCCAAGAATACTAAAATAAGTTATAATTTGTGATGGAGAGAGTACGTAGTAATTTTTTTGTTCTCTCTAAATCGATTTATTATGAAAATAACACACGAGGCACAGCGTTGAGATCCCGACGCCATGCCGGAACTCACGAGGCAGAGGTACATTTTTAGATATAAGTTTTCCTAGGAGATCTATTTGTAGGAAAAGTTTTGAAAAAAGGATCACAATGTAAAATTTTCATGTACCCGTGCGGCCGTGCCGTGCACTCCTTCCGACCAACTCTTCTTGTCCTCAAACGGAAATATGAGTTGATGCTAAAAAAAAAAAAGGAAATATGAGTTCATTCAGAGAAGCAAACACACATTGATACCATCGTTTTTTTGACACGACATTGATACCATCTTCAATACGATACTTCAACTAACGGTATCTGCTTAAAAGTAAATAAGCTATTTTAAACTTGGGAGCAATTATAGTGCGAAAGTTTTTTTTTCGTTCTAGCAATGCAGATATTGTGTTGCCAAGAATTGTACATAAAGTTTGAAACGTCGGTACACAAAGTGAAGATTTTTGCATTGGGCAAACTTGGATGTACACTTCATTCATTCATAAATTGCCTGGGATGGGAATGAGGAGGCGAGATACTTGAGAGAGATTTTGCAGTAGAAGCGCCTCCACAAACCAAAAGCCACGAGGGTCCCAGCAAGCCAAACACTGGCAGTCTGGTAAGTAGTACACAAAACAGCGTGCTGGTGGGCTACTGCTGCTGCCGCCATGACCAACCAGCAACTGCAATCAGGCAACCACAGGATGCGCCATTCGGTTCCATCACCAGATAGAGACGATGGCATGACGAGATGCACGGCAGGGAGCCGGTCACGCAGACGAGGCCCGGAGCCGCGCCTCTGCTTTTCCAGGAGCTGGGAGGCGGCACTGATCAGCAGATTGCTGCTGGTGAACGGCGCCGTGGCATGGCACCCGATGATCACCATGGCCTTTCTTCCAGAGCTCCATGATGGATCGCCCAACAGATCATCAATGAGCTATGGACCGGGTCGCTGATGACGCCCATGTTCACGCCGACGATGCGATGCTCACCTCCGTTAGTAGATAGCACGACACCCCCTGCAGCAAGTTTCAGAGAAAATAGTTATGGCATCAACTTCTGCATTAATTAGCTTTCAACCATGTGCCAGCAAAACAAAATTTCAAATGCTCAGCAAGGGATGGATGGCTAGTCCTACGACTACCTGAGATGAGACAAGCTGCTCAGCAAACGCAAAAGATGCTCCTACTTGTCATTAGCTAGCCATTCCAATTCCAACAAGCGCTAGATAGAGGGCCCTTCTGGTCTGTCTGACAGTTTGAAAGGAGGGGGTCAAATGTGCAGCCTTGTAATATTTCAGCCTCGTTCATAATCAATCTTAACTCTGGAGAAATGTCACTTCGATGAAACTGGATGGATGGACTGTCAGAAAATTAGCTTGGAAGTATTATTACCTTGACTGCGTACGGAGACAGAGAGCTGTGCAAGCAACTGTGACAGCGTTCTGACGCTGATGACCTCCCAGCAGCTGGAGGCATACATAATCCAATTGAACAGACTGAAAAGGAAAGTTTGAGCTGATCAGTTAGAAGATTTGGAAAACAGGTGGTAGCCTATCACATTCAGACAAAGTAGGTTACGTCGTGATGAAAACTTCACCAATGGTACATCATTTGAAATCTTGATGCTGATGTAACAGCGTTGATATGGCTTTTCATTATCCCAATCTATGCATTGTAAACTCTTCATGCCAGGATCACAAGCAGATATCACAGGAGATTGCGTCAAGAATGCCGGTCACGAAAAAAATTGCTCAATATCTGCTAAAAAATGGTCCACCAATCACAACCTGTCAAAAAAAATGTTTGATATCCAGGTTACATGTTGTCTAGGACCGAAAACAAGATGGAACAGAAAAAAAAACTGAAACGTAGTATCATTGATTTTGACCATGTATGTCAAGAAATGCATATATGAGTGAAGAAAAGATTTGCAGAACAAATTCTAAAGACCGGAAAGAATTGAAGCTAAATCAGAGGAATCTCGGAGGGTTCCTTATACTGTTGCAGTGTTGCTCCTTGCATGCAGTGCAATGTGACAAGGTAAAATGTGATTGATCAGATAATAACAAGGTAAAATGGACAGCAAAAAGATTTGAGCTACTTCACATTCAGCAGCAAACATGGATGATCCTCAGGTGGAACTTTTTGGTGAAAAACAGTGCAAAAAAGGAAGTGTTTGTTACCTTAGATTAGACTCGGAATTTAACAATCGGTATTGTTCCTTGCAGCTTCCGGCACTGCATCTGTAGCTTCTTGTTGCTACCCGTGACATCTAACATTTGAAGTGAACTCGGGAGGCTGCCCTCATGCAGCGACCTGATAGCAGGACAGTCGCGGATCGATAACATCTTCAGTGAACTTGGAAGGCTTTCCTTTGGTAGCGACTGGAAGGCATCGCAATTACTTATTTGTAGTTCCGTCAGCGAACTTGGGAGGGTGCCCTTGGGCAGCGACCGGATGGCATCACAGCCCCAGACGTGTAATTCCATCAGTAAACTTGGAAGGCCGCCCTTGGGTAGCGACCGCAAGGAGCCACAGAACCAGATCTCTAATCTCTTGAGGTTGGGAAGCCCACTTAACCCTTCTGGCAGGGACTGCAGCCTAGAGCACCACCCAATTCGAATAACCTGGAGGGAGGTGAGCATCTGCAGGGCCTCTGATTGCTCCTTTGTGAAGTGCTCCATGTCGTCGTTCCCACCAAGCACTAGCTCGGTGAGAGAGGAAGAGAACCGGCCACCAATGGGCACAGTAACGGTGCCTCCTACTTCCCCATCTGTTTCGAGCGCCTGCAGCCTGGAGCTATGCTGGGGAAGATATTGTCCGCACGTCCGCAAAGGCTCTGGGACATCAAGTAAGTTGTGCGCACCCCAGATTCGTAATTCCTTCAGACGGCCCTGGACGAGGAGATGCCATAGGTCCTCAGATCTTAGACCCCCACAATCATGTAGGATTAATTTGGTCAGATTTGTGAGAGGAGCCAGCGTAAGCATGCCATCCTTCACACCACCAAGCTCGAGGGACTGCAGGGAGGTCGGGAAAGGGCAGTAACAAGAGGAGAGCGAACTGGAGGAGAGAAGCATGGGGCAATCTCTTATAACCAGTGATCTAAGGGAGCTCTGATTTTGGAGCAACTCCTTTAATTGGAGGGGCAAGGGCAGCTGTCCTCCTGCTGCAGATTCTATTTCCTCTGCTCCTCCTGCCTGCTTGTTATCACAGCTCTCTAGTTTCAACGTTGAGAGGTTAGGGAAATAAGAGATTAGCTGTAACAATTCCTTCACAGTGGCACCCCAATAAAATATCTCGAGCTGTTCAACTGCAAACTCGAATTGGGAATCATTGTCACCTTCAGTCGGCCACAAGACACTACTACAGTCATTTATCTGCAGGAGCTTCAGAGAATTTAGCAGTTGCAGCTGATGTAGAGGCACAGGTGTGCATTTCCTGATCACGAACTCCTTTATTTCACTCAGATTACTGAAGGCCAATACATTCCAGAGCTCATGACTAAGAGCATCCTCCTCGAACTCTACACTCATTTTCTGTTCCTTTTTCCTGTAATCTAGGTTCTGAATGCTCTTACCCACTCTCCACAGTTCGGCTTTGGACAGAGAACTACTCCAAGGAATTGGTGGCACTGAGACTAGTTTCTCACAGTCTAAAATATGTATCTGTTGTAGATTGGGAAACATGTGCGGAAATGGCAGCTCTGTAAGTTTAGAACAATCCTTAATAGTGAGTACCTCTAGCTTAGAGAAAGGGGTATTTGCACTCCATTTTTCCAGAGTTGCTATTTTTTGACAAGTTCTAGCCTTTTTAGATTTTCAAAAATTTGGCCTGTGCCACTTGGGCGTTCTTCGCCAACCATCAACAACTCTCCTAGTAGAGGTGGAAGACTTTTCCAGGCTACACCTTCGAGACAAAGGCATTCCAAATACTTAGCAGAGTGGTTTGTACTTTGTACATAGCCAAGTAGGGTATGTGTGACCTCCATGTCCACTAATGCACACTTCTTGAAGAGTATTGTGTGGCTTCAGGCATTCGAGAACATCTTGTTCCTTTTTTGGGTTCCTATTAGATCGGTTTCCGTCCCAATGTAGTTGTAACCGAGTTAAGTGGTACATGTGCAATAATTTGGCTTCTTCCACTTCTGTTGTTGCTTCAAACTTTTCAAGATTATGAATCTCCAGCGACCCTTGAAGCTGTAGCAATTTCCCTAACTGATTCAGTTCAAAGCCAAGTTTTTCTCTTTTAACCTCAAATCTCCTTAGCTCTTGTATAGATCTAAATTTCCCAACCTCAAAAATTCCACAATGATAAGAATTATTTCGCACAAGAAAATGACGAATTTTCACTAGGTTGCTCATATCTCTTGTAGAAGCGCACATCTCTTTTGTCTCCATATAAGGAAAACTGCTGCACTCTTTCATATCTAGGATCAACAAGTTATAAAGTCTTGATATACTACCAAATAGACTTCTTAAATTTAATACATAGCCATTTATCCTTAAATAACGAAGATGGACAAGTTGTGAGAAACTGTGCAACAGAACCTCCACATCATACAATGCACCAGATAAGAAAATGGCACGAAGGGTTTTTGCATCCCGAAACATACCACTAAATATCTTGCAAAAACTTCCATGATGATCTCCAAATAACATCAAAGTACGTAGGTTTCTAGCTTTCAATCTTTTACCAAGTGCATCAAGGCCTTTCTTGCAATTTTCAAAGGTTGCTTTGTCCTGGACATCTGAATTATTTATGATGATGGACATATGATGTATAGATGCAGGAATTTGTATTGACCATACATTAGACCCTTGTACCCTAATACATTCATGTGCTGAAACATTTCTTGCCAAGTCAAGGAGTAGGTCATGGATAACATAATAAGGGTGGCCATCTCCTTTTTTTTCCTCTTGGAAGAAGCCTTGACTGACCAAGTCAGTTAAATAACCCAGTCCAATATCTTCAATTCTCTTGTGTTGATCATCGGGGCCTAACAACCCTAGTCCTATCCACAAGTGGATTAACTCTTCCCTCCCAAATTCATAATCTTCAGGGAACAAGGCACAATAGAAAAAACAGTGTTGTAGATGGAAAGGAAGATAGTTATAGCTAAGCTTCAATGCTGGCATAATATCGTCATCATTGGCCTGATATTCCCATTCTTTACTCTCAGATACTCTTCTCCAGTGGTCTATAGCAAGTTCAGTTTTCAGTAATCTACCAACAGTTTTTACTGCAAGAGGGAAACCTTTCAATCTCTTCACTATTTTCCACCCAACATCATGCAAATTAGTATGCCCTTCCCATGGTTGTTTTTCATCAAACACACATGCTTTGAAGAAATGCATACATTCTTCATCCTCTAAGCGTTCCAATCTTATTGGACTGCCTATTGTTGTAACCAACTGTGCCACCTTAGGGATTCTTGTTGTGACTATTACCATGTTGCATTTTGTTTGTCCTTTCTTAAAAGGGGCTAGTAGTTTTTTCCATTCATCGTCATGATATGTCCACATGTCATCCAAGACAAGGAAGAACCGCTTGGATTGCAACCTTTTTTGGATCAGATCTTCAGCACTTTCATTCTCCTTTTCATTGTCAAGTTTAGGAATTTGTTTTACGATTTCTTGTGCCAGCCTACTTGCATTGAAATTTTGAGAGACACAAACCCATACCAGGACTTGGAAGTGGCTCTTCACTTCTTCATATATGTGTTGTGTGAATGTTGTCTTCCCAAGACCCCCTGGACCGACTATTGAGAGCACAGTGAGATCATCACTGGAACAATATTTAAATGTTATTCCATCTACGACGTCCTTTTTCAGTTATATCCCTCCCATATAACTTTGGCTCTATAATTTGTGGGGTCGTGGTTCTGGTGGTTTGGTTGAAAGTAATGCCCTGTAGTGCCGGTTGAGGCTATTGTTCCTTGCAGCTCTAGATCAAGAATTGTAGAGACCTTGGCACATAACGGCTTAAGATGTTCAACTATTTCGACCATTCGTTTGGAGATGGCGACCCGGTCAAACTTGAGTTTTGGCTTTTTACCATAATACGGGCACACCACAGAGGCACAGGAGCATGAGGGGAGCTTGAGCTTACTGACGACGGCCCTTGCCGTGTGGCGAGTGTTGTGGACGAGGCTCCCAACGAGACCTCGGGCATCGGCGTCGTCAGTTGTCTCGTAGGTCCCGTCGAGCTCGTCTTGGATGCGGAAGTACTCCAGCTCGTCCAGCACGTCGTCGGCGTCGTAGGCTTGGTGGCCGAGCTCCTGCAAAAGCTGCCCCAGCGCGGGGCTGCGGACCTCCCGCCCACGGGCGTTGTCCAGCATCCCCTGCGCGTACAGGAGCTCCAGCTTGAGGGCGTTGATGTTGGGGCCTAGCTCCGAACAGGCCGCCCAAGACTCCAGCAGGCCATCGGAGACAGGTCTCAACGCCTTGCCCAACGCCCAGCGTGCCGCGCCGATGGCGATCATCTCCATCCTCGGTTGACAAGGCGTTGAATGACGAGCGAGGATTCTAGATGCGGATCGGATCGGAGTAAGATCGAGACACTACTTATTAGTGGCAGCTATGGAGTCCTGTCATTAGCTCAGTATTGTTTGCTCCCCAGAAGCAAGGTCATAGCAAATGAAAAATACTTACGTGCGCAAAGGATGGAGATCCCTGAACAGAGTTGGAGCGTCTAGAGCTGCACCAAGAGTTTGAGAGCTTGTGTAAGCAGGGGTGGATGGCGAGGTCAGATAGGAAAGGGGAAACCGTGTTGAGGATCGGAGGTGACCCGTAGCATGAAAGATATAGAAGCCTGTGGAGTGTGGAATGTGGAGTGTGGACCACCGCCCCTCAACGGCTGGGAGGATTAAGATACTCTGGGCACGCAGATTATTAAAGCGACTGAGTATGGACACCATTGGGGAGTTAAAAAAATAAACTCTGTTTAAGATCTAGCACTGCTGTCAAACTAAAAAGGCGCACTCTGCTTAAGATCTCGTGCCAAAAAGGAGAGAGCGAGACCTATGATGCATCCACGCAGAGACGAATAGTTTCAGATAATATTGTCGGTCATACTTTAGACAGGATGGTGCCAGGCAAATGTCTACATTGCAACCAGGTTCATGTACCCCCAACGGTAACTGGCTAGAGTCGTATCGTATGCACTTGAGAACTGAGCTATGTGCACCTCAATTTCTAGGTTTTGATGCAGTATTATACCAACTAGTCTAGCCAAGCTGAGGGAAGCTCAAAGTAGTATCTCGTAAGACGTAATTAAGTGCCACTAGTTTAGCACAGGAACTAGAGACAAGCCCAAGATAAGTATGGTAGTACCCCGAGTACTACGAGTACTAATTAATCTCCAACCCAACAAAACTTCACTAATGTCAGTGGCACCAGAAGCTAGCAACAAATGAAACAATGCCGAACCCTTACTGATTCATACCTTGCTTGTTCCCTGAACGCGGAGGCTGGCGACCTCGCCGCCGGCAGCCGGCGCCGGAACAGGGGCTTGTTGGACGGGGAGAGCGGCGAAGGGAGGCGCAGCAGAGCAGCGACGCCATTTGGGGATGGCTGTGCCCCGTTCCTGCCACCCTGCCGGCTGCCCCCACGTCCCTCCGACCGGCCGAGCCGCCGGTCGCGTGCCCGTGACTGCCCCCCCCCCCCCCCCCCCCATCCCGCCGCCGTCGTGCATGGACCCACCGCCGCTTCCCTGGCGGCCATGGCCCATACCATAGGGAACTGCGAGCGAGTGCGAGACGGCCGGAGCTCTGGGCCTTGGGCCTTGGGCCTGCTTGGCTAGTCCGATCCGTTAGAGCAACTCCAGCCCAAGTCCCTACTTGGGCCCCTACTCTAAATTATAAGAGTTTGGACAAAATTCTAACTCCAATGGAGTCCCTATTTGGGCTCCCATTTTACATGTTCCCTCAAATTTTAATCTATAAGGCCCAGGTCTAAGAGCCCCCTATCCGGTGGGGCCCACCCTACTTTCCCCACCCACGGCCGAGAGAAGCAGCGCGCGTGCGTCCTGCCTGCGCCGCCGAAGTCGCGCGCCGCGCCATAGCCGTCGCCCTCGCTCCCTCCTCCGGCGTGGAGTTCCAGCCGCAGTGGGACACGAAGGCGGTCGTCGCCGGGTGGGACAGCACGCGCACTTGCGGCACCCACATCGCCACGGCGAGGCCACGCCCTCGGGTCGTCGTCCTCTCCAAGAACCCATCTGGAAGCCATGCCAAGGGATCGTCGTTCCCGTCACCATCGCCACGGGATTTCCGGCTCATGTCGTCGGAGTGCTCGCCGTCCAGGCTCGGCATGCGCACGACCCAGAGGAACCTGTGGCCGCTGTCCTCCAGTCCGGCGGCGAGCTCGGATAAGCCGGCGGGAACCTGCCTTGTTCTGTCGCCTTCTTGAACTCCTCAACGGTCGCCGGATCCATCTCGTAGAAAGTGTTCACCAAGAAGTCTGCAGCGTCTCGGTGCTTGAATGGTGTTGGCACAAACCATTCAAGTTAGTAGCGGTTCAACAATACACTGTACTCTGTAGTTGGTGTTGTAGTTTTAAGTTTAGTTAGATCTGAACAAGGTTGTCCAACTTTCATATTTGTTCCCATGGAAGTTGGATCTGGAAAAAAAATGTTGGATTTATGATTCAGTTTAAGTACAGAACACTGGTCATGAAGTAAATGTACTGGACGAGAACGATCTAATGGCCCTTGCACTGATGTCTTGTTGATTCAAGAGATTATGTTCTCTTTCCTAAAAATGAACTGTGGTCATGTTCTAAAGAATAGATTGTGTAGTTGCCTGGTTTAATTCCAGTCTGATTTGAAAATTTGAAACAGGTTGCCCTAGGTGTCCAATTGTGGTTATCGTTAAGTTGGTGTCTCTTCAAATTTGATTGAAATTGTGTTGATCCTTACTGTATGGGGGCAGGTGCCCACACATACTTACTATATGTGGGTTGTGGATTCCTACTACTACCAATTTTGAGTACAGGTCAATTTTGAATACAGGTCAATTTAATGGTCCTACTACTACTAATCTTCAGTTCAGTTCAGACTGAACTCTGAACTGTACTTTACTGAATCCCATCAGCAGACTGAACTCTTGTTCCAAATAATTGTTTTGGCATGTATTTGATCCTCTATATTTAGTTGTGTCAATTATTAGTTTTTTTTGACATGTATTTGATCCTCTCTATTTAGTTGTGTTTACATTTCTAAATGGAATTTAGCACTGAATTTTTAACAGCCAAGCTGAATTTAGACAGGGGCAACATGATTTTTTGACAGCCAAGCTGAATTTAGCCAAGCTGATAATATACCAACCTGATCAGTAAAGATGTTGAGAACAATGAAGCCTCTCCATGCAGTTCTGTAGCACTCTCCAAGCTGAATTTTTGAGCTAGCTTTTGCTACTTCTGGAGTTAGCTAGTTTTAACAGCAAAAACAAAATGAATTCCAAAGATAACTGAACTGAAATTTTTCTTTTTTTTTCTTTTTGCTCTGCTGCTATAGCATTGTCTGAATTTCAAAGATAATTCAGAATTACAAAGATAACACTGTCTGAACCTTCTTTTTGACCTCTGTAGCACTGTCTTTTTGTTCTCAATCCAAAGATAACTACAAGAGAATTACAAAGAATTACAAAGATAATTCAGAATTACACAACCTTCTTTTTGCTCTGCTCTGTTGAAGCCTTCTGTACCACTGTCTGAACCCACATAATTTGTTCATAATGTGGAGTTGTGGTCATATCTACTTCTGAATATTATTAGGAAGGTTACTGTACTTTGAATATTATTAGAGTCTGAATATCTACTTAGGAATATCTACTTCTGAATACTCCTGAAAACCTTGCAGCTTTGAATACCTACTTTTGTTACAGAACAAAGCACATTCACATATGTTTCACTTAATAATTTTCTAATTAACCTGGTACTGTTCCACAAATACATGTTAGTGTCAGCCTATTCTCTTCTTAATTTCAGGTGATCATTTTACTGTCAGCCTATTACAGTATGTACAAACTGTCAACCTATTTTTTTGAAACTAGCACCATCACATGTACATGTTCATTCAAGGTTGGAAGATGGGAGCAATATCTTTTTGCTCTGTGTAATCATGCAACACAAAGGTGCTAGAGCTGCAGCAATTTTGCTTGTTTCTGAAAAAAAATGACAAATCATATCTCCTTGAGCTACTACAATTTTGCTTGTTTCTGAAAACAATAACAAGTCATATTTCCTTGTCATCTGATAATTATTTTCAATAATTATTGTGATATCAAAACTGATATCAAAGTTGTATGAATGTCCTCATCCATTTCCTTGTCAGATGCATCTTTCAAGTTTTCACACTTATCAGATTCTTAAAGGAAATAATTGCAATATTGGAATTATCCTTGACTTCCTTGGTCTTAGTAATATCTTGTGTGCCATTTGATACAACAGTGTTGACGCTGTCATTGCAACTATGTTCTTCAGTAGCTTGCTCTTACTCTAGATTCTGGAGCATTGAAATCTTCAGTAGCTTGTTCTTCAGTAGCTTGCTCTTACTCCAGAATCTTCAGTGATCAAACTCTCAATTGCAGATGAATCTGGGCACTTCAGTTTTTTTTGCAAACTGAATCTCTGTCAGCTACTTCAATTCAGTGTCTAGTAGTTAGTGAACTAGCAGCCAAGGAGTCGTCGAGTGCGGGCACGGCCGCCGGCGGCGCTATGCGGGGCACCGGCGGCGCTGTGTGGGCGTTGTTGCTGGCTGTGCGTGGGCGGGGAGCAGCGGCGCGTGGGCGGCGCGCCTGCTAGGCCCGCGCGCTCCAGCGCCGTCTGTCGCGCCTGGCGCGTCCTCGCCTCCGACAACAGCCTCTGGACCTTCTTCCTCCGCCTCGGCCCCGAGCCCTGGGACCTCGTCGTCTTCGCCGAGACGCACCTCGCCACCGGCCCCGCCTCGCACCCGTGGTGCGTGCCGTCTCTCGTCCCTCGTCACTGACAGGTGGGGCCCATGAGCTATAGGGGCTTGGTCTATTTTTTTCATTGGAGTTGGGCTTCAATTTATGCCCTTACTTTTTTTAGCACAGTCTGTAAATAAAATTTTAAGGGCCTAATTTGAGGGGCCCACACTGGAGTTGCTTAGTGAAGATCCAACTGCCCAGTGGGCATGTTGAGCCGCCATACAATACAACCCAGAAAAGGGGAAAGAGTCATTTTTCTTTTTTCAACCCATATCATATCGCAAAATCCCATTTTCCTCCCTTGCCAATAAAACTGGATTTTCATTACACACTGCATGGTTTAGCCATCGGTTTTTTTTTAAAAAAAAATCAGATATGGCGGCACGAGTTATTCATAGTTTCATATCATACTAGGTGGCACCACGTCAGGCGCAAGAGGGTAATTAAATCGAACTACGACGTGATATAGTTCATGTGGTTGGTAAATCAGACCATAAATATTTTTAAAAAAAACAAATGCAATTGTAAGTCCTAAACTAAATTGTAGTACTGGTGATTTACCAAGAAAACGTACTGGTGGATGTCAACTGCTTTGTTCAAGTAGGTAGTAGTATTCGTGTATGTATATAGCAGATCACCCTGGACACAAAATACTAAAAACCAAGAACCGAACTGAAATTTTCGGTACCATGTTCGGTTCCTAATTCACAGAAACCGAATTTACCGAGATACATTCGGTTTTTTACCTTGGTTTACCGAATTTACCGAAATGTACCGATTGTGAGTATTCTTATATTATTAATTGTACTATTGTAGATAATTATATTATATATTTATGATATTCTACTCTTATAGTGTTGTGGTCTCTTATATGTATGTATTTGACACTATGATTCTCTATAAATCATGTCAAAATTATGTAAAAATTGACTTTTAAACTTGCTATTACATGTCTATGTGATTAATTCGATACTTTCGGTAAATACCGAAACCGAACCGAAAATACCGATTTTTAGAAGGAACCAATCGGTACCAAGTTTCGAGGAACCGAATTTAGCTAGGAACCGATCGGTTCGGTAAATACCGAATGCCCAGGTTGAATAGCAGATGCCGCCATGCCTGTATGGTCGATAGACACAATCGGCCTGTTCGCCGGATGATGTTGTTTTTAATTGTTTTTCTGTGAGAGAAAAACATTATTTCAGTGGCTGATAAGCTGGCTTATAAGCCAACCACCTCAGTAGCAGGCTAGCCAGCTAGCAAGGGGAGGTGAGGTGAGCGTGACCCGCCGTCCATGGTGATGGTCAGTGGTTGTTGACTCGTGGG
Organism: Microstegium vimineum; assembly: GCA_022036555.1. Classification (NCBI taxonomy): domain Eukaryota; kingdom Viridiplantae; phylum Streptophyta; class Magnoliopsida; order Poales; family Poaceae; genus Microstegium; species Microstegium vimineum. The sequence continues at coordinate 41,705,914 of CM039129.1, forward strand.
ATGAGCAGAGCACTAGCAGCATGGTGCATGGTGATGGTGATGCTCTTGGACAGACTCCTTAGAGTAGTACGTCGATGGAATGAATGCAGCCGAGAACTGGCGCAATTTGTCAGTAACCGCCCGGCTCGATCGGCGCGCGACGACTTGCAACCGGCTGTTTTACGTTACACGGGTTTGAGTGGATTTTAAGGTAAAGGTGAGCTTTGATTCCGTCTCGCCGTCACGGTTGTTTGTTGATATCCATTCCTCCACCACGCCGGTACGTAAAGGGAGTAATTGCAAGGAGCATAAATAGTCTGCATATATATATATATATATATATATATATATATATATATATATATATATATATATATATATATATATGCAGATAGTCCCAGAGCAGAAATACTTGCTGAACATGGAGAAATAAAACGCCGCCTGCCGCGTTCTGTCTGTGTTATATAAGTTTTCTTCATCAGATTCACACACACACGTACCCCCACCAAGAACAACACCTGCCCGTGTTGTGCTCTGTGAGACTCTGCTGGCTGCTGCCTTTTTCAGGTTCACTGAACCTAGACGATCGACGTACTAGTCGCACACGACGGGAAGTTCGGAGACACCGAGACAGCAGCATTCCGCAGTCCGCACTACGGCTACCTCTCGAAAACCACTAAATAAGGCTATGTTTAGATCTGGAAATGGGGTGGAAAAAAAAATCCTATAGTATTTGTCACGTCATACTGTAACAATTTTGTTTTTATTTAGTAATAATTGTTCAAATATTAATTAATTATGCTTAAAATATTCGTCTCGTAAAGTACAACAAAACTGTGCAATTAGTTTTTTATTTCATCTATATTTAATACTCCATATATATACCGGTATTTTGATGTGATGAGAAATAGGAATTCGATGTGATAGGAATGTAATAAAAAATTGCGGAAAAAGTTGAGATCTAAACACAGCCTTAAACATGAACAACCGTCGTCATTTATCCGGTCGCTTGCATCCGCGCCACCACAGACTCACCACGAACGCAGCCGCCTGCACGCAGCTCGTTCCCTGGCTCTTGCACGACCGTACTACGCGACATGCAGAAGACTGCACGCAAGAAGATGCCCTCTCGCACGCGAGCAATCCGTGCTTGCACAGGCAAGTCACGAATCACCGCTTGGCACCTCGCATGAAGACGCGTTGCCAAGTTATAATCCACTGAACGGATTAGAGAAATATACTATGGAAATAACTTGTGTGTCATATAGAAATTCCAGCAGAATATGGTGTGAGCAGATTAATAGTAAAATCCTTCTACTTTATACCTTTATAGTATTTATTTTCTATCATGTATAAATGGCATGTGTTGATATATTTATGCTCTTTGAATGCATTTATTTATACTTATCACACATTATGAATTATATGTCATGTAATTCCAAGAATAAAATCTTAAATGATTACACTAGAAACATGGTATAAAATATAAGAGCTCTCTGAATCCTGCAGACCTTAGACTTATCACCTTTGAGAGGCTCATATTTGTTTTTCCTAGTATAATGAATTTTTGGGATAAATGAATGGTTGATATTAATTCTGAATACCATAATCCTAAAAATGCTAGGATGCTTTGAAGAATATTTTGAATAACCATCCACTACCTTTTTGCATCTTACCACTTGTCATGATCTAATTTATGTTAATATATGCATGTTTTAAAGAAAGAAGAAATATCCTAGAATTATTCTAAATAGTAGAATTATTTGTTATGGTCATTATTATATCCATGTAGGATATTTTGCTACCATTGAAGTGTAGTGAATTCAGGATATATAATTTCTGATTATTCTCTAGAATGAGTATATGACCAAGAGAAATAACAAATGTATTGTGTGACTCATTGCATGAAGAAAAAAATCTAAATTATGATTATAGAATATAATATTGCATTGAAAGTCGAATTTTCAAGCTTGTATGCCTATAATTGAGGTGTAATGCTGTTTTATAAATAATAGCTTGAAGCTTTGGATTGAATGTCTAGAAGACAATATGGTAAATAAAATTTTAGTAATATATATTTTTCAAGAAATGTCTCTTGAGTATAGAATATCAAAAAGCAATATAATACATGAAGTATTTGAATTTATCATCAGAAATTACTCAAATAGAAGTTGAGTTAGAATTTTTTGACAACTTAATGAACCAGGATATATGACTTGCATATATTACACTCCTAGAAGGATTGTGATTACATATCACCACTATGAAATAAAGCATGCATGAAGCTGCTAAATCGAGCATAGAAGCTAAGACATATAAGAATGGATAAGAATTTTTTTTCTAGAAGAATTTAAATCATGTGCTAACATACTTGTATTGTATTTAAACTTATATTATCTATAAGTATTAGTAGTAACAGTGGTGCATTAAGTTTTAATTCCAGTTGAATTAAGTGGATTATGTAAACTTATAGAAGAGTTAATGGTTACTTTATTAGCTTGAAGACTAATACACTTAATATTCTTAGTTACAATTCTTACTTGAAGTAATATGTGTTAATTTTGCATGGAATAAATTAGTTTTATATGTTTTACATATAAATAATTGCCTAATTTTACCTATTTAAATAATTTTGCATGAATTTTATCCACAAAGAAGCCTTAATTAACCATGAAGGTTATAGTTCTTTGTGCAATACTACCATGTAGGTAGAAGGGAAACTGAATTTTCTAAAAGCACATGAATAATTGAGCTATATTAGCATACTAAATAAACTAGAAGTTTATGTTCTACCCCAAATATATTATTGTGTACACTGAATAATACACTAAATATATGAATTTCATGTCACACCTATTGAATACTAGAAGTATGATGCATGAAGCATATTTCTACTTGAAGTAATTATGGCATGAAAAGGAGGAGGAATTTTGGGTAAAGGCATAAGAAAATGTGGGTAATATATATTTAATAGGCATAATAAAACTAAATCTATCTTTAAGTGAAGCTTGTAGCTTTGTATTATCTATTTTATTGAATTGAATACCAATATTCCACATTACACATGAATGTGTATCACTATATTATGCTCCCGTTGAGCTACAACTATCTCCCCTCGTACATACATATTAGCATGGAAGCTATGTTTATAGCTTGTAGCTACTAATTTTTCCCTTGCAATTAAATTGGATATCTAGCATGTTATGTCAAAATAACTTTTATTGAAATAATGAATATGTTGCTTTCTAATGCATTGCATGCATAAGCAATATGATTGATATGTCAAGCAAACAGAGATCAAGGGGGAGTTAATATGAAATTAGCTCAATGGAGACTAACCCATTTGACGGGATGAATAATTATGGAATTAAAATGATAGATAACATACTTATGATGATTTGAGATTTATGAAGAAAATGCATTTAACAATTTTTACATTAATGACAATAAGAAAATTCTAGAAGAAATTCCATGTGAATTTGAATGTTGCGTATTTTATACATTTGAAGTATATTATCCATTTTTATGTATGAGTATTTGGATTATTTTTAGGCTATAAACAACTGCATTTACTTAATAACCCCCATGTTTAAATATGTGTGTGAATATTTCTCAGAAAAAATTATCATAGCATACATGAATGGGCCTCCACCTGTAGTTGGAGATATGTGAATTTGAATTATTTTAAGCCCATGATAGGGGATATCTTTTGAAGTATGCTATTAAAGATCTAATATTGGCATTAGGGGAGAGAGAAAGCCTATTCTGAATGCCAAATATTATTTCCATAGAAGGAAAATGATCTAAAGAAAATATTCTTTGAAGCTTGAAACAGGAATAATATCACACACTGAATCCAAACAATAGTTTGACTAATGCTCTTGGGAAGCATGAAGCAGAGCATATGCCAGTTATTTTAAAATAAGAGGAGTAACTTGAACTTATAAACCTGAAGTTATGTTTACTAGTAGCAAACTAAATATTGTATACTATACTATAAAGCTAAAATCTAAGGGAATGCCTGTGGGTTCTAGTTTAGTGTATACTTGTTAAATACAAATAAAATGAAACTCCTCCATTCTCATGAAGAGAACACTTCATGAAGAAGTTTAAGCACCTCATGAAGAGGATCATCATGAAGATGAAATCCAACATACTAAGCGCGCACATCATTAGTGTTGGGTATGCAAAACAATAAATTATCTCTTGTTTTGGGAAATGACAAAGAGACAGAATAATCTCACATTATGAGAATATTGGGAGAAAATAATAGTTGTCGACAACGTTACCTCTATAATTGCATTCTCTTCTGAGAATCCGGATCCGGAAAACAAAGTCCATGGCAAAGTCACTTGTAGCGATTATATCGGGTCAATAAAGAAAGCAATTGAGGTTGAATCTCCAACTTAGAAGAAATAATGTTCTACTATATCTCTGACAAATGAAATGAATAAATTTGAAATATACAGTTAAAAATGGATTATGAAGATTCATATAATTCCTGAAGAATATAAATCGCAACATATAGAAATCTCATACTAAGTATTAAGAAGTCTAAGGTATAATATATTTCTGAATGAATATTAAAGTTTCAAGAAGAGCATGTCCTAGAAGGAATAGTCATCAAATGACTTAATATTGAATATCTCTATCTCATTGTGCATATCACATATAGTAGAGAATATATCTCATAGAAGTGACATGTTATTCACTGAATATCAGAATATCCTTGAAGGAGTTAATCCATGAAGGATTTACCGATCGATTCTTGAATAAACACCATTAATCCTTGAAGTGAATATAAACCCGAGAAACAAAATGAGGAATGATAAACATCATGAAGATATCATACAAACACTCAGAAAGTGTATATATGTAAAGCTAGAAATGAAGTATTGATATCCTCTAAATACCATTGAAGGTATAAGAATAATGGTGACTTTGGCAATTGAATTATCCCCTAAATATCAAATGCAAGACTGGTTTTACTCTTTAGTGGTAGAATTTAAATCCCGAAGATTTGTAGAACATATCATTTGAAAATTCACTAAGAATTATAAGTATTCAAACTCTAGTATAAGTTTGATGCAATATCTAGAAGATAGTAATATTGTAACTTATTTACCCAAGCAATCCTTTGAAAGGATTTACCTGAAGTATAAAAATTCATTTGTTTGCACAACTAATATGTGGTCATTATGCATGAAACATATTACTCTTATTTATACCATATTATAATTCATAGAAGAATTGGAGTCAACCTTTGAAAAATATATTATTATGGTACCGCATACTATTATTAAGCACACATTTATGAAAAGTGTGGTTTGAACAATAAAGTTCAATGATGGCTTTATGAGGGGGAGCAATTTGATTTACCTAGAAGGTAATTAAAACCACTAGAATTATAAAGATCAAGTAGATCATATTTGCTAAAACATTAAAGTTTATGCATAGATCATGAAGATAAATATTTATTCATGAAGAATAAAAGATCTTGAAGAATACATATCCAAGAAGGTTAAATGTTGTACTTTTTTTCTCTATGTGAGTTTTTATTTGAAGGTTTCTCATCCAAGATTTTTAATGAGACAACATGTGTAATACAATTAACGAATGCGATGTACTCTTTCCTCCAAGAACCGTTTTTCCCACTGGGTTTTCGGATGGAGTTTTTAACGAGGCATGGACATATCGTAGTAATCGCCCAAAGGGGAGTGTTGTAAAACACATGGACTCTATCATAGAAGGAAAGGAAAAGGAAGAATCATAATCCTAGCCCGTTTGTATGTGGGCTCTTATCAAATTCATAGACACTAGCAGGACTATATATACGTGTGAGCTTTATGTTGTAAACATCAATATTCAGAGGAATAAAGAATAGTCTCCCTATCTTGTGTTTGCTTGTTCTACTATTTTCATCTACTATGTTGATCATGAGAGACGAAGAGGGAAAGATCCGAACCGCCGACAACGAGTTTTATAACACTTTGTAATGCATTGTATGTCCTATATAGACCACGTTCTTTTACCATTTCCGGGATAGTCGATGTGTCCCCTGTAGGTCCCGTTCTTTTGCCCTTTCCAGTGTGGTTGGTGGCTATATTCGTAAAGGTGATGTGTGTAGGATTACATTTTTTACAATGTGATTAAAAAAATTATTAATTTAATTATAAAATGTTCTTTTATAATAGATACACTATTTTGAAAACATAAATATATATTGAACTTGATCAAAATTTGAAAAAAGTTAGCTTCTTCTGCACTTAAAATTGTATTATCTTTTTTTTTCTTAAATCTGAGTTGTATTATCTTTATCGTACAATTTTTTAGTATACTCACATAGAAAAGAACCAAGTCAAGGTTAAAATAAAAAAATATACATTTTTTTCAGCATGTCGGTGGTCTCTCTCGACGTGCGTGCCACTTTTGACGCATTGGCACATACTAGGAGTACCCGTGTGTCATCTTTTGTCCACGTACTACTGCCGACGAACAGACAAGGACACGTGAGGCTCTGCCGTTGGCCCTCCTGCCACTGTCTACTCCGTACCTCCCATTCTCAACTCTCAAATGAAGTGGTTTCACAAATCCGTGTGTGGCGTAATAAGACTGATCGCACCGCTATACTGCAAATGGGAACTGCACGAGTGTTTACAGTAAAAATACCCACACCGGCGCACCCTATCATCTTCTGTACGCACGAGGAAGCGCGCCGGTACGCTAGCTGTGAGGGACTTCCAGGTGCGCGTGGAGGAACCAGGCAGCATGCATGTGGTGGGCCCCATGACCTCGGATTGCGTGTGATACCATTTCAATTAACTAAAAATGTTATAACTCACAAACTAAAAAGTCAAATTAAGTTTCGTTTACGACATTAAATTCGTCTCAAAAAATCCTTTGAAACAAGATCTCACATGAATATATTTAGATAAAGTGATAAGTGGACTCCACTGTTAGTAGTTGACATAGAGTATGAAATATAGAGGATAATGAGTGCGGAGAAAATGTATATAGTGGAGAGAATTTTGATGACTAGGACGGATAAAAAATACATTTAAAGGCAGTGCGGACAGTCTAACTTCGCAGAAAAAATAAAACTTCGTGGCAACAAACAAACAAAGCTTGTCTGCTTGTGTATGTTCCTTCAAAGTACCGAGTTAAAATAACAAGAACCAAAAAAAAAAAAAAGCTTCCAACCGAGACTGTGGCTGTCGATGAGTTTCTCCTCACCGTCTGGTTGGCCGGCCGTTTGCTCGACTGGACCGCTGCGTTACGTGACATGGACAGCAAGCCCCAGTCATGCAGTGCCAAACAAACACGTGTCTGCACCGTCAGCACTCACACTCAGCTAGCTAGCTGTCACCATCACCATTGTGTTCATGTCCCTTTCCACTCACGCTGTTATACGCAAAAGTTTTCTATAATTTTAAAACTTGACTAAACTTCAGAGCTCACGTACTCATAGTGAATCCGTCCACAATATGCATATGAGCTAATGAGTATAAAATTCTCGTCTCGGTCTTTAGGTTCCAAATGGATCCTAGCTTGGGCAACGATTGGCTACATGTACGCGGAAATTTTGTTCTCAACACCTCTAAAAGTACAGTTCCACAACACAAGATTGTTATCACTATGAGTGTGTTTGGTTACCTGCTTTACCTCCTGGTCAGGCTCTAGGAATGTAGACTCAACTTGTTTGGTTGCTTGTAACTGGCTCTAACAATGCAAACGCCACCCCTTAGCCAGGCTTACTGGACACGAGGAGGGCGGCCGTTTCCGTGGAGCCAGGCTTGGCTTAGCGCTCATCCCACTCGTCTCACCACCCGTGCTGAGCACTAGAAGACCGTCACCTCCCGCCATGGCGAGCGTCGCCTTCCTCCTCGTGTGGCCGAGGGTCCTCGGGCGGGAGCCATGGCTGCACGTGAGTCCTCGAGCGCGAGCCCAATCCCCAAAATCCTTCGACTCTCACGCTGCCGACGCTCGATCACTCGTCGCAGCCAGCCGCCGACGAGCAGGCGCATCTGGTCGGAGTTCGTCCAGACGAGGTAGAGCGCCACCTCTCGCCACAGACGGCCGTCGCCACAGACGCCAGCGACACCGCAGTGTGCTCCAACTAAACTGCCGTTGTCGCGATGGACAGGGCTGGGTTCACGGCGGCCGCCGCCGCCGCCCTTGTGCGGAACGTCATGGCCGCTGCGCCGGGCGACAGGGACTACTACTACGCGGCGTCGTCGGCGGGGAGCTTTCATGGCGGCACGACAACGACGACCTTGGGCCCAGAGGAGAAGACGACCTCACTACCCGCATGGTGGAGCTTTCATGATTCTAGTGCTCACCAACTGTTCGATGTATTGCCTCATAGAGGTGAAGCTACCGGAACAAGGATGAGGTGACTGTATTCGAGCTAACCAACCAACCAAACATGATCGAAGCAATCCAAGCTTAGCTAAGACAAGTAAACCAAACAACTACCTCTAGCATTGGGAGAGCCAGACTTGGGTTATCGTGGCTTAGCTGGCTAGCCAGGCCAGGTTGAAAACGTGAACCAAACACACTCTATAAAGTTAGGGAAACTACTTTAATAATGTGTAATTGTTTTTCTGTAATATAATATATTCATTTATATATTGTTTGTCAAAAAAAATTACCATGCCATAAATTAATTGTCTTGACGATGTCTAAATGGGCAATATTTCCTGTCATAGGAACTGTATAACATAATGTCTCTAACAAACCTATAGTCCAGTAGGTGCACGAAGGTTGATTGAAGAATATTATTGAGAAATATATAACTGATGCTTTCTTTTGTATTCTCAAAAAAGAAAAGAAAAAAAAGAACAGTGCAAGTAGCGTGGCACTATCTCACCAACCCCCAACCACACCCAATTTTATTTTGCTGTGTCACCTACTCCACCGATGCCTTCCACACATCTCCATCTCCATCTCCATCTCCATGTGTTTGCTCCAGCAACCGCCACCGGTTCTCATGAGGCCTCATTTTGATTGGCAAATGCATGGAGGACACCTTTAAAAAAAAAACAAGAGAAAAAAATTCGGTGCATGATATGATCCTTTCGGTGCTTAAACATGCTGTCAGGTGTGGGTTTAACTACACTACACTGCAAATACGTCGAAGTAGCAGTACTGAAATATCTAGCTAGTAGTAGTATAGTTGCCACGCGGCATCGACCATGCATAATCATGATGAACAACCACTGAAAGAGAGACAAGCTTTCTAAAAAGCGTCGTCTTTGCTCAGTGGAAACACAATCGGCATGCATATGGCCTGGCCTGGAACCTGGATGGATGCGTATTATATTATCATGTCCTGCAAATAATTTGGCCGTCCCCCTTTTTTTTCTGAAAGAGTGTGCGATCTGCAGATCTTAACAAACAACAAGATAATAGATTGTGCTGCGCACATTTTCTGAAGCTCGAATCGGAAACTCCTATACAGTCCAATGATAGCTAAGCAAAACTAAAGTCCTATTTTCTCATAAAACATTGTTGAAATAGCCGAATTCAACTGCAAATAAGTCTTGCTTAACATGCCGCTTATCGGGCCCAACCAACTCGTCTTGAACCGTCTTTGCCCACGCTACAGTGAGAAAATGCGATTTCAAGGGCGACTCGCTCTTCCTCCGTCGATCCGCCGGCCCCTTCTCCTCCGGCGTCCTTGCCGGCGGCGGAGATGGGAGGGGTGCCCGGCTCCTTGGCGGGAGGATGTGTATAGGTGTAGTTTCTACCTCTTTTGTCCCACCGGTGTCTTCGTCTTCGCCGGTTAGGGTTAGGGTTTGCTCGCCATTGCTAATGGTGGAGCTAGGTCTCGCCGGGGAGGTGTTCCTCTGCGGCATGTGTGTCTGGGCAGTGTCGGCGTGGCGGAGAAGTCGACGCCGTAGCAGAATAAGTCGTGCCCACCTCGTCTTCGCCCCGGCGACGTCGTCCTCCAGCGTCTTCGGTGAGGTTGGGGCTTCTCCCCTTGGAGTCCGAGGCCGCAGGTTCTTTGCCTTCCAGGTGAACTCGTTGTTGCTTCTCTTTTGCTTGGTTGCGGAGCTGCCTGTGTGGGTTCTGGTTGTCGGCCGGCCGGATCTGGCATTTTCTTTGCCCGGTGACGGTGGTCGCCGGTTTGATGCCCAGATCCGGGGGGCCGGAGATGTCGGGGCGTCGCCCCGGTCGACGCTACATCGCCGATGGCCTCATCCCGTTCTTCGAACGGGTGTCTACTTCGACTCCAGTGCAAGCTAGCGGGCAACGGGACGTCTCCGGCTCATGGTGGATTTCGAAGGCTTCTCCGGCGGCGATGGCTGGCGGCGAGGCGTTCGTTTCCAGAGGGTGCACGAAGATTCTAGGGCTATCGTTGTAATATTTTTCTTTTTCAGGGGTCTTCGTGTAATTTGGCAGGGACAGTTGGCTCTGTATCCGTTAGTATGTGTCTGTATTTGTGTACCACCGTATGTTTTCCTTAATATAAATGCAGATACGTATTATCAAAAAAAAAGTCTTGCTTAACATGATGAATAATTGTCGAATAGATTCCCACACCAACCCCCAACCTGTAAATAATTGTCCCAAATAGAGTTGGTTTACAATGAAATCGGCCATCTGCATTTGGTACTCTATTGGTACTCTATATATATTTCAGTCAATGCATGTCAGGTCACTGCCAATCCTGCCTGACAGTGACTTAACTGTAGAGTACCAAATACAGAGAAGACTGTCATTCCGTTACAACAAGAATATGTTTGCACAGCTCGCTTGGGTACAATCATGCAGGGTAAGTAAGTAAAGCACAAAAGACTAGTGTAGCAGCCCTTTTATAAACAATATAAGTAATAAGTAATGGATGCGTGAGTGCGTTTAGGAAGTGATGGCTAGCATACACGATGAGTAACAGGCCGGCTAATGTAACAGGCAAGGTGTCCACTGTCAAAGTGGTTCAGAGTAGGTAATGATGATGTGTTTGCTGGAGCAAGCCTAATTTACAGTGATGAACTGACACTACTCAACACCGGCAAATTACCCCTAACCCGCAGTAAGAAGAAGTGGAAACCAAAGAGCACCACGCAGAAAGGGTTCATATATAGGCGTAAAGTATTTTGTATCCATTCTAGCGTTTCTACGAAATAAATATGATGGTCAAGGATCTTTAAAATTGCTATATTATTCTACTATACTTGGTCGCTTCTTGTACTGGTTTCGAGATGGAGAAACGGTAAAAGTTTATGGTCGATAATACTCCATAAACATGAGATCGTCATATTACTAGTTGAAGAAAAACCATATGATCTCAAGTCATCAGGTCGTTTTGTGCCATGCCAGTGGATTTGAGAGCGAGAAAGTCACAATCATACTCCCTCCATTTATTTTTATTAAGTGTCACATTTGGTTTGTTCTAAGTCAAACATTGCAATATTTAACTAACTATTTTTAAAAATTCTTATAGTTTTATAGTATAAAAACTATATATTATTACAATATTCTCATAATAAATCTAAAATATATAAATCTTATGACATAAACCTATATAAAATTTTAAAAATCAATGGTATAAGATATACATGTTTGACTTAGGATAAACTAGATGTGACACTTATTAAAAAGCAGAGGGAGTAGTAGTTTTCCTTTGGGAGGTCGTAATTTTTGGATGATGATTCAAATTTGTAATTCTAAAATGTTTTGTTTTTTTTAAACGCCAAGCCCTCCAATCCGAAAAAAACAAATAGGACCCACATAAACCACAACTAGGAGGGATGATGGAGTCGCCTAGCTGGAGTAATTACCTGCTAAAAATTCTGAGGGAGGATCTTGAGAGGTCCAACTAATAGGTAGGACATCAAGCTAACAATTACCTTATTAGACGCTCTAACCTAGCTAATAGATTGACAAATGACATTTTTGCTCTCTACCTATTTTTGTATGCGTGTCTTCCTAATTATGGGCTAAAAGAAGAAGAGCACTATTACATAGAAAACTATGCATGCACCTTTAAGCATTTTAGATGTGTTCTACTTGGAAGCTAAGGCCCCTTTGGACGTAAGATTATTTTTAAACGCAAGAACAAACACACACACACACACATGAATAAGGTAGAGTTGTATATGTAAATCAGAGAAATAAAAAAAACAAATTAATTTTGTAGGAATTGAACCCCTTAGGATTGTAGGGAAAGAAAAAAAAAATAGGATTCCATTTCTATAAATCAAGTTACTGCAACCTGTTTCGTAAGAATCGCAGTAGGAAAACACATAAAAAAGCATCCACTCAAACCTCAGTCTCTTATGTTCTATAATTCATCAAACATCTATTCTATAATATTCTTATGTTTTTCATCCAATCTATCTTACATATGCATCTTCTATCCTATTTATGTCCCCCCAATTTTGCTTGTTTTCCAAACGGGATAACAGGGAAGGGCAGAAATGATAGCATGGTTAAACCGAGGGTTTAAAAGTGAAACATTCTCTGCAAAAATTACTGTATCCTGAAAAAAAAACATATCCTGTGCCACCACCAGACGGGAACAGGATGGCCCGGTGGTCCCACACGTCAGGCCGTGTCTCCTCCCATCAGATCTCACCAACCGCGCCCCAAAAACCACACGAACCCAAAGATGGGTGGATTATAAATAACCCCTCCCAAACCCCTTCCCTTCCCCGTGCTCCTCTCCTCTCCTCCTCACCTATCATCCTCGCCGCAGCGCCGTCTTCTCCGCTCCCGTCGACCGGGTAAGCAACCGCGCCCCCCCCTCGCTCGCTCGCTCGGGTTCCTGTTCGTTTCGCGCTGGGTTTCGTGGGGGTATTCTCTGTTCCGTCCGCCCGATCGGCCTGGTGACGCTGCTGCCGGGATCGGCGGTGTGCTAGCCCGCCCATTTCTCTCCTGATCCGGTTGGTCCGGCGAGGTTCGATCGTGGGACTGGAGCATCGTCGATCTGGTGATGCGGGTGGGTAGGGTGGGTTGGTTGGTTCGGCACCGAGCATAGCTCTGGATCTGAGTGTGAGTGAGCTCTGCTCGGTCCAATGGATCGGTTGGAGTGGATCAATTGCTTCGCTGTCGCTTGGCTCACGTCGGGGTTAGATCTGATAGTTTCGTGCAAATCGGGCGCTGGTGCTGTTGGTTTCGCCTGCAGGCAGGGGGTTTTGGATCTGAATGGGTTTGTTTCGTTTAGCTTAGTACATGTTGACTTCAGTGACGGCCACTAGTATAGTAGTACTGGCTTTTGCCGGATCATTATTATTTCAGGCTGCTCCGTACGCGTCGCTCTGTCGAGATCCAAGGCATTTTTGTTATCACTAGACATGATCTCTGCATGTCGTAGTAGTAGCTTGTCCTGGTACGCAGCGCATCAAGCGTCTGTCGTTTGACTGGGACGCAGCGCAAGCGCATCAGGCGTCCGTATGGTTGGATTTGTGAGATCTTTGGGATTGGGGTTCGGGATATACGGTGAGCCACTGCATGCGTGATTGTAGGGTGGCCTGGTGGGAGTGGGACTGCCATGTGCCTTGCTGATGTCCTGGATCCACCCACTGGTAACCAATTATTATTAGTTAGGTCAAGTGTATCTAGTTGGCCAGCACCCACCCCTCGGGACTGGGGCCTACTTTCTGTTGGAGGTTGGTGGTGTGCCCTGCCCCTTACCTACCTGACCTACCTACTAGGATACACATATTTTGTTCGTTGATTGAGACTTCAATTTTATTAAATTATTGTAGTTTACTTTTATTCTTGCTTGACTGGATCTGATGTAGAAATCGATGCATAGGAATCAGGAGTATTTGTAAGATATATACTAAATTCATCATGGTGTTATAGTGGGCACAATTCTGTCTATGTTGGATTATCAGCAATATATGAGTATGGACATGGAGTCCATAGTTACCATTTCGATTGACAAAGGGTTTTTAGCATGGAGTGATTCTTAATCTGTATTTATAATACTGATGATGCCTGATCTGTGTTGCAAGATCACATTTCAGTATGCTCTTTTATCAGCACGATCGTAATCATACTGTTCTCATCCATATTCATGTTCCCTGTCACAAAAGTTCTCATGGTGTTTCTTATTTCTGACTGTAATTCTATTTACGGCACAGAAAGATGGCGTCCCACATTGTTGGATACCCTCGCATGGGCCCCAAGAGGGAGCTCAAGTTTGCCCTTGAGTCTTTCTGGGATAAGAAGAGCACCGCTGAGGATCTGGAGAAGGTTGCCACCGACCTCAGGGCCAATATCTGGAAGCAGATGGCTGATGCTGGAATCAAGTACATCCCCAGCAACACCTTCTCCTACTACGACCAGGTCCTTGACACCACCGCCATGCTCGGCGCTGTCCCAGAACGCTACTCATGGACTGGAGGAGAGATCGGTTTGGACACCTACTTCTCCATGGCCAGGGGCAATGCCACCCTCCCTGCTATGGAGATGACCAAGTGGTTTGACACCAACTAGTAAGTCCTTTGCCGACTACTAATGATAATTTCAAATTCAGCTTTTGTGTTTATTTTTTTTGCTGACAAACTTTGTTCTACTTTTACAGCCACTTTATTGTCCCTGAATTGGGCCCTAACACCAAGTTCTCCTACTCTTCTCACAAAGCTGTTAACGAATACAAGGAAGCTAAGGCGGTACGATACACTTGTTATTTTTTGCTGTCTCAGTTTAATGTGTCAACCTATATTCTGCTAATGTTAATTTCCTACTTGTGTACTTGATTGTTGATTGTCTGATGGTTGTGAATACAATCCTATTTCTTTTGACATCATAATTACCCGATAAAGTCATGTGATAGTTTATATTTCTATTGATATCACAATTACCCGATAAAGTCATTTGATAGTTTATATTTCTGTTGATATCATAATTACCCAATAAAGTCATTTTGTAGTTTGGCATGCTGCCTCACCTAATTGAACCTCAAATTAGTAGTGGTCATTCATTTTTAATCCTGCGCTTAATTAGTAATTTTGGATTAACAGAAACCATGATGTACATACAGATACCTAATTGCTGTAACACTTCGGAAGCTTGTTACTGTAATATTGTCAGATCAGATTGCTTGCAAACAAACTTGATACTTTTGAGCTTTCTAGATCATTGTTTGAACTTGAGTGTTGCCTCATTTACCAAAAATGGCTTTCTTCATGCACATGACAATTTCAGGCTACAGTAAGAATGTTTCCTGAGTTGTATTGTGCCTCTGACAAGTTAGTCTCATCTTGCTTTTGTTGTTTTGTTTTACTGAAAAGGTTTCCCAGTTTAGCGTTTTTTCCTATGCCATAAGCAGTGGGGCACACATCTTAAAAAAAATGTGGGGCACACAGAGTGACATTACTCTAATTCAGAGTTGCATTATTTCCTTTGTGTTGTTTACTCTGAAATATAAAACAGGTTTCTTTTCTTGCAAGGATTTCGTCTAATTGCTTGTATGGCTTATATGTTCTTGCCTCATGCAGCTTGGTGTTGATACCGTGCCAGTACTTATTGGACCAGTCTCATACCTGTTGCTCTCAAAGCCTGCCAAGGGTGTGGAGAAGGGATTCCCTCTTCTTTCCCTTCTTAGCAGCATCCTCCCTGTCTACAAGTAAGATTATAAACAAGGTACTAGATATTGCCGGCTCTTGAGTCTTCTTTTGATAATTTGTTGCATGATGATTGTAGGGAGGTCATTGCTGAGTTGAAGGAAGCTGGGGCCTCATGGATTCAGTTTGATGAGCCCACTCTTGTCCTCGACCTTGATTCTACCAAATTGGAAGCTTTCTCTGCTGCATACACAGTACTTGAATCTGCACTTTCTGGATTGAATGTGCTTGTTGAGACTTACTTTGCTGATATTCCTGCTGAATCATACAAGTATGTTATTCATGTTGCTAGTTCACTCTTTTCTCAACCACTGTTCCTTCCAGACCCTTTTGTAATGACAGCATACTCACTGTTCTTTGAATGCAGGACCCTAACATCTTTGAGGGGTGTGACTGCTTATGGTTTTGATCTTGTCCGTGGAACCCAAACTCTTGGGCTTGTCACGAGTGCTGGTTTCCCTGCTGGAAAGTACC
The DNA here is from genome assembly GCA_022036555.1 of Microstegium vimineum. NCBI lineage: Eukaryota > Viridiplantae > Streptophyta > Magnoliopsida > Poales > Poaceae > Microstegium > Microstegium vimineum. Next base: position 41,721,945 of record CM039129.1, read on the forward strand.
TCTTTGCTGGTGTTGTGGATGGACGCAACATCTGGGCTGATGATCTTGCTACATCTCTCAGCACTCTCCAGTCTCTTGAGGCTGTTGTTGGAAAGGGTAATCATATCTTCGCTGTTTATCTGTCATAAGATTAGATTCTAGTTACAGGTTGCAATATCTGATAATGCCTACCGTTTGTTCAGACAAGCTTGTTGTATCAACTTCCTGCTCACTCATGCACACCGCTGTGGATCTTGTGAACGAGACTAAGCTTGACAGCGAGATTAAGTCTTGGCTTGCTTTTGCTGCCCAGAAGGTGGTTGAGGTTAATGCTCTTGCGAAGGCATTGGCTGGTCAAAAGGATGAGGTATGGCTGTTTTGTTCTCATTCTCTGCTGTCTTAACTAGTCCTTGGTGTTTCTTTTTTCCGCATACTAACTAAAACACACATATTCATTTCTGCAAATGTCATCTGCAGGTTTACTTTGAAGCAAATGCTGCTGCTCAGGCATCAAGGAAATCCTCACCTCGTGTGACCAATGAAGAAGTCCAGAAGGCTGTAAGTACCTTGCCTGGGTCTTAAAAGCTTACACCTGCTAGTCCAATTTTAACGTGTACCAACCTCTTTCTGTATACTGTTACAGGCTGCTGGTCTCAGTGGCTCTGACCACCGCCGTGCAACCACCGTGAGTGCTAGATTGGATGCCCAGCAGAAGGAGCTCAACCTCCCCGTCCTTCCCACTACTACAATTGGTTCATTCCCGCAGACTGTGGAGCTCAGGAGGGTCCGCCGTGAGTACAAGGCAAAAAAGTGAGTAACATTTAATACTCATGCTTCTCTTGTTTGTATTTTGGCTGTATTTCTTATTGGAAATTCACATTGCAGGATCTCTGAGGAGGAGTATGTCAGTGCCATCAAGGAGGAAATCAGCAAGGTTGTTAAGCTCCAAGAAGAGCTTGACATCGATGTGCTTGTGCATGGCGAGCCTGAGGTTAGTGCTCTTGAAGTCTAGTTGTTGCTGTGCATTTGAGATAATAAATTACAATATCATAATTGTCGAGTCACATTTAAGTAGCTTCGTTGCCCTATGTTTTACAGAGAAACGATATGGTTGAGTACTTTGGTGAGCAGCTCTCTGGTTTTGCATTCACTGCCAATGGTTGGGTGCAATCTTATGGATCAAGGTGTGTCAAGCCACCGATCATCTACGGTGATGTGAGCCGCCCCAAGGCAATGACTGTTTTCTGGTCGAAGACTGCTCAGAGCATGACATCTCGCCCAATGAAGGGAATGTTGACTGGTCCAGTCACAATCCTTAACTGGTCCTTTGTCCGGAATGACCAGCCAAGGTCAGTAACTAAAGCAGAATGATTTAGTTTATGATTTTCAGAGCATCTTTTTCTTCTTCTACTTAGAGACTGACATATTGCTACTATCTTCCAGATTTGAGACTTGCTACCAGATTGCTCTTGCAATCAAGAAGGAGGTTGAGGATCTTGAGGCCGCTGGTATTAAGGTTAGCATCTTTTACTGTTATTTGTTTCTGATTTAATCAAGAGCTTTATGTACGTTAATGGTTGATCATATTGCTTATATTGTTTCATTGTTGTCCTTTGCAGGTTATCCAAATCGATGAGGCTGCATTGAGAGAAGGTCTGCCACTCCGCAAGGCTGAGCACGCTTTCTACTTGGACTGGGCCGTCCACTCCTTCAGAATCACCAACTGTGAAATCCAGGACACCACCCAGGTCATTCTTTTGAACTGCGCTGTGGAGCCTTTGGCAGTGTGTCAGATATTCACATAAATATTTCTTTGGCATTCCAACTGACTTCCTTTCTCTTGACAGATCCACACCCACATGTGCTACTCCAACTTCAACGACATCATCCACTCCATCATCGACATGGACGCCGATGTGATCACCATCGAGAACTCCCGGTCCGACGAGAAGCTCCTCTCTGTCTTCCGCGAGGGCGTGAAGTACGGCGCCGGCATCGGCCCAGGTGTCTACGACATCCACTCCCCCAGGATCCCGTCCACCGAGGAGATTGCCGACCGCGTCAAGAAGATGCTCGCGGTGCTCGACACCAACATCCTCTGGGTGAACCCCGACTGCGGTCTCAAGACCCGCAAGTACACGGAGGTCAACCCCGCCCTAACCAACATGGTCGCCGCCGCCAAGCTCATCCGCGCCGAGCTCGCCAGCACCAAGTGAGGACCAGTGTCTCCGGCACGACTTTTTCCTTTGTTTACGAGGAGGGTGCCATCGAGAAGCCATTTGTTTTGAATAATCAGGGTCCCATGTGTTGCCCCGCTATGTCTGTGGTTAGATTAGTATCTTTCTTGGCTCGTTGGTTGATCGCCTCACGAAATACCTGTTTTACTCTCCCTTTGGTGGTTCTGCTTGTATTGTAAAACTGAGTGGGATATCTGCAGTGTTTCATCTGCCACTCCGAGGTGTCGAAGTAAAATCTCGTTTCGGCAAGTTAACAAAGATTTGTGTTTGCTCTTACCTTTATGATCCATTGCCATTGCCAAGTCTTTCATTTGTCTATCTTGGACTTTTGGAGCTGCAACTGGGATAATCAGGACATCAGGTTATCCTTTTGGGTGATGCAAGTCTTCCATTTGTCTATCTTACTACCTTGGACCTTGGGATCTGGAACTGGAATAATCAGGCTTTCCAGTAGAATTTTTGGGTGATTCAAGTCGCCCATTTTTCTTATCTGAATATCTTGGACTTCGGGAGCTGGAACTTTCAGGTTTTGAAGTTGATTTTTTGAGTGATTTGTCAGCTGCAGGGTACTCTTTATAATATATATACACTGATGAGGTATATCACATAATTCTTTTTGAGGTAAGTGAACACATAATTAATTACAAGCAGCGCTTTGGCGCTTTTCTTCCATTCGTAGTTTTGCACCACCTACATAAGCAGCAGGCAGAGATGGCTAGCTTTGCAGGGTGCGCCACACGGCCACGATGACCCCAACGAGCACGGCCGCCGCAGCCGCAGCGTTCACCAGCAGGTGCCGTGTCGGCTCCGCCGTCGTAGCATCCCCCACCACCGCTGGCCATGCCCGAGCCTGATTGTTCTTCTCGGGCAGTCGCTTCTCATTCCAAGCGGCTTCGTCCACCTTCCCTCTCACTACTCCACCGCCTAGCTCCTCCGCTCGTTTCGTTTCCCTGTTCTTCTTCTTCGTCTTCTCCGGTGGTGGTGGTGGCGGTGTCCTACCGTATTCCTCCCACGCCATTGTATTGGTATCTTGCAGTTGTTTGTTCTTCGGCGGTTCCTCTGCACCACGAGGACGCGGCGGCACCGGACGAGGAGGAGGCGAGACAGAGTCCGGCGTCGTCGTCTGCCACAATGGAGGAGTAGTAGTCTTTGGCCCACCAGGAGGAGCAGCAGCACCCGTCGTCGTCCGCGTCCCATATCGCGACGTCGTCGGCAGTTTCGGCTCCTCGGTGCCCGCCCATGTCGTCAGCTGTTCAGCGGCGGTCCACGCCGTTGGTGGAGGCGGTGGCGACGGACGTGGCGCTGTCGGCTCTGGATAAACAGGACGACGAACTTGTTCGGTTGCCGGTGGCGACGGACGTGGCGCTGGCGGCACTAAATAGACAGGACGGCGTGCTTGTTCGGGTGGTGCCGCCGGCGGCGGTGATGGGCGTCGAGCCGGCGCCCGTGGCGGTGATGGGTAAGTAGGAAGAGGAGGCTGCGGCGGAGGTGGTGGAACACGCTGCGGCGGTTCGTAATAATGATTTGGAACTGGAGGCTGAGGTGGTGGTGGTGGAGGCTGGCGCATCGGCAGCGGCGGCTCAGGGTACTTTGGAGGTTGAGGCGGTGATGGACGCTGACGTGGTGGCGAAGGGTAAGTACGTGGCGGCGGTGGTGGTGGGACACGCTGCGGAGGTTCATAATGATAACTTGGAACAGGAGGCGGAGGTGGTGGTGGTGGAGGCTGGCGCAGCGGCGGCGGCGGCTCAGGATAAGCACGTGGTGGTGAGGCGGTGGCGGCGGCGGCGCGGATAAGCACGTGGTGGTGATGGCGGAGGCCGACGCGGCGGTGGCTCAGGACGCGTAGGAGGAAGAGGCGGTGATGGACGCTGACGTGGTGGTGCTGCTGGTGGCGGTTGGGGCGCCGGCGGTGGCGCAGAATAACGAGGTGGCGATGGGGGCCGACGCGTCGGCTGCGGCGGCGCTGGTGGCGCAGAATAACGAGGAGGCGATGGGGGTCGACGCGTCGGCGGCGGCTGAGGCGGCGCCGGCGCTGGATAACTTGGGTAGCGAGGTGGTGATGGCGAAGGCGATGGAGACCGACGACGCGGTGGCTGCGGCGGCGGTTGGGGATAAGCAGGAACGGGAGGTTGTGGTGCCGATGGACGACGACGTGGTGGTGAAGGCGGCGGCGGAGGAGGAGGCTGTGCCAGCGGACGTGTCGGCGGCTGCTCAGGGTACGCAGGAGGAGGAGGAGGCCAGCGAGGCTCCGGCTCAGGCGGCGACGGAGTATGCGGGTCCGACGGCGGCGAGTGCGTGGCGGCAGCGGCGGCGATGGGGAGCGTGATGATGAGCTTGTCACCCTCGAACCTGGCGCGAACGCCGTCAGCGTCGCAGTTGTCAGGGAGACGGAGGTCCTTCTTGAACCTGGCCCACTTGCCAGCTCTGACGAGACGCTCGCCGGTGGCGCGGAGCACGCCGTGGTTGTCCACCTGCACTCTCACCTGGTCCTTTCGGAACCCTGGCAGTGTGATCTCCACCACGTCTTGCTCCTCCCCTGCTAGCTTCCACTCTACCTCTGGTTCGAAGTCCTCGAACACCCGCGCCGCCGTGCTCCGCCGCCGTTCCATGGCTGCTGCCTCCTCGACCGACGGAGCCGGAGACCGACGTACACGCGCCCACCAAACAAAAGCTGCTCGCTTTCGCCGCGAGCGTACACGGACGGACAGCGACCCGGCCCTCGACGTGTATTTATGGTATTGGGATTGCAATGGCGTGCCGAATTGCTACCATGTGAGCCATGGAAGGAAGGGTTGCTTGGCACAGGAGGAGGAGGCAGGCGCAGCTGACAAACATGGAGTGAGAGCTGTGGGTTGGGTCACCTCTGTCCTTGGGGCAAGGACAAGGACATGGTTCCTTTCTTGTTCGTGCTGCCTGTGGTGTGGTGGTGGTGGCCTCCATGGCTGCCTGCTACTGTAGTGGAGTGCTAACTGAAGCATGAAGGCAAGCAAGAGGAAAAGCACACGTGACTTGCATTGCGGGTCTATGTTAATTTCGTGGCTCGGAATCAAATCAAATTAAATTATGATGAATTGATTGCTATAAACTGATTGACACAAGATGCTGTGCTGAATTGTTCACGGAGCATTGGCATTGCAGTGCGATATGCACATATGGTTTTGGTTCAGTGAAGGATTCTTTTTCTGAACCTGAATGTTAGCATTTGAAGACAATATGGGCCCTAGGCAGGCCCGTACAAGATTTGTACCACTCAATCGACCCAACAAAGAGCCAAAGCACATTAGTTAGCGGGAATGGCGCTTGACAGTCACGTGGGCCGGTGTTAGCCCACGACCCCACGCTGCACGGATACGAGTGTGTGTGTGTGTGTTTTTTAGAAAAAATTGCATTTCCCTCTCAGCTTCTCAGTTGAGATTGAGAGAAACAAGTCCATTGGCTATGTGGAGTGAAAAAGGATACAAATCTATCAGTTGAATAGCAGAACAGTACTTACTTTGTACTAAATTATAAGATATTTAACCTTTTTTTCATTATAAATTTAACCATTTATTTTATTCAAAAGCTTTACTTTAATAGTCAATGTTTTATTCTTTAAAATTTACTTAAATTTGACTATGTTTTGTACAATTTTTTTAAATAAAAAAGTGATCAAATTTAAGATAAAAAGGTTAAAACGTTTTATAATTTATAATTTGGAACGGAGGAAGAGAATTCACTTTAATAGTCAATGTAGTTCTCTAATGCAAAAAACATTTGCAGGAATCGTATCGCCCCCCCCCCCCGCGCGCGTAGCTATAGCTGCGCATGCGCCGCCGTCAGCACCACGCCCTCGCCGCCACCGCCGCCAAGTCCCACGCCACGCTTCTCAAGTCCGGCGCCACCACCCCCACGCCCTGGAACCAGCTCCTCACCGCGTACTCCGCCTCAGGTTCCGGCACCGGCCTCGCGGACGCGCGCCGGGTGTTCGACGAGATCCCCTTCCCCGACGCGGCCTCCTGGAACTCCCTCCTATCCGCTCACGTCGCCGCCGGCGCGCAAGCGCACCGGGACGCATGGCGCCTGCTCCGGGGCATGCACGCGCGGGGGATCGCCGCCAGCACCTTCGCCCTCGGCTCCGCCCTCCGCTCCGCGGCCGCCGCGCGGCGCCCGGAGCTCGGCGCCCAGGTACAGTCGTTCTCCGTCAAGTGCGGCCTCGCCGATAACGTCTTCGCTGCTAGCGCTTTGCTGGACGTGTACGCGAAATGTGGCTGCCTGACTGATGCTCGCCGCGTGTTCGATGGAATGCCGGTGCGGAATACCGTCTCTTGGAACGCGCTCATTGCTGGGTACGTCGAGTATCGGAAGCCAGCGCGAGTAGTGGAGCTGTTTTTGAGATGCAGAGGGTGGGGTTGGTCCCGGATGACGTGACATTTGCTGCGTTGCTAGCGACGGTTGAGGGTCCGAGCTGGTGTTCCTTGATGCAGCAGCTCCATGGGAAGATTGCGAAATTTGGTTCTGCGTTGGGGTTGGTAGTGCAGAATGCAGCAATCACTGCGTACTCGCAGTGTGGCGCGCTTGCAGACTCTAGAAGGATCTTTGATGGTATTGAGAGTAGGGATTTGATATCATGGAATTCAATGCTTGGGGCCTATGCTTACCATGGGATGGACGATGAGGCAATGAGATTCTTCGTCAGGTTGATGCGGGAGAGTGGAGTCCAGCCTGACATGTATAGCTTTACTAGTGTCGTAAGTGTTTGTTCAGAGCATGGGTGTGATGATTTGCGAGGGAGATCAATTCATAGTTTGGCGATCAAGATTGGGTTGGAAGGAGTCACACATGTTTGCAACGCTATGATCGCCATGTACGCTAGGTTCACTGAGAACTGCATGATGGAGGATGCGTATAAGTGCTTTAATTCTCTGCTTTTTAAGGATGCTGTCTCCTGGAACTCTGTGTTAACTGGATATTCACATCATGGTTTGAGTTCTGATGCTTTGAGATTCTTCAGATGCATGCGGGCAGAGAATATTAGAACAGATGAGTTTGCGCTCTCTGCTGCTCTGAGGTCTTGCTCAGACCTTGCTGTACTTCAGCTAGGTAGACAAGTACACACTTTAGTCATTCAATCTGGTTTTGCTTCCAATGACTTTGTTTCAAGCTCACTGATATTCATGTATTCTAAGTGCGGAATGCTTGGTGATGCAAGAAAGTCTTTTGAAGAGGCAGACAAGAGTAGCTCGGTGCCCTGGAACTCTATGATGTTTGGTTATGCACAACATGGGCAGGCACAGATTGTGACCGACCTCTTCAATGAGATGCTGGGCCTTAAGGTTCCTTTGGATCATGTTACCTTTGTTGCCCTGATTACCGCCTGCAGCCACGGTGGTCTTGTAGATGAAGGGTCAGAAATTCTCAATACGATGGAAACTAGGTATAAAATTCCTCTGCGAATGGAGCACTATGCATGTGGAGTTGATCTATATGGGAGGGCTGGGCAGCTTGACAAAGCAAAAGAGCTTATTGAGTCTATGCCATTTCAGCCAGATGCCATGGTATGGATGACCCTTTTAGGTGCTTGCAGAATCCATGGGAATATGGAACTAGCAAGCGATGTGGCAAGCCATTTATTTGTGGCAGAACCTCGACAGCACTCCACCTATGTTATTCTCTCCAGCATGTATTCAGGTCTTGGTATGTGGAGTGATAGAGCAACAGTGCAGAAGGTAATGAAGAATAGGAGATTAAGCAAAGTTCCTGGATGGAGCTGGATTGAGGTGAAAAATGAGGTGCATTCTTTTAATGCAGATGATAGGTCACACCCAAGGATGGATGAAATCTTTGACATGTTAAGCATGCTGCTTCAGGTTGCACTGAGGCTTTGCTCTTCTGAAGATGAAGAGATTCTAATGACGATATCCAGTGATACATGAGCCGCAACCTTTCGTTTTGTACATTTCTTTCTTAGGCATAGTCAGCTAGTGTTATCCATTGTTTCTTTAGGCATTGATTATCAAAGATATGGCAATTATAGAGTCTCTTAAAGTTAATGCTGTAACATTTATTTGATTCAACTTTTGCGCTTCTGATTTCCACTTGGCAGATCCAAATAGTTGTAAGAGCTTAAATTTACATTTTTTGGGGAAACTTTTAAGTTGTACATCTTCTAGTGATGTGGCTTGGCTATCATATGGTGAAGCCCTATTCAATATACTCCGTCTATATATTTATGAGGAGAATAGTAATAGTCTTCATTTACTTTTCTGAGTTCTTATTCATAATTAAACTTTTTTCACATACTGCTTGCTCCTTGTACCAGGCAAAGGGTACATAACTACATATAGAGATTGGCATGAGCATCTTCAATGTGTTTGCCAGATGGCTCAAGTGTTCTGCCACCACAAAAAGGTTTTAGAGACACAAGAGAGCGTGCAATTTGGTCTATGAAGGCCAACAATTCAAATTGTTTTCTTATGTATGGACATGTCTGGAATGTCATGAAACTTGCATTCTTTTACTGAGGGGTCGGTGAAAGTTAATACCCATATAACTCCAACTCCAGCCTGAGTACAACCTTCTGGAGTGATGCTGGAAATATATAGAGAGAGAAAGAGAGTTGTTGTAGATAAAAACAAGCACTAAGCAACACAATGTTCTTACTAAAATCAGGTTTGTAGAATTGGCATGCCCAAAACTTGTTATGAAATACAATCAGAAGAAAAAAGAGCATGTTTTTGTGGTGCCACTGTCCACCTTGGGGCATCATCTGGCTAGTCCCTGGGCATCTGTGCCAACTGCCAAGTGAGCACGGAAATCCCTTGGCAACATGAACACTTTTCGTGTATGGTCACATCCACGTTCAGCACTGCACTTTCAGACCCAATGATGAAGACTAATATAGTTGAAGGTTGTCCTCGGTACTGGATGATACCCCTATGCGTTTGGTGAGAATGAAGTGCATTCACAAGTGTTACTGTCCAGTTCTGTTATTCAGCCATGAGGCCAACACATTTTGATTGTGAGGCCAATACCAAAATAGTCACAGGAGGATAGCATTGGAAGGTACTGGACGCAACATATGCTTTCTGTTTGTTTATGTTGTGCCAAAGCATGTGCTGTATGGTGTTCTCATTTGAAAGAAATTTGAACTGTACTACTTATGAAATTTGAGATCTCAACCATTGTCCTATCCAACTCCATCTAATGGGCATGCGCCAAAGCTGCTTTGATTTGGTTTCCAGAAAGCCTCACTGCCAAGCTGTTCTGTTCTAGGAGGGTTGCCACTTGCTCATGTTAGCTGATCTGTTTGAGGGCTCTGGCAGCTAATTGCCCTTCGTTTTCACCTTACACTTCTCCCTCCTTAACAACTGTGTAAGCAATCCACTCTCTACCATATTTACTTTCTGTAACGGGCTTATAGTTTGGGTTTATTGTGACTGCAGACTGTTGCAATCTGGAATTTTGAGTAGATATATAGATCAGTTTTGATGGCACTTGATTCATTCTACATTGCTATTAAGCTATAGATATGCTAAAATGTTGCAAGTTTGTTCCCCATATTATAACTCATTAGCCATGACAGATCGAAGGTATTTCAATTAATTCTCCTAGATTCCTAGGTCCTTTTGAGCAAAGTAGTCGAGGTGGAGTTTACTTGATGCATATTGATGTGGATCCATTTCCCCAATTGCTCAAAGATTAGAGTATTCCATGGGCACGGTTACAGTACGAGGCGAATTGTAATAGCACCACCATTCCAGAATGAGGAATGGTAGTGGCAGAACTCTGAAACGGTAATATTTATAATGGCGTGCATCAAACTAATCCAGACCTTTATTATATTTTTAGTGGTGTTTCCATGAGTTCACCAAGTGTGGGGTTTGCACCATATACTTTCCCAATAATGTAAGGAGACTAGAATATGCAACTTGGAGTCAAAGGTACACAACACAAAGTCTACCAGTTTGATGGCATACTAGGCATCCTTTCTTTAATAGAGATTAAAAGTCATGGCACCGTAGTGGCAAATCACTTAACCATGATTAGAGTGTACTTAACTTGCAAGTGCATTTAGCAACCCAACTAGTTGAAAAAGTCACACGTTACCCTTGCCTGCACTGCAAACATTTCTAGTGCCTAGTTCCGGTAAACACTGGCTGTCTGTCCCTTCCAACAAGGCAGCCTGGAACAGACAGACAGCAATGGGGTGGTCTCTGATCTGTGCTGTGCGTCACCTTTCTGACTTCACTGATTTGCTTGCTTGCAGGTTGCAGAAGCAGATCACGGTGGTTGAGGCAGACATGCGTGAAGAATATAATCTTTTCAGCTTAGTAGGCTAATCAGCTTTTCAGGATTCTGCTAGAATATTAATATACCAGCGTAGCTGCATTGACACAGCAAATCCGTGACTAGCTGGGTCATCACCTCCCTACGAGAGAGAGAGAGAGAGAGAGAGAGCTCCTTGGATGATCACGCACACGTGCAGGTGCAGAATCAGCCGATCATCAGATGGACCTCAGCTCGATCTGAATTATTGTTGATTCTCCAAGCTTTGGATGGTCACAGACTCACAGTCACAGCTGGATTTGTCCTGGATCCTGATTCCTTTGTCTGCATCCTCTGCAGCAGCAGCATCTCATGCCTCCTGACCTGACATGGATCGACCTGTGAGTGACTGACAGACAAGATGACGAGGATTAGAGGCTTGCAAGCGCGATTGCGTGTCAACACTAACCATGCAATGGTCAGGAAGTGCAGGCATTTATCGGCCGGTGGTTAAGCCATCAGTTTCTGTCCATGTCTCTGAAGCACCACTCGGTACTCCTTTCGTCTAAAAAAAGATGAGTCTTTTACAATTCTAGCCTTGTACCAATTGAATCTATATTTACTTTGACCAGACTTAGAAAAGTATACACTATTTCTATGAACTTAGTAAAAAATTTAAGAAAACTTGACTCAATCCGAATCTAGAATTTATTTATTTTTCTTAGATGGATGGTACTAGTATCCTTTCTCTGAATGGCTTCTCTGAATTTGCTGCTGCATGCACACATGTTGGAAGAAGAAGAAGAAGCGAGTCGAAACAGAACCAGCAGGGAGGGACAAGAGACGAAACGTCATCCTCGAGCTGAATCAGCACCACGGCTCCTGGAAGGTGACCTCTTGAGCTGCCACCTGTCGGTCCGCTGCTCCATTATTCATTCTCTGCTAAATTCCACAGGAACTCAATCTCACTACGAGCACTCATGAAAAAACAAAAGATAATGTTGTGGTCTTGTCGGTCATGGACACTAGTACTCATGATGACAAAACCTTTTGTGTGTGTGTGTGTGTGTGGGGGGTGTGGGGGGGGGGGGGGGTGGGGGTGGGGGGTAAACCTGTCAATAGGAAGAAATTACTCATCAGTTCTCATAAAAAAGAATGGTGCACTCTTGAAAATACTACTGTATGCAATTGTTAATGACAAACAAATGTCTGGCAAGAATACTGAGCAGCAGCAGCTGGATGGGCATGCACGGGACGCGTGCCACCGTGCTAGCTAGGCTCCTAGCTATACCTCCTAATCGCTGCAATGGACGACGACTGCCGGTTGCCGCCGCGCGCTCAGTCACTCTCCATTCTTTGTCTGACTGAACCTTGCTTGGCGGTGGCAGTGCAACTTGACCTGTGCCTTGTCTGTCAGGTCAGGTGTTAAGTAAAAACCTCCATAGGCGCTTGACTTTGTCTCCTCCTGATCCAAAGATGAAGGGTTGTCTGTCTGTCACAGGACACTCAATCGTTAGTAGCTGGTTAATTATCATTAGCTCTAGTTTATCTAAGCAGAGGCTTACTATATGTGGACTAAATTGACTGTTGTTTAGACAAATCTTCAACTAATTGTTATCTGACTAGTTGATAAAACTCAACTAATTTGATTTTTTTGTATATGAAAGATATATAATCTGGTCTCTGTATCCACATGAGATATATGCAGCTAAAAGTTACAAGAGCTCTTAGGCTTAAAGCCTCAAAACTGAGGAGCATAAAACACTAAGAAAGAAAAGCTTTAGGACTAGAAAAAAGCTTGAGGATTTTGCTGGGGTGAGAACCTCAACTAATAGTGACTAGCTCTAGGTCATCCAAACAAGTTTAAAACAAAATAAGTATATAAAGGTAATCATGCTCGTTGTAAGTGTACCTTTACACATCGAGTGCTAGTGATGGAGACCATCCACAGCTGTAAATAGATCCAATGCATGGTCGACAGTGTTACGTACGTCTCATCCACTGTTGCTGCTGCTGCTGCAAGACATAACGGAGCTCGATCTGCCTCTGCCTCTGCCTCTGCCTTGAGAGGTTCCTTGAGAGCCGCCTAGAGACGACTGAGCTTTCAGTTGCTTGCCGCATCGGCCTGAACCGCTCAAATCCCCCAGCACAGCAAGTGAGGGGGTTGGGTTGGAGTTGGAGAGGAGTTCCTCTTCCAGTCCTCCATGAACCATGGGCGCTGCTTGTCCTCGTCTGCTGCCGTCCAGTTGAAGGTGGCGTTCGCTCCCATGAACCATGGTCCCGATCGAAAGCAACCATTTTTTTTTATCTATCCTCTCTTGCTGGCCGACTGACTGAGTGTGACTCACCTACCAAACTTTGCAGAGGAGGTAGGAGTAGGAGGACGAGGGAGATTCAGGAACAAACACGTGGTCAGCTGACGCAGCACACCACAACACAATAAACAAGCCATCATCTTTGCACGGATTAGCAAAAAAAAAAAACAAATCGGAATGAGATCAGGGATGGCAAGGAATGACGAGAGAGCAAATCAGTTCAGGAGACCCTCGGCGGGCGCGCTGATTCAAGCAGGGGACCTCGTGAGCTGCCACTTGTCCTTCTCCGACCTCCACCCCCATTTTTTTCCTGCCAAATTCCACACGAACTCTGGAGATCACGAGCACGAAGCAAAACTCTCTCTCTCTCTCAACCCACACCGGCCGGCCAAGAAGAAGAAGACGCTGCACAGCAGAGCAGAGCCCGGGAGGGACCAGCAGGTGGTTGGTTGCAGACATTTCCTTCCAAATCCCAATCCCAATTCATCCATCACCGATCATAGGCTAGCTAGCACACCTGCCACCTCCCATGGCGTCTTCCGCGTCCCTGTCCCTGCGCAAGCTCCACCATCGCCAGCGCAATGCCGCAGCCACTATCGCCAGCTTCGCCTTCCTAGCGCTCTTCCTCCTCCTCCTCCTCTCCGCCATCCTCCGCGACGCCCACTCCCACCCCATCATCGCCACGTTCATCTCCTCCACCACCGCCACCACATCCCCATCCTCATCATCATCACGGACCTGCGAGGCGGAGCTCCGGTCACTCCCAGACGCACCAACACGCTGCAGCTACCTAACATCACCGTCGCACCCGCCATGCGCGCCACGGGGGTACGTGCACTACCTGCGCGTGTTCTACTGCGTCTTCAGCGGCGCGCCGCTCCTCGGCGCCACCGCACTAGTCCTGTGGCTACTCCTCCTCTTCTACCTCCTGGGCGACACGGCGTCGCACTACTTCTGCGCGTCGCTGGAGGGGCTCTCAACCGCGCTCCGTCTCCCGCCGGCAATCGCGGGCGTCACGCTCCTCTCGCTCGGTAACGGCGCGCCCGACGTGCTCTCCAGCGTCGTCGCCTTCGCTGGTGGTGCCGACGGCGACGCGGGGGATGTCGGGCTTAGTAGCGTCCTTGGTGGTGCGCTCTTCGTGTCCACCGTCGTCGCTGGCGTCGTCGCCATCGTTGGTGGTGGAGGAAGAGGAGGTGGTCTGGTGGTGAAGATCGAGCGGCGTGCGTTTGTTCGTGACGTGTGTTTCCTCCTCGTCGCGCTTTGTTACCTCCTCGCCGTGCTTCTCACCGGCTCCGTCACCGTTTGGGTCGCCGCGTCGTTCCTCTCTCTCTACGCCGCCTACGTCCTCCTCGTCTGGACCTCCCACTGCTGCGCTGCCGCCGCCGCCGACCCAGAGGACGACGGCGGCGGCGGCAAGACGACGACGAAGCCCGTCGCCGACGACGCGGACCTCGACCTCGCCGCCCCTCTCCTCCTCAACGGCCCTCCTCCGCCAGCACTCCTCCCCATATCGTCGTCATCCAAGATGAGCAGCAAGAGGAGCCTCGCCGGCGTCGTCCTCGACGCGCTGCAATGGCCGCTGTACCTGCCGCGTCGTCTAACGATCCCGGACATCGCGGAGCACCGGTGGTCAAAGCGGTACGCGGTATCCTCCGCGCTCCTGGCGCCGGTCCTCCTGGCGGCGATCTGGTCCCCCACCAGCCCGGCCGCGATCCTCTCCGGCTTGGTGACAGGAACAATCCTCGCCGTAACCGCCTTCCGCGGCACATCCACCACGTCGCCGCCGCCGGCCGCGGGGCGGTGGCGGCGCCTGCCATGGCTGTGCGGCGGGTTCCTGATGTCGGTGCTGTGGTCGTACATGCTGGCGCGGGAGCTGGTGGCGCTGCTGGTGTCCATCGGGCTCGTCGCCGGCGTGAAGGCGAGCGTGCTGGGCGCGACGGTGCTGGCGTGGGGGAACTCGCTCGGGGACCTGGTTGCTGACGTGGCCATGACCATGCACCACGGTGGGCCTGGGGGCGCGCAGACCGCCGTGTCGGGCTGCTACGCGGGCCCGGCGTTTAATACGGTCGTGGGCCTGGGCTTGTCGCTCACGCTGGCGGCTGGGGCCCGGTTCCCAAGGCCGTATAAGATCCCGGTGGACGCGTCGGCGTACCAGGTCGCCGGATTCCTTGCGGCTGGGCTGGTGTGGGCGCTCGTCGTGCTGCCTGCGCGTGGGATGCGGTTGGATAAGGTGCTTGGGGTGGGGCTGCTCATCATCTACCTCGCCTTCCTTGGAGTTCGGCTTGGCTCTCTGTCTCTCGGAGCACCAATCGGCGGCTCATGATGATCCATCTTATTTTGTTTTTTTCTTCTTTTCTTTGATGGTACTATTTTATATATATATATATATATATATATATATATATATATATATATATTGGGTACGTACGGTGGTGATGATGGATGGGTCAGAGTACATTGGAATGTCAATTCTTGGAGAGTAAATGCATGTATAGTTACTTCCATTTCCATACATGCAATGTGCTACACACCCTCTCTCAGAACAAATGTACATAGCATATTCGTGTTCAGAAGAACCACTTCAGCTAGAAGGGTGCCTGTCCACACAATTTCGATCGAGTCTCTGACTTACTATGCATGTGTCGTATGTGTGTTTGGCTAATTAAATTATATATACTTTCGGTTGTGTAGGTTACATGCATATATATGTCAATAGTTAGTCACAAAAAAAAATATGTCAATAGTTAAATGGTTATTATGACTTCTTTTGTTATGACTTACTTATTTCATGAATAGTCTACGAGAATGACTTAAATTTGACTATATTTGTATACTTTTTTTTAATAAGATAAGTGGTCAAATTTGGGATAAAAAAAGTCAAATAAATTATAATTCAAAACGGAGGGAGGTATATATCCCTTTCATTTGAATGTTGGTTGCGTGTGCATGCATGCATGGGCATAACCACCCAGCAGTGAATTATTGGTGTACCTCTCGTCTTAGTCCCTGTCACCACATGTATATTGAGAACGTATGCTATGAAAATCAGATTCCCATGAAAACTATGAAAACTCGCACGTGGATCGTTGGATCTAAATCGATGGTGGGAGAGATTTGACAGCGGGCAATTTGGTTTTCCCACAGCGGGCAAGGGGGTCCGCTTGCAATGCAAGGCCACGGTAAATCCAGACGGCACCGCAGCGGGCCCTGGCGCCCGCTGCGGTTAATACACATTAACCGCAGCGAACACTTATGTTGCCCGCTGCGGTAAAGAATTTAGGATTTTTTTTTAAAAAAGACAGAAACCCTAGATAGGCCCGCCGAGTCCATCAACGGGCCCAACGAGCCCATCCAAGGTTTGCAGCTCCGCTGCCGCTAGATCCACTCCATGGGGGCCGCCGCGGCCGAGGATCCTCACAGCCGCTGCAAGATTCCGCCGGCCCTGCCTCCGCGCGCCGTCCGCGCCGCGGCCCCGTGCGTCGTCCAACGCCGCGACGCCGCTGGATCTGTGAATAAGAGAGGGAGTGTGGTGAGAGAGGGACGAGTGAGGGGAGAGGAACGCACCTGGATCCTGCCGCCGCGCTCCGTGCTCCACTTGGCAGGGAAGACTCCTTAATCCGACTAGGAGGAGGGAATTGGTTGGTGCTCAGTGCTTTGCCTATCTGTCTGATGACGTCGATAAAAGCACCAAAACAGATGATGGAAGACCTTGACAAAATGAGAAGACGCATCCTATGGGCCGGGGACAGTGAACTCACTGGTAGGAAATGCAAAGTGACATGGTCACTAGTTGCTAGGCCAGTGGAATATGGTGGTCTGGGCATCATTGACTTAAATAGATTTAGCAGAGCTTTGCGACTCAGATGCCTGTGGTTTAGGTGGGCAAACCCAGAGCGGGCATGGTCTGGGACTCCACTTCCGGTAGACAGTAAAGACATGTCACTCTTCAATGCAGCCACAAGAGTCATCGCCCGAAATGGAGAAACGGCCTCTTTTTGACAGTCTAGCTGGATGGAAGGTCAGCCCCCATGCACTCTCTTCCCGCTGCTATGTAAGCACAGCAGGCGCAAAAATAGGCCTGTAAAGGAGGCCTTGCAGAACGATACATGGATCAAAGACATTGCCTATGACTTAAACCAAGAGCTGCTGTTGGAGTACTTTAAGCTTTGGGAATCCATTGAGACCTTTCGGCCTAATTTAGAGGATACTCAAGAAGACACCATTATTTGGACCCTTGAAAGTTCAGGACAATACTCAACCAATTCAGCTTACAAAATTCAATTTGCGGGACTCGTTCAATTAGCTTACCCAGCTTTGATTTGGAGCGTTTGGGCTCCACCAAAATGCAAATTTTTCATCTGGCTACTGCTACAAGATAGGCTCTGGACAGCTGCAAGACTCCAACAACGACAGTGGAAAAACAACTATTTTTGTCCCCTGTGCGAAAGGAATTTGGAGACAGCACAACACTTCTTCTTCGAATGCCCATTTTCTAGACATGTTTGGCTGCTGGTAGCGTTTTGGAGTTCCTGTGCCAGCCTACAACCGGCTCGTTGGGAAGACAAAGATGAGCTCATAGACTGGTTCACCCAAATTGTAGCTTCGGGGAAAAAGGGACACACACTCGCAATTCTGACTCTCTGGAGCATTTGGAACCGGCGAAATGCAGTGGTGTTTAGGAGTGAAAGGAAAGCGATTGAAGCACTAATGGAGCATATAAAAGACTTGGCGCGCCAATGGTCCATAGCAGGTTGCAAGGCTCTAAAGCCTCTCCTGGTTGTTTCTGTAACTAGTGAGTAATTAGCTCTATTTCTTTTGCCCCAACGCAGCCTAGGTAGCGGCGGGGATGCGCTCCTCGCGCTTGTAATGGATGTTTCTCTCCTGCTTATTATTTATCAAAGCCAGTTTACCGGATCTTTCAAAAAAAAAGAATTTCCAGTCTTTACAATGTAGCACCCAAAGAGGCTAGCGAAGCAAGGCTCTGTGACAAGATCTACCTAACTACTCTGGAATTGTCATGGTACAGTTTGTCTGGGTCTCTCGAACGGCCGCGTCGTACTAATCCTATACTGTAGGACCTTGTACCACCATCTGGCCTCATAAATTTGAGAATTGCAGGTTACAGACACGCTCTGCTGCCATCTTGGCTTAGCTGCAATGTCTCACCTCACTGCGGTCAATCCATCTGGTTAAATGCTTGTTTCTGAAAACAATCCCACATTCCCAGCAGTTGCCAGTTCTCCAGGAGATGCATTTGATTAACCTATCCCTTGTTAGAGAAATAGAGATTGGTCCTCTCAGGATCCTGGAGCTACGCAGGTTGCAAAATCTGAGGAAGTGCACATTTTCTGACGAGGAGCAGTCATATGGTAATCTGCAGGTCCTTGAAGTGGAGGATTGCCCAAGACTGAATGAGTTTCTATCCCAGATATTCATGTCATCCAGTACACATAAGTTTCTTGGCCTTCGCAAGCTTCACATACATAATGACTTCATTCTCAAAGCCATCCCGCTCCTGGAGCTCATCGTCATAGATCCTTTGTCAGACATAGATCTGTATTGTGAACACTATAGCAAAGGGCGATTTCGGCTAAAACCGTCTGAAGTATTAAATGGGATAAGTATGCAAATTCATGGAGATGAAAATATTCAAAAGTTAGACAAAAGGTTATTCACCATGGACAAACTCAAGGATTTGCGGGAGCTTGAAATCCGGGGTTATTCCACCGTGACACACCAAGACCAATCATGGGAAGGCTTCCCAGAGCTGGCATCATTGAGAAAGTTGAGAATGATCAAGTGCCCAGTAATATTTTCTACCAACCTTGAGCTCTTTCTGCCTCCATCAATTGAAGAAATTGAGTTTACTTCCTGCAACATTGCAGGGATACAACTGTCACAACTCCTGCTAAACCTTCCATTCCTAAAAAATCTAAAGATACACAGTTGCGGAGGTGTAAACGCCTTACCTGTAGGATTGTTTACAGATGAACCAAACCAAACAGAAGAAGCCCCCTGGCGCATCCCTCCCAACTGCCTGGCGTCCTTGAGAAGCCTGCATCTCTCTTTCCCAAGAGACAAAGAAGATGCAAGCTCCATGATGGTCTTTTCGAGCAAGCATGGTCTCGGAAGATTTGTATCTCTTGAGAAAATTGTCATAGAAAACTTTCTTACTCTGATACCTATAATGGTTTCAGGAGCAGCGTCACACATACCTCCATCCTTTTTGGTAAAATTCAGCATAACTGGCGTCCAAGACAGCACTCTGCACTTGTCACGATTCTCTTCCATTGTGGACCTAGAGGTCTCACAATGCCCGTCTTTGCCATGTCTGAACCTGAATTCGTGCACTGCACTGGAGAAGGTGTGTGTGGAAGATTGCCCTTTGCTTCGATCGCTTGAAGGTTTACAGTCATGTACAGCACTGCGGGACTTGAGGGTGAAGAACTGTGAGTTGCTGCAGTGGCTGAAGGCATCACTCAGGAGTCTTAAAACTCTGACCATAGGGATGAACAAAAGCTTAGCATCTCTGGAATTTCACTCGTGTACTGCACTGGAGAAACTATGCATTCAAGACTGCCCTGCTTTCGAATCCTGGGAAGGTCTGAAATACCTCATCAGTCTTAACGATTTGCAAGTTATAAGATCCCCGGGCTTTACAAGATCATGGGTATCAGCAGCTGCAGAAATCAAAAGCGACCACGACTTCTCACTACCACTTCAAAAGCTCCATACTGATGACATTGGTGTCCTCTGTTTGCCCATATGCAGCCTGTTAACTTCTCTGAAAACATTATATATCGATGGGGGTCATGATGTGGACATCTTAACGGATAACCATGAGAAAGGACTTCTACTTCTCACTTCTTTGAGGCATCTTGCCTTAGACAGATTTGAGCATCTCCGGTCATTGCCTGCAGAACTTCGATGTCTTACATCACTGAAGAGACTAAACATTGGCAATTGTAGCCGTATCACTTCCTTACCTGTGGGTGGCCTCCCAGATTCCCTTGTGGACCTGGAAATATATCATTGCAGCGTGGAGCTAAACACGGTATGCTTAGAGTTCGAAAAATAAATTTATGTATTGATGGAACCTATAGGGAATAATTGCCTTGTGCACTCCCTGGAGAACCGGAACACGTTCACAAATTTTACTTCTTTTTAGGACATGTAATAGAATTTCTATTTACTCTGTATTCATGGACATGGTTGTAAAAAAAACTCCCAGTATCTTCCATTGATGTTTTACTTTCGACTGATGATTTTGTACATTCATGGAAAAGCTTCCACTACGGGAAACCCGTGATTCGCTAAGTGCGAAATAGTTTGTCAAGTGTCAAATATTGGACACTCAGCAAACGGCTATTTTGTCCAGTGCCGCACTCGGCAAAATAAGGCACTCGGTAAAGAGCTCTTTGCCGAGTGCCTCGCACTCGGCAAAAAAACGCACTCGGTAAATTAAAATTTTGCCGAGTGCTAGACTCTCAGCAAAATAGGACACTCAATAAAGGATGGCAGGGACAGACGACATCCAGCGCCATTTGCTTTGCCGAGTGCCAGACGTTTAGCACTCGACAAACTATTTACTTTGCCGAGTGCCAAACCTAGGCACTCGGCAAACTAATTTTCCCTTTTGATTTTTGACTCCAATTTTTTTCTGATACTTTAGTAAACTATTACAAATAACATGTTCGAATTTGGAACATTTTCATTGTTTTTTGGTATATTTCTTTAGTTTATTTTGTTTTGTTGAATTTTCTAACATAATCTACATTTGAACTGCAGGTGCATGGAATGATAGATTTCATTCGTTCAAGAAATGTTATCCTTGTTTCTTAGTGTAAATTATGGTTAAATACAAGACCTGTCTTGAAATTTCGACCAAAGTGCTTACGCAGCAACTACCAACTTGGGTTCGAGTGGTTTTTTAATTATATAAAATGCAAACGAATTCCAAAAATCTAGAAACTTGTGCAGATGCCATGATATCATATGCGTATGTCATGGTAAAAGTTTGAAAAAGTTTTGAGCACGTCGATACATATGTTGCTCACAAACTTGAACATCTCCATATGATATCACATGACACTAGTAGAAATATGATCATCAGTGACGATTTTCCAGTGACGCTGGTAACTTTGGTCACTGAATGATATCTTTCTATGACGAAAGTTTTGGTTTCGTCACAAGGTACTCAGGACGAAGTTTTGGCTTGACTTTTAATGACGAAAGCGATAGGAACGTCATGTATTACCAAATCGGAATCGTCATAGATCATGTTACCGGTGAGCTTCATTGTAATGATGAAAATATTCGTCACAGATTATGTTTTGATATGGTCATAGATAATTTACCACATAGTGATGAAACGAATTGGACACAGATCAGTTTTTTTAACGTGCACCACTTGACGGTGTTCGATTAATAGTAGTCTGGACCTTTTATTTTGGCAAAAAATGCGCTCGACGAGCTTTGATCTCGCGACCTAGCGCTAGGTGGGTAACCGCATTAGTTACCACTGGGTTACTGTAGGGTCGAGATGGCGGACTAGAGGGGGGGGTGAATAGTATTTTCTAAAAAATTAAGCGCAACGGCTAACCAAAACACATGCGGAATTAAAACTATCGGTCTAGCCAAGACTATACCCCTCTAACTATAACTTTAGCACCTAGCAAATTATACTAATTGGGATAACTAAGGTGCCAAGCTAGGAATCTCACCTAAACAAGTCTAGGTTCCAAGGTCACACAAACCTAAGCAACTAATACTTTAAGCAAAAAGGGAGCTCCTACACATACTAGTAAGCAAAGCACAAAGCATAAAGCACCTAAGCTCACTAGCAATGCTCTCTAACAAGACTACACAAGTCAACTAGAGAGCTCAAATTACTTAGCTACATAAACTAAGGAATGTGATTAACAAGGCTACACAAGCCAATTAGCCACTCAAGAGTTACTTCTATGCTACACAAGCTAGAAGGTAACTAGGCAAGCTACACAAGCTAAACTAGTTACAAGAGCAACAACTAATCACTAGCACAAGTATGAATGAGTAAATACAAGCTAGTGATTTGGAGAATGCAAACCACCGAGAAGATGTGCAAGGTTGACACGGTGATTTTTCTCCCGAGGTTAACTTGGTCGCCACCAAGCTAGTCCCCATTGTGTCAGCTTACTCACTTGGAGGTTCACGCGCTAATAGGCATTCACAAGCCTAACCCGCAATCGGGTGCCGCACAACCAACACAAGATGAGGGCACTCAATGACATGCTCAAATAGAGTTGCTCTTCGCGATCTCCCGCGAGGCGAGCACAACACCCCTCACAAGCTCTTCTCCGGAGCGCCGCACAAGCTTCTTGCGCGCTTTGACGGAGCCACAACCACCAAGCCGTCTAGGAGGTGGCAACCTCCAAGAGTAACAAGCACCACCGGTTTGCAAGACGATCACCTAGTGCCACACGAAGCTATCTCTCAAAGCAACGCACTAGTAATCGCTCTCTCACACAATAAGATGAACTATATCAAGTGTGTGTGAGTTACAGGGCTCCCAACCAAGCACAACTAAGGGTAACACAACCCTAAGGTGCTCTGCCAGCCCCAAGGGCCGGTCAAGGGCTATAAATAGCCTCCCCATCGAAACTAGCTATTTTGCCCCATCATGGGTTTCCTGCACGGCCTCCGGACGCTACTTCATTGAGGGTCCGGACCAATGCGCATGCGTCGATTGCTGCCACGTGCCTCCGGACGCACTCAATGTGCTTGGTCTTAGAGTGAAGCACGGGATTTTTGGCCACACTAATGGCACTCGTGCTATCGCAAAGCAGAGGCACTTTAGTAAGCTCAAGACCAAAATCCTTCAAAGTTGCAATCATACAAAGCAACTACGAACAACAGCTAGCGGTGGCAACGTATTCAGCCTCACAAGTCGACTGTGTCACGCTAGACTGCTTTCGAAAAGACCAAGAAACAAGAGAAGTCCCGAGAAATTGGCAAGTTCTAGAAGTGGACTTCCGATCAAGACGACAACCGGCAAAATCGGCATCGGAAAAACCGCAAAGCACAAGAGAGGAGGAGGCAGAAAACCAAAGACCAAATTCAGGAGTGAAGCACAAGTACCTCATGATGCGTTTCACCGCCTGCTTGTGCGAGGTACGCGGTGATGCCTGAAAGCGAGCACACAAGCAGACGACGAACTGAATGTCCGGTCGGGTCGCCGTCAGGTACAAAAGCGACCCGATCATGCTTCGGGACTCCGTCTGATCCACCGCATCTCCTTCATCGTTCGCATCTAAGGCAATTGTAGTCGACATGGGTGTCAAAAGAGGCTTTGCCTCACCCATGTCAAACTTCTTCAGAATATCTTTAGTGTATTTGCCTTGGTGCAAAAACGTTCCTTCCCATGTTTGTTTGATTTGCAACCCGAGGAAAAACGTCAACTCTCCCATCATGCTCATCTCAAAATCCCTGCTCATAAGATCTGCAAACTTGGCAACAAGAGCATGAGAAGAACCACCAAATCATCCACGTAAATTTGGACTAAGAGAGTGTCTTTGCCTTGCTTGAGGAGAAAAAGCGTCTTATCTATCGATCCCATTTTAAACCCCTTAGCAAGCAAAAAGGTTCGCAATCTATCATACCATGCTCTAGGGGCTTGTTTCAAACCATACAAAGCTTTGTGAAGTTTAAAAACATGGTTTGGAAACTTGGAATTTTCAAAACCGGGAGGTTGTCTAACATATACTTCCTCCTCTGTAGCCGTTTAAGAAAGCACTTTTAACGTCAATTTGAAAAAGTTTAAAACCCTTAGAAGCCACAAAAGCTAGAAGGATTCTAATTGCTTCTAAACGAGCTACGGGAGCAAAGGTTTCCTCATAATCTATTCCCTCCTTTTGACAAAAGCCTTGCGCTACCAACCTAGCCTTGTTACGCACTACCACCCCATCTTCACTTTGTTTATTTTTTAAAACCCATTTTGTACCTATGGGGTGGCAACTTGGTGGTGGTGGCACTAAGACCCAAATGCGGTTTTGCTCAAAATTCTCTAACTCCTCATGCATGGCATTGACCCAATCCGGATCCATCAAAGCATGTCCAACATCTCGGGGCTCAAAAGACGCGACAAAAGCGGAATGAGCAAAGTGAGAGAGATAGGACCTAGACCGCGTGACTCGCTGGTCGATGTCGTCGATGATTCTCTCCGGCAGGTGCCGCCGCTGGATGTGGCGGGGAGCCTGCCTGGACGAAGTGGCCTCCCCCTCGACAGCAGCTAGGGCTCCCTCAGGTGCAACAGGCACCGACTGAGGAAGTTGTTCGAACGGCCCCCATGTAGAGGAAGTAGTCGGGTCGGGGCCGTGAGCCGAAGTAGACGTCGCAGGGTCGACGGGGGCAGCCGGTGGAGTCGGCTCGGGATCACCCCAATTGGCATCGTACTGCTCCTCCTCCACAAAGATGCTAGTGTTCACCTCATCATCACCTACAAGCTCAAAAGCGGTGGAAATACATGGCATAGTCTCATCGAATGTAATCTCACAGGTCTCCATCACTCGGTTAGTTTCAAGGTTAAGAGCACGATAAGCACGAGAGTGAGTAGAATAACCGAGAAAGATACCGTCAGAAGACCTGGATTCAAATTTGTCCAACTTACCGCCCTTTTTGAGGATGAAGCACCTGTACCCAAACACCCGTAGGTGACTTACCTTGGGTGGTCTCCCAAATCGCAACTCATAAGAGGTATTCTTCTTAAAAGCTTGGAGGAAAATGCGATTGGAAACATAGCAAGCAGAACTGATCGCTTCGGCCCAATACCGCCTAAGAGTCCTATGCTCATCGAGCATCGTCCTGGCCATCTCAACAAGGGTGCGATTCTTGCGCTCAACAACACCGTTCTGCTGGGGAGTGTGAGTAGAGGAAAACTGGTGATCGAGACCCAAAGAAGAGCAAAGAGTTGCAAAGTGAGCATTCTTGATTGTCACTGCGGATAGCTCTCATGGCATTCTTGGATAGCTCATTTTGCAATCTCAAAATCAGATCTCGAACATGCGAAAAAGCCTCATCCTTACTCTCCAAAAAGAACACCCAAGAGTATCTCGAGTAGTCATCAACGACTACAACCACATACCACTTCCCTCCTTCCGACCTAACCCGAGCTGGACCAACTGTGTCCATGTGTAAGAGCTCGCCGGGTTGTGAGGTCATAATCTGAGTTACGGGAGGATGGGAAGCAGCAACTATCTTGCCATGTCTGCAAGGATGACAAACCAAATCCTTCTCAAGCTTTATCTTTGACAATCCTTGGATAAGGTCCATTGAGATAAGCCTTGCAAGCAAGTCAAAACTCAAATGTCTCAATCTCCTATGTCACTTCCAAAGCTCGGAAGAAGAACCGGCAAGAAGACATCGAGAAGGTCTGAAAAAGATAGAAAAATCCGCACGAAAAACCTTCCCGAAGGTTAAAATCCGACAAATAAGGTCACCCTAAGAGTCCAAAATTCGACAAAGATTAGGCTTAAAGCTCACTTCAAAACCTTCATCAAGGAGTTGCGAAACTAAGAGAAGGTTAAAATGTAAATTCACAACCAAAGCAACATCCTTGAGGACAAAAGACGGATTGACTCGAATGGACCCTCGGAACACAACCTTACCTTTACTCTTATCCCCGAAAGTGATGTACTCGGTGTGGTGCACGGGGTCGAGGCTGGAGAACCACTTGGCACTTCCGGTCATATGGCGAGAGCATCCGGAATCCACAAGCCAAGTCTCCTCCAGTTCTCCCTCCTACATCAATAAAAAGACATAGGGTGAGCAAACGGTGCAACACTGGGGTTAGTAAATTGTAAAGGATACCAGTGTTGTCCCATTTGCGCAAAGAATGGGTTAGGAGAAAAACCACACATCTCCTGTCCCATGGGAGGATAGCGATCACCAAGATAGGAAAAACGTGGTCCGCTAGCGAAGGGAGGAGTAAAGCCACCGCCACGAGGCCCGTAGTCATATGGGTCACGACAGGTACCCCACTAGGCACGACCACCACGTGGTCTCGCCTCCTGAGGCCTAGCACCTTGAGACATTGTACCTCTAGGCCTAGTAGCACGCCTCCGAACTTCCGGTTCACGTACCCCAACTCGTGGGTGGTACATGTCTTGGTTGTTCAACTCAACCTGCCTCTGAATATCTCTCTTCCTCCTATAGCAAAACTCAGCCAAGTGTCCATCCCTCTCACAATACTCACAAGGGTACCTCACCACACTCTTGGTAGGCACTCTCTTGGTGGGTTGGGTGGCTCTAGCTTTCTTAGGAGGGGGATCACTAGAGATATCTGGCAGGGTGTCAACTGGGTTCCGAAGGTGATTCGGTTTGGGAATCCACACTTGCTTCTGTGGAGTGGTATTGGGTGGATCTTCAAACACACCATCTCTCACAGGAAACTCAGAGGGGTGGGTAGGCTTAGGTGGTGTGGTCTTGGTAAACTTGGGAGGTGTGGTGGGTTTCTCACTCATGATCAAACCACTGCACTCACCAATCTTACCGAACTTGCTATCATCCTTCCCACCTAAAGCAAAGCCTACTCCCATGCTGCCAGCCCTCTTGCATTGGCTAAGCAACATCCTCAGCTGCGGCTCTCGGCAAGACACCCAGCTCAATATGGATCGAAGGTATGTGTTTTCCTCCTCGATACGCATCATGTCGTGTATGCACGAGGCAATCTCAAGCTCCAAAACCTCAAAGCGATTCGACCCTCTAGTGCTATCTGAGCTAACCTTCTCTAACACAACAATCATATCATCCTTCTGTGTTAGCTCAGATCGCAAGCCTATGCAAGACTTGCACGCACTAAGTAAGCTAGGCCTAGCCTTCAGCTCACTAACCTCCTCAAGTAGAGTGCCATACTTGTCCTTTAGAGTGACAAGATCAGACATGTGGATGGTACAAGCATCACACTCTACCTCCTCGGTAATCACCACCTCAGCTCTAGCAGACTCTAGATCACGCAACGCGCCTAGATACTTTGCCTTAAAATCGTTCCTCTCAATCGCAGCACGCTTGAGCAACGCATCCTGACTAAGCAAGGTATCATTCAGAGACTCAAGCTTGAGAAAGAGTTCTTCGATGGTGAGTGGTACCTCGGGAGTGTCGGAGTCATAGTCGGAGTCGTCCTTGGTCTTGCCTGCATCGATCGCCATGGTGCAAAAGCCACCGTGCTTGGCGTTGGTGTAGAAGCAGAGACCGTTGAGCTTGTCCTCAACCTTTCCCTTCGACTCATCGTCGCTTGAAGAAGACCATTCGTTGAAGGATGCATCGAAGTCGCTGAGGGAGGCGAGGAAGGCTCGGTGCCTGGCCTTCACCTTGTCAATCACCTTCTTCGAGGATCTCCGGTTGTAGCCGCCCTTGGCCTTGTGCTTGTCCTCAAAGCGGTGCTCGCTCTTGTCCTTGCGCTTGGTGAAGTCGCCCGCGACTTTCTTGGGGCAGTTTGCGATGAAGTGATCCTCATCACCGCAATGGTAGCACCCCTTGGCCGAGCCACCACGTCGTCGGTTCAAATGGTTGTTGTGAAACTGCAAGAACTTTGTGATGACCAAAGCCAGCTCATCATCTCCAAGAGCCTCCACTTGTTCCTCTGTCACAGAGATCAAAGACAAAGCGAACGAAGAGTGTGAAGGGTTAGAGGAAGAAGAAGACATACCATCGGGGCCGGAAACCAACGCCATGGATGGGTTCGGCGGGTTCTCAAGCTTGGCCCAGGTTTGGTTGTCAATCTCCGAGGACTTGAGCTTGCTAAAAAGCTCATCCACGGTCAGAGCATCATAGCCCGGTGACTCCTGAATGGCAGCCACCTTCATCTCCCACACCTTCCGATCAAGAGCATGCAAAAGCTTGATAGCCATTCATGATCATCATAAGGCAAGTTGGCTCGATTAGCGCGCATCTTGTTGACGATTGATTGGAAGCGAGTGAACATAACGTCAACAAATTCGCTAGCCAACTAAACAAACTTCTCGTACTCTCTACGGTACGTGTCAAAGAGTCTGGATTTGATCTGAGGGTTGCCCTCATGGTATCTCAAGAGTGTTTGTCAGATCTCTCGCGCCGTAGTGAGGTTCGAGACTCGCTCAAACTCCGGAAGACACAAACTCGAGAAGAGAATACTACGTGCTCTATTGTTTGCGTTGTGTTGAGTGATTTAGAGTTGGTCAACACGAACCGCAAGAACACGAGAGCCCTCATTCTCACAAATCTCCCATATGTTCGAATCAACTCCTTGTAGATAGGCGGACATGCGCACCTTCCAGTAGGAGAAGTTCGTTCCATCGAAAAACGGAGGTTTGCCAACACCCCGCTCCATGTCGTCTTCGCGGATCAAGAACCGTGTAAGGTGGATTGATCCTTAACCGACTCTGATACCAATTGAAGGACCGAGAACGGCGACCAGAGGGGGTGAATGGGAGCCTCAAATTTATCTCAAAATATTCGGACCACTCTTCCCAAAAACCAAACCCAGTTGATGGGTGCTCAACCTCCCCCGAGCAATGCGAGCGGGGATTCAGACGAAAACGAGCAAATGATAGCTCACCGACAGTGGAGGAAAACTCACCAGAAGCCCTGAAAACTAAGTTCCCAACCCATATGAAAAAGAGGCAAGAACCTAAGGAAAAACAGCAGAAACAACAACTGCAGGACCTCCGGACTAGTTTGAACTGAGCCTCCGGACTATAGGAGGGAGTCCGGTGCTATGGTCCGGTGGTACCTCCGGACTGGTCCGGTGCTCACGGCCGGAGCCTCAACCAAAAAGTCCAGTAAGCTCCCTAGCTCCGGACTACTACCTCCGGACTAGTCCGGTGCGTGGTCCGACGCTCACTGACAAAACCTCAGTTGAGTACAGTAAGCACCCAAGCTTCGGACAACTTGTCCGACGCCTACCGTCGGACCAATAGCTCTGGTCCAACTCTTTGGTTGTCAGACTGTCTCCCTGGGTAGGACCACCGGACCAATGCAAAATGGTTCGGATCCTCTGTAGGGTGGTCTGGAGGTTGGTCTGGAGCTCACACGAAGACTGTTGTTCTTCGCGAAAACGGATTTCTCTCCGTCAAATCTTCCCAAAACTCAACCAAATGATCACCAACTGCAACCAAACTTTGTAGGCATGATCCTAGTGCAGTTGGGGAGCTATCCCGAAGAAATCATCGCTCAATTTGGAGAGGATAAACGAGAACACTCGGATTTTGGGGAGAAAGCGCAAAACAAAGAACGCCACAAAGAAATCGCCCGATCTGCGTACTCGAGAGGTTTGAGGAGAATTCCTTCGGTGCAAAGATGCTCCTCTCGATTACGAACAACTTGGTTCAAATGGATTTTGCAGAGTAACTCCCTACGAAAAGATCTCTACTCAGTATCAAAGAGAGGCAAAAGCAAAACGTGAAGAACACAAGCAAATCGGGGACACGATCACGAAATCAATGACGCCATGGCCTACGGAGGGTACGACCTCCGATTCCTCCAAAAGATCGCGGTTCTTACAAAGGTTGGATCCACCTAGGGACCTCAAGCAACTAGGGAGAGAGAGAGATTAGGGTTCAAATGAAAGTGCTTAGAAGAGGTGGGATGAGGGATACCCCTTCATCTCCTACTTAAGGGCTTTGGCTATTTTCCAAAGACCCCCCTAGATACAAATACCGAATTACCTAGCCCTAAGACATTGTAATCCAAGTCGGTAACTCTACGTCTCCAGTTTGAATGGACGACCCCGCTTCCTGCCAGGAGTTGTCGTCGCCTCGACGCAACCTCCATGATTCCGCCACGTGCCATCTCCGCTTCCTCGGAAGCTCCGCCTGGGTTTTGAGGCGCAAACCCGCGAAACCCGCCACCCAAGTTTTGAGGCCCAAACTCAGAAACTGCACTGGTAGCTTTCGACTCAACTACCGAACCTCGATTTTTGAGGCCCAAACTCGGAAACCGTCCTCGGATGGTTTTGAGGCCCAAACCACCAAACCGCTCGACTCGAGCCACCTTGTCAACGTTCGGTCGGACTCCGAGTCCCCTGAGCCTCTGCTCGACTCGCGCGTCCACCGTCTTGACTTGGTCAACTCGGTCTACCGCCATGTCTTGTCGCACTCGCCGGTGCCACGTACCAGCCACCACAGCTGGTCTGCCGGCGCCCATGGTCCCTCAGTCCGAGCCCTGCTTCCACCCTTCATCACTCTCAGTCCATCGGCACGGCAAGCCTCTACTCGACCTTCTCCACGCCATTGACCACTGTCACTAGGCAGCACCTGCACACCACAAGCCGATAGACAGGCACACACTTGTTTTCGCAAGGTTAGAGTAAAGCTACTCAAACTAAATCGCTCAAATATTGGTCAATCACTCATCATAAAGCTGAACAATCATGTGTACTTATCTACCATGTGTTCGCAGAAAAAGAGCCAGAATCGACTCATTAGCTGCAGATTAGCCGCAGAAACAATCAGTGGATTGCGGAATACGGAATATGGAACTTGCCACGCAGCATCCCGAGCCGTGAACCTACGAGCTAACGGGTTAAGCCTGCCCTATGCGATCTGTGACCTCGAGAGACCGATGCCACCGTGCAGGCCACTGCTCCATCACCACCATGATTCAACTGGCCTGCTGCCAAAGGCGCTGGTTTTAGTGGTAGTGGAGTGACGTCAAATAAAAGGTCAGTGATTGGAATTTTGTTATAGGATACCGTAAAAAAAGAACAATATGCTCATGGACATCGCAACGGGTAGTATTAATTTGTCTAGTACCATTATAAATTTGGAGTTATTTGTTGTAGCACACCGCGTCTCATATTCTGAAAAGAGAGGATGGGAGAAATGTTCAAACTACCATTGTCTTCAACCTTGAGTTCATCATCGATATTAGCTATCACACACTACGCCGATTTATGTAGCCTCGCACGAGCGGTCCTCTCAAGCTTACGTGTGGCGGCATGAGCTCCACTGGCCACGGGCGGTGGTGGCGCGGCGGCGCAGCCTCCTCGCGTAGTGGCGATGGTGCGTAGGCGCGGTCTCCCCGGCCTCTTTGTGGCGACCGTCACGTGATGGCAGAGGCTCACGCGGTGGCGGCGCACCCTCCGCGGCCTTGCACAGGCGGCGGCGCGACCTCCCTGACCCTCCTTACCCTTGCCCAGCCCCGGCTAGCTAGTGCAGCTCCAGAGGACGCCCCCACCCTCCATGGTGCACAGCATGCGGGGCGGCACTGTGTTACACAAAAAAATGGTGCACGGCTGGAAGTTGAAGACGAAGGCAACAAAGTCATTTCTCCCGCGTTCTCTTTCCGCGAATCTAAAAAATAAATAAAATATTAGCCGCGGTGTGTTACTGCAGTAGCTTGTTCGACCAGCAAACGAGGGTGACAATCCTGAGTATATACTCCCGACAAGTGCCGTTTTTTATAAATTTAGTTAAACTTAAAATAGTTTGATTTGGAATGACTAGAAGTTGATTTAAATGTAGATTTTTGGTTATTTAAACAATCATAAAGGTAGGTAATTATTTAGAAAATATAATATATCAAATGGTTATTATTATCAATGGTGATTAGAGTATACTTATTGATGGTCAGATATTTCTGACATTTGTGAGAATTTCTAGAATTTATCTATTTTTGTAGTGGATCTTGTGAGGACTAACGTTAGGACTCCATTAGATACCTCTACCAGGTTATCTTTTTCTTTCTTGTGTGAGATGTATTTAGTTGAAATCTATGCTTAAGTTAATAAGATCGTGTTGCATCTTTTTTATGACATCATGAATCTATACTTTAGCTTTCAACTTTTAGTCAATATTTTATATTTTTTAATCCACATGTTAAGTTAAAAGTCTAGTCCTTACTGTATCTTTTATTCATTTTTATCCATATTTTAAGTTGAAACTCTAGTCCTTATGGTTTACCAATTGGTCCATTACTTACCTAGTTACACACAAAGTAATTAGAGCGATTTTCATGCACCCTCAATCATTAATTTCCATGGCATGCTCTTTGAAATCTAAATTTCATTGTTCTCATTTATGATTAGTGCCATTTATCTAAGAAAAATACGGTAAGTGTAAGTGTATTTATAACTAGAATAGAATTTTGATTCTAACATTTTACTCTTTTGATGAACAGGTTAAAAAGACGAACCAAAAGAACAACAAAGTATTTTCCAAAATGCAATCTATTACTCAAGTTGGACAATCGAAGCCAAAAATAAATAAATCTGATATACCACATATAAGAAGTGATGTGGACAATCTGCATAAAATTTGTGAGGATGTTTACAAGGCTCTATTGCTAGAGAAACTTGGAATCAACCGATCAACTCAAAACACAAGCACAGACATACGTGAGACGTAGAGGCCTTCACTGAAGCTAAGCCGTTCCCAAGGGAAGAGGAGAATAAGATTGTGCTTCCGGGAGCTGATGGACATGATGACGGCCCCTCTGAGTGGCCGACTACCCGGAGAGACAGTGACTCTGATGATTCTGGCGGAGACAGCAACTACAACCATTACCACCCGGGGCTGGAACGGCGGCACAACGCTGCACCGTCCGTTCAGATTGGGAGGTTCTGATGTCCTCTGGCAGGTCCGGGGACTGGGCTTCGTTTTGGAGGTGCCCTGCTCCTGAACGCCCCTCCCGGGAGCCCTCGTCAACAAATGCTGCAGCTGGAACCGTCTGCAACACAGTGCAGGGCAGATGTTTGGTCACCAGCCGCGACACCAGTGTCTGTGGAAGCCCCCTGTGTCTCGCTGCCAGTGCACGCTGTCCCTGAGTGGGCGGATCCCTGCGTGACGCTGCCGGTGTGCGGTGAGCGGTCCCCTGTCTGGGTGGATCCTATGTGGACTGAGGAATCCTTGTCGTGGTGCCAGCCTTCCACGGTGGTCCGTGACCACTCAGAAACCTTCCTCGACCTCGACTGTCTACACGACTCCCTCTGGGTTGAACCTGCTCATTATTTGGGCTCAGTTGTGCGTGGAAACATCTCTATTTTGGATAATGGCTCGTTCAGGGCTAAACAGCAGTTATCGCCTGGGCTGCTAGATTGTGGAAGCCGTGGGGGTTTTTCCCCGGCCAGAGGGAGGTCCTTGGGCCTAGAGGAACTTGTTGGCGAGGTGGGGCGGGCGACGTCGTGCCTAGAGTCACCCACACGTCGAAGCTTTTCACCACCTCCTCCGTCTGATTACGGCACACCAAGATCTCCGTCTGAGCCAGCCAAAGAGTTTGCTAGGCTCATTTGCGCTCCAATCCAGACCCCCTCCTCACGGGTCGCCCGAAGCTTCGGGCGTCCAAGGTGCCGGAGGACTGGTCACCACGACGAAGCGTGCGCCTGGCAGCAAAAAGCAGGTTCAGGGTTGCTAACCCAGCTGTCCAAGCACAGAACGTCCTTATTAGGCGTTGGGAGCTCAAGCCAAATGACCAAGGCCCGTGCAGTCCTACCACCAGGTCTTTGGTGGTGATCTGACTTCATCGAAGAGAAAAGATATCCGAACACTCTTCATGGGTGAAGAAGAGGTCGCAGCAGTCTGTGCCCCGGACTCCTGAGCTGCTGTCAACCTCCTCCCGTCGCTCAATGGGTTTATTCATGTCATCACATAACATCCTTTTCTGGAATGTACGTGGCCTTAATGGCAGGGCACGACATGACTCTGTGAGAGAGTTTGTCGTGATGGAACATATCTCTGTTCTGTGTGTTCAGGAGACAAAGCTGCAAGTTATCTATAACCAGGTCATCAATGGCATGCTAGGACCCATGTTTGATTACGTTTTTTGCCCGCGGCAGGGTCGGCTGGTGGTATCCTGGTGGCATGGCGTCGGGACCTTTGGGGGGCTCCCAAGCCTCTGTTCGTCGTTTCTCGGCTACAGTTAGGCATAAACTCCTGGACAGCAGCGATGAGCCATGGTGGATCATAGCCGTTTATGGACCACAACTTGATGAAGAAAAAGTTGAATTCTTAGTTGAGCTTGCTGATGTGCGTGCGGGGTGTGTTGGACCATGGTTGCTCGGGGAGATTTTAACATGATTTACCAGGACGCTGACAAGAGCAATGATAGACTTGATCGGCGTTCCATGCGTCGCTTTAGACACTTCATCAACTCGACCAACCTGGAGGATATCCACATGCACGGCAGGAGGTTCACTTGGAGCAATAGGCGTGGACATCCGACTCTGGAACGCCTGGATAGGATCCTCGCGTCACCTGACTGGCTGGCCCTGTTCCCCAACCACCTGTTGTGGTCGATCTCTTCAGATTGCTCGGACCACAGCCCCATCCTGTTGCACACAAATGTCGTCCCTTGGGCAAAGAGCAGATTTCGTTTTGAAGCCTTTTGGCCGAAGCTGCCGGGGTTCTTGGAGGTCGTGGCCTTGGGAAGGTCGCCTATGTTGCTTCATGCTGATCCGTTCCGAACCTTGGACTACAAATTCCGGAATGTGGCAAAGACTTTGCGTGCATGGAGTATGTCCAGGGTGGGGAGCGTGCGCCTACAGCTGGTTGTGGCCAGGGAGGTCATCCACCGCCTAGATGTCGTTGAGGAGTCGCGGGTGCTGTCCGCCCCTGACCAAGCACTCCGCAATGAGCTCAAGCTTAAATGCCTCGGGTTCTCGTCGCTTTCTCGAACCATCGCACGCCAAAGGTCATGGTTACTCTTCCTCCGCAAGGGGACGCGAACACAAAATTCTTTCACCTTCAGGCCTGTCACCAGAAACGCAAGAACCACATCCAATCACTATCTGTAAATGGTGACGAGCTCGTCCTAAATGAGCACATGGCGACTGCAACCTTCAACTACTTCGAACAGATCATGGGGACTAGCTTTGACCGAACGCAAACAGTGCGCCTTGACCTTCTTGATCTGCCAGTATTGGATCTCTCAACTTTGGACTGCTGCTTCACTGAGCAGGAGATTAGGGCGGTAATTGACGAGATCCCACCAGACAAAGCACCGGGGCCGGATGGTTTCACTGGCAGATTCTACAAATGCGCTTGGCAGATCATCCGAATCGATATCATCAATGCCTTCAATGCATTCTGGTCACTAGACTCATGCAACTTTCATTTACTTAACG
Source organism: Microstegium vimineum (assembly GCA_022036555.1). NCBI lineage: Eukaryota > Viridiplantae > Streptophyta > Magnoliopsida > Poales > Poaceae > Microstegium > Microstegium vimineum. Next base: position 41,756,792 of record CM039129.1, read on the forward strand.
AGGCCCTGATGGTACTTCTACATAAGAAGAATGAACCTCAGGAAATCAAGGACTATAGGCCCATAAGCCTTATGCACAGCTTTGGCAAACTTGTGGCCAAGTGCTTGGCAAACAGACTGGCCCTTGTTTTAGACAAGCTGGTGAGACATAATCAAAGTGCGTTGATCAAGGGGAGAAGCATTCATGACAACTTCAGATTTGTACAACTGATTTGCAAGCTGTTGCACTCCAAAAAGAAAACTGTAGCCCTAATCAAGATTGACATCGCACGAGCTTTTGACACCGTCGCTTGGCCCTTCCTGCTTGAAGTGTTGCAGCATGGTGGCTTCAGCAGGAAGTGGACGAATTGGATCTCTATCCTCCTATCCACGGCCAGCACACGAGTGTTCCTCAATGGACGGCCAGGACGGCATTTCTGCCATGCTAGGGGTCTCCGTCAGGGTGACCTGCTCTCCCCTATGCTTTTTGTTGTTATCATGGAAGTGCTCAATGCAATGCTTAGACTTGCAGAGACTCAGGGAAGGTTCTTGCCTCTATGCAGCACAACTCGGATCTCTCGTGTCTCCCTTTATGCGGATGACATTGTCTTTTTTGTCGCACCGGTGCAGGAAGATCTGTTGCTCTTGAGAGAGATCCTTGTGATTTTTGGCCAGGCATCCGGGTTGTTCACAAATTTGAACAAGTGCATCGCCATGCCTATTCACTGCTCTGATCCGCAGATCACGCTCATCCAATCCATTCTACAGTGTCAAATTGGGCTCTTCCCTTGCAGGTATCTAGGTATCCCTCTATCGGTGCGCAAGCTCAGAAAAGTTGATGAGATGCCTCTTGTCGATGCAGTGGCCAATAGAATACCAAACTGGAAAGGAAACCTTCTAAACTTGGCTGGAAGAGCCACACTCACAAAGGCAACCTTGTCTGCAATTCCAGTACACCTCTCCATTGCGACGTGCCTCTCGCCTTGGGCGATTGAGGCCATAGACAAACGAAGGAGGGCGTTCCTCTGGAGCGGCCAGGACGCAGTCTCAGGTGGAAAATGTCGCATTGCTTGGGAAACGGTCTGTAGACCACGCGAGCTTGGTGGCCTGGGCATCGTTGATTTGCGTCGTTTTGGTATTGCGCTAAGATTGCGCTGGCCATGGGCGGCGGCCACCTAGTCAGAGAGTAGTTGGGCGGGTCTGCTAGCAAAGACTGAGAAAACAGTGCTCGCTGCCTTCGCCGCGGCAACAGAATCTGTGTTGGGCGACGGCGAGTCCACTTGCTTCTGGACTGATCGCTGGATTCAGGGGCAAAGCATCAGTCAGATTGCACCGAATCTCTTCATGTCAGTCCCCCAAAACAGGCACTACAAAACAGTGGCTCAAGCGCTGCCACACGCGTGGGCTAGCGACATCACCGGAGCTCTGCCAGTTATGGTAATTGCTGAGTTCCTCAAGGTCTGGGAGCTGGTTGAGAATGTCGAGCTTCAGCCGACCGTGCCGGACAAGCTTGTCTGGAGGTGGTCACCTGATGGCGTCTACTCAGCTTCGTCGGCCTACAGAGCCTTGTTCATGGGGTCATGCGTGTTGCGTGGTGCCAAAGAGATGTGGAAAACTATGGTGCCCTCAAGGGTACGACACTTTTTCTGGTTGGTCCTTCATGGACGTTGCTGGACGGCGGCTCGGCGGAAGCATCATGGTCTGCAGGACAGTGATGACTGCGTTTTCTGTTCCCAATCTTCTGAAACGATGGATCACCTCCTGGTCCAATGTGTGTTCAGCAGGGAGGTTTGGCACAGTGTGCTTGGTGTGGTCGGCCTTCAGTGGCTGTCCCCGAGCATGGTCGATTTTTTCTGTGACTGGTGGCTACGGGGGAGAAAGCGAGTCGCCAAGGTCCGCAGAGGAGGGTTCGACGCCCTTGTTCTCCTTGTGGGCTGGATGGTCTGGAAGGAGAGGAACAACAGGACGTTCAGAGCTGAGGCGCGATCGCCCTCTCTTTTGGTCATAGCAATCAGAGAGGAGGCGCTTCAGTGGGGTCTTGCGGGGTTCAGTAGCCTCAGTTTGCTCCCAGGTCTAGGGTTTTAGCTACGCGTGCCTTGACTTCTCGGCTTCTTTTGGTTAGGGGGTTGTCTGCTGTCTTTCTTTTGCTTTGATGTTTTTCCCCTGCTTTTGGGTTCTGTGGTAACCTCCGGTTGCCTTGACCTGTCCGTGGTTGTTTGTTTCATCTATTCCCTCTTAATGAAATACGTGTCTCGTGACACGGTCGAGAAAAAAAAAGAATAAGATTGTAGACCTAATTTGCGGCAGTCCAAGTGATCAAGAGCTCCTAGTTGTTCCCATAATTGGTGATGGAGGTAATGGGAAGACAACCCTTGCTCGTCATGTGTACCATAAGGTAAAAGATAAATTTGGCATCATTATTTGGATCTATGTATCAGCCAACTTTGATGAAGTCAAGATTACGCAAGGGATTCTAGAACAAATACCTGACTGTGAATATAAGAACACTAAAAGCCTTACTGTGCTGCAACGTGGTATCAATAAATATTTGACCAAAAGATTTCTACTTGTCCTGGATGACATTTGGGAAGAAAGTGAGGATCGCTTGGGTAAGCTATTAGCTCCACTTAGATGCACAAAGGTTAAGGGTAATGTGATATTAGTGACAACTCGGAGGTTATCTGTTGCCAATATTGTAACAGGCAATACAACAAAGGCACACGTCAACTTGAGTGGTATGAATGAAGAGGTATTTTGGCGTTTCTTCAAACAATGCATATTTGGGGATGAGAATGGTGGTAAAAGCGACAAAAAGCTGATGCACATTGCAAATCAAATAGCCGCCAAGCTGAAAGGAAATCCATTAGTAGCTAAAACTGTGGGCACACTCTTGAGAAGAAATATTAGTGAGAATAACTGGAGCAAAATTTTAGATAGTAATGACTGGAAGTTCAAAGATGGGATGGATAGCATTGTCCCAGCGCTAATGCTCAGTTACAATTACTTACCTTACCACCTTCAGCTGTTTTTCTCATATTGTGCACTGTTTCCAAAGGGTTACATATTTGACAAGGATCAGTTGATACGGATGTGGATTGCACTTGGCTTTGCCATGGATGAGAGAAAGAAATTGGAGGGCGCGGGAAGTGACAGTTTTGATGATCTGGTAGACAGGAGTTTTTTTCAGAAAGATAAGCAGTACTTTGTTGTGCATGATCTGATACATGATGTAGCACAAGAAGTCTCACTGCGTGAATGCCTTGCTGTCGATGGCTCAGATCTTGAAAAGATCTTCCCATCAACTCGTCACGTCGGCATCTGGACTGAGTTGGTTTATAATGAACAAAACATGGAGCGTAATATAACTTTTGAAGATAAGTTGGACCAAATTATCCAGAATAAGGTTATCCTGAAAAGCTTGGAGAGTTTAATGCTGGTGGGTGTGTATGATGAGAACTTCTGGACAAAATTTGTCAAGATTCTAGAGCAACTGCAATATGTCCGAGTACTTAGGTTATCAGCAATGCCCTTCAACGCTGACATTTTACTATCCTGTCTCAAAAAGTTCATCCATCTTCGCTATTTAGAGCTGAGGTTTGATTCTGACATGCATAAACCTTTGCGTGATGCTATATGTAAGCTGTACCATCTACAGGTACTAGACGTCAGACATTGGAAGGGTCTGAATGATTTGCCGAAGCGTATCAGTAATCTTGTGAATCTACGCTGTCTATTTGTTCCAGGGTCAGGATTACTGCACTCAAAAATATCAAGAGTTGGTGAACTTAAGTTTCTACAAGAACTGAGAGAATTTTGGGTTCAAGATGAGGATGACTTTAAAATTTCACAGCTGGAAAATTTGAATGAGATCAGAGGGGCGCTTAGTATATTTAATCTTGAGAATGCCACAAAGAAGGAAGAGGCATTTCGAGCAAGGATTAAAGATAAAAAGCATCTGAGGACACTTTCACTCTCATGGGGAAGTGCTGACAGAAATTCTGCTATTCAAGAAGTAACGGAAGTTCTTAAACCGAACGACCGCCTTGCCCATCTTTCTGTTATCAATTATGCTGGTGCTACTCCTTCATGGTTGGGAGGAAACTTCTCACTCAGCAATTTGGAAAGCCTCTGTCTCCAGGACTGTATAACAATGAAGACTCTACCACCATTTGAGGAGATGCCGTTCCTAAAGACACTGTCCTTAGTTGGTATGTCCTCTCTGAAAGATGTCAGGATTGACTTCAGTTATGGCAGTGCGAGTACAGCTACAGTCTCCCAGTCCCTGGAGGAGGATGAGGATGAACTAGAGTTAAGTGAAATTAAAATATCTAAGTGCTCAGCTTTAGCATCCATAAGGCTTCATTCCTGCAAAGCATTGACTAAGTTAAGCATCAAGGATTGTGAGAAACTAGCTTCTTTAGAGGGTTTGCCATCTTCAGATCAACTGATGCATTATGTTGTCCAAGGATGCCCTCTTCTTCCATCTGGTTCCGTCTCAAAGTGATAATTTGTTGGTAAAGCACGTACACAAAATATCTGCAGGTATGGCTTTACTAAATTACCTCGTATAGTTTTTAAAACATCGGTAGTCTCCTCATGCTTACTTCATGAAAGAATAACTGGTTGGTACATTAATCAAACAATTTATGAGAATAACTTCCAATTTTTACACTTGTAGATGTACTGCTTAAAGGCATGATACTTATGTCAAGGGCCCTTAGCTAGGTAGTTCGTCTGAAATATAGTTGACTTTTTAGATCCATAGCACTTGCCCCCCCCCCCCCCTATTTTTTTTTTCTTGCATGCATTCATTGAAACACTGTAGCATTTGTCCAAATTGATGGCTACATTGTTGTGGTACATTCTCTGTTTTGATATTCTGAATCGGTTGCTGCTAATAAAATAATACATATTTCCTTATTTTTCTATTTTTGTTTGTATGTTTTAAACTTGTTTGAGCTTAGAAGGAATCTTATTGGATTTGATTCCGTGATTGTATGAACATTTTTGTGCTTTTGTTCGTATTTAGTTGTATTTATTTCCCTTAAACATGGCTTATAACTAGTGGTTAGTGCTATTCCTTTATTTATTTAGATCATAAACAGAATGAGATGCATGGTTGGTAAATATGCAATTTGTCCAAGACATTGTTTGATGTTTGGAAAAAATATTCAGTGCAAACCATATCTTTGCTGAAATCGTGAAAACCTCCAACAAAAGCATACTTGTGAGTTTTTTTAAAAGAAACTATATATATGTGCATAGTGTATCTATAGATGTACTTTCATAAAGTTTGAGATTCGAAATTGTTTTTGTAAAAGTTTATACAAAGATAACAAATTCCAGGTGCACGTACACTGGGAGACAAATTTCTAGAATTTTTGTCTCGTAAACACCTAAAATTTATTATTTTCAATCGATTTTTATAGGTTGCGTTTGAATCCAAATTTTGTGACAATAAACATATGCACTATGGATGTTTGTCGTTTCAATTTTTTTGTAGACTCCAAAGTATATTTTTCTAGGGGTGTCGTTTTACTTATCTGCTTCTGCAGTTCTTTGTCCATAGCACAAGATGTTCTGTCTTAAAAAAAATCATTTTTTGTGCTTATAAACCATACTGTTATACTGTTCAATTTCAGAATTAATTGAGGAGCGTGCAGAGGATTGAGATAAAAATGGTGAAGCTTAATTATTTAAAGGCAACTTGAACGAAGTTGAATGAATGGGACGTTTTGGACGCCGGGACACCCTATCACTAATGATGCAGTACTAGTGTGTTTATTGGCCTCATTTATGAAACGATACACAAATTTGTGGAATGCATGTATTGTAGGTATTGCTTAAAAGGCTTGTATTACATCTATGTAATAGCTTAAAGTAAATTTTTTTTCTATTCGTCATTATCAACAAACCTTGTAGGACATATAGCTGTTGTGGACATATGGTGCACCATTTAATAAGTTTAAGGACGACTCAGAAATACATTTAGGTATATTTAGTCAGTACCTAAGTTATCTCCTCAGGGATAGTCTCGTCTCTTGGTCCTCCAAACACTAGAACATTGTGTCCAAGTCTAGCGCGCAAGCAAAATACTGACATCTTAGGTGTGGCCAATGCAGTAGTAGCTACACCAGCTTCAGTGTACCTGGTGTATTATTGTAGCATCACTGCATCAGTGTTGTTTATACATGTCCAACTTGGTTCAGCGTCAACGTATTTGTTTAACGTGTTGCTATCGGTTTTATCCCCGTTCTATATGTCATAACGTCGTCGCAGTATCCTGACATCTTTCGAACGTCTGCAGTGCCGACACTCGGTACTGTCGCAGAATGATTGGTTCCAAATCTTGATAGGCAAGGATATCCTATGGTTGTAATACTTTGCTTGGTCCCTGGTGTATTGTGGTGGTTCCCATCCTGGAAACGGTAAGTCTTGTCCATCTATATTAGACTATGGCGGATACATATGTGCTACCTGGAGTCGTATCAATTTTGAATTCTATGAAGCAACTTTGTGTGTTTGCTGGTTACCTTTCTATTGTGCATGTTGGCGGTACCTAGCTTGTCATTTTTTATATTTTCCAATGAATGCCACATATTAGTAGTACTATGTTCCCAAAGGTAGATTTTATTTCTGGATGTATGAAATTGTTATGATCTTAATAGGCAGATCTTATCTAATCTAAAAAATGGACTTTTGTAAACAAAAAATATTATCTTCTAACATACTGTTGGCATCAGCGTAGATGTAGCACTGAACAAGTTGTGAACCTGTAAAATTTTCACTGAACAAGTTGTGAACCTGTAAAATTGATCATGCTCCTTTACAGGTACTCAGTGCTACTCCATATCTTTTGATTGGATGGGCTCGCTGCCTTCTGTCATCCAGAGAAGACTTATGCCTGCTTTTGGTGCTAAAGTATCCTCTACGTCGGAATGATCTTATGGTGTAGATGTAGTATTAGGCCGTGCATCGGCGTCTAGGCATGAAGAACTCCTCAATTTAGTTAGTGATCTAAACCTGAACTCTTTTGCGTATAATAATTATATACAACCTGGCTGGAGGCCTATAAGCGTATCGTACAATTGGCTTGTGTAATATTTAGATAATGTATGAACGCTCTCTATGTCTGTCTCGTGTAATATATATATATATATATATATATATATATATATATATATATATATATATATAGTGTCTTGTCATCCAATGTCTATTTTATAGAATTAGCATGGGCCAGCACTCGCGCGCATAGGCGCGCGCAAATCACTAGTATATAATAGAGATCATAGCATATCCACATGTACGGGCACCATATATATGCTGCATCCTCATCGTATCGATCAGGCAACAAGAACGGACCCAAAGATCCACGCACGCCTAAATTGTTACTGTGGCATGCGTGTTGATTAAATTAAACTTTTAAAAAAATCGTGTTTAGTTTTATAAAAAAAATATTACTTATAATATTTGTATCTTCAAGTAAATTTATTTATTGTGAATATATATATATATATATATATATATATATATATATATTCAAGTAGTGGTATACTAATTTATTGTATCTTCTTCTTGACAAGCAAAGACACAAGCGAGGAGAGAGAGAGGAGAAGCTGGGGAAAACTAGCTTCAATCAGCTTCATGTCTGCACTGATGGACGTGGTGGAGGAGAACCGGCCAGATCGAGAAGAGATAAGGTGGGGAGAGAAAATAAAGAGAACAAAAAAAAAATTGTGAAGAGGAATCCGCTGATAAAGTTGTTTCTGAAGAAAAGATTCACGAGTACACACACCTCAGCATGGAATCCTGCCGCCGATATGATAGGATTCCTACGATCAACAAGGAGCATATATTCACAGGTCGATGATATGTGCTGCCTCATAGTCATGCGTGCGTGATGGATGGGTGGCAATGGCAATCTCCTGTCTGATCCCTGCTGGCCTCCTCAATCACCAGATCCGATTTCCCAACTGGTCGCGGTCGGTCGGATAGGAGCACGTATCATCGACATCAGGTTGCCAATCAGCTATCTCGGAAGGGTTAGCTGCAGCAGCACACCCTCTGCCCTGTTCAATCACACCAGCAGAAAACCACCAGCAGCAAAGCCAATATGAACCAACTTTCTGTTTGGTTAGGCCCATAAGAGAGGCCCAACCACCTACATTTGCCTTTACTCAGCTAGCTTCGGAACTCAAATCATTTACTAGTATGCATTTTGGAGTGACTTGATTGAACCGTCAATCAAACCATCCATGAACAAGGAGATCCCCTCACCCACACACACACACACCAGGGGATCCTTCAACCTCATCTGAGTCTCCAACCACAGTGTTTGACCCCATGTCTCCATACAAATATTGGTTTTATCATTTCGCCAAACTCGCGAAAACATCAGACAGTACAGGAAACAGCCACTGTAAAATGTACAGATCGAGCTACTAGCAGTTTGCAATTATTTTGTAATACATATAGATCCAAGCTAAATACAATCATGGCATGCAGACCAATTCACATTTTTGCTGGACACTTCCACATGGTGGTATTGTTGTTACATCCAACTTATCAGGTAGTAGTAGTAGTAGTAGCTTCAGCAGGTGCGGCGGCGGCGGCAGATTCACTTGCCACGGGCTCAGCCTCCCAGAACGAAGTCTTCTTGCCCGTCTTGGAAACGGTTTGCAGAACAGCGTCAGGTGTTACATTACCCTTCACTGTCACCTTCTGCTCCTCGATGTCTACATCGAAAGATTCAACACCTGAAGCAACCACAGGCATACGTTTAGACTCACTCGGATACTGTAATATACAGCAATAAGCCAATAAATCAAAATAATTTGAGGATTTTCAACCAACTAAATCCTTAGGAACAGATAAAAGTATATTTAAGTGACTACCGTTTGGTAGGGATAACAGATTTTTGTGGTTCCCAGTATCTACTAAATCTAAGAGGAGTTTCTATCTCTGAATCACTGAAACATTTAGTAGTGTTTCTCCTGTTTGCGGATCTGGAGAGAAATAGCTTGGAGAATCCCTGCCAAACGCACCCATTAGGCTAGATCTAGTAATCTACTTCCACTAAAGTTGACAATTTAAGACTAGTATGCAAGCATTTCAAAGCAAATTGTAAAAAAGGCTCAACCTAGTAATCTGCTTCCACTTAAGTTGAAAGACAAGCATTCAAGCAATTGCCTTATAAGTCAGACAGATAGCACTCTGGATGTTGTATATGTCACATAAACAAAGATGGTAAATTTAGGACTAGCAGCAGGGAGAAGACTTAAAATGTAATACCTGGAACTTAAAGAGTGAACGTCTCTACAAACCATTCTGTTGCAGTACAATTACAATCCAATGCATAACATCATACTGAAATTTTCTATGATTTCTTGTTTATATGTTGCAGTCTTTCAAATACCATAAATGCGTGCATATTACTTGTTTCAACTGTGGAACTCAAAGTTGCCACTCAAATATTTCATGCTGACAATAAAACTGCAGATAGTAAAACATGCCTAGAAACTAGCTGTTTTCTATTCTTTGAAACAAGAACCTAGAGAGAAATGAAAAGGCACGCTATCTTGTTAAACTTTCCACTGGTTAAAATCAAATTGACTAAATTAATCAACCCAAATCTTGCTAACTAGCTGCACTGAAGAAAAATTGGGAAAGCATGTCTACTGCTCTAAAAAAATTCTGTAGGTCATCATACTGTGCCAGATTCCAGCACCAGTACCAAAGCATGGTCATGGTTTGGTAACATTCAATTGAAGTTGAGGAAAAGGCATCCAATTCCAGTTAATTGCTACTAGCTGATGAAGGAAAATATAAAAATATTGAACAAGAGTGACAAATCAGCCTAAAACCTGAATCTACTAATATGCGTCCACTTAAGTTAATGATTTAAGACTACTATCCAAGCAATTGTCTTACAAGTTGACCAATTACATGTCCAGATGTTGTACTAACATGATTCAAATACATGCCACATAAGCAAAGCTGGTAAATTTATAGTAGTAGCCAGCAGCAGAGTGAATTTCTCCACAAAGTGTTGTGTGAAGGGAGGATTATGCTATTTGATTGCATTTCTACCGATAACATACTACTAAAAGAAGTTCCTAGTGCATTTCGTGCTCATTTCATTTCTTATTATTTATCTGCTGCAGTCTTCCAGGTAACATAAAGTCTTGTTTCAATTGTACAAAGTTTGTACTCATCATATATGATCTGCTGACAAAAGAAATTATGGATAGTAGACCATGCCTATAGAAACTAGCTGTTTTCTATTCTCTGAGAACTTTGGGGCAAAGAAAACAGCATGCTATCTTGCTAAGCTTTGTTGTGGTCAATGGCGCAGAATTACTGAATGAACGAATATCTCGGTAACTAGTTATAGCAAAGACAATTTGGAAAAAGCATGCAACTGCTCCAGAATTTCCTTAGGCCATCATGCCAGATTGCTGTACTTGCATGGCCAAGGTTTGCTAACTAACAGTCAATTAAAGTTGAGGGTAAGGCAGACAATTCCAGATATACAAACTGATAATATCGGATAGAAGGGTCAGAAAACATGAATCTTAATTAATTAATTAAGCAAGAGTTAGACACGAACCTTCCATCTTGCCCAGAACCCGCTTCACAGCTCCAACGCAGCCTTGGCAGGACATGCCAACCTTGAGCACGACAGTCTGCATGCATCCAGGAGGGGAAAGATGCAGGAAACAGTTGAGAGTGAGTCTAATCGTACTTTTCATTCACCGAATGAACAAGGAAATCGAAGCATGGACTTGCTTCTCCAATTTCCATACACTTGATAGGTCCAGCAAATCGTATGGTTAAAGCTTTATTACCACCGCTACTACTAAACGCATACACTTGCCAATTTAATTAATAATTTTGCCAACCCTTTATATATCCATTTTTTTTAAAAAAAGGGTACATATTTACGCGAAGAACAACACTAGTACATATAACCAGTACTCTACTCCTGTAAGTTGTTTTTTTTTGCTATACAACATAGCTTTTTGCTAAAAAAAAAAAGAGGCCGCAACAACCTATAATAACTTGGAATACGTCCTCATCAACGAGGATGTATAATATAAACAAATGAACAACATATAAATCAATCGATCATCTTGGAGAGACGATAATAATTGCACAAAGTCCCCAAAACTAAACTGTTGACCTGACAGGGTCGTGGGAGAAGAGATGGATATGATGCAAGAGCAGGCGGGCAGGCCTAAAAGACCCAACCTTTGGATTGGATCTACGCGCACGTCGAAACACTAATCGGCGCACCTGATGATGACCTACTGATTCGCAAGCGAAACCGGACGCGCGAAAGAAACCGTCGAATCGAACAAGGCCGGTCCCATGATGGGGGAAAGGCCCCGTCGACTTACTTGCTTACTCGAAGAAGAAGATCTAGTACTACCTACCAATCATTTCTCTTTCCGATTAGAGAGGAAGGGGGTCATTTACCTGTGACATAGCGCGAGAAGGGGGAAGGGTCGGGGTCGGGGATGAAATCTCCTGATGAGGACGAGCGCAAGGAGGGGGACGAGGGGGAACGCGGGGATCTGCGGGAGTTCGGGGGCGGGGAGAGAAATAGTAGCGGAGGATTCGCAGGCGGTGACGCAAACGCGCTTCTGTACGTAGACTGTAGTGGTAGTTGTTTGTAACCAGGCAACCCCGTTCCGTTCGTAGCGTGTATTGCACGCTGTCAACTCAACTGTGTGGTGTATCCAATCCAGGAGTGCGTGCTCCTGCTCCCTCAGCCAAGCCACTAGAACCAAATTCGATATGGATGGATGGTCCGCACCATACGACAGCCCAACAATCTACTCCATCCTACGTAGGAATAATTCTTAGTCATCCCTATCAAATCAAAAATATTTTAGGTTTTAGTTTTTCATATTGCAAAATAAAACTAAACACCACCCAAATATATTTAGCAAAAAGTGGTACATTCCCTATTTTGCTTTTTGACTTAAGACGCTAAAATAACCTAAAATTTCCATTGATTTGTGTGTCACCCTCACAATCCCTATCATTGAAATCCAAAATAAGTTAAACTTTGGTTGAAACTAAACACCCCTGAAATATTTTGCATTTTGGATTTTGGAATCCAAAATAATTGGTATTTTGGATTTTAAATTTTGAGATGGAACTAAACAGGGTCTTACTAAACTTCATTGAACCAAACTTCATCTCTCTCTCTTACCATTGACCTAGCCGTCGCCATTGTCCTCATCATCGTCTTCTTGGTTACTTTGCCCCCGCCTTGATTTCACCATGCACGGTTGGCCAATTCCTCGATAGGGCTCTTCGCCATGAATGTTGGATTCTAACCCCAAATGGTTCCTAATTAATTTTGTGGTTCTAGAATTCTTTTCCGATGGTGACAGCATAAGAGCATCTCCAAGAGAGTTTCCATATCATTTCTAAATGTTATTATGAATAGATAGATTTCGGTGAAAAAAATACCCTTATCTATATGGTCATCCAAATATAACCACCTTTTATTCCAAAATTTTCGCTAGCCAAATATAGAAGACGAGAATGACTTTCTACACTATGCATGACATATATAAAAGCTGTTGGAGAGTATAAAGATATAGAAAACGATTTTTATTCAAATGACTCTCTACATGATAATTTAAAGAGTAGATTTTACAAAGACTCTTGGAGATGCTTTAAGGAACATACAATCACCGTGGCATTGACATGTTACCTAGCTATGCATGAACAAAAGAAAAGGGACGAGAGGTTTGGGAACATAGAAGGACAAGTAAACAAGAAGCTGGTGTGACCGTTACGATTATATCGAACGAACGGTATCCGATGGGTTCTCTAGTTAGAGCATCTCCAAGAAATGTGTTATACTTATTATGTATTGTATATTTAGCTTTTTACGAGAAAAATTGAACTACAACCGATCTTCTATTTGGTTTTGTATAATAGCAAGTATGTTATTCTTGAAATCTCGTTGGACATAAATAGCAAGCGAACCTAGTTTACCATCTTGTGATGAGAAATAACAAATCTATTGAAAAACTCTTTTTTTTTTAGAACTTCTATATTTTATAAAAGAGCTAAACTATGTAATTTAGCTATTTATTTTACCATATCTGTTGGAGACGCTCTTATGCTTAAAAGAATAGGCCTCGATCTCTAAATAGATTTTACCAATTAGATTATAGAGGAGTGTGATGATTTGGACCATTTATTGGATGAGACAAGCATGCATCATGCCACCATCTGAAGCTGAATCACTGATTGACTGGATTTATATAAACAAAACAATGTGCAGTTATCTTGAGTGGATTGGGCGATCGACGCCGTCGTGTCGACGACAAACTCCACGGTGCCGTGGCAACGGCGTGTAGGGACCCAGAGCCTATTGGTGAATCTGCATATATATATATATATATGTATGTATGTATGTATGTATATATTTTTCCCACTGACAGAGGCCTTTGTTTTCCCTATTCAAATTTCATTTACAGAAACAAAGACTTCATGAGGTTTGTTTGACCATGCAAGACAATCAACCATGACCTCTCTCCCTCAACTGTCAAGATACATGCCTGCCTATTTGGAATTGCGTACGTATTACCAATAAAAAACCAGCTGTCAGCATCAGCTACGGTCATCCAGCAAGTATATTCTACCAAAAAACTGTACCGTGCAATCTCATAAGCCCACATGGCTGTTGTGCTTTGCTGCAAGCCGCACCTGGACAATAACGTACATGTCATCCATGAACCATGGCTGCAAGCCACACCTGGACTTGCAAAGTGACAAAACTTACTATCCAATTGAGTAAAACCGGAAACAGAAAATACCTGGATTCTATGAAATCTTATAGACAGAATCACAGAGCCAGAGAGGATCAGGCCTTGCGTGGCTGCAATCCCATGACAAAGGCAAACAGGGTAGAATATCAGTCAGATGATAAAATAAACATAACTGAAGGTTCAGCCACCATCATGCATGCTACTAGTACTTAGCTATCTCTTTCGCAGTGAAAGTGAACGTCCAGCAATCAGTTTCCCTTTCAAAACGCATTCAGAAACAAAGACATATATATATAAGAAATCCAACCAGTTCCAGTTTTCATTACTTTCCAACAGCTACCTCTGTCATTTGTATCAAAAGCACCAATTTACACCATTCCATGTATACTAACACATCTGTCGACAGTCGACATCACACCCGCTCCTGAAAGCAGGTGTGCTTGATGCACAATTACAATGGCACAGAAACAAAAAGAACCTTTTTTTTTCTTACAAAGGGACCAAGCTTACACGGTCACAGAACTATGCTAAGTAGGTACGAAGTACAGCTCGTTACTGGGGTCCTGCTGCTTCCACCAAGCTAGCAGCAACGCAGCGAAGACCATGGCACAGATAAATCGAGTCAACCGATTGCTTCGACGACAGCTTATTTCTCTTTTCTCCATCCCAGTCACCTTCTGATGCTCAGCAGCAGAAGCATCGCATTGGCGTTCTTCACATGGAGTAGCCCGTGCGCTATCAGAACGCCTGCTGGTGGTGGGGAACTTCAAGTCTTCGGCCAGCGAGTCCGTGGTCTGTGTATGCGATTGCTTCCTCTGTTGAGTCGAGTTGCAGTAGCCTTTCCTTTCCTCACATTGAAAATTCTTTTGAAACGACAGATGGGCCGGGCGCTGCATCATCAACCTTGACACTGATCTTGGAGGTAGGCGGTGGCCATCTCTTTCTGAATCACTGCAGTAGGTCAAAGATTGGAGCTGCTTCCTTGGAGTTGACAAAGCTTGCCGCCTGCGCGCCTGAATTCAAATTCAAAAAGAAAAGTGTGAAGAATTCACTTTAATCTACAAATGGTGCAGTATCATGAAACTTCATTCTGCAAACAAAGTTCTGAAGAATGAGCATCACTGCACAGAAACATTCAGCATGCCTATAAAATTACCATTCACAGATACAACAGTACACCACTCGAAGAATAGGAAGACAGTATTTTTTTTAAAAAAAAAAAAACTGACCAGAAAAGGAAAATGTAAAAGATATCAGTTCCTTCTGCACCAAAAGTCAAAGTGACTGTTTCTGGTATCATTCAAGGAACAATGTAAACAGAAATAATGTTCCAATTTCCAGAGGGCAGCGAATAGTAACTCATGCATTATGACCTTAATATAATAAGTATGTCAATTGTACTAAAAATGCTCAAGTTTCATGATGATATGCCATACATACCTGATTAGTAGCTCGGGGTGTTAAACAAGTAGGACATGGATCACCAATTCTTGTCAACACATCGGAGCGCCTCCTACTTGACTTAACGAGATCAGCAGAATCAGATTGTGCTATGATACCCAGATTTTCATGATAATCACGAGTGTGGAAAAGCTCATCGTTGGACATTCCATGTGAAAAGTCAGTTCCATAACTCCAAAGTCGCCGCCTTGCACGTGTAGTTCCAAGAATACCAGTGCATTCTCCAACGGACGGCTGAGAATTGAAGTCACTAAAACAACGGACAGATTGTGACTCACGAGGAGATCCACTAGATCCACTGTCTCTGATATCCGCATGATCAATTGGAGAATTTGATCCCTTCCTGCTGTTTCCACCACTACAGCTTCCCAAAGGACTGACTTTTTTGCGGGCTCCACATTCCTCCTGCCTCCCAAGTAACTTAGCAGTCTCGGTTGCCTGAAAAGCTGCAGTGCAAATATCTGGAACAAAGCCATCTTGGCAGTGCTCCAAAGCATGGATAATGCTACTGATCTCAGAAGATATAATCTTCACATTCAAGCTTCTCATGATCGAATGTACCATCTGAATTGATGACATAATCATCTGAGAATTGTTTGCCTTAGTGCTATGATCCAACACCTGCAAGCCAGACCTTATCAATGATCGTCCATAAGGCTCCAGTGTCAAAGGATTGTGTTTTAACAGAGCAACCACCAAGCTAACGTGGACAACAGTCTGGCAGTGAGCCTCCTCTAGAGCCCCGCACACTTTCAAGCAGACATTATTAACCAACTCATTAGATGCAAATTGCCAATTACTGGACTGGACAAGAGCAGCAATACAAAGAGCAGAACCAGAAGAGATGCTCTTGTTAGTGTTCATCAAGCAATCTGATAGGGGACGGCAAAGAGAGCTCATGATCTCGGATTTCTCTTCTTCTCTGCCCAGAGGATCAATGCAATAGCGGGATAATGTGCAAACCACCTTGGAGCAACCAGCACTGTGCAAGGGCCTTGAATCTGAGGCCATGATCCTGACAACTGCTGAGACAATCTGTCCAATGTGCGGTACGATTGTGCGGCCATGAACTTCTGCTGCAGTCTCGAAGATGCATAGGATCTCCTCCTTGGAGTATGAGGAAGGCTTGTCGGGAGCACACAAACGGGCAAGGAACGGAGGAAGTGTGTTTGAATCAAGATCTTTCACGTACAGTTTCAAGCCTCTGAAGGCAGGCTTCTTGTCAGTGGTATCCGTCATAGAGACCTCGAGTTCTACATATCCGTCAATTCCCAGACTTGTAGCCATTGCATACACTAGATTCATAAAAGAAACAAAATACAGGCTGTTAACAAAGGTAAACGCAGATGTAGTTTTGGGGGGCGAATAAATGGATAAGCATAATCTCAGTCCTATGGTTTCTTACTTTCTTCAGTTAAATCATACCTAAATGAAAACATAAACCTTGTTCAGATTTGCTTCCCACTAACAATATAAACAAAGTATGTTCCTTCTATAACAAGAAGAACACATAATGCCAACAAAAATATTTTAAAAAGAAAAAAAGAAAGAGGATGACCAAGTAGTGACTATGCCACACACCATTACAGTGACTTTAGGCATTCAGAGGTTCAGAGCCAGAGTAACAAAGTAAAAACGATATGATACTAAAAAAACAAAGATTTGAAACGGTAAAATAAATTAATGCTTGCCAAACGTCGGTCATCGGTTTCCGAACACTGCCCTGCAGGCTGGAGCATTGCTAATCTCCAAAGCCTCATTCAAATTCAAACCCGCTCAAGAATTCAAAGAAACGGCACCAATCAAATCAACTGATACGCCAACCAAACCATGTTGCGCGCGCTAACGAATAAGAAAAAAAAAACAAATGGACCAAACAAAAAGTCGAGCCGTGGACGCCGCGGATTCCATTTGCGCACCAACACGAAGCAAGGAGACCGCAGTGGCCCCAGATCTCCCATAGTCTAACTGATCGAGAGAGAGAAACCGTTCGGGTTACGGTTCGAAGACCCCGCAGACCAAACCACATGCTTTGGGGAACAGCATCCGGCAGAGCAGAGGAGGTTAGGGTTGTTCCTTACCGACGAATCCCGGTGGATCCCGAGGCCGGCGAAGCGGCAGATGAGAGGTACGCTGACGCCCGGCGAACGAGGAGTTGTCGCGGCGGGCGGGCAGATGAGTCGCCGCTGCACTGGACGCTCCGCTCCGTGGGGGGTTGGTGGGTGGAGGCGGGTTCAGCGGAAGAAGAGGCGGCGGTCGGAGGGGAGCGGCAGTTTGAGTTTTTCGTTTCGATTCGACGGGTCGTCTACTAGATGCTTTTCGGAGTTTGGGCCCTGCCTGATTCGGCCCAACGTGGAGCAGAGGGAGGCCCGATACGGTCAATTTATTTTTTAGTATTTCTTTTTTCTTACCAAAATACTTACTATTTCTCTCCCTTTTTTTTCTCTATTGTGATGGAACGATACGATATGCCCAACGTGAAGCTTGAAATTTTCTGTGTCTAATTTGAGGTACGCATGAATGTTATCGTTTCGAGACAATAGATGAACTAACTATCGGCCTAATCTTTTGTTTAGCAGTGGGAATCACACTTGACGTGTTCTCTACTCTCTAGATAGATTTGTTGTCCCCGTCCAAAAAAAATGTATAGGTGCAATAAATATTTATTAAAGTATCTAAAATTCATCCAATTGTATAAATAAAACATTAATATCGCATTGCAAACCCGAGACAACTTTGGCATTTTTTTTGATTGCTTAGAGATTTTAGGAACCTGAATTCTCGATATACTAGAATTTAAAGCCCCCTTTGGAACATAGGATAAAAAAAAAGTTAGGAATAGGGAAAACATAGGAATTGACATGCAATGTTGTAACGCCCCAGAGTCCAAACGGCTCAGATCCACTCTGCACGTTGAGCGAACCACACCCACCACCATCCCACTTAAGCTTTCATCATCGCTTCGCTTAAAAGGATTAACCCAGGGATGGTGGGATGGACTCTAGAAGTCTTATATGTTGGTCTATCCCACCCTAAACAACCAAGGTGGGACTAAACCCTCCACAATATCTCATTAACACACATGGGTCAGCCCCAAGAGAAGTGGATAGTGATGCTAAGGAGCAAAAATGCTTTATGAAAAGATTGAATGATAGTTTGCAACAACAACTGATGACCGTTGTGTATGATGATTTTCATGCAATGATGTTGTTGACACCGTTTTTTGTTTTTGCATGTGTCAATATGATCTAAGGATTGTGCCGATCGGTAAAAGGCTAGTTGTTGTTCCTTATCGGCATTGGGATATTACCGGTCAGATTGCCGATAAAGGCAAGAGTGTTGCTGATGCAGACAGGGACTTGTTGCCGATTGAGGCAGGAAGACACTGTTGATGAAGGCAAAGGGATGTTGCCTACAGGAAGAACATTGCCGATGAGATCACGTCGCCAAGATCGAGCCCAGCAAACATTACTCAATTGAATGCAGATCTGGTGGCGTCAACAATGTCTGGACCTGTGACCCAGAGTCAGCCAACTTTCGTCAGCTGGTGGGGATACGGTATGCCTCCAAGTCCATCTGCTGATTCCAAATTAGTCCAAGATAACAATGTAGGGTGGAAGATTCCCGTGGCATCGGCAACACCTGCACAGCCGATGATTCCAGCAATGCATTATGCTACATCCTCTCCAACGGTGCAATTATCGTCAGGGAATCCTCAGGTGGCGATACCTAGAGTGACTTATGTGCAACCATCGGCAAGTTCTTGGCCGATGCAGCAAGACATTGCTATTGGGAACCAGCCCGTATCGGCAATGATTCCTCAAGCTATGGTACCCGCAAATCAAGGCAATCATCCAAGGGTACAAGGGCAGCAAGCGCCAGCTGGTTATCAGTCATCGGCAAGTCATATGTCGATGACATCTAATGTAAGTTGGATCGGTCAATTACCGATTCAGCAACAAGTTGTGCAGCCTGGATACCAAGTGGCAAGAGCTCCGCAGTATCATCCGCCAGCGAGTCTTCAGAATGAAATATCGGTACATCAGCCGATAGGTACTACTTCGCCGCAGTACTCGCAAGTGAACGTGCACAATGAGACATCAACATATCAGCCGATAAATACAATACCACAATACAACCCAGTGGACGTTTAAAATTGCCCATCGGCAACTCAGCCGATGTATAATGTTCAACAACAGGTGACGCAACCTGGATGTCAAGTGGCAGAGGTCCAACAAAACCACTTACCATCGGGATTATATAATGATGCATCGGTGTCCCAGCCGGTAAACCCTCTATTCTCACAATATATTCCAGTGGGCGTTCAAGGTGGTCCATCGGCAAATCAGTCGATGCATGATGTTCAACGAATCGATGTTGCCTCTGCACCAACCGGTTCGGCCTATTTACCACAAAGAGATGAGAAGGTACATCAACCTGTTCGACTATTCAACAAGTAGCCAGAAAAAAGCAGGATCAAGAAATAAAAGTGAAGGGAAAATACATTCAAGGAAGGTTGAGAAATATGTTTACCACACGTGGAGCTAGGCAAGTTGTGTATGGTTACATTTTCATAAACTCAACTTCTGCCTTAACATTGTTTGACCCCAAAGCTACACATTCGTTCATCTCTAGCACATGTGTGCAATATCACAAGATGACAATGCTTCCAATAAGGAAACCAGTGATAGTTAATATCCATGGAGAAGAAGAAAAGACAACTCGCATCTGCCCAAAAGTTAGTGTTCACATAAAGGGGGAAAACTTCAAGGAAAAAGGATTGAGTGTGAAGGGAGGCAACCTGAACCTGAGGAATGTCAGTTCTCGGGTGTTAATGCTTATGAACTAGTATCTTTGGAGGAGCTCAACACAACAGATGATCACACTTGTGCAGATTTTTTTTCATCCAAGCAACGTCAGAACCCTCAAGATGCCATATGAAGTTCATTTGTGCTCTCATGTGAAAGTTTTCTCTCCAAAGCAGATATAATCTTTGAAGATGTCTTTATCTTTCTCTCTAGTCTCTTCGAATCTCGAGGACGAGATTCATCTTAAGGGGGGTAGAATTGTAACACCCGAAAATTTGAATCTTTAAGATAGATTGAAATTGGGTTAATTTTGAATTTTGTGCTCATGAAAATGCAAGAAAATAAAAACGTTTTCATCAAATTAAAAATTGACCTAGGGTTTAGCAACCTTTGCTTGAGCATTCATGCCTCTGCATTATCCTTTTTGTGATGCTTGGTTTTGCAAAACTCAAAGCTTTTCAAAATGGTTTAGAAAATGGTTTTCAAAAAGGATTTAAAAAAAGCTTTGAAAACAAAAAGAAAAGGATCAAATCCTCTCTTCCTCACCTTCTGGCCCAACCAGCCCAGCCGGCCTTGTTCCCTCTCCCTCCTTCCTTTCCCCTCACTTCCTCCCGCATGGGCCACATCGACTTGGCCCAGCTCTTCCTCCCTTCTCCTCGACCCAGTTCGCGCAGGGAACCGCCCTCCCCTTTCCCCTTGCCGCTGACACGTCGACCCCGCTTGTCAGTGCCCATCTTCTTCCTCAAGTAGAGTCCACACGGGACTCTGTTCGCCGAGCCGCGTCCGCCTCGCGTGCGGGCGTATGCGCCCCGGACTCCCCCACCTGTCCCTTTAAATAGCGAGGCTGCGACGCCTCCTCTCGAACCCTCCAATCTCCTCGCCTCGCCTTGAGCTCCAGTCACCCCACCTCGGATTCCGCCGAGGAGCAGCTGTAGCCGCGAGCTCGCTTGCCTCTTGAACACCGTCGTGAAGCAAGCCGCCGCCGTCTCCGATGCGTTTGGAAGCTCCAGCACTGCCTCGTGTCGGGTTCCTCGCTCCGAAACCTCCTTGAGAGCTGCCGCCCGCTGCTGCTCATCGCCAGCCGCGTCCATCCATCTCTGGTCCTCACCGTGGCCCTAGGTGAGATCGCATCTTCCTCCTCTATCTCCCAGTCTTTACCCCTTGGAAAACCGAGCTCGCTGGCCCCCAACCGAGCTACTCCGGCGAGAAACGCCGGCGGCAATGGCCTCTGCCGCCATGCTCTTCACTGTACCCGGCCGAATCCCCTCTTCCTTCCTCTGTGATCTAATTAGATCCATCCATCCACGATCCAAAGGTCCTCAAAGCCCATGTGCAATAATCCTAATAAATCTCAAAAGTCCATGCATTTATTTACTAATGGGCTTTTATGTCTAATTGACCCATTAGTAAATGTGGAAGTGCACCATCAATTAGTACCATATCGCCAGTTGATGAACATGTAGGGAGTTTTTCTCCCTATATATATCTATCAGATTCTTAGCCAAAGCACACCACAACTACCGCAAGGGGAGCCCCTAGTTTGGGAAATCTCTCGTGTAGTAAATTATAGTTTTCTCTCTTCTTATCATATCATTGGCGGTCAACTCCGGCGAACTCTCCGGCGAGCTTTTCTGGTGCTACGAGGTTCGTCTCGTTCTTTTCGTCGTAGTGTCATCCTTTTATCCGATCCATCACCTTTGACTATGTCCCGTCGTTATTTGTTTCCGGTGAACTTTACCGGTAAGAAGTTTCCATGGCCGGAATTCCTTTGTCCTCTCCGGTTAGCGTGTGCCACCCCGCCGCCACCTGTGATGTGCCGCGTCTATGGGCCCTAGCCACGATGCTTCCCCATCAACCCGCATGCCTGTGCAACAAGCAGCGCCGCCGCCGGTCTGCTGGTTGGCCGAGCAGTCCTGGCACCGTTGCCCGCCGTGCTCCTGCGTGCGCTTTTGGCCCTGGGCGAGGCCCCTGCTCCCTTTTTCTGTGCACGGTGAGCAGCCCAAGTGGCCATGGAGGCCACGATCTGTTACCTGCAGAGAAACAAGAAGAAGATGGTAATTACAAGATTGCCATCCTATGGTATAATCTCCACCGTATATTCATTTTAATTCTGTTTCTTTCCGTTCTAGTTACGTTGGTTTAGTAACGATAAGACCTATCTGTTAGCAGAAGTGTTTAACAAGTTTTCTTCTTTGAAATAAAATGATATTTGATTAATCTATAATAAATGGTTTTCCAATTAAAATTAATTAGGGTTTTCACATCGTTTTTTCTTAAATAAAATATAATTAGTTAAACTTGTTTTTCTAATAAAATATAATATGAATTAATTTAATTTGGGTATTTCTCTGAAGTATCCAATATATGCTTTTTATATAAATAAAATAAATGAAGTCTAATTCTCTTATAAAAGCTAATCTTCGGTAGACGTTTCTTTTCCGCTATAGATCCGATTAGCGTGATTCTCGTGTCTGCGTGATCGTAGCAATACATAGATTTCTTTTAGACCTTTTTCATTGATTGGTGTATTGTTCTAAAGTAGATATATTATATGCTTTGTATGATTGTTCAGATGCTTGTGTGGTGTTTATGATCTTGTCCAATCGGTGAGATTTACGTGGAGATCAAGAAGAAGTCATCAGAAGATCGAGAATCAAGTGAAGAAAGGATCTAAGAGTTTAAGGCAAGTATAACATGGGATCATCCTTGTTACCTATTCACCTTAATCCATCTAGTCATATTGCATGTGTCTAATTTTGATTCCTATTAGAACTATATCGTAGCTTTGTTATCCCTTTTACCTTGTCACCAATGGGTTGCTATGCATATGGGTAGTTTTGCTATGCTGAACATGAAGAATCTTGAGTTGAATATTGACTAATGGATATATGCAACGTTGATTAAAATTGGCTTTTATACATGGAATATGACCCCACTGTAGGGCAAAAGCTGGGACTTAAATGCAACCATGAGTGCTATAATGGCTCTGGCTTTAGTTAAGTATGAAGTTTGGACTAGCATGCTTGTGGTTCGTGAAAGGCACCTTTGCCGAGCTGGTTATGGGGTATAGCTTGTATGGGGACCGCTGCGGGTGGTACCATCGGGGTGTCCCATATACCCCTTTGCATTGGGTCCGTAGGGTCCGCTACATGCTAGAAAGGGCTTTTAAAAGACTTCATAGTGTACCCTGCCCGCTCACCTTGGAAGTGTTTTGAGAGTCATGATCCCGGGCATATGGGCAACACGGCTTGTGGGTAAAGTGCGTAACCTCTGCAGAGTGTAAAACTATCATGATAGCCGTGCTCACGGTCACGAGCGGCCTGGAAAACTCACAGTGTTAGTAACTCCTGTTGTTGAACTACTATGATGGTAAGTCTGGAGTTATGAGATAAAAGGTGATTTCATTAATGATCATGTGGTTACCAACTGGGTTAAGCATAACTAAAGCTAATTGTTGTTAAAACTTGACCAAGTTAAAAGCAACCGCAGTAAGCCAGTGTCAGCCTTTTGAGCTTCATAACCCTATGTTATTCTTGTTGAGTACTTTAAGTGTTCACCCTTGCTTTATCAACCATACCAGATTGCAGAGGACAAGAGTTAAAGGAGTTAGACTTGTGGTCAACCAGTCAGTTGTCCCTGTGAAGTTGGAGTCTTCACCTGAAGTTCGGAGTTGTCTTCCCGCTGTTCGCTGTGTTGAGGTTATCCTTTGACCTTATATGTTATGTATTTAAGTATTGTCTTTTGATACTTCCTTAATTTGTGGCTATATGTGAGATTTGACTTCTTGGATTCACATATGGTATAAATCTGATTTTGTTCTTAAAATCGGGTGTGACAAATGCTCTTTGAATCCTATAGGATTCAAAAACACACGAAAGTAAATTAGAAGCCCTTTGGTAGCACCACAAGAAAAACAAAGAAATTTTATAACCAGTTGTGAAATTTGAACAGCTAGCCATTGCATTCAAAGCAACGAAGACGATAGCGAGCCCCTCTTTCTCAGTTCTCTGTACTTGTTGCTTTTGGACTATGTGTGGGAAAGTACGTCCTCTGACAGAAGCGTTGAGCTTAAAAAAACAGCGCTAAACAAAGCCACGAGAGCGTGCGAGTCATTTCTTTTCACGCCAGGATTCTTTCCAAGAGCTCCGAGCTCTTGTTTATTTTCATATGAGATTGAGTTGTAGGAATGCAATCCTATGGAACTTTTCCTTCACTTTTCCTGTGAACCAAAGGGGAGTATAGGAAAAATTCCAAAGGAAACTGAATCCTACAGAATTACTCTAGGAATCCAAAGGGGGCCTAAAAGTGTAAGTCATTGATTACTAAATCTCGCGACCAACAAGTAACAAAGCAACTGATATCATATTTCTTGTGGGTTTTGAGACTTGGAGAACCTAGACATTTGTTTTTTTTTCTACCTTGTGAGTTATCACCCTCGTTTGGACTTCTCTTTCTAATGAAAAATATCTAGTTCATTGGTTTTCGTTTTTTAAAACAAAAAAAAAATGATCTTACTACTAATGAGAAACGGAAATTCGTCAGGCACAAACAATTTCACCAAGCTCTGAACACCATTACGATGAAAAACCAGTAACCAACAGTAGCAGCATCGATTGGTTTTTCACATGCGAATGTTCACACTACTACTCGTATATGGGAAACGGGGCTCAAAGGTCAACGATGTGCACTTCACGTCTTACAAGGACTCACACGCAAATTCGAATACTCCCACCACATTTCCCAAACCAGACCTTCGAGAACCTAATATTCATCTCCAGGTCCCTGAACTCCAACCCACCCGCCCCTTCCCCTCCACTCCTACCCTCCACTCCAGGTCCCTGAACTGCCGCCAGGACGCACCAAACACCCTACCCTACCCATCAGCGACCAAACCCACCTCCGCCCACGTGACGAAACCCCACGCAAGGAGTCCCAGTTTCCCACCACCACGCACCCGCGACCGGCGACAGCAGGTCACCCCGCGGCGTCTATAAATACGCTGACCCCATCCCCACCGCCAACTCCCCGTCCTCATATATAAGCGCGCACGCGTCCACCAACCCAACCCCGCGGCCTCCCCTGACCTCTCCCCACCACCACCACCTCACCTCCTCGACGGAGACGCAAACCCTAACCCAGCCACACACCACACACACCCAGATCCTTCCTCCTCCTCTCCGTGATCTCTATAAAAGACCGCGGATTTCGAAATTCTTTCGCGGGATCTCCCAACGGCCCCTCCGTTCCCGCGCGAATCGACCTTGGATTGAGCGTTTTCCGCCCCGCTGTTGTAGATTGGGGATTGGGGATCTCCTCTGGTGGTGTGGGGGATTCGGGGCAGTGGATGGCGGAGCCGGCGTTGGAAGGGAGCCAGCCGGTGGATTTGACCATCCACCCCTCCGGCATCGTCCCCACGCTCCAGTAAGTACTGGATTGGGGTGCCCTCCCAGCCCTGAAAGATTCGATTTCTAGGTTGTGGGGACGTGAGGCTTGGGAAAACGCCGGCTGAGATTGAGATCTGTCTGCTTTTTTGAGTGATTGGTGATTGGTTTAGTTGTGCTTCAGCTAATCCTAATCTACTCGGCTTGTGTATTTGGTTGGCGGAGTCAATGAATCTGGTGAAGCTTATAGTCACAGTGCTTGTTGGGGGTATTGTATTTGGGGCAAAGATCCAGTGAGAGGCTGATGAGTCATGACGATATTGCTTTGACCTGCTGCCCTATTTCCCTTGATAAGAAACCGGGTTAACCATGAAGATTAAAGTTACACGAATTTGAAATATCTAGCTGGATTTAATGTTATAAGTTTTTAGTTGGTGCTACTAGGCTATGCAGGACCTTCTGAATCTTTAGGTTGTTACTACTAGACTAGAAGAGAAGATAGTGTGGACGTGTATGTCTGAATGTCTAAAACCTCGTCTGAATTTGTGCTGATGCTAATACCTGGGTGCTGTTTGGTAACGTGCACAGTAACGCAAATGTAATCAAAATTAGTTCATTTGTATCTGCGGCTGGTAACGGTCACAGGCTTAATTTATTTTCGTTTACGTTACCTGCTGCAGAACCAAACAGCTAGTTGGTTGTTAGCGGAAAGCTTGCTGAGTGCCCTGTATAATTCTGTATTTGTGTGGTTCTGGTTGATTCCACTATGAAAATGAAGAAGGAATTAGCTTAGTTGTCTCTACTGCTTTCATAGGCTGCTAAAATGAACTGAAACATAGCTGCACATATTTGATTTACCTAGGAATCGTACTCTGTTCCTATTTTGACTTTCGTTGCTCTGGGGTGATTCTATCCTTTGTTTTTCCTTTGTATACTCGAAACAGAGATGTTGATGTCCTTGCTGTGTACCGCTTTATGCTGTTTGGTCTCATAACAGGAATATTGTGTCGACGGTCAATTTGGAGTGTAAATTGGACCTGAAAGCAATTGCCCTTCAAGCACGTAATGCAGAATATAACCCCAAGGTGGGATTGTTGTTTCAATGCATTTTTGTTTCACTTTTATTCTGTAGCAACCGCTGGTGCTACTTCTCCAGAACTATTTTGTACGCACATGTTTTCTTGTCTGTTTTAAGGTTTTTGATAAATGAATGGATCATAGTGCTGTATTTCTAGTGTGGACCGATTAACATGTACTCTGGATAGTACCGTTTCTTGTAATCTTTTCTTTTTCTGTATGCTTCTTTTCCTTTATTCAAGGTGTCTGTGGATGATGAATAGTCTTATATCTTCAAGATCATGTTTATTGCCTTGTAAGCTTCTAAGAAAATACTGACCACTTCTGTACACAATTTGGTTATGAACTCATGATAAATTATAATTCCATCTGTTTCTACAATTTTATGAATATATTTAATAATTAATGTGTGTAGCTAATATGCTACGTTTTGATATGCATATACACATATTATCCTGCCAACTATGTCTAGCATATATAGTGGAAGTCATTGCCACATTCAGTTCTGACATCATGCAACTTCATCTTCATGTTTTATTTTGTTTCAGCAATACACTGTCTTTGTTTTAATAACTATTTTCTTTGTAAAACAGCGTTTTGCTGCGGTTATTATGCGGATAAGAGAACCGAAAACTACAGCATTGATATTTGCGTCAGGGAAAATGGTAGGTTTAACATCTCTGTATCAGTGGTGTTGTGCTTGTACTTTTTAAGTAGTTATATTAGGTATGTCTCTTGACTCTGTACCATAAGAAGATGACATTATTGGTAGCTATTTATGTTTTAGTTATATAGCTGTTGAAATTTAGTGTGAACACCTCATAGGTACTTAAGGGTTACTTTTCAGTTATCCTTTTGCTTGACTGTATTCCTAATGAGCTTCTGTCTGAGAAGTCATAATTTCCCTAATTGTGCACTAGTATAAAGAAACACTTGCTGTGAATTATCAGGTCTGTACTGGAGCAAAAAGCGAGCAACAGTCAAAACTTGCAGCTAGAAAGGTAATTCATGTTCTTTTCTCTTCGTCTAAATATCCTTAATCTGTTCAAGGGTGTCTGAAATAACTGTTTTGCTGTTTGCAGTATGCTCGCATCATCCAGAAGCTTGGTTTTCCAGCAAAATTCAAGGTTTGTATTCCATTCTTAAAACTTGTGTGCTTTAATTCTTGGGTAAATGTCATTGAACTTTTGTTATTTCTGTGTTGTCAGGACTTCAAGATTCAGAACATTGTGGGGTCTTGTGATGTCAAATTTCCTATCAGGCTTGAGGGTCTTGCATTCACTCATGGTGCTTTCTCAAGTGTAAGTTGCATTCCTTGTCTTTATTTAACCATAATCCTCTCAGGCACCTCCTTCAATTTTCTTGCCTGTGTCCTGATACTTTGCTTGGCTTTCACTCTCCAGTATGAACCAGAGCTCTTCCCTGGCTTAATCTATCGAATGAAGCAGCCAAAGATTGTGCTGCTGATTTTTGTTTCAGGCAAGATTGTTTTGACTGGAGCAAAGGTTAGCAATAATTTCCTGCGCCTTGGTCTGTCCTGAATCTATTATAGTAGATCTAAGCTATTCTGTTTTGTAATCGCATTAGATTATATCTAAGCTCTTCTCTTTCCAGGTGAGAGAAGAGACGTACGCTGCCTTTGAGAATATTTATCCTGTCCTCACAGAGTTCAGAAAAGTCCAGCAATGGTATGTATGTAGTATCCAAGTAGGAGTACATGTTAATGGGCATGAGTAGATAGGAATTGCTATTGTTGTTTGTTGATGGGATGGGTGATCACATGACATTTTCTCAGAAAACTTGGTGTATGCAGATGACTTGTTATTGGAAGCAAGCAGGAGAGTGCTGAATTGGATAATGTTATTGCTGGCTGCCAGCTCCAACTTCCAAGTGTACATATAATCTGGACCTCGGAGGAGCCTATGCTGCCCACAAGTCCCATGAGACCCGGTGCGATGCACTTGTCCATGTCCACAAAGCTCAATTATTTGTGATGTTGGATCATGCTTGGTCGAGTAGATTCATGGGCAGCGATTGTAGCTTGCAATGCAGTGGTACGCCAATAAGACTGGAAAGCAAGTTTTGGTCCTGGCTTTTCGAAAGTCTTTTTTTTTTCTCTACGTAGATGTTTCTGATGATGGAAGGAAAAAAAATGCAAATGTAGTGTATGTACTCCTCGACATGTTATGATGACGATACTCTGAAACATTCGGACTTCTTTGATGGATGGACTGTTGCTAACTGGTGTATTCAGAACAACGATAGGTGATCTGCCTCGTTCATTTTCCCTTCTTCTGGAATCCTTTTCCCATTCAGCAAAACATAACATTTACAGAAAGTGAAGCCTGTCGGTTCAATTTGGACATCACGTGACATTTTTTTTTGTTAATAAAACTGGTCTTCGTCACACTTTTTCTAACTGGCGTCTGGGG
Source organism: Microstegium vimineum (assembly GCA_022036555.1). Taxonomy (NCBI): domain Eukaryota; kingdom Viridiplantae; phylum Streptophyta; class Magnoliopsida; order Poales; family Poaceae; genus Microstegium; species Microstegium vimineum. The sequence continues at coordinate 41,785,728 of CM039129.1, forward strand.
GCTGGGGTAGGGCAGGGCACACCATTCCTGTAGAAAAGCCTGGATTATCTGACTACGTACGTACTCGTAGTGTGTGGTCAAATTGGCAAAGCCAGAAAACAAGGACGAACCAACGACATGGCTGGCTTTGAGCACACGGAAAGTCATGATGGCTTTGAGCACCAGAAGAGCATCCGTTTCAGTTTCCTCTCCCCTCGTTTTTTTACCCTCAAGCGTTTCTCCATTCGGCCCCAATACTCCGCGGTAATAAATAAAATCTGCAGAAGCTTCCATGTTCTTTCTTTCCCCTCTCCTCAGAAAAAGTCCCAGTTTGCATTTGTCTACCGGTGGCAATTTTCCACTCTGATGAAATTTCAAGCTTAGAAAATGGGGGCCAGTAATAAGATACAGTAGCATTTTTTTTTGGCAGATTGCAGCAGCAGGTAGTAGAGTTTTTCTTTTTCTTGGGAAAGATGTAGTAAAGGGGTAGTACGTAGTATAGTAGTAGTAGAGTATAAAGGGAGGTATTGTAGCTCACTCACATCACACATGTTTGGCTTTGCGCTTGCGTTTGGCGTCAGCCTAGGATAGGAAGGACCTGACGAAACTGAAACGCCACAGGCCACAGCACAACTGCACACAACAAGCAAAGGGAGGGAGGGAGGGAGATCAGTACGAAAATTGAAAGCGACTGACCAGCCCGGCACGCCGTATCCGTTTCAAATCCACCGCCACCCATAGCCATAGGCCCGGCACCAAAATTAATGAAAAAAGGGAAGATTTGTTTGGGGATATATTTCCTCCCAGTAATTCAATTCGATATGTGCACATCTGCTTTACCATTTTTTCTCTTCTAAAATAAAAAAAAGAATAAATAAAATAAAATATCGGCAATGTTTTCACTCATTAATTCAATTTGATAGATGTAGTATATCGGTAAGAATTAGTAGTGTTTTCTATCTAATTATTTGTCTTATATATGCAATTGATGTAGTGATACTATAATGAATTACCCAGGATTTTTATTATTATTTCGAAACAGTTGTCTTCACACGGTGCTTCACCTCTAAGAAACTTCATGTTTATCATATTTATATATACAAATATATTTATTATTTTATAGTGTTTTTTTTTCAATCTCAAGATATACTTAGACACTTTTTTTTGAAGGTGTTTATAGAGTCGTAGATGTAAGGGTTACGTACGTATTATATTCGTAAGAGTGAGTATGTGTACGTATTGAACGTCTACTGAACGTCTACGTCTATACGCCAAAAAATAACATTCCTTCTAAATTTACAATTTTTCTAAGATTATATACAAATATGAAAAAAAGAAACCCAAACCATCAAAGCTCTCCACACAATGCAACCGACCCCCCAAAAAGCATGAATGAATGGATTGAAGAAGCCGCATACTTTGGGATGAAGCAAGCAATAAAATAAAATAAAATATGAAAACAAAACCCGGAAAATCCAAAATGAATTTCCATTTGTAGGCTCTCTCACAGCTGTTCCAAAAAAAAAAGGAAAAAAAAAGGAACCCCGGCGCCTTCCCATAAAAGCCTTCTCCCTCCGCTCCCAAACAAAAAGCTTCCGAAATCCCCTCACCTACTCCTCTCCCCTCTCCCTCTGGCAGCGCCGCCTCGCCGGCGGTTGCCTGCCTGCCTCCTCCTCCGGCCACTTCTCGACCTCGACGCGGCACCGTCTCACCGCGAGGACCGAGCATGGACGTGCACCCAGCGAATGCGGCAGCCGACTCCCTCGGTGACCTGTTCCCGCACCAGCCCCGCGGTTTGGTCAGTTTCCTCGCCGCCTCCTCTCCCGCTAGAGCTCCCTGTTGGGTTTCGATGGTTCTTTTGCAAGAATTTTCTTCTAGGGTTTTGTTGTCTCGCCAAGAAGCGTGCGTTTTGGGTGCGGTGTGCGGGAAGGAAGCGGAACAGGGGCGGGCGGCGGTTTCCGTTTCTTGGTTGGTTCTTGCGCTCTTGGGAGGCAAGGCAGGGGTTTAGGCGTGCGTCGCCTGTTGGAGAATTTCGGTGCCTGTTGCGCGGTTTCTTGAGATTATTGTCCGCGGTGTTCCTCCCTCCGTTTGTAGGCTGGTAGCGGTTTTTTTTTGGCTTGCATGTTTGAGGGGGGAAGAAACGGTTGCTTCGCCTCTGCGCGCTTCAATCCTCATTTTGGAGCGGTTTTCCTCTGCTTTTGTTTAATTCCCTGTATGCTAGATGATTCCTTTGTTCGGGTAGGAGAAATTCACCGTGCAATTCATCCGTTCTTGTCCTGAGGAACTGCGACGGTCCCTGAAATTGAACTGAAGCTCTTTCAGGGGTGGAAATTTTCCACGGGAGCAATGGGCAGTTGTGTCCGTATTCTTTTTCTGATAGGGTTTGTGGATGTGCTCATGGCATTATTCTCGCAACAATTAAGCAATGGAAAGGTGTATCCTTTTTGGCCATTTGTGAGCTGTGAGGTCATGTAAAAGAGGAAGGGGTGGGGGTGGGGGGAGAAAATGTGTGCTCTTGTTACCTTTATTGTTGATGTGCATATGTTCCTTCCCTCTTGACTCCTGACTCCTGTCATGGTCATTGCTTAAATGCGTACCATTGTTTTTTTACTACCCATGGCTCACTGTGGTATGATGCCTACATGAGATTGTGACGGTGATATTTCGGTTAGGTGTCAATTGGTTTGGTGTCACTTGGAGTGCAAACTTTACCACCAGAGACATTGACAAGCAGTTTCTTTGAAAATTATTCGGTTTCTGGGTGGTGGGGGTTCTGATGTTGGACATTTAGAACCCCCATTCTGAGACAATGACAAAGGGTTTCCTTGAAAATTATTCAGTTTTTGGGCGGCATTCTGAATTTCTGATGTGGGTGTTGAGGGATAAAGAGTATAGCATTTCTTCCTGCACCCCCATTTTGGGCTTGGTCACATTCTTCTGCAATTATAGTTTAGTTCATCCAGCTTGCAGCATTTACGGCTATTCATTCGATCTTGCACCAACTCTACTGCTTAGCTTAGATGTAACTGAGAAACCGCCATAGTGGTTTGCGGTTTCTTTGAAAGTTATTCAGTTTCCGGGTGCGATTCTGTTTTAGAACTTACATAATTCAAGGAGATATCATTCCCCCTGCACACCCCCATTTTGGATTTCACATTTTTCTGTTTATGAAACATGCTTTGCGGTTGTCGTTTAGTTCATTCCGTTTCTATTCTGTATTCATTCCATCGTACTCCAACTGTAACGCTCAATTAGATTGTACTATATTCATTCCATCACATGCCAACTGTGACACTCAATTAGATTGTCGTAACTGAGAAACCACCGCAGTGGTTTGTGGTTTCTTTGCAGATTATTCAGTTTTTGAGTGGTATTCTGATGTCAAACTTCCAAAATTCAAGGATATGCCATGTTCCTTGCACCCCCATTTTGGACTTCTATCACATTTTTCTGTTTATATGACATGCTGCTTTGCAGTTGTTGTTTAGTTCATTCTGTTTGTAGCATTTACTGCTATTCATTCCATGTTCACGAACTGTGACGCTTATATAATTAGATTGTAACTGAGAAACTGCCATAGTGGTTTCTGCTGGCACAGCGACAACTGTAAATGCAGGATGTTTCTGTTCAAATGTCTCCTTTTAGCAAATTTATTTTCTGTTATTCCCTAGATGCTTCATGATTTTGGTTATGAGAATTTGGTCTATATTAGTATTTTTGTTATAGAATCTGTTGGAGAGGAGAAATTGATTGCTCTATGTTTCTAGTCTTTGCCTTGAAGTCTTACTGGAATAATCCGTATCTGAGTATTTTTTCACTTGTTTATAGGCCCTTGAACTCGAAATTCCATTCATGCTTTTATTGTTCTTATCAATTCAACCATGTAGAACCAGAGCTTAAAACTGAATTGTCGGTTGTTATTTTAGTCATTGCATTTTTACTAACTGTTTCCATGCCATGTTACTCTTTGCTTTGCAGGAGAGTGATGACAGCAACATAGAATGGCTCTCTGGCTACGTAGAGGACTGCTTTTCGAGCTCCACAGCCTACACAAATCCTGTTTTTGCAAGATCTGCTCCTACAACGGCAAGCCAGGGTGCTGGAAAACCAAAGTTACCGCCACCTTCATCTTCCAACGGCAGGAGAAAGAAAAGGAGCCTGGCCTCTTTTATGAGCAACAGCGATGATCAACAATACATCATCCCATTTTATGTTGAGCCACCGCTAATCCTAATTGATCAGAAACATTGGATGGCAGAGAGTGAGCTGATACTCCCCAAGAAAGACACAGACCAAGAGGTTTGCCAGCAACAAGGGCAAGCACAAGAGGAAGAGACGAAGTGTGAGAAGGGTGTGCGGCGGCTGGTGAAGAGGTGTAGCAATTGTTTGTCATGCGAAACACCACGATGGAGGGATGGCCCATCGGGGCCCCAGATGCTGTGCAATGCATGTGGCCTGAGGCTTAAGCCAGAGAATAGGTTTGCCACTATCTCTGAGGAGGATTATTGTGGCCAAGAAACCAAGAAAGAACAAGAAGCAGGAGCACAGCGAGATAAGAAGAAGAAGAAGAAGAAGACGATGATCAAGAAGACGTATGTGAATGAGGCCCTGTCGTCAGAAGACAAGGCAGAGAAGCGCTGCACCCATTGCTTGTCCTCCAAGACCCCACAGTGGAGGGCTGGACCTTTGGGACCGAAGAGTCTTTGCAATGCCTGTGGCGTGAGGTACAAGTCTGGCAGGCTGCTGCCGGAGTATAGACCTGCCAACAGCCCGACTTTTGTGAACTGCATACACTCCAACTCTCACAAGAAGGTAATGCAGTTGAGGCAGGCTGTTGAGCAGGAGCAGTGAAGTGAAGCAGCGATGGCCAAGAACATCTCTTCAAAATCTATCGCCATCGCATTGGAAGCGTAGAAGCTCTCTTAGATGGTAGTTTAGTCGATGCTCAGAAGATGAGAATAGTAGCCATCCTTGTTAGCTCTAGCAGTGCTCTACCTGAGAGACTGATTTGCTAGGTGTTCTAGACGTTGGATTCAATACAATCTGGTGGTTGATTGGATATTATCCTGAATTGTGCTTTGGGCCTATTAGATATTCAAGGTTTAAATTGAGCAGCCTCTGAAATTAATTGTTTTTTTTCTGAACAGATCCATACCTGGGCTGGGGGTAGTAATCGCTATTTGTTTCGTGTCTTGTGCAGAAGTCTTGCTAGAGAAGGGAAGCAATAACTCGAAGACCAGCTAACTGAGGCCACATGCTGTGTACCTTCGATATCGTGTAGTATTGTGTGGTAACTTTCAGTTCCTGATTTGTGTGAACAGATTTGTTATGAAAAGCCATCAGTTCCTGGAAGATTTGGCCATTTGGGAATGTACATTACCTTACGCAATCTCATCAAATGAATGGCCTTTTTTGGCACCAAGACCTTCAGGTTTTTCATTAAAGATTTACTTCAGGTGCAGTGCTGTGCTTTGTTTTGCTTTGAACCAATGGCCTGCTAATCCCAGCAGGTTTGTCGAGACAAAATGACAAATCCATCCTGTTCACTCATTCATTATGATGTTTGAGCCTTTTCACCTTTTGGGTTGCGCATGGATTCGAATGCCCTTTAATTCTTTTCTTTTCGTCTCTGTTTTTTAGGTCCAATACAACAATGACCTATGTGATGGGACACAAAGTACAATGCCCCAACAAAAGCATCCTCCTCCCATCATCATCCTGGACTCCTGGTGTTGAATTGAAGTTGAAAATAGAGGTATTTGTACCAGTAGAAAAACCACAAAGGAAACTTGGCTTGTGTTTTTGACATCTAGCCCCATGGCATATTGGCATCAATGGTGTGATCCGACTGCCGTTGGTCAAGTCTCTGTGGGTGCAAGAACATGGTTGCAGTACCCGGTGCCTGCAGTGCCCATGTTGATGGCGGTATGTACTCTGCTCTGGCATCGCCAACAGACTACAGATGAACGTAGTAGTAGTAGCCCTGCTGCATTTACATACACTTTTTGACTGTTGTGCTCTCATCTGTCCTGCCAACCCACCCTTTTTTTTTACCTCCTGCTGCAAGGCAAGGATGCAGAAGAGCCAAGGACCAAGAACATCACTGCTGTTCAGTTCCGTGTGAGCGTCACTGGCCATTCTTCAATGCAATTGTCTGACGAAATAGTTCTAAACAAAGGTTCCATGCAAAAACACACACTTTACTGCATTATTTCATAGCTGACGCGTTATACAGAATACAAATGAGTGTCAAATAGTAGTAAACATCACAAGTCTAACAACGATGTAAAACAACGACCACAAAGACTGGACATCATCGGCAGACAGATGTATGTTGAAATCAACAGAAGCAGAAGGGCAGCGAAGCTTTATTTCTGTGATGAAAATGGTGAACGTCTCCGTAAATGGTTGCCAGAATTGTACGCTCTAGGGCTCGACCACCATGCTGTCTGCTTCCTTCTTGATGGACTGGAACAGCACTGATGAGAGGTAGCGCTCGCCGAAGCTTGGGAAGATGACCTGTGTTGAGGAACAGATTGGTTTGAAAACTTAAAAATCATTTCAGAGCACGCCAACAAATCTAAATTTGCTGAAATTCAGGTAGTTTGCACATCAAAAGAATACTCAACTTAGTTTTTTTTTTTTTAAAAAAAAGTTAATGGACAACTCAGAAGTTGATCTTCTAGAGTGTGGGAAAGCCTTAGCTGCAAACTTGGGCTCACAGCCCAGCCGAATAGATAAGGCCCATCAGAAGCCACAACCCTAGTCAGGACTCAAAATTCACTAGAATCATCACTGAGAAGTGCAGATGTTGCATTGACATAACAACTGAGTTTGGCATCCCCCCCCCTAGGGACAGACGTTTAAATATAGTAAGTAGAACAATTCAGGATCCAACAATTCATCTGTGATTCACAAGACATCGGATGAATTTCCATAAAAGACTCATGTGACTGAAAGAGCTACCAGCCTTAAAGTGCTAGAAATAGAAATTCAGAGGGAGGAAATGTAACACTTACAACAAATAACTTTCCAGCATTTTCAGGCCTCTTAGCAAGCTTAACTGCCGCAGCTGCAGCAGCACCAGAAGAGATTCCAACCTACATACAAAAGTATAAATCATCAAGTACTGAGGCATGCAGATTACTACTTCTTAATAGTAGAGAACAATGAAACCTACCAACAGCCCTTCTTTCAAAGCAAGAGACTTGGCAGTTTCAATAGCTTCATCACTTGAAACCTGGGAAAAATTGAAGGCACCAAAATGTTATGCCAGGTAAAAGAAAGGAAACACAAAGACACTTGAGTACAAGATAAATGTGGATCAACCATAAATTTTGTTAATGAGGGGAAACAGTACTGTAATAAAAGAGAGTAAAAATAGCATGCTCGTTTATATACTTCATAATATAGGTCTGATGACATTGGAATCAGTGCACCACTTTGACTAATAATACTATGAACATATACCATTTCAATCAAATAGAAAAAAGTAATTACAAAAAACATTTTCCATGATGAATCTAGTACGTCAGTCCATATGGTTCTTAGAAATCAGTGGTCAAAGCTAAAAAGGTCTGTGCAACAATTCTAAATGGACTTCGTGGGATGTAGTATGCCCTTTCTACAGCCCAACTTACGCCCTGTTTGGTTCCCACCTCCTAAACTTTAGTAGACTAAACTTTAGTCACTTTATGGACTAAAGTGCCAAACAAACTGACTAAAATACTTTAGTTCTACTAGTCACTCAAGAGGTACTAAAAGGTGACTAAAATATTTTAGTCCACTAAAGTTTAGGAGGTAGGAACCAAACAGGCCCTTAATAGAGAACATACCTCTACAGTTTCATTAAGGAGGTCAACATCCAAGACACCAGGGATAAAACCAGCTCCAATTCCTTGAATCTTGTGCGGACCTGCATTATGGGCACTAAAGTCTCATGAGTCCAAAACAAGAAGCATCAATAATTTTTTGGAAGAAAATGGTTCACAAGGTTACTTCTCCAAAAGAGATTTGTATTCATATAGTTGACCCCAAAAAGCTTGGGATATATCTAGAGATCTATGTTTGGATAGGATTGCCTGGAAAGCAGCTATTGAAGTGCCGGAACCATGACTTGGGTATCTTGTTGGGTTTCAACTCTAGCCTACCCCAACTTGCTTGGGACTACAGGCTTTGTTGATGTTGATGTTGATGTTGATAGTTGACCCCAAAAAAGCCTTACAAGGTCACGCTAGAAATTGTTAGCTATCTGACATTCTTGTTTTCTGAATACCATTTGTTATATCTCCATCAATTTTAAAAATGTTTCACATGCCCAAGTGCTAAGCAAAGCAATTTATACTACCATACACTCATACTGATAAAAAAGGCTATGTTGTAGGATAATATAATTGTGTGGAATATTGGATATATTGCATTGGGCCTCATGGGCTGATTATATAGGGTACATAGGACTAACACCTCTTGTGGCTAGACAATATGGTACTATTCCTATTACTCTAACATATGTACTTAGGAACATTTCAAGGTGCAAAAATTACCAGGTTTTCCACCATTCAAAATAGCACTCTCCACTGGCTCCACGCCATAGAGCTACATAAAGATAAAACAAATAACACCTAACTCATCAGGTACAGTGGAGGAAAAGAACAATTATCAAGGTGTCAGCTAAAACTGCCATTCATACTTACCTTGACATTAGGATTTTGCTCTCTGAGGTATCGCCCAGTACCAGTTATGGTACCTCCTGTCCCGATACCAGATACAAGGGCATCAACTTTTCCTGCCGTAGCTTTCCAGATTTCTGGCCCTGTAGTCTCATAGTGAATCTGCATAACATATTTTCCAGCATGAGAATTCAGAAAGTAAATTCAACATGGCTAACAGAAAGTTGTCTGAAATAAATGCTATGTTATGCTGCACCTTTGGGTTAGCTGGATTTTCAAATTGTTGAAGGATGAATGAGTTGGGTGTCTTCGCTTGAATCTCTTCTGCCTTTTTGACAGCTCCTTTCATTCCCAGGAGTGGGTCAGTAAGGACAAGTTCAGCACCAAAAGCCTTCAATATGATCCTCCTCTCCATGCTCATGGAGGCAGGCATCGTGAGTATAAGTTTGTAGCCCTTGGCAGCAGCCATAAAGGCCAGTCCAATGCCTGTGTTGCCGCTAGTTGGCTCAATCAGAACACTCTGGCAACAATTTACATGGAAAGCAAAATATTAGTACAATCTAATATCAACATCATGAAATTTATTACAAGCAGTTTGCAGAAAGTGTTGACTATCCTACAACTATAACTGAACTCCCTTGCTGCTACTGCTATAGAGAGTTAAGAGACTCAGTTAAACCATGTATAAAACAAGAAATCAATCACTTTTAATCTTATATCGATGGTCAAAACTAGACACTTTAGCGGGTCATTCTAGCATCACCGATCAAGACAAACAAATGGCTTCTGTTTTTTTTTTTGCCATGGGAGTTAACAATACCAGGTTAGGCACATTTCCGATGCAGGATAATACCAATTGGATTCTCCACCGAGGATTAGGAGAGGTATGCTATTGTAGGATGGGGGAATAACTATAGGTTATAATTGTGCAGCCGAAATGGAGAAGGGAGAAATTGATTTGCCTTCCTCTAAGAAGACATATAAAGCAGGCTTGCTTCTTGTACTTAAAATATATATACTCCATTAAACAAAGGCTCAAAGGAATATGGTAATGGTGTCCATGCTACTCTATCCAACAGTCACCACATGGGCAGATCAGAGCAAACACTTTTAAATGAAGCATCTGCTCCAAGAAGACACTTCTAGGCACAAAGCAGTGCAGAATAAACTTATTATAATCCCAAGTTCTCAACAACCACCAGATATGGACAGGCTGACCACCACACTTTGGTAACTTTCTTATGCAAGCTTGATGCTTACTGAGGACGAAAATGGCAGCTAGCACATGCTTCTGGATTCAGCGATATAAAATTAGCATTCCAATTGAATAAAATAAGACAGAGGAACAACAAAGGAAATGCTCCAGATGGTTCAGTTACCCACCACGCCTGGAGTGATCAGGTTTTTCTCCTCTGCGTCTGTGATCATGCTGTAGCCAATCCTGCACAAATACAACACAAGGTTTAAGGTCGAGATACTGAAGTAAGGTAAAAAGAAGAACGGAACTTTCAGTCATCAGATAATATATAAGGAAAAGAAAAGTTGGAATCATTGGTGCAACATATAATATAATATTTTACTCAAGTAAGTAAAACATCGACCTGAAGTTAAAACATAGTACTCAGAATAGTAAGGAAAAAACATGAAATTTTACTTAAGCAAAACATGGATCTGAAATTGCGACAAAGAGCAAGAAGTGGGAAATCTGTTTCAGTAGCGCGTACTTACCTATCCTTGACGCTGGAGCAGGGCTCCATGGACTCGAGTTTGGCGGCGACGCGGCCGACGCAGCCATCGGTGACCTTGTTGAGGTACACCAGCGGTGTGTTCCCGATCAACTATTACGCACGCATCACAAAAGATTCAGCTTTTATTTACGGGACAAGACAACACTGGGACAATAACCGAATCCGCCGCCGGCCGGGAATCGGGAGGAAATGGGCGGCGGCGCTCACCTCGGTGACGTCCTTGGCGATCGACGGCGAGGCCTCTCCCATTGGGTCACGAAGCTGGAAAAATCCAAGGGGTGCGAGGGGAAGAAAAAGATGAGAACTTATCCAAGATAGACTGGTTTGATTTGGTTCACTCCTCCGTGAACTGGCGAGAACAGAGAGAGAGGAAACGTACGGATTTGGCGCAGAAATCCTGGGTGGGTTTCTTTCGCGGACGGCGGACTGGTGGCTCTCGTCGGAGTTGGAAGAAGCCGCTGGAGGTGGGGATGGCTTTATGCAGGCAGGCGACGGCGAGGCCCTTGGGTCGTGTCGCTGTAGGTGGGGCCCGCAGGGAGATGCCTTCGATGGCACGGAGCGGAAGCGGAGGCCGACGGCGTTCGTTGAATCTGGACGGCGTTTGGGTCGGGAGTGCAGTGAGTGCTGCCGTGCGCCCGTGATGAACGATGCTGGATTAAATTAAATTAGATAGGTTTATTTATTACAGCTTTGAAGATTCTTCTTGTTTCTAGATGATTGATGCTACATATCATCGCTGAGCCTTCCGCTTCCTTATCATCATCGAATGTTTTTTTTTCTTAGGGAAATTAAGAACCATGGAATATCTCGCAAACCAAAAAAAAAAACTGTAATAATGGAATAATTGAGTTCGCTTGGAGTCGAATATATATACACACACGCTGTACTGTGAGCATTCGTTTGAAGTAATAGGCATCGAGATATTTATTTGAACTAGTTACTTCTAACTCATTCTCTCTCAGATAATACTATTCAATCAGCCTAGTTCTATACCAGTCAAACAAGTCATCCAACATTATCACTATATATACAGTTAGTCCAGTAGTGAAAGAGATGGTGCAAGAAGCTAGCTAGTCACCGACGACGTACGGGGCAGCCTGTACGTACGTATTGGCCACGCAAATCCTTACCTTAGCTACACACAGTGTACGTATCCGTCGTGAATATGAATGTGTGCATGACGTGTCGTGTTGTCCATTTCTTACGAGATTATTACAGCTATATATATACGTTGGCGTGCAAAGTATTTTCGGAGTATAATTACATAAATATAAAATGGTTTTGTAAACACACTTGGATTTTTAAAAGTTGCTACGGAGTACTAGCTAGGTGTCGTAGAAGCACGGATAACGAGTGCCCAAGAGGGTGCGGGCCGGGTGTACTTTAATTTAGGAATAAAAAAATAGGTTAAAAACTCTTCATCCGGCCTTGAAAAACTTGCTCTACAAGCTAGCATGCATAAACCAAGCTCCTGCATGCGGGTCCTTGCGTGATGGCAGAACTAGTCGTATACTTTGGTCACAAGAAGCTAGAAGCGCGTCATGTCAATTCCTGCACACGCGGTTTTCCATGAACAAGAGGAGGATGATGAACAATTACGTACGTACTGCACATTCTCAGTACAATATATTTATGCATTATACTCCATATATTGCTGATTGATTCTATTTACTATACTTATAATAATTTACATAAAGCTATATATGGATGTGTAATGCATCGTATACAATTTTTTGGCCAGATATTGATCGATGTACGCGCGCATTATGTGCACGTATATATATATATATATATATTATCATCGCTATATATTATCAGAAGTCATTGTGTGTGCAATGTTTTAAGATAATTAAATCTATTCATATAATTTTTATATTTATAATCTCATCAAATTAAAAGTTATCGATGATTTATATTTCCAATTTTTAACTCTAATCTTGTCCAAAACAACATCTAAACCTGATTACATATCTCTAAAGGATAAATTACATTTGGAGCGAAGCCGATATGTTATAACAGTAAGTACGCTGTACGCATTGGAATCCTTATCCCGTGATGCTGCGATCATAGATCATAGAGTATCATATTCAGCTGCACAAGGTAGGTAGGGGGGTATATACACACATCACATGTAACTTTTTTTTTTAGAATCACAGCACACACATGCATGCAATCTGACGACGGCCGTGTAACGTGTGATCCTGCTTCAACGAGAATATTTCGCGGACAAACCTCGCGCAATGCACATGGGGCCCACATGCACAGTTTTTATATTCCCTTCTAGAAAGAATATAATAATTTTAAAATACTTAACTCAAAGTAAAAAGTAAATATTAAATTCGTCATAAAAATAATTTTATAGTGTATCTATTTGGACTCGTATACTTATGCTGGTTAGATTTAAAATAATTTAACTTAATTTGATCCGACGCAAAATCGCATTTTTTTGGACGGAGCGAGGTACAAGGCCAATCAGATGAGATCATCAGATTATTTATTTATACAACGTACGTTAGCGTCGTCAACGATGAGCTAGCAAGCAAAGCCGCGTTTCGTTAATCCCAAACAAGATATGATGCTGCAGGACACGTACAGTACAGGTTGTCGATCTGTGGCATCTTCCTACGCGTATACACGTACACGTACAGTACAGTAGTACAAGTTGTCTGTGCATAGATTTATTGGATTTCGGAAAGTCAGAGGATGTAAAACACTTATACATGGCCGACTCTCAGATGGTGTTCACACTACTACAAAAATGACAATCACTATCGGTTTTGTTTGGACCAGCAGTGATACCTCTTTACTATCGGTTCTTCCTCTGACAGACCTCCAATTATTGGGGGCAGGGGCTGGGATCTCGATGGCCTAACTCTATATCAGGTTCGACTTCGTAACAGAGGAGGTCATCAGCTTCGATTGGTAAAGATCCCAAGATGACTAGTAAAAGGCGGAAGCTAGTGCCGACTAAGGACGATATTCTACGAGCTCAGATTGCAGAAAAGGCCGTCAAACTTGCCTTGTATGAACGATTGACTTATATACCTGAGAAACAGAGCCAATTTGAAAGGCAAAGCAAAAATCCGGGTAATCAAGAAAGAGCTAGAGAAATACACACATTTCAGCAGCTAGAGATACAAACCTTGGCCGCAGACCTGAACATAAGCATGGAGGCGGCCGAAGATCTCTATTTTGAAAACATCGAATTTGAAAAGGCCAAAGTTATATACAAGTTTCAACTAGGCAAGCCTATGGTCGCCAGCGAAGAAGAGTATAAAAAATTGTCAACAAACATGCGACAGTTGCATGATTATTACATCCTAGATAGTAACAGCAGCAAAGACAATATAACAACCTTTGAAGTATGCATCCCTTCCCGTTTTATTTTTAATCATCCTGAAGAAGCTGTGCATACTATTCATTATGAAGACCTCTTTCAACTCTTTCAACGACGCTCGCTGGATGTGCAGATTATGATGTTATGGACTATGTAAGAACCATACCCTAACAACGTTATAATAAACTACGTGATCTGCATTTGAATATATCCATGCATGTTTTATTTTGCAGGTCTGTAGCAAAATTTTGCCTTCAAAAATAAAATAGTAGTTTTGACTTCTTGGACCCCATCTATGTAAATGAGACAACATGCAAAGCCGGTCTCGAAGATCCGTATGTATCACAAAGTTTGAAGATTGAGTTTGAAAGAATGTTCTCAGTCCAGAAAACAAACGCACTGCTAGCCTACAATTGTGAGTATGTGTTCTCGACCCTTACTTAAGTGTTTTTTTCTTGATATATCATTCAATAACATGAACTTTGTGATTGCAGCAACCATTACGTCCTCGTAGATATAAGTCTTAAAAATTCAACTATCGAGGTGTGTGACTCAAAAAAGAAACCACTTAAACTTATCGAACCCCTAGTCAAAGTGATAAATATGTAAGTGAACCCAATATCACCACACTTTTCAGGAACATATGATATTGTAATTAATGTCCTCAGCCTTCACACTTCATTTACATTGTCACATAGGATGAAGGAGTTACCTGATTGGAGAAATGTGGAGCCTAAGATGCAAAAGAAATGGCGAGCCCCATTCAGAGTGGAGTATATGAAGAAGGTCAAGACCCTAGATCAACCAATGGGGAACAACGAATGCGGGTTCTATGTGATGTGGGCAATGCTTTGCTACTTTGGCGCAAAACTAGGATTAGGAGATGGCATGGTACGTATGCGTCTCATTTTAATTCTATTGTTTTGTCTTACGTATGTGGATGCATCTCAATATCATCTTGTATCAATTTACAACGCAAAGATCAGGGCCACAATAGTGTCGGTGTCTAAAATGGCGGGGTCTAGACGGCCAACGAGTAAATTTCTAAGCGTGTCGGAGTTCGGATGGTTACGCTCGGAGAACACAGAGGTTTATACTGGTTCAGGCATGAACGTCCTACGTCCAGTGTGTTGCGGGGGTCATATTACCGAGCGTGGAGAGCTCGTAGAGGTGAGCTACAAGTTTTGGTGAGAGAGGGAAGCGCCTTCCCAGGTCTTGTGCGTATGAGGTTCTTGGTTCTGGTGGGTGCTTGCGTGTGTGCGAGTTTGAGTGTGTGTGAATGAATGTCGGGAAGTCGAGAGAGCTATATTGGGGGTCCATTCCCTCCCTTTATACGTAGGGAGAGATGGAGGAGTACAGTAGAGAGAGGGAGAGTGATCGTGGGCCCGACTTGGGCTGCTGCCGAGGGAGGGCTTTGTCTTCATCCTATTTTCCTTCCTGAGGAACCCTACTGGCGCCAGTAGACACATGTCTGAGTCCTGTTCGTCCTTGTTGTGCTGTAGCCATGCACCTTGTGACCGGGAACCCTGTTGTCCCCTTTTCTGGGCATGGGCGGAGGCTGTCGCACAGGACCAGGCACCCCCGTGTTTCGTCGTACAGGGCTGATGACGCCCTAATCCCTATTGGGGTGTCCGTCAGAGACATGGCGTGGATGTATCGCGCAGAAGTCGTCGGTTAGGCATCACAGGACCTTGTACCGCAGGGTGAACAGAGGTCGGCATGGCGACTCATGCCTTAAGCCCCATGCCTGAGGACGGAGGAGACTGTGGACCTTTTGACTATATGGGCTAGGGCACCCTAGGCTATGGATGGCGGTGAGATCTCCGAGGGCGAGGGATGTCATGGATGACGCTTGCTGGGCTTGGACGGGGCGGAAGAGCCCCCGAGGGTAGATGACGTCACAGGTGTCGCCACCTTGGCTCGGGCGAGGCGAAAGAGCCTCCGAGGGTTGACGATGTCACGGTTGACGCCACCTTGGTTCGGGCGGGGCGGAGGAGCCCCCGAGGGTTGATGACGTCTCGGATGATGCCACCTTGGCTCGGGCGGGGCGGAGGAGCCCCCGAGGGTTGATATCGTCTCGGATGACGCCACCTTGACTCGGGCGGGGTCGAGGAGCCCCTGAGGGTTGATGACGTCTCGAATGATGCCACCTTGGTTCGGGCAAGGCGGAGGAGCCCCCGAGGGTTGATGACGTCTCGGATGACGCCACCTTGGCTCGGGCGATGGAGTCTGGTAAATTGGGTACCCTATTTCTAGGTATTTGACAGTAGCCCCCGAGCCTTCAATGTAGTGAAGGACTACACCGGAGGCTTCCGAGAGCGCTTATGGTGGTTTGGTTAGATTTTGTGGATTCCGGTAGGTGCGCGTGAGCGCACCCTCTAGGTGTAGCCCCCGAGGCCTTAGGAGGGAGATTTTTCCTCCTAAGGGCTTATTCGGAAGTCTTGTACAATGCTTGGCCTTTTGTTTCCCTCACGAGGCGGGGAGGGAGCGGACTGCTCCGTACGTCAGTGCCAGAGCCCTGGTCGCACGCCAACCCTGCTGCGGGTTGCACTGTTGGCCTCGGGCTGACGCGTCTTGAAATGACCAGCCGGCCTTGTGCCATGCTGTCTTTCGGCCTGTACGGTCGATTGACCGGTCGAAGACGTGTTTGTCGGATTTCGGGGTCTGACTGCGCCCCTCCCCCCCCTCGTGGCCCAAAAGTGGGTGTGCTGTGTCTTCCCCGTTCGAGGAGTGGCGCCAGAGCGCCACTTGCTCTGCGGTTAAGACTCCGGACGGCGCGCCCTGAGCCACCCGTCTGTTTGGCCATTTATAGCTCCGCTACACCCTATCGAAGTGGGTGCTATCGCACAGTACAACGTGGTTGGGAGGAGTTGCTGTAGACTCACGAGCCTGCTGCCGCGCGAGTGCCCTGTCGGGCTATAAATAGGGGCGGCCGCATGTGGGGAGATTCACATCCACACAGCGAGGCCTCGTCAGAGAGCCCCTTGAGCCGCCCTGGCAGGTGGCATTTTGAGAGCAACACCTGGTTCAGAGGAAGTTCTGCGTTGGGGGTGCATATGTCCCCTTTTGCTCCGTGGCAGGATTGAGAGGAAGCTCTGCGAGATGCGCATAGCTCCCCGTTATCCTAACCACTGGTGGAGCGGAAGGTTGTGACCACCCCCTGCACGGATCGCTTCCTGGGATGAAGGGCGTAGGATCCATCCCTTTTGCGGAATGGCCCCTACCCCTTGCCCCGGGGGAGTCGATGACGTGTTGTCCCTCTCCCGAGGGCAGCCAAGGATGTGCCTATTGGGAAAGTCGCATCAGTTCTCTCTGCGTGACCCCCGGTGATGATGCATCCTCGGCTGTTGGTTGATGGCGCTGCCGCCGTTAGCGTGGCTGGCGGGCTCGGAGCTGCCCAAGCATGGCGGGCTCGGTGCTGCCTGACGGCGGAGTCCTTGATCATGGAGCAGTTGGGGCGACTTAGCTGTAAAGTGCCCAACTATATTCGGAGGGGGGGAGTGGCCCAGGGCTTTCTGAGGACAAGGCGACGACTACTCTTCCGCAGCCGTAGCACGCCTGACCGAAGTAACCCATGGGTCATGACGCCGCCGTCCGACGTGATCTTGTATATCAGGCAGATGTTTCCTGGGCCTCGCGGCTAGGTTACCTGACCTTGATATACGGCTGCGTCGTTCGGTGGCGTGATAGCTAATGTGGGTGCCCCGCGGGTACCCTTAGTTTTTGGCCTATTGGCCTGGGATTTCCCTCCAGTCCAATTTTTTTGTGTTTTTGGTGTCTGATGATTGAGCCTTATCCCTTATGGCTCTTAGAGAGCATGTATCCCCTGCAAGAGTTAATATTTGAATATATCAAAAAGAGAGGGTGTTTGTGTTTACTTGTAAGGACCTCCGACGCGTGAGGCTTGCCCCGTGGTGCGACACCAGCCCCCGAGTCTTTACTCGGTGTAAAGAAAATCGTCTCGGTTCTGTGTCATCTTTTTTATTCGTTCCCCACGCATCCCTCCGCGAGAAGGGGGAATATGAGACGAACCATGCTATCCTCGAAGCGGACGAACCATGGCTGCTCGTCGAGTTACTATCGGGCAAATTTGAGTGGGGTGCTCGGTTCCCGTTCGCTAGGGTTCCGCCTTGCGGCCAAAGTCGTGGCTCACCCCAAATCGGTTTCATTTAGTAGCCGGGTCCGTTCGATGGGTCCCGGGGGCCTGCTGCCTTCCTTCGGTAGGAATACCATGAACCAATCATCCATTGAGATGGACTCAAATACGAAATCTGGGAATGACCTTGGCATTCGATTGCCAGGCTAATGACCGCTAGCGTGTCTATTCCCTGTTCGCCCCTCGCTCTATTGTTCTGAGACGGATTTCGAACCCTGGTGGGTCGGCCTTCGTATCTCTGGACCATAGTGGGCCGTCGGGGCGTCTGTAGCCCTTATCCCTTTGGCTTACCTGGGCCCATGGGCCGTTGCCGCTCGTTGCGCCACGTGCGCGCCCCTCCAACCTTTGTGAGTCGGTCGAGTCGGGGGTTCTCCCGAGACGTGCTCGCGCTCGGGAGGCGCGTGCCTTGGCTAGGGACGCGTGAGTGAAATGTATGCGCGCGGCGTGGTAGGCCCGGGGTAGATCCTGTAATGATGATGGATACAGGATACGAATCGGAACGAGGGGAAAAGGCGAGTGGGAACAATTACCTGCCGCAGCGCGTGCAGTTCCTGATACTCCTGCGAACAGTGGAAGCGACGTGGCCGAGCAGTCGCATTTAATGTGGCTCGGGTGGTGGGCCCAAGGCGTGGCGTGTAGAATTGACGAGGCGACGGTCCGCCTTCCGGGTTCCTACAAATATCCGGGTGCCGCGTCATCATCCCCCCGCGTTCGTACTACTTGCCCTCTTCGTCTCCTGCCCCCACTCGAGCCGTCTCCACTTGCACCTGGGGTTTGCGCCGCCGCGTTCCTACCCTAGCCATGCCTTCTGCCACGACGCGGATCCTTCCCCGAGCGCACCCCCCTATGGATGGAGATCAACGTTCAAGGAGTTGGGAGCGGTGCTCGCTCGTTCGGGAGCGGGCGCTTGAGCTGGTGCGAGAGGGGCTACTGCGCCCCGAGCACTCTACCGGTGGTGTCGTCGAGTGGATCATCCCCACCGGTGCTGACGTCCCGGCACCGCCTGAGGGGTACGTGGTTTCCTTCCTCCCGTTCCACGAGCGCGGGTTTGGGACCCCTCCGACTCACTTCCTACGGGGGGGGGGGGGGGTTCTCAACCATTACAGGATTGAGCTTCATAACCTCAATCCCAACTCTGTTCTCCACCTTGCGGCCTTTGCGGCCATGTCGAAGGGAATGCTGGGGGTGGAGCCGGATTTCGTGTTGTGGAAGCATTTCTTCAAGGCGACGGTGTTCCTTGTCAACTCCGGCAGCGCGAGGTCGGTGGCGTCCTGCGGGGGGTGCGCGCTTAGCCTCCGCTTCTCCAACTTGGCGTCCTATATGCCGGCGCGAGCAACTTCGTCGAACCGGGGGTGGCACTCGTAGTGGTTCTACATCCGCCGCTCCCGGTTTTCACAGGCCTGCGATTCGGGGAGGAGCCTCCCTGCTGGCATCACGGTCCAACCCCGCGCGAGCTTGCTAGGATACATCCCTACCTCCAGAGCCTGACCGAGCTCCGAAACCATGGGCTGAACCTTACAGGAGTCGTCGTGCAGTTCCTTCGGCGCTGGGTCCTCCCGCTCATGGTGCGGGGGCTCCCGCTGAACGACATGGTGCCCGGAGCACCGCGCGAGGGGACCGCCATGGAAGCCGAAGAGTTGAGCTTCGACCACACCATCATGATTATGAGGGAACTACTGGGGAACACGTTTACCCCCGACAACATCGGGCGCTGCCGTCCGATGCGCTCGGATCCCGCGTCTGTCGATCTGGTGAGTGTCGACGGCATGGTGTTTATTTTCTCTTTTGCGTTGCCTTCTCTTGCCGGTAACGTCCCACGGGTCTTTGGTCTTTTCCCCGCAGGGGCCCCGCTCGTCGGTGCGTCACGTGGCCGCCCCCCTTCCCGTTCTGCCGGCACAGCGGTCGGTGAACAGGGAGCGGAACGCGCGACAGCGAGCAGATGCCGTCGAGAGGAAGAGGAGGAAGGCCGAAAGGGCGCTGAGGCGCACGAAGCTGGAACAGCGGCGGGCGAGGCAGCGCCGCGTTGGCGAACCGGAGGAGGAGTCCCCCACCGAGTCGAACAAAGGCAGTGGGGACCTAGTGGGGACGACTGCGATGATGATGATGACGACGAGGACGGGCGTCCTCGACCTGAGGTGATGCCAGCCTCAGTGGCGGCCGGAACGCTACGCTACCCCGTGGGGGCTGCGCCGGCAGCGGGGGCGCTCCCGGTCAGGACGCTCAGTGCGCACCTGGCCCCAGGGGTTCTGGGAGTGGTGTCGCTAGGGATGTCCCGGTGACTCCTCGTTCTGCCTCATCCGATGGGGTCGAACTGAGCGGGAGTTCGGGCGTCGCCGGCCGCAATGGGGTGGAGCCGAAGCGGAAACGTATCTTCTCCGATGGGTGAGTTTGTTAGGCTTGATGCCTTCCTTTGCCCTGTCAGCAGGGAAAAGGTTGCCCGTGATTTGCAATGATCGTATCGAATGTTTCAGGACCGCTGGCGACTCTGCGTATGTGGGATGGAAGAGACTGCACCGGGGAGTGCCTCTAGTTGGTCCGGGACGGGACGTCGCGACTTTGGCCACAGGTTCGTCGGGCGCCGCAGGGACTGGGAGTGGCCCGACCCTGAACGATGCCGCCGCGGTTGGCGCGACGTCACCCCAAATTTTCAGAATTTGGCTCTTTTTTGAAATATTTTCACATTTGGACCCCTGGAGAAACTAATTGCAGATTTGGATCCTAGGGGTCGGCGCCATGCCCCACGGCGCCGAGGTAACATAGCTCGACGCCATGTCCCACGGCGCCGAGCTTTGCGACCAGAACCAACGTGGCAGCCGACGTGGCAGGAAGGTCGGTGCCGCGGAGCACGGCGCCGAGCTCGGCGCCACAGATCACGGCGCCGAGGTATGTAATACAGAAACACATGTGTAGTTCTGTTGGTCGAGGTTTGAGGTGTTGAGCCTTTAGTCGTGGGTTCAAACCCAGATCTATACATTTTGCTATGTTTTTAAGCAATATTTTTTATAGAATATATTTTGTTTATAATTATGAATTAATTTTAATTATAAGTAAGTATAATATTTTTATATGATGTATTTATTTAATTATAATTATGGAGTAACTATTTATTTATTTATTAGTTTATATATCTAGCCTTTCTAAATAGAACATGTAATATTTGTTTCTAGTTGTTTTCAAAACCACATGTGTAGTTCACTTGATCAAAGCATGTGGTCTTTTAGCCTTTGGTCGTGGGTTTAAAGTAATGAATCAACACAATTTTTACTACTTTTTTATAATTTGTTTTTATTTAATTTCAAAATAAGAATTATTTAATTTATTTTTATAAGCTCTTGGAACATTCCGTTTTATAATTTATTTTTTATTTGATGTTTGAAACAATGAGTTTGGTTGTTCTAATGCATTGATTTTGAAATAACTTTTTATCCATCAATAAATTTTAGTCAAGATATATAAACTAATAAATAAATAAATAAATAGTTACTCCATAATTACAATTAAATAAATACATCATATAAACATATTATTCTTACTTATAATTAAAATTAATTCATAATTATAAACAAAATGTATTCTATAAAAAATATTGCTTAAAAACATAGCAAAATGTATAGATCTAGGTTCGAACCCCACGACCAAAGGCTCAACACCTCAAGTCTTGACCAACTGAACTGCACATGTGTTTTCATATTACATACCTCGGCGCCGTGCTCCGCGGCGTCGACCTTCCTGCCACGTCGGCTGCCACGTTGGTTCTGGTCGCAAAGCTCGGCGCCGTGGGACATGGCGCCGAGCTGTGTTACCTCGGCGCCGTGGGGCATGGCGCCGACCCCTAGGGTCCAAATTTGCAATTAGTTTCTCCGGGGGTCCAAATGTGAAAATATTTCAAAAAGAAGGCCAAATTCTGAAAATTTGGGCGACGTCACAGACTCCTGCTGACACCGGCCCCGCGGTCGTCGTGTCATCCTCTTCCCCGGAGGTGGTAGTCATTGACGACTATGGGGAGGAGGGTGGCCCGGACGTCACCGTGGCTATGGACGTTGAGGAGGTCCGGACGGACGCGACGCTGGGGGACGCTGCGGTGACGGCCGGCACGGGGGAGGCGAGACATCCGAACAGCCCTCCTCCCCGTGGCGAGTCGCCTCATGACGTGATAGTCCCCCGGTCGTTCACAGAGGAGGAGTTGGCGGCTGCGCATGCGTTGAAAGCTATTCTCCCTTAGTCCGGCATGACTTCGCAGAGCGCGCCGACTGGCTCCGGGGGAAAGACCGCTCCTGGGGCCCTTCGCCGACTTGGCGCTGACCGCCACTCCTTTGGGGATGCTGACCCGATCGCGTGGGTCAACCGAGAAAACCCGGGGGAGCCAGTGTTCGTGCTAGACGACCAACGAGAACTTTGACACTGGCAACGTGTTGCGAGCTCTCGCCGGGAGCATGGCCGCCGCGTGGCGCGTGCGGTAGAGGAGCTTCAACAGTCAGTCGCGTCGCTCAACGATGATCTCTCTCATCATGGCAATGTGAGGAGCCATCTGAACGTAAGCGTTGTTTCTTTTGTTCCGGTCGACTTCCTGACATCCCTTTCCCCGCAGATCCTGATGGCGACGAGCGCCGAGAAGTCTGAGTTCCTCCGTCGTGAGGTTGGGCGGTGGGACCCCGGGTCGTGGGCAGCGGCTGGGGATACCGACGTGGCCGAGGCCCTCTTGACTGTTCGTAGCTGAGTGGTCGAGCTGGAGGAGCAAATGAGGGCTTTGGAGGCGAGGGAGGAAGACGCTCGAGCGTTGGCACGCCGGAACGTGACCATTGTCGAGCGGGTCGAGCAAGAGCGGGACGTGGCCCGTACCGGTGCTGAGGACATCTGCCAGATGCTTGAGGACGAGCACACGTCACGTCAAGTTGAAGTTGAGCGCCTGACGACCGAGCGCAACACCAAAACGGAAGCGCGGTGCTGGGCCGTCTCGGCGCTGGGCTCTATGGAGGAGGAGCGCGACACCATGCGGCGCCAGCGTGAAACCATCCACCGAGAGCGAGATGGCGTCGTGTCCTGCTTCGAGGACCTGTCCAACCGGACGTGCGAGCGCAATGCTGACGCCGACCGGAGGATTTTGGAGTTCTCCGCCCGGGTCGGCGAGTCGACAACGGTCGCCTCACAGATCCGCGCGACAGTGAACGGTTTGGAGGGGGAGAACTCAGGTATGTTTCCTCCGTCTGCCCGTCTGCCTTGGCATTGCGTGTAGTTTGTTTTTAGAGGATGAGGTCCTCCTTTTGTCGCTTTAGCGTTGCAGGCCGGCGCGTAGGAGGCGCAGGCGTTGCGCGAGGCCGTGCACGGGGTGTGCGACCTCTTCGGCGTGGTAGCCGTCGAGGGTGGTCCGGCAGCGGCTAGAACCCACGTCGGCCTACTCTGGGAGCGGGGCCAAGTGTGGATCCGGGAGGCCCTGCGCATCGGGGGCCACCGCACGATGGCCATCGCCGCTTGCCTCTACGATGCGGTGACTCCTGCGCTCGTCAGCGAAGGGTACCCCCCAGACGCCCCAGAGGACCTGCTCGATTGGATCGAGGCCGACGCGGAGGAACCTGCAGCGATCCTGGCCGCCAAGCTTGACGACGACGTGTTCCCGCCGCCGGAGGAGTGACCCTGCGTGGTCGAAGATCAGGGCCGAGGGCCCTTGTAACAAACAAACTAAGTTATCTTGTGTTGTGCCCCCGGGAGGGCTTTTAGATGACTTTAATAGCTCTTTGGTGAGATCACTTTAAATTTATTTGCTTGTTGGTTTTCGCATTTGCCTTTTGCTTGGGCTACTTGCCCGATTTTCCCTAGGAGGAGTTTTGATCTGTTCGGGTGTGGGATTGGGTGGAGATACTTGGCTCCGGGGAGCCAGGGTACTTTGCGGCCCTTCGGCACGGTCCGGCGAGATCTCTTCTCTCGGTGGGGGAGATCGGGCTTTCGCCTAGCGGGTTTGACAAAGCGGTTTTGAGCGAAAACATTTTTGGAGTGAAAGATAGGGAGTTACCCCCTTCTCAGCCCCCGAGCGAGGTGTGTTCTGGCGTGCGCCGAGAATGCACCTTGCTAAGCGGTCGGTCCGAGAGTTCCTGCGTTTTTATCCCTTGAACTTTTTGCTCTTAAAAAAGGATTACATACGTATGTACATGGTGATAGGTATACTAGAAAATAGTAGAGAAGTGACATAGCTGTTGGTGTCGTGGGCGTCCGAGCTCCTCGTGCTTTTAGGGGTCGACATCCATCTTGTCAGCGGCTTCGATCGCCGCCACCAGCTCCTCGCTGCGCACCTCGACCACTAGCAGTCCACCTCGCATTGGTACGCCACCTTGACGTCGGAGGAGACTGTGATGATGCCGTACGGCCCCGACATCTTGAGCTTGAGGTAAGTGTAGTTGGGAACGACCATGAACTTCGCGTAGCAGGGCCTCCCCAACACTGCGTGGTAAGTCCCTCGGTAATCCATGACCTCGAAGGTGAGATACTCGGTCCGGAAGTTATCCGGCTCCCCGAATGTGACGGGCAGGACGATCTGCCCCAGGGGTACCGTTTGTCTCCTGGGGATGATTCCCTGAACGGGAGCCCCCGAGGATCGAAGCTTGTCCCTACGTAGACCGAGGGCCTCGAAGGCATTGTAGTACATGATGTTGAGGCTGCTGCCCCCGTTCATCAGTACTTTGGTGAAGCGCACGCTCCCAATGATCGGGTCCACGACGAGTGGATAACGACCCGGGTGAGGAATGTGGCTCGGATGGTCATCTCGGCCGAACGTGATCTCGGGCTCCGACCAGTCGAGGAAGGCCGGAGTTGCCGGGGCGACAACGAAGACCTCGCGCCGCTCCTTCTTCTGCCAGCGCTTGCAGCTGTAGGCCTTTGGACCTCCGAAGATCATGAGGCACTTGTTGACGTGGGGGTAGGAGTCTTCGGGACCCCCGTCCCCGGCTAGGCCTTCCGATTCCTTCAACTTGTCCTTGTCAGGGACAACCTTGAAGTACCTGGCCATCATGTTGCACTGCTGGAGAGTGTGCTTGACCGGCCCATTGTGATACGGGCACGACTTTGTGAGCATGTCTTCGAACTTGCCCACCTTCTTCCCGCCCTGGGGACGGGGAGGCTTGCGGTCTGCCGCTGCGACAAGGTTGTCGCTGCCGCCACGCTGCGGCTTACCCTTCTTCTTGTTCCTGTTCTAGGCACGGTTCGAGCCGCCTTCGCCGGCGGTCTCGACTTCCTTGTCCTTTCCCTTGTCGGGGTGGAATATTGCACCGACCGCCTCTTCTCCCGACGCGTAGCTCGTGGCGATGTCGAGGAGTTGTTTGGTGGTGCGAGGGTTGCTGCGGCCCAGCTCGTGGACCAACTTTTTGCAGGTCGTGCCTGCGAGGAAGGCCCCGACCACGTCTGCGTCGACCGCCGTTGGGAGCCTTGTGCACTGCTGAGAGAAGCGACGGATGTAATCTCGGAGGGACTCGTCCGCCTTCTGTCTGCAGCTACGGAGGTCCCAGGGGTTGCTTGGGCGCGTGTAGGTGCCTTGGAAATCCCCGACAAAGGACTATCGTAGAGACTCCCACCCATCGATGGTGTTAGGTGGCAGATGCTCGAGCCACGTGCGGGTTGAGTCCGAAAGATGAAGGGGTAAGTTGCGGATGATGAAGTCGTCATCGTCCGCGCCACTGGCCTGACAGGCGAGGCGGTAGTCATCGAGCCAGAGCCTGGGGTTTGTTTCCACGGAGTACCGGACGACGTTGGTTGGTTGTCGAAAAGGGTGCGGGAACGACGCACGCCGGATGTGGCGAATGAACGCCAAGGGGACCGGTGGTTCCGGCGTGGGAGGCCGGTCTTCATCGCTGTCATATCGGCTGCCACGTCGCACGTGGTAGCCTCGGCTTGCGCCGTCCTGCTTGGCGTACTTGCGCGTGTTGAGCGTGTCGCGCACGTCGCGCTTTTCGCCTACGCGGGCGTGCACAGTGGGACGCCGGTGTTCGGCCGGTGCGGGATCCAGATGGACCGACCCCTCGCGGTCGCCAGGGGCCGCGCCGGCCGGGCGACCAGCGCTGAGCCCACGCCTCCGCGACGCGAAGCTCTTGGCATGTTGTTCCGCGGACCGCTCCAGAAGGGTCTTCAGCTCGTCGTGAGCGAGCTTGCCGTCGGGAGCATCTGGGATTGGAAGGTTGCGGAGCAATATCCTTGCTGCCGCGATGTTCCGGCTTGCCCGCGTGAACTGCGGCGTGCCATGTTCATCGTTGATGATGTAGTGGTGTACCGCCCGGGTTCTCCCCGCGAGCGCGAGGCTCCACGGGATCTCTGGCGGCTTCACGCTCGATCTTTTCGCGCTCGAACGTCACCTTTCGCTACCGCTCCACAAGCTGTTGCTGCCAGGCCTCTGAAGACTGTGGGTCAGGCCTCGACTAGGGTACCGGCACACCCGTCTGGCGGACGGGCGTGTGGCTGCCGTCATCGTCCCCTTCTTCGATGAGGGTGGGGTCGACGACGGTTGCGGGTGGAGGTGTGTCGCACATGAAGCACTCGCGACCATGGTCCTCATTGGGATCGCTCGATTCGGAGTCGAGCAGATAATCGCTGGCTTAGAGGAAGCCGTGAAGCGCCTCCTGATCCTCCAGACTGTCGAAGTCCAGGGGGTCCCAGGGATCAGTGCTCCCATGGCTTGAGCCGGTGTAAGGTGTGGCCTCGAAGCTCGTAAGGAGATCGAAGGTGGAGCGAGAGTGGTGGGACACGAGCCCCATTCGTCTCCCTTCCGTGGGGTCAGCATGGAACCACGCGACCACCATCTCCGCATACGACGCGGCGGCATTCCTCATGCCGAAAGGTTGCACCTCCGAGACGGGCGTTTTGACGTGCCCAGGGGAGAGCGGCTGCCGTCCCGCGAGCTGCGCCGTCACGTTAGCGAACGCGAAGTAGAAGTCGCGCAGAGACTTCGGAGTTGGTTGGGGTCCCATGATCGTGTCGAACTGGCGCTCGAACTGAGGGTAATCGGCCCGTGGGACGACCGCCCCACGAGTGGCTTGTTCCCCGGAGGGAGACAGATGGAGGTGGGCCATGGAAGCGGTGATGGCGTCCATGGCTACGTTAGAAGATGTCGTAGGGCGACGGAGATCCAGGTCGGCCCCCTGCCTGTGGCACTGGAAGTCCAGGCTACCAAAACGAACAATGGAGCCCGGAGCAAAATCAATGTGGCGATCAGCCATCCGAAACTCGAAAATACGGGTGACACGCAAAGGTCCCCTACCTGGCGCGCCAACTATCAGTGTCTAAAATGGCGGGGTCTAGACGACCAACGAGTAAATTTCTAAGCGTGTCGGAGTTCGGATGGTTACGCTCGGAGAACACATAGGTTTATACTGGTTCAGGCACGAACGTCCTACGTCCAGTGTGTTGCGGGGTCGTATTACCGAGCGTGGAGAGCTCGTAGCAGGGAGCTACAAGCTTTGGTGAGAGAGAGAAGCGCCTTCCTAGGTCTCGTGCGTATGAGGTTCTTGGTTCTGGTGGGTGCTCGCGTGTGTACGAGTTTGAGTGTGTGTGAATGAATGTCGGGAAGTCGAGAGAGCTAGATTGGGGGTCCATTCGCTCCCTTTATACATTGGGAGAGATGAAGGAGTACAGTAGAGAGAGGGAGAGTGATCGTGGGCCTGACTTGGGCTGCTGCCGAGGGAGGGCTTTGTCTTCATCCTGTCTTCCTTCCTGATGAAGATTGCACCAGTAGACACATGTCCGAGTCCTGTTCGTCCTTGTTGTGCTGTAGCCATGCACCTTGTGACCGGGAACCCTGCTGTCCCCTTTTCTGGGCATGGGCAGAGGCTGTCGCACAGGACCAGGCACCCCCGCGTTCCGTCGTACAGGGCCGATGACGCCCTAATCCCTGTTGGGGTGTCCGTCGAAGACATGGCGTGGATGTATCGCGCAGAAGTCGTCGGTTAGGCAACACAAGACCTTGTACCGCATGGTGAACATAGGTCGGCATGGTGACTCATGCCTTAAGCCCCATGCCTGAGGACGGAGGAGACTGTGGACCTTTTGACTATATGGGCTAGGGCACCCTAGGCTGTGGATGGCGGTGAGATCTCCGAGGGCGAGGGATGTCACAGATGACGTTTGTTGGGCTCGGACGGGGCGGAAGAGCCCCCGAGGGTAGATGACGTCACGGGCGTCGCCAACTTGGCTCGGGCGAGGCGAAAGAGCCTCCGAGGGTTGATGACGTCACGGTTGACGCCACCTCGGCTCGGGCGGGGCGGAGGAGCCCCCGAGGGTTGATGACGTCTCGGATGACGCCACCTTGGCTCGGGCGGGGCGGAGGAGCCCCCGAGGGTTGATATCGTCTCGGATGACGCTACCTTGGCTCGGGCGAGGCGGAGGAGCCCCCGAGGGTTGATGACGTCTCGGATGACGCCACCTTGGCTTGGGCGAGGCGGAAGAGCCCCTGATGGTGATTTTGTTTTTGTGGAGTGTGATAAATTGGGTACCCTATTTCTAGGTATCCGACAAATAGGTTGCTAGATTTTGAGATAAGAGGATTTCAAGAGGAGATAACGGCTCTTATTCTGGACGATATAGTGTATAGAAAAGGATGTCTATCCATTGTGAATAGTAAGAACTTCAAGAAGGACTATGGAAAAGACCGTCTCGAAAGGCTATTGTAATGCGACAATTAATTCGATACTTTAAGTTTTGTTTGGATGTTTTGTAATAATTATTATAAATGTGTGATGAGTTTGTATTGTCGCTAGTCCACAACCACTTTCAATTCACATCAATATCAAATGGTTCGATAGCAAACACCTCCACGATCTCCCACCCCACCACCTCTACCATAAACCCTAAACCAGCAACCCAAATGAAATTAAAACAATTAAAAAATGCAATTTAAAAAAATAATATCTCTGCCGGTTGGTGTTACAAACCGACAGTGATGGCTAAAGCATCACTGCCGGTTGGTAACACGAACCGGCAGTGATGCTGGAGCCATCATTGCCGGTTACATGGGCTCATCACTGTCGAAGTGCCAGAAAAACCGCCACTAAAGGGGGGTTTTGAACCGGCACAGATTACACTTTCTGTAGTAGTGTCAATAGGATAAAAAAAATGGGAGAGAGATGATAACAACCAACATTAAAAAAAAACTACTTAACTCCACCTAACTCAAAGGCCGATCGGCATGATGAACATTGCATTGGAGGAGTGCTACCACCAAGTGACTTGCGCCGAGAACCTTGATTTTACTTGCAGTAAGACACTGAGTTTAGTTCAAACAGACGACACTCATGCGCCTATAAGGCATTGAGTCAAACTGTCAAACCGAACTGACGATAGCCATGATTCACATTGTCTTTGGAGCATTTCTGGGCACATCCGACGTCCACTAATTAATGCCCACTTAGGGGAGGGAAACCTCAACAGAGAGACGACAACTCTGGTCACCTCCACCTAGTCGTGCTGCATGCCCGCCGGTGACAGTGAACTTAGACACTGGGCCCTCGGCTAGCTTTTGATGTCTGCGTAGAAGATGGTCATGTGTCCACTGTCATGGGCTCTGGAGGTGTAGGAGACCAATGTCGACATCGAGCTCCCATGCGTCGAGAAGGCTCACCATAATGTAGGATACGTCTTGCGTTGATGATGATCCAGTTTACCAGAAAGCCGGGTGATCACTACCCAACACAAACCTTTTCCATTATATCCTAAGGAACGGATACTTAGTATACAATTACCAATTGTTGAGTCGTTCGTACGTACGCGTTATATATATATATATATATATATATATATATATATATTTGTTATATCGTAATCTCAGAAAATTTCGATGTTATAGATTTGGGAAATTCCTTGACTCATGTCGTTATTAGCTCTGTCAATTTAGTGATCTTTTTTATTCGATATGGGTATTTGGCCGATTTCTTCTTTACTTTTCATTCTCCGCGGCTACTATTATCTTGTCTCGTACCAACTCAAGTCTCCACCTATATAGGAGGGGGAGAGGCAACACGAAAATTACGAGACAAAAAAATTAGCCTGGAATTTTACCTCTATATATAGAACTAAGTACATATATAGATATAGATTGAAAAGCCATAGTGGACTTGTTGTCAGAAAAGGGTGTCCAGCGACTCACATGTGTAGATATTAGTGTGTTAAAAACTCTGATGCTGGCCTTAGCGATCACTGATATATAGTGCTCGTATACTTGCCAAGTGGCATGAAGCATGCATGTGCTGTATATGTGTGCTAGGTGCAGTGCAGCCGGCGATGACGGGCACGAGACAGAACGCTGCCGAGCTGGCCTAGTAAACCACCAAAGCTCAGCTGCAGCACCCCCTGAAATCTCAAAGAGCCATTTCATTCTCCTTCTTGTTTCCTCTGCACTAGTACACGGAGGAACGTGGAAATTAATGCGTGTTCTAAGTCCTCTCCACATTTTTCAGTTCTGCTTCACAATTTTTAGTCAAACGGTTTCAGCTCCACGTACACAGCTCTATAAAAAAGGTAGAGTTGTGAGAGCACCTAAAGAGGTACTCCACAAACTCTAGTTTTTTGTGGAGCTGCTCCACAGTGGAGTTTGCAGAGCAGAGTTTGTGGAGCAGTCCCAAACAGGCCCATAGTTGGAATACGAAGTTCTCCATCTGTCCATAAAAGAATGTAACTATATAAGATGTATGCAAGTTCAATTAGTTTAACTTTGGCTAAATTTATAATAAATAATATTAATATTTATGTCTCCAACTAGATTCACTATAAATTTATT
Organism: Microstegium vimineum; assembly: GCA_022036555.1. NCBI lineage: Eukaryota > Viridiplantae > Streptophyta > Magnoliopsida > Poales > Poaceae > Microstegium > Microstegium vimineum. The sequence goes on from CM039129.1 coordinate 41,816,362, forward strand.
TCATAACTAATTGAATTATATTTTTTTTATCATAAATGTTGATATTCTTTTATGTAAGTTTGGTTTTTTTTGAAAAGTAAGAATTATTTTTTTAGACTGATGGAGTACAGTCTTAATATTGTAGCGAGTCAACTACGGCATGTTCGTTTGGCAGAATTATATGGCTGATTTCTTGTGAGAGTAAAATACTGTTCTGGCTGGATTTAAGCTGGCTGAAAAGCCAAGCGAACAAGTTGTTTGAATTTGATGAAGTTCATAGAAAAATATTAATATTTATGCATGATATACTAAATAAGTGACAATGTGACATTAGAGTCTCCATGTATATTTTCATAGCATATATATGATACATTGTTTTGTGTCATAAATATTAATACCTTTTGACTGCGGCTAGTATAGCTCCAGGGGCCTCTAACTACTCCACACGACAACTGCAGCTATATTGTTTTGTTACCGTAGTGTGAATCCCCCGAAGCAAAAAGGAGAAACCAGCAGAGCCACAATTTCTAACTTCAATGGCTCAGGCTCCACCATGCTACAGTACTTCTGCTGTTTATTCTACTATTTCATTCTAAATTATAAAATAAAATATTAACTTTTTAAGATACATTGCTTGATATAAGTATAATATATATATATATATACATATTTATATATTTAAATACAGAATAAATACTACGTATAGCTATAAAAGATAAAATACATTTGGAGAGAATAAAGCCGATATGCTTATAACAGTAAGTACGCATTGGAATCCTTATCCCGTGATTATAGAGTATAGTTTTATTATTAGTTACTGACGATTGATCGATTAATTAAAAATATATAATTCAGTTGCACAAGGTAGGTAGAGCACAGCACAATCTGACAACGTGTCATCCTGCTTCAACGAGAATATATTTCGCGGGCAAACCTCGCGCAATGCACATGGGGCCCACATGCACAGTATTGACACTACACAGGTGGTGTATGTATATTCCTTCCAAAAATAATATAATTTTAAAATACTTAACTCAAACTATTTAACGTCTGAAAAAAATTATATAAAAGGATATTGATATTTATTAAAAGTAAATATTAAATTCATCATAAAAGTAATTTTTTTATAGTGTATCTATTTGGACTCGTATATGTTGGTAGTATTTTTTATAAATATAAATTTAGTTAAATTTAGAATAATTCAGCTTTGATCTGAGGCAAAATCATAATTTTTTGGACGGAGGTACAAGGCCAATCAGATCAGATTATTTATACTACGTTAGCGTCGTCAACGATGAGCAGGCCGCCGCGTTTCGTTAATCCCAAACAAGATATGATGCTGCAGGACAGCTAGGCGCGCTGTGTGTGGCATCTTCGTTCGCCGGTGGCAGTTGACGTAGGCACCGGGGGTAAACATAGACACCGGGTTAAATAAATTTATAACTTAGAGTTATGGGAGGTAATATCTAAAAATACCTATGTATATAAGTACATTATAAAAAGATATAGTTTGTTGGGGGAGGCCAGGCCACCTCAGCCCCTGGGGGGAGAAAGATGACAACCAACATACAGCAATGATGATCAACTACTTTACTTCACTTAACTCAAAGCGCGACATGAACACTGTATTGGACGAGTGCTACCACACCAAGTGACTTGCGGCGAGAACCTCCAATTTGCTCGCAGCTGTAAAGCACGATATCCATGCGAGTGTAATGCAATGAGTCAACCGAACCAACGATAGGCATGATTCACGTCGTTGGAGCATTCTGGGCACCATGCCCATTTAGGGAAGGGAAATCTCAACAAAGGGACGACACGACGACTCTGGTTCTGGTTGCCTCCATCCAGTCGAGTTGCCCGCCGACGACGTAGAACTTGGACAATGGGCCCTCGGCCAACTTGATGCTTGTGTAGAAGATGGTCATGTGTCCACCGGCATGGGCTCTGGAGGTGTAGGAGACCAATGGCGATGTCGAACTCAACCCACCAGGATTTTTTTTTTTGTTGCTGGTCTCCTTGTCGATGTCGAGCTCCCGTGCGTCGAGAAGGCTCACCGTGATGTACCTAGGTCTTGCGTTGATGACGATCCAGATTACCAGAAAGTCGAGTGATCACTACCCAACGCAAAACCTTTTCTTATGGCCTCAATTTGATTCTCTTATGTTTACCATTATGGATTTGGGAATTCGTTGGCCCCACGTCGTTTTATAGCTTACCGATTTAGAACTCTTTTTTAATTCGATATGGGTATTTAGCTGATTTCTTCATTACTTTTTATTGTCCAAGGGTACTATTATCTTGTCCAGGAAGAACTTAATCCACCTATATAAGAGGGAGAGAGGCAACATGTAAAATTACGAGACAAAAAGAAATAGACTTTTAACTCTTTAGCACTAGGTAGGTGTAGACAGATATAATAAAAAAACATAGAAGACTTGTTAGTACTGGGTAGGTATAGATAGATAGATATAATAAGAAAAACATAGAAGACTTGTTGTCAGGAAAGAGTGTCCAGCGACTCGCATGTGTATTTGTGAAGAAACCAAAGTTTGGAAAGTACTTTTTCGATCAGGCTTTGCGAATTATGCAAGAAAATATTTGAATGTCCAAAAGTTTCTCATCGTTTCTTCTTTGAATTGAGAATTATGGAAGAAAATATTTGAATGTGCAAAATTTTCTAAAACAATTCCATAAAAATTCAACTAGACAAGTCAAATAGAAACACATGCATGTTTGTCTATCTCTTTAACATTTTGAATCACATCAATGGACGGAGTATATATAGCAGTCTTGTAAACATGCATGATGCATCTATTGTGTAAATCATCCTATCCAACAACTATTTATGCATCATTAATCTATCATGAGTGTACTCTTGAAATTGGAAAATAAGGATATTTGTTTTACAAGAAGTCTATCAATGCTTTTGGCTCACATATTTCAAGATTATGAGCAAATTTCTAATACAAAAGTAAAGTATAGGAAAGTAAGATACACGTAAGATCGAGCACTAAATTTATCTATCATTACATTTCGTACTAGATAGGACCCTATTCAACTCTTCTTAAGTTGGGCCATACCACTGCTAGCGCGTATAATGTTGTCATAACATCTGTATCTCCTTGAGATTAAGAGACTGAATGACATACTTGTACTATATACCTTATTAATGTGAGATCTCTCCTTGAGATTAAGAGACCGAATGGTATACTTGTACTATATACATGGTGATGGATGGTTCGATGGTTCGATGGGGCCATAATTGGGTTATTGTGAAGGGTAGTCACGTAGGAGATTGAGATTTTAGGAGGAAGTGGTTGGAGAAAGATATGTCTGTGCATTATTCTTTAATGGTCACATACATTACCATGTTACTTGAGGTGAAAAGCCAAATATACAAATGAAAGCCCAAACATGGTGTTTTGGTTTCCTCCAATACTTCAAGAGTTTCCTGACTGCTAGCAGGTATATTTATGAGAACTGCTTCAACACAAAGCCAATGAGAACTGCTTCAACACAAAGCCAAGTTCCTCTGTCTACTCTTGCAACATTTGTGATCCATGGCATCGAAAGGGATGGGTGCAGAATTATATATATATATATATATATATATATATATATATATATATATATATATATATATATATATATATATATATAATAGTTTGCGTACCAATTTAGAAGCATGCAAACCATTGGTGCAAGATATTCAACAACGGATGATGCATCATTCATTTATGGTGAGTATACACTCTAAAATCATGCATCAGTGTCCATATGTGTGATGAGTGTTTTCTATGCCTGGTGCCAAATGTCTACCTGAAGTGAAGAACGGAGGGGGCTGAATTGATAGCAGTATATGTTCTTTCATATTATTAGGAAAGAGATCAAATTACTACCTCCATGTACATGTATAGATTAGGACCGGATGGCCCCGTGTAATCTCCCATAGCTACGCTACGCACCACCAGGCGGACTGGCCGGGGCAGCTACCACCGTACCAGGCAGGGCGAAGAGGAGGAGTGGGCTCACGTGACGTGACCTGCAACGCATATCTCTGTTTGGAGATCACGCTCACGCGCCCTGCTGCCTCCAGAAGCTCGTCGACCCCAACGTGTCTGATCGATCGACACTGGGCGCTGCCCTGCCGCCGCCGCAACGCACCGAGCATCCATCTAAGGCGGTCAGAACTAGCTCCAATCTCCAAGCTCTATCCGCCTGCAGCTCGATCGAGGTCCAGCCGTCCAGGTGCTGGTTGGCTCAAGCTTCAGCTCCATATATGCATCTACCTCGGCATCTCAACCTCGTCCCCTTTTCTGCTGTGGTATACTCCAGTCCACATTACTTAATAACTGAAGTAAATTTTATTCTTTCCAGAGTCCATATATATTGTTCCAAGCTGATTTTTTTTTCTTTTAAAGATGTTGTGCTTGCCTACACTGAACGTCCGAACCTGCAGAAGCTAACAGACATGAGGGTGTGTTGATGCATTCGTCCTACTACCAACTGTTCTGAACTTCAGTCATAGGAACTTGCAGGCTTGTAGGCTGTAGCACTTGTTTTAGGCTATGAACCGCAACTCTGGTTTGGACTTTTGCTTTGATTTTATTTTCATACTTTTTAGTAAGTTGCCAGCAAGATATATACTCTTTGCCAAGGATGCCTCTAACCGTACGTTCGTGGTTCTCACTATCTCTGAATGCATCCTTTTATATAAACCCAATTGTCATTTAGACTAACAGTTGGCAGGGATGCATTTGCATTCAGAGTGCATAAAGCCAGTATTTTAACTTGTCAGATTTCAGATGTGCAATGCAGTGATGCTGTTGCAACATGGGCATAAGACAATATAACTACCTATACTGATCCAATTGATAAAAATAGAGCACATGCAAAAACACACATATATGTTGCAATTTGATTCACACTGTCATAGGTGGATGATCGATGGTGTAGTGTTGCCAATCATGCCTAATAGTTTTGTGTTGCAGACAGTGACGGATCCAAAACAAGATTGAAGGGGGGCTGATCTCTTCTTCTTTTTCTAATCTTTCTATTTTTCTTCATCTCTCCTTTTTCTTCTCCCTCAACCTCTCAAAACAAGATTGAAATCTCTTCTTGTTTATCTAATCTCTCTATTTTTTTCTTTTTTTTTCTCTCAATCCCTCTATATAGCCCCCTGTAGATCCGCCACTGGTTGCACATGTATGTCAAGAGAGTACGTTTTTTACTCATACTCCATGCCTAAGTAAGACCTTACATCTGCGAGCCTCAAGGGATGCATGCATGGTAAAGGAAAGGGATGCATGTATATAAACACACCAATAGTTACAGTTGGCCAACGTCTACGATGCTATATATAGATAAAGTCTTCAACAAAACCACATACTTCTCTATTATATGCGATTTTCAGAGACGTGCATTTAAAATGCCCTGCTATGTTAATAAATTTATAGAGGCAGGCGGTTTAAGACCACCGTCTATGTTAATCATTGATGATTGCTCTCTATTAATAATAGAGGTTGTCTTATGTAAAACTACTTTTGTAGTAGTGTTTATATCGTTCGATTTTAAGGTAATATTTGGTACAAATTTAGATTCTGAAACATTTTTTTATCTAGATTTTGTCATCTATTTATTGGATCTATATTTTTGTCTAGAATACTTTCTAGGTTAATTGGTTGTCTAGATGAGAAGAGAAACATATAAATGGAAACGAGAATCACCACAAAAATATTGGAGACATTTCACAATTTTGTAGGGCACGCACATACAAATGAAGAAGCACCTCACTCTAGAATTGCTATGCACCGGACGGGTTTGGCCGCCATTTTAGCACTTATTCTAACAAACAGAAACTTCCAAACAAAACATTTGCACAAATGGGTTTTAAAGGTACTAGATAACTAAAAGACTTCTAATATGTTTATGAACACCAGGTGATGTGGATTACAGAAGTATTTTGGTTTCATGCAATATTTCAAAGATTCTTAATTATGTCTGTATACCTAAATATCACTACTACTATAACATTAGTACACAAGTTACAATTCATGTTTGTGTGCCTATATATATGCATATATGTGTATTTATCTCTTGCAACATTTTGAATGATACCCAGCTAGGTCATTGGATATATATGAGTTTGTATAATTAGTCACACCTGTATTGATCGGTAGCTTGTAAGAAGTTGTAAGCACGCAAACCGTTAGTGTAAGTCATTCAAAACAGTTCCTGCACCCTCATTCGTTTACCATGAGTGCGCTCCAGGACCTTCATGCATTAGCGATCAGTGATGATCGAGTGCTGTATATTTGCCAAGTGCCATTGTTGTCCCACATGAAGGACTAAGGTGCTGTTTGGTTCATTAAATGGAATGGGAACGTCAATGAAAATTGCTCCCACCGACAACTGTTGCAGGCCAATCATTAACGCTATATGTTTGGTTCATGGAGCAAGCAACGACGGGAACAATTACAGCTCGTAGGGGCGGGGCAACGGTGATGCACTGGGCCGGAATGATTCACGCCGCAGTCGGTTGCAGGTTGATACATCCAAACGCCGAGCAACGTGAGCCGTTCACCCTGTGAACCGATGGCAGGCTAAAATCCATGAAACAAACAGCACCTAATATGTCTCTGCTAGGTGGAGCAGTCGTTCTGTCAAGAACGCTGCAAGCAAGCCGGCCTACACTTCGCTCGGATTCAGCTGTGAATATATTCTATTGGGCCCAAACATATTAGGAACATGCATGTGCTCGTGCAGCTGGGTGCATTTGGTCTAGCTTGCTAATTAACGACCACAATTATGGGGAATAACCTGGCAAAACGAATAATGCACTCAAATGCTTTTAGTCAAATGCTTACTGGCTCAGCGAATTGTAGGGATTGTACAGCCTTTTGTGCGGCATGCTCGCCCTTCCCGCGCACGCTCGATCGCATCTTGACGGAATCCAGCGCGTGCCCAGTACCTCGTCGCGCCGCCGCTGCCGTACAACGACGGGGTACCACCAGATGCACGTATCCTACAACGCGTCAGCCTCTGATGGTAGTATGAGGCCCCGCCGGTGCGGATCACATGCATGCACAATCGGCCGCCGCTTGTGCGGACCTCGATCGCTCTAGATCAGCCTGCCGGTGGTGAGCTCGTGCGCCGCCGCTGATGCACCTACCGGTGGCCTCGCCACCGCGTGTGAGTGACGTTCGTGTCCAGTCACATGCATGCTGGCCGCGGCGCTCCCACGGCAGCTAACAGCTCGGCACGGCATGCATTCTTCAGAGCAAGCTGCTCCCCGTCCCCGTGTACTCGCGGCGCACTGGCTGGGCCATCAGACATTTGGTGATTCCTCTTCAGTTCAGTTGCGTTGCTAATAACAGACATGAAGACATGAACTGAACTATTGTATGTCTGAACTCAACCATCAATGCAAGTGAGCTGTGTGACATATACCTTACTGCTGCTATTTGCTACCCGGCCAAGATGCTGTTCAAAGTAACTATCATACTACCAACGACAGTTAAAGGATCCTAAATCGATATGAGAATCAACCAAAATCCCTTTACTCATGGAACGACTAATTAAATTAAAACAATCGTGTCTGCCCTTGGATTTTAAGGACCATGAGCTCATCTTGCGCTCAAATATGCCGATCAAAACCAATTTGCAAATAGAAGGAAATAAACCAATGTGCACACAGCTCTCGCCCAAACCGCTACCGCCAAAGCCACACTCAAATGATCCTATATGTCTGCCAGACCGCCACCGTCGCGACGCTTCTGAGGCCAACGCCGCGCGCAGGTCCACGCCCGAGGAGATACCTTTTGGAGTCCGTGATTCTCATCGGTGAAAGATGCCCGTCCGCCGCCGCTCGTGGTGCCACCGGATCTAGCATACACGGGCCGTCACCACTAGATCCGGCCACACCAGTTCCGTCCTTGTGCCGCGCAGCTCCGTCACAGAGAGCTTTATCACAACGCTATACAAATTCATTTGTGTAGTAGTGTAAGAGACTGAATGACATCCTTCTATATATGTACCTTATTAATGTGAGATCAACATGGTTGTTTTATTGGGGCCAAGAATCAAGTTATTGTGGAGGGGACTCGCGTAAGAGATTGAGATTTTAGGAGGAGAAGATCGGCGAAACATATTGCAAATGAAAGCGTGTTTTGGCTTCCTCCAATACTTCAAGAGTTTCCTAGCTGCCACATATATTTATGGACTCTGTCTCTTATAACATTTGTGATGGCATACAAAAGGTGCATCATTAATTTATCATGAGTATGTTCTTTGGAATCATGCATCAGTGTACGTCCACTTGTGATGAGTGTTTTGTATGCCTGGTGCCAATGCCGTGTGACATGAAGGAAGTGAAGAAAGAAAAGGGCGCTGAACTGATAGCAGTATATGTTTTTTTTCCTATTATTGGTCCATTATTGGCTTACAATTAGGAAAAAGATAAAGTTACTACCTCCATGTATAGATTAGGATCGGATGGGAACGTAATCGCCCATAACTAGAAAAACAATCACGCAATCACGCCCTGATCACCCATGCTCATCAAAGGAAAGTGCCCCTGGCCGCACGCTCGCTGCTCGCGTTCTCTCTCGGCCTGGCTCTGGCGACGCTCTCGCGGGCGAATCTGCTCCAAGGCGGGAGGCCGCGGCGGGCTCGCGCGGGAATGGTGAAACTTCCGCGCGCTTCCTCCCGCAGTGAAATCCGCCGGCTATATCTACCCTCCTTCTCCACCCACTCACTTCTTCTGCTCCACTCCCCACTCCACTCCCGTTGAGGTAACGGCGGCGGCTGTGAGCTCAGTTGCCGACTCTTGGTGGTCTTCCCCGGTCTTCCTCTCCGCTCCCCCGTTTTGGATCTGCGTCCAGGCGGCGCTGCTCCATTCGTCGTTGGGCTCCGGCGAGTCTGCTTCCGTCTTCTTCTTCTCCGTCTCGTAGATTCGGTGGTCTTTGATCATCCGGATCTGGTACTTCTTCCCCGCCTCTCTCCGATTCTAGGTGGTTTCGGCTCCCTCTTGCTAATCCGAGGTGAAATATATTACTTTCCTCCTTTGTTTGCGTTCTAGGGTTTCTTGAAAGTTGACATCAGTGGCTTGCTTGATGTCTCCGTTGTTTCTTTCGGTGCATAGTAACTTTTTGCGTTTAGATCTGTGGTTATTTTGATGATCTGAGTTACTTGTTCGCTGCACATGTACTGGTAATGATGTTTCTATTATTCTGTTGGCTTGGTTTATGATTAATGGTCGATGATGAGTAGCTATTGAGCACTAGGAGGCATTCTTTGTAAATGTTGTCGTGCTTATTTCTAATGAAAGCATACAATGTAATGTAGAGGCCAGCCAGGGTCTATAAATATGTCTTATACATTTCTGAATGCATATAGATGGATGCAAATGGTTATCATTTGATGATGGCTACGAAGGTTGCTGGGATGGTTGCTGTCATGGTTTGTTTTGTGGTTACCAGGCTTAGGCAGCTTAGTGAAGATGAGACAATCCCTTATGGGCCTAGGACTCATGCTGAGAGGCATAGACAAACCACACTCCACATGATGTTCAATTACAATGACACTTAGTGCATAGCCATGCTACGCATGAAAAAGGCTCCATTTTTCTCTTTGTGTAACCTGCTTAGGACTAGAGGTCTTGTCCTAGAAACTATTGGATGCCCTGTAGAGGAGCAGGTAGCAATGTTTCTCCATGTTGTTGGTCACAACCAGAGATTTAGGGTGGTCCACCAATCCTTTAGGAGGTCTATTGAGACAGTCAGTAGGATATTCCACCAAGTGTTGTATGCTGTTGGTGAGCTAATGCAGGATTTGATCAGGCCACCCTCCACTACCACACACCGTAAGATTATGGGTAGCCACAGATGGTTCCCTTTTTTAAGGTAATTGTCTGCAAACTACTTCTTTTGTTGGGTGGCTTCTAATGTTGCACATATGCTTATGCACTTGGGTGGTATGAGTGTTCCTGCCCAAAATGGGTTTCAGCCTGCTGCCAATGTGTTGCAAGGGTATGCAGCAGTTGCCCAGGCAGTAGTTGCAGCAGCTTTGGCTGAACCTGAGGTTGTAGACCTTGCTGGGGCTGCAGCTGAGGGTGAGGAGGCTGAAGTGGCTCCTGCTATTGGTGGTAATGGGGCTGGGGGCCAGGCAGGGCCTATGAGATGGAACAATAACACATCTGGGTTTGTCCTGAGGAGGATGGCCCAGATTGTGTCTGATGGTTCCAGGTTTGACAAGACCTACAAAAGTAGATGTTAATTCTGTAACTAAGCAATTGAGGGAGTACAGTGGTGTTGACACAAAAAGCGTCGGATCTGCGAATACCTCGGGCTTATACCCGAATTCTATATCCCAGGTGTGCCAGTTGATTTGACTAGTTAATCAACAAGGATGATAACTAGAACAACGATGAACGAGACGATGACGATGCGCCCGGACGTCAAGGCTCAGATTGCTCAAAACGCGGAACTCGCGAGGTTGACGGAGATCGTGTAGATGCAGCCCGTCGAGACTTCGTAAGAACTCGTAGATGAACTAGAACTAATGCGATAAAAGTAGGTTTGCTGGAAAAGTAGATGAAAATAATAGATTTCTTCGATTGAATATCTTTCACACCACCCCTAGTTATATATTTATACTCCGGCAAGAGGAGTTGTAAACAGACATGACTCATACCTAAACAAAACTCCTATTTTTAAGGAAATAAACAACTCGTGCAAGAGTCGGACTCCAATTATAATAACAATACTATAATAAAACTACTAGTTTCCTTATCTATCTTCCTTACGATGAAACTTTCCATCGACAGATTTCTTTAGTCTGCAACTCTCCAATTGTTATCGGCAACTTTCTGCTGACGTTTGGCCACATCATCCCACATCCATCGGCAACATTTTCGATCGGTAATGTCCTCCTGTTTCCATTAGCAGTACCTTTCCATCGGCAAATATCCTTCCTTCTATCTTCGACATTTCTTCAATCTCCTGCTTTTATCGGCAATCTGATTAGCAATATTCTGATGTCGATAAGAAAAAGCAACTATCCCTTTACCGATCAGTGTCAACACATGCCCCCAATTTCGGAGTATGAAATATGTCATGCGCCGGAATTTCCTCTACTGTAATCTTTCCCTCCAAAATGCTCATCCATTATTTCGATTACCGCGCGCCATCATTGTAAATTACCAACAACTCCCGCAACTGTAGCACCAACAGTTGTAATTCCTCGATCACCACGCAAATTCATCGCGATATCCTTCCATATTCCTGCTCGGTCAAAAAGGAAAACTCCTAAACGCCCTTTAACCTAGGCCTATAAAGACCACTGCCCGTCTTCCTTTTCACCCTGAGTTCATACTTTCATCTCTCGCATCCACCAGTTTTTCTGAGTCTAGCATCATCCCACCGGCGGTTTCTTCTTATATAAGAGGGCGCACCTCTTGCAAGAGTTCTTCGGTGATCCGGTCTCAATGGCAATCAACTTCAATGTTCCTGCGGTAATTTCTTCTTTCTTTGCTCTAGATACTGCAGTTTTATCTTTCTGCACCATTTTACAATCCCTTTTCTCCTTCTTTCTTTACTTCCCGAATCTAGGAAATGCGTAACAGAATAGTGATCCCCACTGATCAAGCACACCTCTGTTGTTTGGATTCAATGGGGAATACCGATCCAACCAACCTCATCAATGCGGAAACCAACCGTATCCCTTTTAAATCCAAACATTTCGATCTAGGGTTATGGACAAGTACTTTCTGCTCCTAGCCAAAACCTACCAAAGGGTGGAAGAACTGGTACCTCAGGATGGCTAGGTCACAACAACTCTATTGGTCAGAACGCAACATAGATCAATGCTTCAGATTGTCTATTGTCGATATGGCCAAGAATGAAAATATGATGATTGCTGCTTCTTATTTCTGGTCCGATACAATGAACGCATTTCTATTTAGACATGGACCAGCCACTCCCACACTTGCCGATGTACACATGCTTACCGGCCTCGATGTCTCCTCTGCCGATCTTGCCACCCTTTTCCACAGGAAGTCTAAACGTCGGGTAAGCACACGTAATATCGACGGTTGGACCAGATACATTCAAGAATATCAGAAGACCGGATCGGTAGGCCAAAGGGAGCATACCATCTTCCTAAACATGTGGTTGAAGAAGTTTATTTTCTGTGGCAGAACAGTTGGACCCACCAACATGTATCTCCCTGCAGCAGAATTTTTGGCCGATGGAGGATTTCCTCTTGGCCGATACCTCCTCAGCTCAGTTTTATCACCTCCTACACCAGGTATCGGGAAAATTATTACTAGGCGAGCCCATCGGCAACCTTGGAGGCCCTTGGTGGTTCATCAACTTATGGCTAAACGCCCACATGCATAAATGTCTTCAATTTGATCTGTTTAGCCAGCAGTTCCCAAGAGATATATCCGAAGACTATGCATTTACTGAGGATGAATCGGCAACCCGTTCTCCACTCAATTTTGGGGAAGCCATAATAGTGCTACCAGGAACCGATGCCAACGAAGATCAATTCGACATGTTCTTTCAGAGACTTTACTGCGGAATTCCTGCTGTAGAACGAGTCTGGTGGCCTTATATTGACGAAGATAACCGATTTCCACTCTCCTTCAACCTTACCGATGGAAATATACCACAAAATGAAGGAATCATGAAGCCTACCCTCATTCCCCGGGCTATTCCAGTCAACATCTTTGGGACCGGGAAGAACACTCATCCATCTTATGAATTCTATTATCCATCGGTAGCAGCAAGACAGTTAGCGTTTGGTCAATTGCCGATCAAACTCAGCTATGTCAATGTGATAAAACCAAGAGATGTCATCTCCAGTGCTATGGATTGGAATAAAATTGTCACCCTCTCCCCTCATGCCGATGTAGCCAACATCGACTTATCCTCTTGGGCGCCGACATCCTTCATCACTGAGTCATATAAATCCTGGTGGCAAGAGTGGAAGGATCAACTATTTGTTGCATCATCACACTACTATCGACACCTGATTGACATTGATCATATTATACCTGATGATGCGGTAAGTTTATTTACGATACTACTTTTTCGTTAACTTTTCAAATGCATCGGTAACTAACCCTCTGTCAACAAGTTAATGATTTGATCCCCAAAAAGAGCAAGAGCGGCAAACATTTTAACCTACGTCCGATGAACCCTACATCGATAATTGGCAGCAAGGCCCCTTCATTGGCTGCCCTCATGCATCACAAAGCAGTTCCTAAGGTTACCATCAGGTCCAAACCATCGCCAACCGACGATGCTGCCAGTGCTGCCGCTGTCTTGGCGCAAGCTTTCACGGTAACAAGTCTTCACTTATATCTATGCCGATCACAACAACTCATCGGTAATGCTTACTTCACTTTTCAACTTGCATAAAATACTTCCTTTTGTAGCCAATGGGTTTATCAGCAGTCGCTTCAGATGTACAAGCTATTCCGACTCGGCCTGCTGATGCCCCCAAGCGCAAGGATCGAATCGCCAAGGTTCCTCAAGTGCCGTTCCCCGACAAAAACGTTCAAAACCATCAGCCCCAGTCACATCACCAGCTACATCTCCTCAAGTTCCTACCGATACACCAACACCGGAGCCAGCATCGGCACCCATCCCTGACCAATCAACAACCGAAATTCCTAACCAAGAAACAACACCATCGCCGCAAGGGTTGGCCGCAACAACAGAAACATCACCGGCATCGGCATCAGTACGAGCACCAAATGTCCCTCCCACCGAGGCAAGTTCATCGGCAACATTTGCCGATCCTCAAGACACAGTTACGCCAACTACCCTGCCAAGTCCAAGGCGGGAGATCGCTCTCAAGCAGGTAAACCAAATACTTATTATAAACTCTCAAGATACAAGCCTGCAGCTGACAAATCTTAATCCTTCTCTTTTTAGGCTCAAGATTCTCCCAACAGTCTATTCTCCTTCACTATCAACCTACCAGACGAAGACGAAGAAGACGAAAGTTCCGCTCCAGCCTCAGATATCATTTCGGCAGAAGTAAAGTCCAAACTCGAAGCCATACTACTCTTACTGCAGCAAAACACCTCCCAACTAGTCCAAGACTCCAACGCAGTAAGAATAGCTTTCAAAGAGATTCAGGGCCAATTGCCTGCCGATATCAAAGAAACGCTCTTCCAAGCGGCGTACCTTGAGAGCCGACAACTCCAATATCAAAAGGCTTCACGTCGCATTGCCGATAGAACCGCCCAAACAGAGCTTGAAGAAGAAATGCTTAAATTCAAGAGAACCGCCGAAGAAAAACACAAAGACATCGGCTGTTTGGCAGCTTCTGATATTGAGCTCGAACAAGAAATTGTCCGTCTATCGGCACAAAAAAAAGGAGCTGCTAGCGAACTAAAGAAAGTTGACGAAGCTTTAGGCATAGCTAATCAAAAGAAGGCTCAACTCCCTGCCGCCACCAAAGCTATACAACAAGAGAGAGATGCCGATGCTCGCGAAGCCCTTCTGCTGAAGAGGAAGATCAAGCCAGTTGAGGGCTCTACCGAAGACGACGCCAAGGAGATAGAGGAAGCAGATCAAATTCGCCTTCGTGCGATCTCATCCATCCAAATTCTGTTGTGATTTATTGCACCGATAACCATGAACTTGATGACTATTTTCCTTGTAAATTAACGCTTCTTCTACCGATATTTTGCATAATGACTTTATCATCGGTACTTATATTTGCATTACTTCATGCATTCATCCAGGTACTAGGATAATATTTCTTCAAATATTTACCATTGATTGCTTTGGAAAATGCAACTCCTTCGAGAGTCTCTAAAATATAAGCGTTGTCAGAAACAGATTGATTTATCCGAAAAGGACCTTCCCAATTAGGAGACCACTTCCCAAACTTCGAATTCTTAGTTCCAATCGGTAAAATCAGTTTCCACACTAAATCACCATCGACAAACTCTTTCACTTTTAATTTCTTGTTATACCATCTGGCAACCCTTTTCTTGTTTTCCTCGATACTGATTAGAGTTCTTAGCCAATGACCCGCTAGATCTTCTAACTCATCCTTCATAAGGATATCATACTCATCGGCTGCTAATTGGTCTTGGGAAAACAATCGCCTAGAACCAGTTTTAATTTCCCAAGGTAGAATAGCATCGTGTCCGTACACCAACTGATACGGCGAAACCTTAGTAGCACCATGACATGCCATTTGATATGCCCATAAAGCTTCATTCAATACCGTATGCCACCTCTTAGGGTTCTCTTCAATCTTGCGCTTGATAAGCTTGATTATTCCCTTATTAGTTGCCTCAGCCTGACCATTAGCTTGAGCATAATAAGGAGAAGAATTCAACACCTTGAACCCCATACCGGTAGCAAATTCATCAAACTCCCCCGACATAAACATGGTCCCTTGATCAGTTGTAATAGTCTGACGAATTCCGAATCGGTAAACAATATGCTCCTTCACGAAATCTATCATGTTTGCCAATGTCACATTCTTCAAAGGAATGGCTTCAACCCACTTCGTGAAATAATATGTAGCAACGAGTATAAATTGATGCCCTTTGCTCGATGGTGGGTAAATTTGGTCGATGAGATCAATGGTCCATCCCCTAAATGGCCAAGGCTTGATTATAGGATTCGTTGCCGATGCGGGTGCTCTCTGAACATTACCAAACCTCTGACAATCTTGACACCCTTTAAAGTATTTAAAACAATCCTCAAGAATTGTCGGCCAATAATATCCATTCCGCCTAATCATCCATTTCATCTTGAATGCCGATTGATGTGCTCCACATACTCCTTCATGAATTTCACCCATCAACATCTTTGATTCTTCTTTACTAAGACATCTGAGCAAAACTCCATCAATCGTCCGATAATACAATTCATCATCAAGGAGCACGTACTTGGTAGCCTGAAACCTCAAACGTCTCTCGACCTTTTTGGATGGCTCCCTCAAGTAATCGGCAATCTCTTTCCTCCAGTCATCGGTAGCCATTAATGATACCGTAACTTCTTGAATCGGCTGATTCCCCGAAGCGTTTTGTGCTAATCGATTAGCCTCTTCATTATGTGACCTGGGAATATGTTCGAGGTGGTATTCTTTAAACTCCTTCAATAATCGCAAACATTTCTCATAGTATGCGATTAGAATTTCACTTCGACATTTGTATGCTCCAATCAGCTGATTGATTACCTGCATAGAATCGCTAAAGACTTCAACGGCATCGGCACGTACTTCCCTGAGCAATTCCAATCCCTTTAACAAAGCCTGATATTTAGCCTGATTGTTTGTTGAAATAGCTACAATCGGCAATGAGATTTCATACTTCTGCCCTCGGGGAGAAATCAAGATGACACCGATACCTGCCCCTTCTCTACATGTAGACCCATCAAAGAACAAAGTCCAAGGGGCAATTTCCACAACACCCACTGTACCACAATGCTGAGTAGCAAAATCGGCCATCACTTGACTTTTAACCGCCTTAACCGATTCATATCTTAAATCAAACTCTAATAGCGCTAGAATCCACTTGCCGATTCTTCCACTCAATATTGACATTGATAGCATGTACTTAACCACATCATCTTTGCATATGATAGTACACTCGGCCGATAACAAATAATGCCTTAGTTTAGTGCAGGAGAAGTACAGACACAAGCATAATTTTTCAACGGCCGAATACCTGGTTTCAGCATCTACTAGTCTTCTGCTCAAATAATAAATTACACGTTCCCTACCTTCAACTTCTTGGATTAAGGCTGACCTGATAACACTATCATCGGCAGACAAATACAACTTGAAAGACTTCCCGTGTTGAGGTGGAACCAAGACTGGAGGATTCACCAAATATTTCTTAATTTCTTCTAAGGCAGATTGCTGCTCCTGCCTCCACACAAATTCTTGACCGGCTTTCAGCTTCAACAATGGGCTAAAAGACTTAATCTTTCTAGACAAGTTAGATATAAATCTTCTAATAAAATTAATCTTGCCGATCAAAGATTGCAACTCAGTCTTGTTCGTAGGAGCAACCACTTTATTAATCGCATAAATGGACTTTCTGCCGATCTCGATACCTCTTTGATGCACCATAAAACCTAGAAACTGGCATGCCGATACACCAAATGCACACTTGTTAGGATTCATCTTTAACCCATGTTCCCTTGTGCACTCTAGAATTTTCCGTAAATCGGCAAGATGTTTCTCAAAATTTTTGGATTTAACCACCACGTCGTCCATGTAGATTTCAACCAATGTGCCGATGTACTTATGAAAAATGAAATTCATCGCCCTTTGGTAAGTAGCACCGGCATTTTTCAAACCAAAAGTCATTACAACCCACTCAAACAAACCAACATGACCTGGACATCTGAAAGCAGTCTTGGATATATCTTCTTCAGCCATGAATATTTGATTATATCCAACATTACCATCCATGAAACTAATGATCTGATGTCCAGCAACAACATCAATTAACATATCGACAACGGGCATCGGATAACCATCCATCGGCGTAACCTTATTGAGGTTCCTGAAATCAATACAAACACGAAGTTTCCCGTTTTTCTTATACACAGGAACTACATTAGAAATTCATTCGGCATATCAACATTGCTGAATAAACCCAGCTTCAATTAACTTCGTAATTTCAGTTTTAATATCGGGCAATACATTAGGATTGCATCGGCCCGCTGGTTGCCGATGTGGTTGGAACCTAGATTTAACAGGCAACCGATGTTCAACTATCGATCGGTCTAAACCAGACATCTCTGTATAGTCCCAAGCAAAACAATCTTTATATTCCTTTAACAAATCACTCAACTGTTATTTACATTGGGAATCTAACTTAGCACTAATAAAAGTCGGCCTAGGCTTACTACCATCACCGATAATCATCGACTAATGTGAACACCTGCCCAAGTTTTTCATCATCGGCGAACTGATCCATTAAACCTCTTCTTTAGAACTGACTGCTTGGATCGGTGTAATCCGGTAATCGACAACTTTGCGGAACTCTGTATCCCAAGCTTCACCCGATATGCACTTGGTTTGCTCATAGGTTTTCGATTCCACCGATGCAACCATTGATGGGGCTTCACTTCGGATGACTTCAATCTTGTCTCCGACCCATTGCATGAGGCTTTGATGCATCGTGGAAGGGATACAACAATTAGCATGGATCCAATCCCTTCATAGGAGTAAATTGTAGGTACCTTTGCCGCTGATCACAAAAAACGTTGTCGGCAAAGTTTTGCTGCCGATAGTTAACTCTACGCATACCGCTCCCATAGCTGGTGACACATTACCTTCAAAGTCTTTAAGCTTCATGTCTGTCTTGACTAAATCTTGATCACCTTTTCCAAGCTTCCTAAACATGACATACGACATTATGTTAATCGATGCTCCACCATCTACTAGCATCTTTGACATCGGCTGCCCATCGACTTTGCCTTTGACAAACAAAGCTCTCAAATTATGCCTTTCATCATCGGCATGCTTTTCAAAGACAGCTGCCATCAGGTCCAGAACTAACTGCGCCATCTCAGCATCTTCTTCTTCAGCATCGGTAGGTGCCATAAATTCCATCGGCAACATAACAACCATATTGACTTCCGCCGATGGACTCCTATTCTGGTGTTTCGGCCTCCACTCCCAAACTGGATACTCTTCCTTTGAAGGATTTTCACTATAATATAGATCATTCTAGCGTTCACGCTGCATCCTTCTTCTCTGAGTTTTCGTCAAACCTTTGGGACACAATTGAGGAAGCTTGGTTTTCCAAACAGGCTGATACTGTTTTTCAATGCTGGTATTTGCACCACTCCTTATGTTTGGATCCTTAGAGAATATCTCTTCATCAGACACTCTTGCATTAGATTTTTCTTCAAGCTCCTCTTGACGGACATGCTTGCTAAGCCTGTCGTGTACACTAAGTTTGCCTCCCAATCGATCATGCGCTGATCCTTTTCCTCTGATCGGCTTAGCATAGCTTGAATCCCGATCTTCAAAACAAGACTTCCTCTCTAACCGATCGACGGGATAGTACCCATTTTATTCAGGGCAATTATCGGCAGTAGGGAGCTTGATGCCTTCTTCCCAACAATGAATGAAGAAAGGACACTTCCAATGATCTTTATGTGGATACCATTCTTGGCGTCTTTCTTCTTCCCGCTGCCGATGTTGTTCCTCCTGTGAACGCTCATATTCTTGTCGTGGCCTCCTGTGCGTGATCACAACGCCATGTGATGCATGTCTTTGAGGCCTCCTGGCGCTATCGCCTTCATCAACATTTCTTTTACCTGTTCTTCCATTGACAAGCTTCTTTCCTTTCACATCATGCACAACTATTTGATGCTCAGGATCTACCGATGCATTTTTCTTGGCAACCTCCGATGTCAGTACCTTGATCTTTCCGCTAGTTTCTACCATATTATTTGGAAACGGATGCTGGTCGATCTTCATCGGCTTATGGGCCTTAGAATTTTCAAATTTGATCCACCCAGATTCAATTTCTGACTGCAACTGTTGCATAAAGACTTTGCAATCATTGGTATTATGTGAAGTTGCAGCATGCCACTTGCAATACCTGATCCTTCTAAGCTCTTCTGCCGATGGAATCACCTGATTAGGCGACAGCTTGATCCGTCCTTCTTGAAGTAATAGGTCAAATATTCTATCGGCCTTAGTGATATCAAAGGTGAACCTT
The DNA here is from genome assembly GCA_022036555.1 of Microstegium vimineum. Classification (NCBI taxonomy): domain Eukaryota; kingdom Viridiplantae; phylum Streptophyta; class Magnoliopsida; order Poales; family Poaceae; genus Microstegium; species Microstegium vimineum. The sequence continues at coordinate 41,836,070 of CM039129.1, forward strand.
TCAGCTTCTTTCTGGCCAAACGGACAGGATATTGTCTTCTTGTCTTTCACCCATTCAGCTACACTGACGCTCGGTTCCTCATCCGACTCAGAATTCTCTTCTTGCTCAATGAAGGACACCTTCTTATTCCAAGTTTTCCTGGGTTCGAAAGCTTTGATTTCCTGATCGGCGACCCTTTGCACGAGATGGCTCAAACTCTCAAACTCTTGGGATGCATATTTGTCTCTGATGTGTGGCAGCAACCCCTGGAAAGACAAATCCGCCAATTACTGATCATCGAGCACCAAGTTGTAGCACTTGTTTTTACGTCTCGCAGTCTTTGCACGAAGCTCTCCACCGATTCGTCATTACGCTGCTTTAGTTTGACCAAATCGGTAATTCTCTTCTCATGAACACCAGAGAAGAAGTATTTGTGAAACTGCTTCTCCAGATCGGCCCAAGTAATCACAAAATTTGGAGGAAGCGAGATAAACCAAGTAAACGCCAATCCAGATAAGGATGATGAGAATAATCTTACCCTTAGCTCGTCTCTGCTGGCTGCTTCCCCACATTGAATAATGAAACAGTTGATGTGTTCCATTGTTGACGTGTCATCTTGGCTAGAAAACTTCGTGAAATCTGGCACCTTGTACCAATTTGGGAGAGGGATCAAGTCATATGTCTGAGGGTACGACGTCCGATAAGAGTATGTATTGACCTTAGGTTTGATACTGAATTGTTCTTTCATCACTTCGGCAATTTTATCGGCCCAGTATGTATCCTGATCCTGCCGATGGATCGGCTGGATATTAACTGGCTGGACTGGTTGATACGCCCCTTCTTGCCTTCGTGAAAAATAAGCTAATCCGATTGGCACAGGCGCAACACCACCTTGCTGAATATTATGCATCGGTTGATTTACCGATGTATAACCTTGGACACCCACTGGGGTATATTGCGGCATTATATTCATCGGTCGATAACCGACGTTTCATTCTGAGTGTTCGCCGGGTAATGGTGTTGCTGCGCTCCCGCTACTTGATATCCAGGTTGCACCACCTGTTGTTGAACTGGACTAGTCCATCCAGGATTATAAGTCATCGGCATGTGATTTGCCGATAATTGATAGTTACCCGGCGTCTGTTGCTCCTGCACCTTGGAGTAATCATCAAATTGGCCTGCTTGGTGTACCGATATCCCAGCCTGAGGATTTGCCATCACCATGTGATGGTTCACAACTGCCATGTCTTGGTGCATCGACAAAGAGCTTGCTGATGGTTGCCCGTGAGGCACCTGAGGTACCACCATGTAAAGATTTCCCTGCGGCAACTGCACGTTTGGAGAAGACGTAGCATAATGTACTATCGGGCTCATCGGCTATGCCGATATTGCCGATTCCATAGAGATCTTTCCCGCTACGCTATTACCCTGTATCAACTTAGCATCAGTAGATGAATCTGGAGGTATACTGTATCCCCACCAGCTAGCAGGAATTGGTTGACTCTGGACTACATGTCCTAACATTGCCGACGCCACCGGATCGGTGTTCAACCAAACGACACTTGCTGGGCTTGATCTTGGTGGTGTAGCTTCATCGACAGAAGGATTCACGGGTTGGAAAGATATCACTGGAGCCACCGATGAAGTTGTGGCAGATGCCGATCCAGGTTGATGATACGCTGGACCAACATACTTGGGTGCCTGTCCTTCTTTGAAAGATTGCATGACAGCATTGTACACAGTATTGGACAGCACGTTGGAATGGCTAATCAACGCCTGATTTAACGCAGAATTAACCATATCTTGCAATTTACCAGGATTGGCGTCGAAAGTGACCTGCCGCGGCAACGACGGATCTTGCTTCTGGACGGCAGCGCCGCTCCTGTTTAGGCTGAAGGATTTCATATATAGCTATTTGTACTCCTCCATAGCCTGCTCCATATCTTGCTTCTGATCATCTTTCAGATCTACTTCGGAGACTTTGATGACGTTCCTCGGATTGACATCAGTAGAATCACCCATGATCGTGATCAAAAGATGTATCTATGGTCCACCGGGTGTGCCAAAAGATGTGTTGACACAAAAAACGTCGGATCTGCGAACACCTCGGGCTTATACCCGAATTCGATATCCTAGGTGTGCCAGTTGATGTGACCAGTTAATCAACAAGGACGATAACTAGAACAACGATGAACGAGACGACGGCGATGCGCCCGGACGTCAAGGCTCAGATTGCTCAAAACGCGGAACTCGCGAGGTTGACGGAGATCGTGTAGATGCAGCCCGTCGAGACTTCCTAAGAACTCGTAGATGAACTAGAACTAATGCGATAAAAGTAGGTTTGCTGGAAAAGTAGATGAAAATAATAGATTTCTTTGATTGATTGTGAATATCTTTCACACCACCCCAAGGTATATATTTATACTCCGGCAAGAGGAGTTATAAACAGACACGACTCATACCTAAACAAAACTCCTATTTTTAAGGAAATAAACGACCCGTGCAAGAGTCGGACTCCAATTATAATAACAATACTATAATAAAACTACTAGTTTCCTTATCTATCTTCCTTACGATGAAAGTTTCCATCGACAGATTTCTTTAGTCTGCAACTCTCCTATTGTTATCGGCAACTTTCTGTTGACGTTTGGCCACATCATCCCACATCCATCAGCAACATTTCCGATCGGTAATGTCCTCCTATTTCCATCGGCAGTACCTTTCCATCAGCAAATATCCTTCCTTCTATCTTATACATTTCTTCAATCTCCTGCTTTTATCGGCAATCTGATTAGCAATATTCTGATGCCGATAAGAAAAAGCAACTATCCCTTTACCGATCAGTGTATCCGTTTGACACATACAAAAAACGGTGTCAACAAGTGGTGTGGTTGTGACTGCAACTCAGGTGTACAACCACCTGAGGAAGTGGAAACAAAAATGGGCTAAGATTGTTAAGTTGAAGGACCTTAGTGGGGCAACCTTTGATGATGAGTGTCATGCCATAATGTTAGAACAGGACCACTACCTTGGTCACTGCAAGGTACACTGCCTATGTACAAATGACCTAGACAGCTTGTAACTTCATATTTATGCACTGCCTACCTACACTCGTCCCTTGCTTATCTTATGCACACCAAATGCTGGACCACCCCAAGGATGCAGAGTTCTTAACAACCCAATAAGGTTCTATGCTGAGATGGAATCCATCTTTGGTAGCACCTTGGCCACTGGTAGATTTGATTTAGGTTCCAGTGCTCCTTTGGGTGTGAACAATGCTGACAGTGTGTCAGCCAAGCTTGAGGGGCATGACTTCTACATGTAGTTCTGTCCTTGGTAGCCTACATGAGGGGGTTGATCGTAGAGAGTATAGTTCCTCCACCTCCCTTTCCCACTCTCTCACCTTTTGATTACACTTAGGTGTACCTTTTGTGTAGGGTTTTTGGCTGTATGACCCCTTAACTTTGGAGTTAGTCTTGTTAGGTGGTGACTGACTATAGTGGAGAGTTGGTTGTTATTTGTACCCACATGGTTGAGGCAGACTCCTCCTTCCTCGTCGCCGTCGAACCCGGCTCCTCCATCCTCGACATCGCGCGCCCTGCGTCCGTTATCTCTTTAATGGAAATTAAATGGGGTAACTCCTCGGTTCGAAAAAAAAATAGCTTCAAATTAGGAAAAAGATCAAATTAGTATCTCCATGTCCTATAGATTAGGATCGGGCGGTGGGCCTGTAATCTCCCATAACTAGAAAAACAATCACGTAATCACGCACTGATGATCACCCATGCTCATCAAAGGAAAGTCTCACATGGATGCTCAGTACCTCACCTCACGCACAGCAGCCTCGGACGCTCAGTTACTCACCCGACTCCTCCGTCATCGTCGCCATCGCACCCGACTCCTCCATCCTCGAGGTCGCGCACCCTGCGTCCTCGCCGTCGAGGGACGACCTGCGTCCGTGGCCGTTGAGCGGCTCCCCGTCGTCCATCTTACCCAATTCCGCGACATCCTTGCCGTCGCGGGCATTCCTAGCCAGTCGTTGTCGAGCGGCTCCCCCGTCAATCGTCACCCTCACCCGATTGCGCCGTCCTCACCACCGTCGCGGGCGGTCCTCGGCATCCCGCGCCTTGCGTCCTCACCTTCGAGCGTCCGCCATCATTCTCTCTTTGCGAGCAAATAAGAGGTTATGTGGGCAGCAAACAGAGGTTTACCCAGCTAGAGCAGACGGACTGGGGCAGCTACCACCTGGGCGAGGAGGATTGAGGTCACGTGACCCGCGACGCATACCTCTCTGCTTCAAGATCACGCCCCTCACGCTCTGTTGCCTCCAGAAGCTCGTCGACGACCCCATTGGTGTCTGATCGACGGGGCGCTGCCCTGCCTCCGCCGCAACGCACTGAGCATCCCTCGCGGACTCGACCAATGCAATCAGCGTCACCACCGCCACGGCAGCGTCCACCAGCTCGACCAATCCAGAGTCCATATTGTTCCCAGATTTTTTTTCTTTTAAAGATGTTGTGCTTGGGTACACTGAACCTACAGAAGCTAACAGACATGAAGGTGTGTTGTTCATCCTACTACCAAAGTACCAACTGTTCTAAACTTCAGTAGCAACAATTGTCACATACAAGAAAGAACTTGCAGACTCGTAGGTGTTAGTATTGATCTCTCTATCTAATGGGCCCAACGGTCCATTAGGACCTTGAATTGCTCCTGATTGGGGAACCCAGCTCATCTATGGCTGGAGGGCCCCTGTCACATAGCAGTGCATAAATAGGAGGTGGAGGTCAGGGCTCTAATCACGAGATTAGTCGCGAGCTACAGTAACCCCACCTACACATAAACCCTAATCCGATCTAGGGTCTGCTGCAAGTGATGGGAAGCACCTCTGGGCTGCCTCCACGAAGGCCACGACGCCGGCGCCATCCCCGATCGCGACGTCTTCTACGTGGCATCACTGACTCCGCCACCAGGGCTTCCTCACCCTCTCGCCATCAACCGGAACCGATGGCAGACTCCAGCACTGCGGCCAAGGCTACTGGTGGTGGTAACCTATACCTAATCTCCTATGTATCCCTTTGTACTTCTCAGATCCGACAAACTCCTTGTATTCTAAGTATTGCAACCCTGCTAATCTACTGTTAGTTGATCCCTAAGATCTATCAATGGTATCAGAGACCTAACCTAACAGTGGTTAGATTAGGGTTCCTAAGCACTAAGATCTAGTCGCCGAGAGACATGTCTTGTGCATCGTCCCGGGCTATACCCCTCAGATTCGAACCCTAACACTATACCCACTCTCAGATCTAAGATACCCGCGACTCAGACCAGACAACAACTTAGAAGATCCGGGGGGGAGAGACCCTCACCTACCGGATTGAGACCAGCCGACGGCGGAGCGCATCCACCGCGTGAGCCTTGGGCTCACCGGCCGGAACCCTAAGAACTGCCGCCAGTTCTCAGTTTTTCAGCGCGGGGCCGCCGCCGCGGCCGAGCCGTGCATTCGATAGCCGGCAACTCAGTTCCTCAGTGCGGGCAGGGGCGCCACCTGCGAAGCCGCTCGACGGCGGCGCGCTCAGCCAGGGGCGAGCGCGCACGCCGGCGAGGGGGCTCGCGGTGGCGCCGTCATCTCTTCCTTCCGAGCTCCATCGCCGACGAGACGTGGTCGGGCTGCCGCTGCGTCTCAGAGAGAAAGAGGGTAAGGGAGAAAGTGAATTCGGGTTTGAAGGGGAGACGGCCGATCAACCGTTTTGATCGAGCGAAATCACCGCTCGGTCGTCCGATCTGCGATCCCTAGATCGGACGGCCAGCAGTGTTTCCTTTTTAGCTGGGCTGTTGCGGCCCAGGAGGGGGGGGGGGGAGCAGCCGCGGCCGCGCGCTATACTACGGCTGGGCCAAAAGTGGCGCGCCGGCCTCTTAGCGAAAAGAAATATTTTTCATTTCATATTTTCCAGAAAATCAGTTCTAAGCAATTTTGATTAGATTAGTTTCAAATCTTTGATAAATTTTGACCCAACGTGATGAATTTTACAGAGAATTTATTAGCATATGTTCTGGAAAATATTATTAGAATTATTTTAGTCACGTTTTTCCGCTGCTAAGTACAATTTTTTGTTCTTCAATTGAATTCAAACCAACGGGAGAATTTAATTTTGGAGCAATTTTTAAGTTTAGAATTTTTTATAATATTGTTATTATTAACCAACGTTGCTGATATCAATATTATAATTATTAGTTAATAAGATAAACTGCATTATTTCTATTTTACCCAACGGTAATATAGTTTTAATGTTGCAAGGGATTGTATGTATTAATTATGACCAACGTTGTTTTAATACATGCAATTTTTCATGTTAGATATTTATTTTGATTCAGTTTTCTCACCAAATATTATATGAATTTCAGGATTTAGCAGCTGGATCTCGATGATTCCGCCTCTCACCGGGACCAACTATAAGTTGTGGCGTGAGCAGAATGAGTTAGCACTTGTCATGGCAGAAAATGACTTATGTGTGGCATTAGAAAAGGCTACAATCTCATAACCAACCAAGGAGTCACTTCCTGTTTGCACCACCACCACTGAGTACTTAGAACAAGTTAGAACTCTTTTTAGAGAGTTTATTACTAAGAAATATATTGGTGGTGGTATTAGAAAGCACATACTGAGAATGAATTCTTTGGCATCTAAGCTTGCAACAATGAACATGGTTCTTCAAGATTCATTTGTCATTCATGTGATTCTTTCTTCTCTTCCAAAGGACTATGAGGCTTTTGTTGTGAACTACAACATGGCCCCTGAGGATTGGACTATAGATAAGCTCATTGTTCAGTGTGTGCAGGAGGAAGAGAGAATTAAGGATTCACGTGGAGCCTCTGCTCTCTATGTGAATGCTAATAAGAGAAGGTTTTACACTAAGAATGCCAAATCACAAGGGAAACCAAAGTGGGATGGCAGCTCTTCCTCTAGTGCTCAGGGAACCCACAGAGAGGGTAAGACCCATATAAATGAGAATAAGCATCAGGCTAACAATAAACCACAGTACTCCAATCGCAAGAAGCCTTGGCTTCAACCTGATCAGTGCCTTTTCTGTGAGAAGAGAGGCCATCAACAAAAGGATTGCATTGGCTTCATGAAGTTCCTGAATAAGCGAGGTGAGAACTTAGTTACATTTGTAGATGAATCTCTGTATATTAGTTATGAAAAATCTACTTGATGGATTGACTCAGGGGCAACAATTTATGTTGCTAATTCTTTACAGGGATTCTATACGAGGAAAACTCTGCAAAGAGGAGAAAAAACAGATAAGGTGTCTAATGGACTATAAGCCGAAGTCCAAGCCATTGGCGATTTATCTTTAGAATTGTTAGATGGTTATGTACTTAGGCTATCAGATGTACTTTTCGTTCCTTCTTTGCATCGAAACTTAATAAGTGTGTCTAAGTTAGATGATGATGGATTGGCCTGCCATTTTTGAGATGGCAGATGTAAGATATTCTTTATAATAATCAGTGTGTTGGTCTTGCCCTCCGACAAGACAAACTTTATTTATTATCAGTTTCTGAAAATGTGAATATTGTATCCAATGAGAATGAGAAAGATTCCTCGTTTATGAATGTAAGCGTAAGAATGTTCAATTTGACTTTTTGAAATGGTGGTTTTGCATATTACACCACATTTCGAGGGGAGAATATTAGTCAAACAACATTAAGACATTAGTTTAGTGAAAGTACATTAAGACATTACTTTTAGTACTCTCATCACTCTCAGAATTAGATCAATGTGTTGATTAAAGTACATTAAGACATTACTTTTAGTACTCTCAACACTCTCAGAATTAGATCAATGTGTTGATTAAAGTACATTAAGACATTAGAAATTTAAGAATAGTTTAAGATAATAAGATCAGACCATGGTGGGGAATATTATGGGCGACATACCTCATACGGCCAAATTCCGAGACCTTTTGTTAAGTTCCTTCAGGAAAATGGCATAGTTGCCCACTATTCCATGTCACGTGAGCCTCAGCAAAATGGAGTGGTTGACAGAAGAAACCATACCTTAACGGATATGGTAAGAAGTATGATTAGCTACTCTACTTTACCGATAAGTTTGTGGATGGAGGCATTAAAATCCGCCATTCACATTCTTAATCAAGTATTAGTAAGTCGGTGAAGTCTCATTTTAGTTTTTGGGGATTGAGATTCACCGTGATAGAAATAGAGGGGTTTTAAGACTGTCACAGAAAGCATACATAGATAAGGTTCTTAAGAAATATAGTATGCATAAGTGCATTTCATCACCTGCACCCATTGTTAAGGGCGATAAGTATAGGGAACATCAGTGCCCCAATAATCAGATCGAGCTCGAGCAAATGAGATCAGTATCTTAGGATTCAACTATCAGAAGCTTGTAATATGCTCAATTTTGTACTCACCCTGACATAGTTATGTTACCGGGTTACTTGGCAGTTATTAAAAGAATCCAGATGTAGAACGCTGGAAGTTAGTTAAGATAGTTCTACACCTTTTGCAGGGCACAAAAGGCTTCATGCTAAGTTATAATAAGACTGAATTAGATTATACGAGGGTGAAAGCTAAGTTATAATAAGTCATTTCTATCCACGTCAGGTTAGATATTCACCCCGCAAGTGGAGCTATATTGTGGAAGAGCTCAAAACAAACCCGCGTCACATCATCGACGATGTACGCTGAGTTTGTAGCATATCATGAGGCCTCGGGGCAGGTGAACTGGCTTAAGAAGTTCTTACCCCGGTTAAGAGTGGTAGACAGCATTGAGAAAAACCACTTAAGTCATACTACAATAATATGCTCACAACAAGGTCAAGTGGTGCTGCCAAACACATTGACACTAAGTACTATGTTGTGAGGAACAAAGTTCAGGATCATGTCATAAGTCTTCAGCATATAAGTACAAGATATCATATTAGTGGATCCGCTCATTAAAAAGGCTTACCACCCAACATGGTTAGAAAACACATAGCTAGCATGGGTTAAGGGAAAGCCTATGATTCATGAACACTTAGGGCCCTTAGTTAGAACTCCTTTTAGAGAGATGTAATGTAGTTGTCAAGTCCAACGGAAATTTTCTTCTGTGACGATGAGACACGCTCTACGCTTTTCTCTATAATAAGGTGGAGTAAAATAGTTAAGTTTTAAGTTAAGACTAAGATAAGATTAAGGTAAGATATTAGAAGAGATCAAGGGGGAGAATGTTAGTATTGATCTCTCTATCTAATGGGCCCAACTGTCCATTAGGACCTTGATCTGCTCCTGATCGGGGAGCCCAGCCCATCTATGGCTGGAGGGCCCCTGTCACATAGCAGTGCATAAATAGGAGGTGGGGGTCAGCGCTCTAATCACAAGATTAGTCGCGAGCTACAGTAACCCCACCTACACCTAAACCCTAATCCGATCTAGGGTCTGCTGCAAGTGATGGGAAGCACCTCTGGGCTGCCTCCACGAAGGCCACGACGCCGGCGCCGTCCCTGACCGCGACGTCTTCTATGCGGCATCACTGACTCCGCCACCAGGGCTTCCTCACCCTCTCACCATTAACCGGAACCGATGGCGGACTCCAGCACTGCGGCCAAGGCTACTGATGGTGGTAACCTATACCTAATCTCCTATGTATCCCTCTGTACTTCTCAGATCCGACGAACTCCTTGTATTCTAAGTATTGCAACCCTGCTAATCTACTATTAGTTGATCCCTAAGATCTATCAGTAGGCTGTAACACTTATTTTTGGCTATCAAACCGGAATTGTGTTTTGCACTTTTGCTTTGATTTGATACTTTAGTAAGTTGCCAGTAAGATACTCTTTGACAAGTGACTAGGTGCATCTAACCGTTCGTGGTTCTCACTATCTCTGAAATCTGAATGCATCCTAGCTTGTCACTTGTCAGAGGTGGTATCAAACAGAGACACAAATGCACATGCCTGAATGCACTAGTGAAGGACCGAGAACGGTGACTAGAGGGGGGGGGGGGTGAATGGGAGCCTCCAATTTATCTCAAAATATTCGGGCCACACTTCCCAAAAACAAAACCCAGTTGCTGGGTGCTCAAACTCCCCCAAGCAACGCGAGCAGGGATTCAGACGAAAACGAAAAAAATGAAAGCTCACCGATAGTGGAGGTAAACTCATCGGAAACCCCAAGAATGAGTTCTCAACCCCTATGAGAAAGAGGCAAAAACCCCAAGCAAAACACCCCAAAAAACAGGTGACGGACGCTGGACAACAGGGCATCGGACGCTAGGCGTCGGACGCTGAGAGATCGTCCGTCGGCCTTCCAGAAAGCCTTGCAGAGGAGAAGCAGAAGGCAGGGCGTCGGACGCTGGGCGACGGACGCTTGGGTGAGAGTCTGTTGGCATCGGACGCTATGCGACGGACACTTAGGGGAGCGTCCATTGGGCTTCCAGTGAATGCTGAAAATCCAGACAGACTAGCAAAGCAACAGACGCACGGCGACGGACGATGGACAGCGTCCGGCGCCAAACTCACACACACGGACAAACGCGGCGGACGCTGATGTCAGAACGTCCTTGTGTCCGACGCCTCGACGGACCGTCCGACGCCAAAACCTAGAGTGTCCGGCGCCCTCGAGCAGAGCACAGAAACGTGAAAATCGTTTTCTCTCCTCCAAATCATCCCAAAACTCAACCAAATGAACTCCAACTGCAACCAAATTTTGTAGGCATGATCCTTGTGCAGCTGGGGAGCTACCCCGAGTTTTGCGGCCCAAACTCGGAAACCGACGCGGATGGTTTTGAGGCCCAAACCACCAAACCACTCGACGCGAGCCACCTTGTCTTCGCCCGGTCGGACTCCGAGTCCCCTGAGCCTCGCTCGACTCGCGCGTCCACCGTCTTGACTCGGTCGACTCGGTCTACCTCCATGTCTTCTCGCACTCGCCGGTGCCAAGTACTAGCTACCACAGCTAGTCCGCCGGCGCCCATGGTCCCTCAGTCCGAGCCCCGCTTCCGCCCTTCACCGCTCTCAGTCCATCGGCACGGCAAGCCTCTCCTCGACCTTCTCCACGCCATTGACCACTGTCACTAGACATAGCACCTGCACACCACAAGCCGATAGACAAGCACACATTTCTGCTTTCACAGAGGTTAGGGTAAGCCACTCAAACTGAAACACTCACGTGTTGGACGATCACTCATCATCAAAGCTGAACATACATGGGTACTTATCCACCATGTGTTCGCAACTAGTCTGACTATATAAACCCAATTGTAATTTAGACTAACAGTTGGCAGGGACGCATTTGCATTCAGAGTGCATAAATGCAATAATATTTTAACTTATCAGATTTCATATGTGCATTGCAGTGATGCTGTTGCAACATTGTCACACCCGGTTTTAAGAACAAAACCAGATATACACCATATGTGAGCCTAGGAAGTCAAATATCACATATATCTACAAATTAAGGTGATATCAAAAGACAATACTTAAATATATAACATATAAGGTCAAAGGATAACCTCAACACAACGAACAACGGAAAAATGACTCCGATCTTCGGGTGAAGACTCCACTTCCATAGGGACCAACTGACTGGTTGACCACAAGCCTATCTTTTCCAACTCTTGCAATCTGGTACCCATCCGAGATTTTTATCCAAGTATTGAAAATAAAGCAAGCGTAAGTACATGTCGTACTCAACAAGATAACATGGGGTTTATGAGGCTCAAAATGGATAGACACGGGTTTAACTGCATCAACTTTTAAGTGAGTCATAGTTTTAGAAATTGAGTAGCATCAAGTTCAACATAAGCCCAAATAACCACATGATCAAGTGAACAAGATATAATGCTTATATGAACAAGTCACAATAATCAATAAAAAATAGCAACTGATGAGCTATGACATAAGGATATCACACAGTAAGGAGCCCAAGCCGCTCTTAACCGTGAGCACGGCTATTATAATAGTTTTTAACTCTGCGCAGAGGTGTACATCTTTACCCACAAGTCGTGAATTGCCCTTTCGCCCGAGGACGTGGCCCTCTTAACCCACTTCCAAGGAAGGTCGGCAGGGTTCACGACGAGACCGTTCACAGGTTCCACTAATAGGTAACAACCCGCTACAAGTTTCCTCAACGAGATCCCAGAAGTCACCGCAGCGCACCTTCCAGGCATCTCTGAGCCCTTCTTGCGCCCTCTCGGATAAGTTGCCACAAACTAATGAAAGTCTAATACTGAGTCAAGCCAGAGCCCATTAGCTTATGGTAGTACTGTTTTCTTGGGGTAATCCACTTACAAAAATATCCCTATGAGTGAGAACACAGGTGTGAGTTCCTGATGTTCAACCTATAGTCCACGTTGCTATAAAGTCATCTTTTATCGTTATTGCATATATCATTAGTCAAGTTACAAGATCATGGTTATTCTTTATGAGCACTAGCATAAGCTACCCATATGCAAACCCTCAAAGGTGACAAGGCACAAGATATCAAATCTAGGTAATCCTCATGGGAATCAAGGTAGACACATGCATATGAATTATGTGACATTAAAGTACATAGGTAACAAGGAAGATCTCATGCTATACCTGCCTTAAACTCTTATATCCTTTCTTCAACTGATTCTCAACTTCAGGTGGCTTCTTCTTGATCTCCACGTAACACTCACCGATTGGACAAGATCATAAACACCACACAAGCAGTTGGACAAACATACATAACATACAATAGATCTAATTTAGAACAATACATCAATCAATGAAAAAGGTTTTAAAAGAAAACTAGGGATCTCTACGATCACACAGACGTGAGAATCACGCTAGTCGGATCTATAACAGGAAAGAAAGGACTACCGAAAGATTAGCTTTTACAAGAGAAAAGAAAACTAAACTTTATTTATTTTATCTATATAAAAAGCATAGATAGGATATTTCAGAGAAATAACAAAATTATATTAAGTCACATTGTATTTTATTATAAAAACAAGATTAAACTATATTTATTTTGTTTTGGAAAACATCGAGGTGGAACCTAGATTAGTTTTAATTGGTAATCAATTGCATATAGATTAATCAATTATAATTTTAGTTGAAAGAAGGTAACATGTTTTATACTGTTACTAACATGTAGATCTTATCGTTACGAAACCAACGCAACTCGAACGGGTCGAATCGGATCTAAAACGAAGATTTTATAAGCTTTTTAAATGAGTGACATACTGGTAAATAGCTAAAACTATTTTCGATTTAAATCAAATAAACAAAATCGAATTTTGCATCTGATGATGGACGGCGGGTTGAAAAGAAGAAAAGGCAGGGGCTCTTTAACATATATGCCAACAAAGGGGTATGTTCTTTTCTTGGCCCTTGATCTCAGATCGGACGGTGGAAAAGAGATCGAGAGGGAGGAAGGGGATGACCGGCCGGGAACAGGAGGTCTGGCACGGCTGACTCCATTGCCGGAGCAGTGAGCTTCGCCGGCGCAAGTGGAACGGGGCCTACGGTCCACCATTCAAAATTCCAGAGTACCGGGAGAAAGAGGGGAAGAAACCAATCTCATCTGAGGCGACTAGGAGGACCGCAGAGGCATGGCGACTGCTCACCACGAGCGATAGCGGCGGTGGAGCTCTGTCCCTCGCTGGAGAATCGGTTCGGGTCCTACGGTCTGTCGTTTGGAGAACGGAGAGGTCCGGGAGGAGGAGGAGTGAAGCGCGAACTCACCTAGGGGTATAGCTCGGTCCGAAAGATGGCGGAGACAGCGGACGTTGCGGAGAGGCAAGTTCGGCTCCTTGCCAATGACGACGGGACGGTGAGAGCAACCCGGAGCGAAACTGAGGGGCGGAAGGGGTTTACGGGGCCCCTGTAACTCGCCTAGAGAGCAGAGGAGAGCAAGCTCGTGGCCGAGCGACTCCGGAGACCTCTAATGGCGACGGCGGAGCTCTGCTTCTCGGCGAGTCGTTTCTGCGAGAGCTAGGGCATGGAGCAGCGGCTGCAGATGGGAAAAACGGGGACGAGAGGGGTTGCCGCACGGCTTATAAGGGTGCCCGAACTGTTTAGGCAAGCAATCCCGGGGATTGAGAAGCTCGGTTGCGAATTCCTCTAGACTCCGACGCGAACACGGCAAAGGAGCAGGGGAAGGGACGACGCTGACGCGTGGGGCCGGGCAGTCAGCCGCACAAGGAAGGAAGGAGAAGGGAGGCTCCCGCTTGCACGCCGCTGGGCCAAGGAGGGAGGGGTGCGGCTGCTGGGCCTTGAGACCGGATGGGCAAAGCAAGGAGCTGGAAGGGGGGAGGTTTCGGGCCAAAAGAAAGTAGGAGCTGGGCCAACATGCCAAAAAGAAAGGAGGGGAGGGTTTCTCTTTTTATTAAAAACCCTTTTGCATTTTATTTTTAATAAACTATTTTCCAAAACCGTTTTCAAAGCATTTTAAAATTCCTTTTTCAGATTTGAACAAAACCAAACAATACAATAAAACTCAATGCAAAGGAATGAATGGACAAACATGTTGCTAACTCTAAGGAAAATTTTAATTTTATGAAAATGTTTTTATTTTCCTAAATTTTTATGAGCACAAAATTCAAAATCAACTCAATTTCAATCTATTTTCAAAATTCAAATTTCCGGATGTTACAAACATGGACACAAGATAATAGTATAAAACATGATGACTACTACCTACACCGATCCAATTGATAAAAACAGAGCACATGCAAAAACACACGTGTGTTAGGAAACGCCTTGTCAATACGAAGAAGAGAAGTGGCTAAGCACGGAAAGGCTAAGGCCTTTAGTTGTGTGTTGGGTTTGGCCTGCTAGGTTGTAGGGGCTCGGCCCATGTCGTGAGAAGGAGAGCGCTGGTGACATATAAACTAGCTGTAACAAACTCGAAGCTTCTTATCTTAGCGAATAATAACAGAACTCAAACTACCCTGACTCCTTCTATGTTCTGGACTAAAGAGTATTACCAACCGGGACTAAATGTTCTGGATCTTTAGTCTCGGTTGGTAACACTCTTTAGTCCCGGTTGGCACCAACCGGGACTAAAGGTCTATTAGCCCCGGACACAAAAATAATCGGGACTATTGTACATTTCGGACATCGACGAAAGGTCTTTTTTCTACTAGTGCATCCTGGGTTTCCTTCGCTCGCTAGCGGCGTCGCCATCAGCACTAACTCGGGCTTGAGGTTCTTTGTCCTCCTTCTTGCCGTTGACGCTCTCTGGGTAGACCTTAGCCAAAAGCCTCGTCCTTCTTATTCTCAAAGAACCGCCACTACTCTTTGGTGTAGAGCAGCTTGCCTTCGGTGGTGCTCTCCTCGGTGTGGGGTGCCTCCTCATGATCTTTCACTACCTTGATCCTCCTGGTGACCTCCTCGATGGAGAGCACCTTGATGTTGAGGAGTGTCTTGATATGGGAGTACTTCTTTGGGATGCAACGTAGGATCTTTCTACCACGTGAGCATCGGTGATGTAAGTGTTGTTGTTGTGTGCCATCTGCTCCTTCTGACTAGTGAGGCAAAAAAATTGCAAAAAAGACTGGTGAGACGAGAAGCAAAATCCCCGACTTGCTCACCGAGGTTAAAGGCAAGGCCTTCCCACTCCTGTTAGGGGTACTACAGTGTCATATGTCGGATGCAATGATCATCGGGGCATGGTGGCAATGGAGTCCCATGCCTTCTTTGGCATCACCTTATGGCGAGGGAGGCTCCGATCTCTGGTGGCACGACCCGCCAATCCTCATGGAATTCGACATCTTCGAACTCAACCGCTTCTTAGAGCTACTCCGCCTGCATCTTGACTTTCATCAGTAGGCTCCACTCGTGGTAGTTGTTCCTCGTGAGCATCGACCGTGTCATCCCTGCTCCAAGTCACGGAACACCTTCACCCTCCCTTTTTCTTCTTGATTATCGCTCACCCGAGCGTCTTGCGTTGCACAGGGGCTCCGCCACCGCTGTCTCTCGCCGCCAGCCGTCCGCGTCCGTCCTCGAGCCCCGCCAAGCACCCTGGTGAGTTCGCCTTCGTTCTCTCTCTCTCTCCCGGTGCTTTCGATTTGGAAAACCGAGCACCGAAGCTCCCCATCGGGTAACGCCGCCGTGCTCCGGCCGTACGGCCATGGCGCCCCGCCGTGCCGCGCTCTGCTCCAGCAGCCGCGCCGCCCTCTCCCTCCCTCCTTCTAATCTGGATCACCCAGATCATATCCAACGGCTCCTGTGAGCCGATACCCCTTCGCAGGGTAATTTTGCTAAAGAGTCCCCGAACTTTTTGACCCTCAACCCGCAGTCCTAAAGCGGCTTTCATCTTTACGTTTTCCCCTCTGGAAAACGTACCCCTTTCTAGATCTGTTTTATTTCGAAATTAAAAGAAAATCTCTATTTACAGATTTGCCACTGATCATTAAATGCTTATAATTTGCTCGTTTTTAATCCAAATCGATCCGTTCAAGTTGCGTTAGATTCGTAGTTTCATAATCTATCCAATGGTATAGTTTTCATCTATGTTAAACACTTTTTAAAATAAAGTCTAGATTAATCCTTTTTAATTAATTAATCTTGTATAGAAAATCCTGTTTAATTCATATCTCCTGCGTTTTAGATTCGTTTTAGCCCGTTCTAGTTGCGTTGGTTTAGTAACGATAAGATCTATCTGTTAGCAGAAGTGTTTAACATGTTTTATTCTCTGAAATAAAATGATAATTGATTAATCTATATAATCAATGATTTTCCAATTAAAATCAATTAGGGTTTCACTTCGGTTTTTCCTAAATAAAATATATTTAGTTTAATCTTGTTTTTCCAAGAAATATAATGTGAATTAATTTAATTTTGGTATTTCTCTGAAGTATCCAATATATGCTTTTTATATAAATAAAATAAATGAAGTCTAATTCTCTTATAAAAGCTAATCTTCGGTAGACGTTTCTCTTCCGCTATAGATCCGATTAGCGTGATTCTCGCGTCTGCGTGATCGTAGCAATACGTAGATTTCTTTTAAACCTTTTTCATTGATTGGTGTATTGTTCTAAAGTAGATATATTGCATGCTTTGTATGATTGTCAGATGCTTGTGTGGTGTTTACGATCTTGTCCAATCGGTGAGAATTACGTGGAGATCAAGAAGAAATCATCAGAAGATCGAGAATCAAGTGAAGAAAGGATCTAAGAGTTTAAGGAAAGTTTAACATGGGATCATCCTTGTTACCTATTCACCTTAATTCACCTAGTCATGATTGCATGTGTCTCAATTGATTCCTATTTAGATCTTTACCATAGCTTGTTACCTTGTACCTTGTCACCATGGGTTTCTATTGCATATGGGTAGATTTGCTATGCTTTATGAATTATGTGAAGAATCTTGACTAATGGATATATGCAACGATGATTAAAATTGGCTTTTATAACAACATGGAATAGGACCCCACTGTAGGGCAAAAGCTGGGACTTAAATGCAACCATGAGTGCTATAATGGCTCTGGCTTTAGTTAAGTATGAAGTTTGGACTAGCATGCTTGTGGTTCGTGAAAGGCACCTTTGCCGAGCTGGTTATGGTGTATAGCTTGTGTGGGGACCGCTGCGGGTGGTACCATCGGGGTGTCCCATATACCCCTTTGCATTGGGTCCGTAGGGTCCGCTACATGCTAGAAAGAGCTTTTGAAAGACTTCATAGTGTACCCTGCCCGCTCACCTTGGCAGTGTTTTGGGATTGGCCGTCCCGGGCATATAGGCTACACGGCTTGTGGGTAAAGTGCGTAACCTCTGCAGAGTGTAAATCTATCATGATAGCCATGCTCACGGTCACGAGCGGCTCGAAAAACTCACAGTGTTAGATACTCATGTTGTTGAACAACTTATGATGGTAAGTTCGGAGATATGATATATGAGATTGTCTCATTAATGATCATGTGGATATCAACTGGGTTAAGCATAACTAAAGCTAATTATGGTTAAAACTTGACCAAGTTAAAAACAACCGCAGTAAGACAGTGTCAGCCTTTTGAGCTTCATAACCCTGTGTTATTCTTGTTGAGTACTTTAAGTGCTCACTCTTGTCTTATCAACCATACCAGATTGCAACGAGCAAGAGTTAAAGGAGTTAGGCTCGTGATCAACCAGTCAGTTGTCCCTGTGAAGTTGGAGTCTTCACCTGAAGTGCGGAGTTGTCTTCCCGCTGTTCGCTGTGTTGAGATTATCCTTTGACCTTATATGTTATGTATTTAAGTATTGTCTTTTGATACTTCCTTAATTTGTGGCTATATGTGAGATTTGACTTCCTGGGCTCACATATGGTATAAATCTGGTTTTGTTCTTAAAACTGGATGTGACACCAACTCCTTAGCAAACAAAATTATCCTATCTCCTACAACATGTTTCAATGGCATTCTAGGCATGGGGTAAGAGTATATAAATGGAGAGCATTGGTGTAAGTCATCCATAAGAACACAACTGCTCATGCATGTCATCTATTTATCATGAGTACTCTAATTCGATCAGAAATTACCAGTTTTCAAACCAGGAGTGTTTTCCATTGCCTGCTGCTAATGTCGTGTATGCCAAATGAAATGATTGAATTGAGGGGGCTGAACCCCAGTGGTACTACGTGTGTGCTTTAGTTTTGACTATTGATTACATCATGTTTTTGTCGTCATCATCACACGTGTGGTATGTATGGCTGCAACTGCAGCTTCAAACTCTTCTGTTACACGGCTATCAAGTATGGACTGGACAGGAACAAAAAAAATTATGAGCAAATAGGAACAACACACATTTGGTGTTTCCTCTTCAGATGTGTTAGATGGGTTACAACATTACAACCATTTGGACTTACTGACAAGCCCAATTATCACATCGCTCACTAGAGGCACCGGGAACATACAGACCAAATTCATTTTCTCATAAGCCTAGTAGCCACTTCGTTATGGTGGTGGGATGAAATTAAACTAGCCTAGCTAATTTTTATAATAATGGCTCAGGTGGCAATTTACATTACGTGTTCAACAATTTGGTTTTATAATAACGACTATGTGGCATAATGTTTTTAGCAAACAAGAATGGTATTTTAAGCAAACAAGAATAGCCAAACAAATGAAATAAAAAAATCAATGATGTGCACACAATTAATTATAGGATCATTAATTTATCATGACTGTATATGCACTCCAAAAACCCTATGCATTAAGCATGGCAGTTTTGACACTACCAATGTCGCGTGAGCTGAATGGAACGAAGAAGGGGCTGCTCAACTGATGACACTATATATGTGCTCTGTTCCGATTCTTGTCATTTGAAATTTGCCACCCCTGATGAAACCTTTTGTCGCCATCATCATGAGAAATATGGTTTAATTTGTAACATTTTAATGTCTGTAAACAACCATATTGTGGCAGGTAGCAAACTCTCATCTCAAATGACCAACTAAACCATACTGAATTGTATGCCTAAACCATATGGTCTTGAGCAGGTTAATTCGTGTAGGCCCGAAGTCTGTGCACCTACGCCCGGCTCTCCGACACTGAGTCATCCAAAATTGTCCGTGCATCGTTATTTTATCATGAGTGTACTCTAGAACTTTCGTGCATGATGCATTAAGCATCACATTTTTGTTTGCTTGGTGCCACATCAGACACTACTAACATCATAGGATAGCTGAAGGATAAGAAGCAGTGGCTGCTGAACTGATGGTATTATATAGAGAAAATTAGTTCCTTGGCCCTAGAAAAAATGTGCTTAGTTTCGTGGCCCTTTTTCAATTGAACTTGCTTATTTGGCCCTAAAACGAATTTCATTTTGGTTCTTAGTCCTTCCGTTAGTTTGACAAGATAATGGTGTTAAAAGCAACGTGAACTGCCTATTTTAACCCTAACACCGAATCTAACACAACCGATGATGACAACTTGAGTTGGGCCATCAAAAAGCTTTTCGGATGATCACCAAGCTCTCAATCGCCATCGAACCGTTTAGGTGATTTCGATCACTAAGAATAACAAGCACAAACTCTCACTTGACTCACACAAGTCTAATGAGATGGGTGGATGCACATTTGCTACTCCTTAGCCACTAATGAGGTTCTAATATTCGGATTAGTAAAACTGTAAAACTCAACTTCCTCACTAGGCACTTTCTCTCCCTTGCACTCTCAAGGTGATGTTCAGCTGATCAAACAAGCAAGAGAGCTGCTAGAGGCACTAGAGAAGTATAAATACCCCCACTCCAAACATACTCGTTGGGTTCAAAGTCTGTTGTTTAAGTAGTGACCAGACGTGTCTGTCGGGTCGACCGGACACGCACGTCCGGTCACTGTCTAACCGCTAGTTGTCATCTATGTCACCACCCTGATCGAACGCTTCCATGCGTCTGGTGCACACTAACCAGACGCGTCCAGTCATGTTCTGATATCTATGAACTCTCTTTGTGTTGTATGGATGCGTCTGGTCTGCTAAAACTCTCTCTGGAACCTCTTTGGATGACGACCAAACGTCCTCATAGGCATATATGGTGTAGCATCTGGTGCTACTCAGAGAGCGTGTTGAGTCCACTGCCATGTCCGGTGGCATACCCTAGCCATCTTCTACTCACCGGACACATCTGGTGCCAGGTGCACTAACATTCGGTGCACTATAAAACATCCAAACAACTCTGAATCGAATTTCTCTGAGAATAGAAGTTGTTCCAACTGATCTTAGGGTTAACTATAAACTATCTAGAGTTGAGTCTGATAAATGTGCCCCATACCTAAACCATTAGACTCATCTAGGTCAAGCTACCCATTCATACCCCTTAATAGTACGGTTAAACGAAAAAAATAAAGTCATAATCTACTCTAAGTGTCTCTCAACTTCAATCGACACTTAGAACTAGATCGTCATTAATTAGCATTGTCTTCATCATTATTCGAAAACCAAAACATGACTAGGGGCATGAAAATCATTGGCCAATCAATCACCATTACTATGACTTAACTCAATTTATTTGCCTCTATAAAACATACGTTAGTCACAATAAACTTACGCCGTCATTAATCACCGAAACATCTAGGGGCCTAGCTGACTGTAACACTAATGCATCCGAAATGAATGTAAGTATATTGAGTCGCAAAAAGGAAAAAAAAGTGTATGCATACACAATATATGATCATGTTTATATGAATAGAAAGAGTTTTACAAGCACCAGAGCATAGTGTACCTCTTCAACACGGTGGAGGTTTTTATTTGCGGATCATGATTAAAGTCGATGATAGCTGCCGCAGCTATCTTTAGTTGTGTGTACAATACTTTGTAGACGGTAAATCGATCGTGTAGTTGTTGCCGTAGCTGTAGTTGCATCCACTGGAGCTTAAAGCTGCCGTAGTAGCTGCAGCCGCTGTAGCTGGGCCGGTGTTGGAATCAGCCACAGCAGCTGCAGCTGCCGCTACATAGTGCCGTATGTGTGTGCAGCTTTAGGAGCAGCAGCCGGTGTTTCATCAGAAGCCGTAGCGGCAGGCAGCATGAGCATCTGTACAGCACCAATGAGGAGAGCAGTGATAGCAACAATGCAGAGTGGCAGCATCTGCAGCATTTCCATCGAATTGCGAGAGTATGTTTCCGCAACGGAAACAACGAAGCCGCCATACGAAATGACTGCGAGTTCCATTACCAGTAGCTGCAAACATACAGATAC
This sequence comes from Microstegium vimineum, assembly GCA_022036555.1. Taxonomy (NCBI): domain Eukaryota; kingdom Viridiplantae; phylum Streptophyta; class Magnoliopsida; order Poales; family Poaceae; genus Microstegium; species Microstegium vimineum. The sequence continues at coordinate 41,857,688 of CM039129.1, forward strand.
AAGAGAGAAGCTAGAGTCGATCGATCACCGGAAGTTGTACGAGGCATATATGCAACTGGTGTGTGCAGTGGCCCAGTGTGGCTGCATATCCATGGATCGGAAAATCTGTGTGTTTGCATACATAGCTAGGGTGCGTGATTTCTCTCAACCAAAAGCTATAGCTAGCAGATATGATGCATGTCAGCTAGGGAGAAATAAAATGTTGCATACGGGGCCCGGCCGGTGGTCGCCGCAAAAGCTCGCAGAGATCGGTTTTGCACAAGCAGCATGTACAAGTAGAAGCGAATCAAATCAAAACTTTTTTTATTTAAAGGGAGGAGGAGGAGGATCGGAGGAATATATGTTACCGAGACCACGACGGTGAAGGATATGGTTGCGTATTCCTTCTCCTTGCTATCTAGCAACAAGCCGTTTTTCGTCATTTGTCAATACGGTTGCCCCTCGATCTGCTTGCTACCTTGGCCGAGATGCAGAAGTCCCTCGATTTGCCCTCGATCTCTGTCTCGTCAGCTGTCGTCGTCCGTGGTGAAAAATGTGTCCGAACAACTCGATTTTGTCGTGAAAGCAACGTCGCGTCGAAGACGTGTATCGGTAGTGCGTTCATCTCGATGAAGATCGTCGGCATTGCATTGGGGTTTTTTGGTTTGTTTGTTCCTGATCATGGGCGCGGCGGTGCTCCCAACTCGTGAAATTTGGCATTGTCCCTCGACTTTAACGCGGTTTTTGGACGCAGGACAGAGCCACTAGTCTGCAGAGAGGGGAACCACCGATCGAGGACGGTCGTCGGTTTTTATTTGTCTAGACTAGAAAAAAACTAAAATGGAATGTAAAACTAATTATAATTATAAAATAATAAATGCGCGCTTAATTAATTTGCTGTCAAAAGAAGTTGCTGTCTCAAAAGCAAAAACAAGAACAAGAAGAAAACAGCAGTGATGCATATAATACCAATATATACCGGGCGGAGCGCACTAGACTTGACCCTATACCTATGGAAGTAGCGTTTGGATCCATAACGTATTATTATTAGCTGTTGATCGAGTCTTGCTGCAGACAGCAGGATCAGAGCTGCGCTGCGCTCCCGATCGATCGAGTGAACTTTCGAATTCAATCGTCCGATCACATGCCGCCGAGTGAACTTCATCATCACACCGCTTCCGCCAACGACTCGGACAACGCAGCTCCTGCCTCGGTACGGTAAAATCACCACACACATGTCCTACGTTTATTATTATTGCTACACACTCATCTATATCACTACTTTCTTCAAGTCAGGTACTACAGTTAATTATATGCCGATTCTTTTATCTCCATTCTCTTCAGTTGGTATATATAGCTGGCGCTGAGATTTTGCATAAATAATTTCGCTCAGAAACCTCACCGGGAATTCAGGACTGTGGTCTTCTGCCTTTTCGGTGGTTGATGTTGTTTTTGTCTGTTTTCTTGTACCATGAATGATAATCGGACTTTTATCTTCAACCGCCACAAAGAGGTGGCCGGCTGATGATGATGCCAACTAATTAATTATTGCATGTATTTTAGAAGCTAAGGCCTACAATTTATATGAATTTGTTGAGTGTAATACCACCCCTAGTTACACATATGCAGCGCAGAGCCATCCGCTCGGATCTTTGTGGAAAAAAAGAATTGCTATCGAGCATGATACAACCTTACACCGCGCGCGTATCAACCACGATATAGGCATATAGACGAATCTCATAAAAAGAACCCTGGAGACAATGTTGAAGCAACCATGATATAATCAATATATATATATATATATATATATATATATATATATATATATATATATATATAAAAGATAGTAGGATTTTGGCAAAGTGACTGCAAATTCTATAAGTACAACTCTGAAAAAGTATAATAGATTGTTGTTCTCCTCTCTCATCTCATAGAGCCAGTGAGAGCAGGTGAAGCTGAAAAAACTAGCTTTTCCTAGTCCTAGCCCGCTGACTATGTGAGTGTAACAGAGAGGAGACATAAAAACGACTCATATGAATAGTAAATGCGTCAGAGAAGCTGGAACCGTTTGGAGCCATACCAAACATAACCTTATTGCAATGTTTGTTTGATCAGGGCGTCGCAGTTCCGGATGGATTTCTTGGCTGGTCTTCGGAAGCTACAACAGGGCGGCGAGTTGGACGACGACCGTACGATCCCGGACATACTGCCGCCTGGCTGAACAACGCCCGACGACAGCTTTTCCTTTTAAGCTTTCTGATGATGAGGCCATTTTTCGGCCCTCCGCCGCGGGCTGAACGTTTGGAGCAGCTTCCTGACCTGGAGGCAGGAGGAGGAGGACGACCGCCTGATTGGCTTCGAGAAGTCTCTCCGTCTGTCTATGGTGACATCATCACTCGTGATCATCGTAACGTCGTCATTAGGCGCAGAGGCGCCAGTAGCAGTGCCGCTGCTCTAGCTCAAGAAGCAGCGGCATTATCGGTAAAATTCTTGCTCCCACGCACATCCATATTCATTCGGCCGGCCAAAATTAAATTAGCTGAATGGAAGCAGCAGCATCGTCGCTATGGGTTAATTACTATTTGTTGCATTGGAACGTGACGAATGAACAGGGAAATAGAAATTGTGTGTGTGTTTTTTCCTTTGTTTTGCAGGAGGTTGCAAAAAGAGTGGAAGGTATTCTGAACCAATGTTACGCCGCATGCCTACCAACGTGCGTCATGTCGTACCCCATGTTGAAGGACGCTCCTGAGAGCGTCAAGGTCGTCATGTATGGAGGCCTGGCGTTCATCACCCTCACCGTGTACATGGGCATGTTGTCCAAGTCTGAGGCTCGTGCCATGTTGGCCATCCGCCTGGTTTCTTGTACAGCCGTGACGGTCTTGACGTTCAGCGTCGCATCCCAGCTCTCTGTGCCAACCTACGTCCTGGCACTCACTGCACTTGCTGCGGGCGCCATGAATTTGATCATATTGCTGCTGCCCATCTAGACACACACCCGATCGACCTTTTTTCTTGGTATATGATCGAAACGACACCATTAATATATATATATATATATATATATATATATATATATATATATTTGGTGCTGTAATTAATTAAGATCCTCAACAACCCCCCCCCCCCCACACACACACACCCACCCCACCCACACACACTGTCCAAAAAAAACATGCAATTCTGTCAGTGTCATGGTTTCATATCTCAAGTTTTTTTATTAATTATAGATAAAAAAGGTTAGTACGTTTATAATATCAAATAAATACCATTAGATTCATTACCAGATTAAATGTATTTTCTTCACAAGTGTGAATAGTAATCACTATAAATTTGGTTAAATGTAAAGTACTTTTGCTAGCACGCAACCCGTCGTTGCATGTTTTTTTTAGACGGAGGAAGCATATATATAGCAACAAATATGTATTGTGAAGGAATACATTTCAAAGGAAAATAATCTTTTCGTAGTGTTTGGAATGAAGGAATATTAAATTCCTTTCCAAAGGAAAGGAATTGCAAAACAAAGGAAATAAAACATCCTACTCTAATAAAGGGAGAAAATATTTGCTCTTTCTCTCTTCTTATGCTCGCTCATTGTGACACCCCAGCCATGACGTGATCGAGGTTAAGCGTGTTTGGCCTCGACGGGGGCGTATGAGTGAGGACAAAGTGCGCCAAAAATACTGAACTACGAGGTTAAGCGTGCAGTCTATGTCTTGTTAAAGCTATCAGGTGTTAATAACGGGCCTGGCCTCGAGAAGGCGGGTCGTTACACTCATGTTCGTGTAGTTTTTCTTCCTCCATTCCAAATAGCTCAAAGTATGCATTTTCGTGTTTTGAAATCCTACATTTTTCTACTATTCACTTAGTCCTATTCCTGTATTTTTTCCCTTATTCTTCTATTTTGTATTCCTTTGTCAAAGAGGCACTTCCAGTTTCTTCATATCTATCGTCACTCTAAAAAAAAGATAGTGATCATGAAATTAGATTTTAAAAGGACGCTTAACAAGATAGAACATCAAGCCATCTTGGAAGTTATCAAACATAAAGGGTTTATCAACATATGGCTCATTTGGATCCAAGGCATACATTGTTTTGGTACCGCCTCAGTTCTACTAAATGGCATATATAGCCACTCGGATGCCTAACCCAGCGTGCGACCGACGCCGGCACCAGGTGCACCTCTAGGCCCCCTTGGTTGATCTCCTCAAGTTCCTCGATGAACCGTACGTTCAACAAAAGTGTGTGTCGAGTACGGGTTCTTCTATAACTAGTTTTCATGGATCGCCTTGCGTCTTGCAAACCATATGGCCCAAACGACCTTGCTTGCTGCAGCGGCTGCATTGGATGGATATAAAGTATGGACTGAAATCACTTAACTGGATCGTGCATATGGCCCTGACTAGGAGTTGGCAATCGTGGCGGCATTTGCTCCTCAATTGCGACGATGACAATTGACAGCTGTATAATGTCTGAACTGAAACTCAGCAGTCCCAACCCAGCAGATCAGCAACTCCCGAGAGTTTATGCTGTGTGCCACCAGCAATCTTCAAAACGATATTTAGAATCAACTGAGATCCCTCTGCAGATAGAGCAGCTAAGTTGAAACATGCATAGTTTTTTTTTTTTACACGAAATTAGCATATTGCTAGTTGGTTTAATAATACACAAATCTACATGAGCGGCAGCAAACTCTCCGCTTGGATGGCTATCAATTACCAATAGGACTGAGTATGCATCTGGCCTGGGAGCTAGCAATACCAAAATACACAGTTCTGGCATTTGCCTGCTATTCAGTTGAGCTGTACTATGTCTGAACTCTGAACTGAAACTCATCAGTCCTAATTCCAATTCTGGCAAACTCCCAAATTTGTGCTGCTGCCAGCAATGCTCAAAGTAGGGATCATCACCTGCTTAGCACCTCTGACCCGAACAATCCAAAACATATTCATAGCTGCATATATATTTACGGATTCCTACAACTGAATTAATACAAGAATCTAAAGGATTCCAAGCAACTCAAATACACCACCAAGTAGCAACAGAGTGCAGACCTTATTTTTTAATCATTATTTACCAAAGCACTCGTTGCTCCGGCGCTGGAGCGCCCGGCGGTACTCCTCCGTCTGCGCCTCCGTGTACCCGGACACGTCGGTCTTGAGCAGGTCCGTGTACGCCCTGAGCCTCCGCGTCTGCGCCCGGCTCTCCGCCACCTTGCGCCGCAGCGCCGCCTTCCGCGCCCGCAGCGCCTCCTGCTGCGCGACCGCCTTGCGGTACGCCTCCGGGTCGGCGCCGCGGAAGAGCTGGGCCATAATCGCCGCCTCGATCCGCTCCTCCGTCGGGTCGTCGTCCACCACCACGTCGAACGACGAGTCGTTGCTGCTGCTGCTGCTGCTGCTGCTGCTGCTGGAGGAGGAGGACGGCCTTTTGCGGGAGGTGGAGGAGGGGCGGCGCACGGAGCGCGGTTCCGCGGCGCCGGCGACGGCGGGCTGCCGGGACATTTGTGGGGGCGTGGCGGAGATTGCGATGGAGGGGGGAGCGAAATGGAGACGACGGTTATTACTTAATATTTATTTAATGAGTAGCAACGGCTCATTTGCGGGGACCACAGTCTGACTGGTGCGTGCATAGAGCGGTGTGTTGTATGTACGTGGGCCTTTTGCAGGCCATCTAGAGCGTGGTCCACAAAATTCCCTCAACGGGCCTCCACAAAGGCCTGCCTGAACTCAGTCACGGACCGGTACGGCCTAGTTTGTGGGCCACCACAAAGCCCTTCACTGGGGCTCTCCGCCGCCGCAGCACTGCCCTTCTTCCCGCGGCGGCTCCTGCAGTCATGTACTGATGGCCTCAGAGGGTTCCAATTTTATGCGCGCATAATGGATATCTTATTCATTTGCTGACAAGCCCAGTAGCCACTTCATTATGGTGGTGGCATGAAATTCAGTCGTGGCCTCTTAATTTTTTTCAACCTGGCGAGTGAATGGACACATCATCTCAATGTTTTGCTCAAAAAATAAGCTCAAATTCACTAAGTTTAGCTAGTTAGTTAACAACTACTGCAGTCGAAGGCTTAGCTAAAAACTAGCCTAGCTAATTTTTATAATAACGGCTCATATGACAATTTACAATTAGCACAATTTTGTGTTCCACAATTTGGTTTTATAATAACGACTCTCATGTGGCATGAATTTTTTTTAGCAAACAGGAATAGCCAAACAAATGAAATAAAAAATCAATGATGTCCACTCCCGACAACAAAGATGATGTGGATGGCAATTGCTACGGCATGAATGAGGCGACAGTGACAGCTGTCGGGCGGTTGCTCTAGCTCGAATGTCCTCAAGGACCTCAACGGCCACCTCAGCTGCAACACCGTCTTCTTCGCCCGCGGCGGCTCCTGCAGTCCTGCTGTGCAACTGCATTGCCACTTGCCGCAGAAGAGGTGGGTCATTATCTCTGCCTCGATGTGCTCCTCCATTAGCATTAACCATCAGGTCGTCAACCTCGTTCGCCAACACGTTGTATTGGCCACTAGCACACTAGCTTCCTAGCTCGTGGTCACGAGGAATTTGTGCTTACTGAAAGTATCTCCTTGATTCTTAATGTAATATAAATAGTATATTGGAACTCTTTTTAAAACCTTTTTACTCTTTTCCGTACTTGATGCTCAGTTTAATTACAACATTAATGTTGGTGCTATTTGATGCTCAATTTAATCAGTGCGTCAGCCTTTGCGTGTGATGTCACTTATTTGGATTTGTTACAGGTTTTTGCGGGATGGGATAGTAAAAAATATTTGCAGATTTCTATTATTAATCACATTGTCACCTTCGACGGACAACGAAGTTCCTCAATATTTTCTAAATATTATTTGCAAAATTTATTTTCGCTAACAATCAAAAGTCATCACCAGAAACTAGTATAGAAACTAAGAGATTGACACCGGAGGAAGAGTGACAAAATGACAAATAGGTGACGAGTCAAGTTGCGCCACTTGTGCTGAATCCTGAGCTAGGGTGACAAGAGTTAGACATACTTGCAAAAGCGTGGATTTTGAGGTTATTATGGCAGCCATAGCTCATGGCATGAGCTGCTACTCCAACAGTTGCACGGGGTCGTTGTTATTCGCCTCTCTAATGGTCATAGCACGGTGGCTCTTCAGTGCGCCTGTCGCGATGAATGCCTAGTAGGAGCAGCAGTCCCTGTTGCTTGACTCGACGTTGCAAGCACAACTGGCCTTTGCAGCTTTTGGTGTGCTAGTTGACCGAGATCAGCAACAGATTCTGTCGTGGCGCTTAATTTTCACAAGCTGAGCAGTGAGGTTGAGCCACTCCATAGTCACATGACATTTGTAGTCGAAACTCCTTGTAATTAATGTTTGCGGGTGAAGATGTTGAAACTCTAGCCTAGCGTGCAACTCGAGAAGCAACACACTCCTTGTAATTAATGTTTGCGGGTGAAGATGTTGAAACTCTAGCCTAGCGTGCAACTCGAGAAGCAACGCGGTGCGCAGGCAACACGGTGCTATACTTAGGGTAGCCGACAATTCACATGTGCAACCATGAAGAAACCAAGGTAGGGAAAGTGCTATACTAAGCCATCTAACTTGTTGCTCGTCTCATCATGGTTTCTTGGTTTCCTCTAATATTTCAGAGTTTCTACCTCAGCTCCTTAGCAAACAAAATTATCCTATCTCATGCAACATATTTCAATGTCATTCTAGTCATGAGGTAAGAGTATATAAATGGAGAGCATTGGTGTAAGTCATCCATAAGAACACAACTGCTCATGCATGTCATCTATTTATCATGAGTACTTTGATTTTATCCGAAATTACCACTCAGCAAGCCAGGAGTGTTTTCCATTGCCTGTTTCTGTTCATGTCGTGTATGCCAAATGAAATGATTGAATTGAAGAGGGGGGCTAAACCCCAGTGGCAATATGTGTGCTTTAGTTTTGACTATTGACTCACATCACGTTTTTGTCGTCATCATCACACGTGTGGTGTGTATGGCTACAATGGCAGCATCAAACTCTTCTGTTACAAGGCCATCAAGTATGAACTGGACAGGAACAAACTTTTTTTATGAGCAAACATGAACAACATGCATTTGGTGTTTCCTTTTTAGGTGTGTTCAACATTACAACCATTTGGACTTGCTGACAAGCCCAGTTACCACATCGCTCACTATTGAGGCACGAGGAACATACGAGGAACATACAGACCAAATTCATTTTCTCATAAGCCTAGTAGCCACTTCATCATGGTGGTGGGATGAAATTCAGTCGTGGCCTCTTAATTGATTCAACCTGACGAGCTAATGGACACACCATCTCAATACTTTGCTCAAAAAATGAGCTTAAATTCGCTAAGCTTTGCTAGTTAGTTGGTTAACAACTAGTTGAAGGCTTAACTGAAAAACTAGCCTAGCTAATTTTTATAATAATGGCTCAGGTGGCAATTTATATTTCGGGTTCTACAATTTGGTTTATAATAACTGACTCATGTGGCATAAAAAAGTTTTAGCAAAGAAGAATGGTATTTTTAGCAAACAAGAATAGACAAACAAATGAAACAAAAAAAATCAATGATGTCACCCATATATATATAGGATCATTGATTTATCATGTCTGTATGCACTCCAAAAACCGTATGCATTAAGCATGACAGTTTTGACACCACCCGTGTGAGCTGAATGGAACGAAGAAGGGGCTGCTGAACTGATGACACTATATATGTGTTATATTCTGAATCTCGTCATTTAAAATTTGCGACCCCTAGGCTGAAACTTTTTGTCGCCATCGTCTTGAGAAATATGGGTTGTAACATTTTAATGGCAACCATGTTGTGGCAGGTAGCAATCTCAAATGACTAACTGAACCATACTGAATTGTATGCCTAAACCATACTGTCTTGAGCAGGTTCGTTTAGGCCCTGAGTCTCTGCACCTACGCCCGGCTCTCCGCCACATGTTAATTAAGTATGCAAAGTGTGGTGGTGTGAGTCATCCATAATTGTGCGTGCATCGTTGATTTATCATGAGTGTACTCCAGAACTTTCATGCATGATGCATTAAGCATCACATTTTTGTTTGCTTGGTGCCACAGCAGACACTGCCAACGGCGTAGGAGAGCTGAAGGATAAGAAGCAGTGGCTGCTGAACTGATGGCATTATATATGTGATCTACTGAGTAATAGTATAGTCCTGAACCCTTGAATAACAAGCTTGAGATTGTAATTCTAAGGGTTTGATTGGGAATTAGGTCATCTGCAAGTATTTCGACACCACAAAAGGCACTTTGATTGAGTAATAATATAGTCCTGAATGCCTGAAGACAAAAAAAAAACAAATAGGTCAGGGTTATTTATCATGCAACACGAAACTAATGGACTATCAATAAAGATTCCAAGGATACACATGAAATACATTTCAAAAAAACTGCACCACTTACATTTATCACAAAAACTATCATAACAGCACTTTCTTGACAACATTGCATCTATCATGACCTTCTTGCACAGTGGGCAGTGAAGTTCTGTTGGTAAACTATCACCAACACTGCTAGACATGTCCTGGACCAGTTCTGCTGGGATGACATCATCAAAGCTAGACACAATAGGGATCAATGAACTGGTCCTTCTGGAATCATACTTCTTGTTGCCATAGTTTGGGAAAGAATGAATACAGTGCCCTGGGACTCCACATTTGTAGCAGATATAGCCTGGTGGAGGCAGCTTCCTCCCTGTTGGGCAATGCTGAATTAAATGTCCAGGAATACAACAAAGACAGCAAACATAGCCGGGAAGGTGTGTGTCCCCTTCTATTGGATGACCTTCAAATAAATATTCAGAATCAGAGAATGCATGGAAATAAAAATAAGGCAGAATTAAAAACATATTACTTTCAAAAAAATAATTTTAAACATAATATGCAAAATCTGAACAAACTACTAAGGCACTTATATAGTTACAATTATCTTTGTCAAATCATAATCGATTCGCAACAATGTTATTTAACTATACCATACCAGTCTATCAACATTGAACAATAGATCAGGAGAGTACTGCACTTAAATACCAGGCTAGTGTAATTGGCTTCAAAGTGACTAATCATAAGTAAATGTCAAGGCAATGTCAAAACTCAAAACAAAAGTGGAAAGTATATGGATGCATTAGTAAATTACCACAATGTCGGCCCACCTGTCCATCATCAGTATTACAACATGTATTTACAATTTTACATACAGAAATATCATTTCAGCTCTTCCAGGCTACTACCGCAAAAAGGTCCGGGAACAGTTATGTCTTACCACTTAATCTCGGCTGCATCAATGACACTTCTAATTGCTGTGATCTCTTCATCATCAGTACCTGTAAATGCACATGATTCCAGCATTGATTCAGTAACTGGCGTGTTGAATGCCATCCCATCATTCTCTAAGATTATGGACCTGAACATAAATACATGTTCAGTGACACAGGAATATAGAAAAGTATTCGTGTGTTATTTCTTACACAAGGTTTTCCCTTGATACAAATTTAATTAGATAGAGAAAATCAGAAAGACTATAGAATGGTAAAACAATCATTTGTTTAGGGCAAGGTTAAGAGAATTTTCAAAAGGTCATCAACCTCTTTGACATTTTAAACGTTCCTTGTACACTCTCTAGTTAGAACAAGAGACATTACAATTTTCTATTTCAATTATGCACCATCATGAAAACAAAACTATCTTGCCTGAACCAGAAACCAGAAACACATGCATTTTAGATGTGGATTTGTTTGCAAGAAGAAGATAATTAGATAGTGATCAATAGGAGACCTAGCTAGCTCCAAATGTGAACACTGTCCAATGACGATGTAAACCCAGCATTAACCTTGATCCAAGCTGCCTCACTCGAATTTTTCTCACTCACAAATACTAGAAATACCTCCATGCGAACAGAGTAGCAACAAATAAAATTTTGGAGATTTATGGGATGATGAGGAGTGGGACAATACGATGCAGTAATCGCGTCTGTGGGGCTTCGAGCAATCTGGATCACATCTGTCGGTCGTCCAGCAATAATCCGGTGGGCCAGCACCGTAGAATTCTGAGGTATCATGGCTGGTATTCTCATCGACATACTCTGTAGCCACCAGCAACAGATAAAAGCAAAACATTAGGTCAAGATATATAGTAGATGAGCACTCTTCCTGGAATGTGAAATTATATTATACATAAAACTACCTATAACATCCCAAGAAGACACCCTCTAAGGCTCTAACAACAAGAACAAATCGAGATAAACTGTCAGTACGTGTCATATACGTACTGATATACAATGCATTTCCCTCTTGCCAACGCAGGCCAACACAAGGCAACAACGTACATTTCGGTACACAGCAGAAAAGAAATGGATCTCCCCCAAATCGCGACAAAGGACACGACGAACACCCTGCATCAGTACCCGTACCGTACGTGGTGGTCTCCTGAATCGATCAGTCGGCTCAGTTCCGAGCAAGGAGCAGGAGGCGAAGGCGAGAGGTCTGGACGCTGGACTCCGGACTGCAGGCCCATACGATTCTGCTCTCGATGGTCCACGTCCGGAAAGGAACGTGGTATGCTGGGCTGGGCTTCGCTGCGGGTCGATGTGTGGGATTGGAAAAGGTCCATTTTCGTGACCGGATGAATTATTTAGGGTTTATATACTTGTTGAATCTAAATAATTTATAATTAAGTTACATGATCCGAGTACGAAACTTTTACTACAGCTCAAGCATATATATAATATTTAGTCCATCATAAAATTTTCATCACATTTGGATCACAAAAACTAGATTTATGAATTATTTCAATTAGAGTAAAATTACATGGCCGGTCCATAAACTATGAGTGAGGTTTCATTCCGGTTCTCAAACTATTAAAATTGTTATTTAGATCCTTAAAAACTATTGTTGATGTTTCATTCTAGTCCCAAACTTTTAAAATGGTCATTTATATAGCTCTCTAAACTATCATTCAGTGTGAGGTTTAATTACGGTCCTAGCTACCGTGACGGCAACAATTGTTTTGTTTTTTTATTTGGGCTAAATTTTTGAAAAGTTTATTTAATATTGGACACGTGAGTAGATATGTACAATGAACATATAATTTCAATACAATTTTTTAGTTGTAAATTTTATTTTCAGTTTGTGGTAGCTATATATTTTGGTTTTGCAGTTCTCCTTTCAGATTGGAATGCCTTCCTAAATCCTGCATATTAACTAAAGTATATTCAAGTCGAACTGAAAAAGAACATTTTAATTTATATTGTCATTCCGTAGGGACCTCAAAGTAATTGTTACCCAGGAATATAAATTGCTAAATTATAACTTGGTCCAATTTCCTTGATACACTTACAGTCCACGCACGTGGCAATGTACGTTCAAGAATTGGAGTCCAAAACATCTTCGCAAAAAAAAAGGAAAGAATTGGAGTCGAAAACCCTCGCTAGCCCATATATATAGCATCCACCCATCGACAGATCCAATCGATCCATCGCGAGGCCAAAGCTATAAACCCAGAGGGCCATGGCCTCGTCCTCCGGCGCAGCCGCCGGCGCCAGCGGCAGGGTGGCGCTGTCCGAGGAGGGGGCGGCCGCAATGGAGTGCATCGGCTTTCTGTTCGGGAGGTGGACGGCTCTGCAGCTGGCGGTGCAGAATCGGTGGGGCGGCCGCGACTCGCAGGCAAAGGCCGACCAGCTCGCCTCCTCCGTCCTCTCCTGGTTCACCAGCAACGCCGCCAGAGGTAGTCTCCCATCATCGATTTGCTCTCGTCTGGAATTTAATTTGGAAACGACGAAATCATTCGATCTGTTCGATGAATTACGATTACGATTGATTTTGTTTGTTGTCGTTGAATTACTGAAGGCACCGGCCTGATCGACCAGGACGAGCTGGAGGAGTTGTTGTACGACGCCATGGACGAGTCCTACAACGCCGACATTGAGGATGGAAGCGTCGAGGAGGTATTCCTCTTCTTCCCCTGTCCTGGTTTAAATTATCTTTGCATAATTGAATGTAATCTCTCATTCATGAATCGAATCGATCTGTAGGTAGTTAACACGATCGGAAACTAGAGAAAATTAGTTTGTATTGTTGTTAGAATAATAGCTGCAGCAGTGTTACCTTTGAAACTTAATTTAATTGGATGAAGTGAAATTTGTTCAGATTGACAAAATAACTAAAACATTGTTATTTTTACTCTCATTTTTTTCAAAGATATATGCTCAGCGATGATATGAACAATGTTGTCAAGATTTCTGAGGTATCATTAATATCATCTCTGATCGATGACACCCGAACCGCATGATGATTTAATAACAACAGTATACTAGATGAAGTGCAGACATACATACATATCGTGAAACATGACAAAAAAATGTAGTATGTCCTAGGACATAGGTAGGTGTAGCGGTGGCTGGTGCAGGGGGCGGCGACAGAGAGGCAGGGGGCGGCGGGCAGAGAGGAGGAGGCGCAGGGGAGAGGGAAGAAGAGCAAAACTCTGTTATTTCTTGATCGCAAATAGAGTACATCTCCCCTATATTTATAGTCCCTAATGGACTTGACTCCCAAGCAACTATCTAAAGGTTTCCTTATAGATTGGATCCCTTCTTTCCTAATCTCTTATTCTTCCCTTAACAAACTCTTTCTATTCTTATTCTAATAAGATCTCATCAGAGAGAAAGAGGGTAACTATCTGGAAAAGGAAAGGGGCGTGACCTTCCTCCCGCGCCGTACGCGTGATCCCCCTACGGGGCGACCCCCTGCTCGGCCTGGGCCTGCTCCCTGGGCCTCGCCTAGCCCATACATTAGGCGTATGACATCCCCCCTTCCCCACTCAGCGCGTCATCGCGCTGAAATGTCCAGGAAGTGACACCATCTGGAGGGAGGACTTGTCCAGGCCGAATTGTCATAATGTGGATGCAGAGGAGGCCTTCAACTGGGTCGTAGATGATGATGTTGCGCCGAGTGCGGTGAAGAGCAAGCTCGAAGCAGTAGAGAAGGTTGCCGATGTAGCCGTAGAGGTAGTATATGTGGTCGTTGTTACCGCCGATGGTCCCAACGGCCTGTACACGAGCAACCAAGAGGAGGTCTCGCCCAACGGTGCCGCCAAGGCTGAAAAGAGTGGTAGTACGAGGTAGAGCGACGAAGTTGTAGATGTCGTTGTTGACGTTGGCGGCAATGGTGATAGGAGTCTGGCGCCAAATCGTCGATGGCGAATAGGTTGGCGGAGAAGTCGTCAAGTCCAGCATCTCGCCGAACGTAAAGTGGTCTGGCTCGAAGTCGGTGGGGGAGAGTTATTGACGACGCGGGTCGGCGTTCATGGCGATGAAGACGCCATCAAAACAGAAGAGTTGGTTGCCTCCTGCGTCGAGGAAGAGCACCGTGATCGCAGAGAGTGCTCCGCCTTGCCAAGGCCGGACAAGGAGGATCCCCGTCGGAGGAGAGCTGATGGCGCATGACGTTGGCGTCGAGTGGCACCCGAGGGCCAATAGTGTTGCGTTGGTTGGTCCCTCCCACCGTAAGACCTGCAGGATAGCAGGAAGTAGTGTCGTTGCCGCCGGTACATAGAGCCGTCCGTCGAAGAAGAGGAGGCCTTGGTCCAATGACCATGCGGGAGCGGCTATCCCATTGTCGATGGCGATGGTGATGCTGCGGAGGTCGCGTTGCTGGAGGATAGCCTGGCGAAGGTCGGTGAAGACCGGGGCACTGATGGAGCCGAGGCTGTCGAGTGCATTGGGCCGCCGAGCCCTGCTGGCACGGAGCCTGACGCTGTGCGAAGATGATGCTGGCGTCGGTGCTGGTGGAGCGCGAACTATTGGTTGTTGGCGCTGACGGCAGGCGGTGTTGAAGGTGACGAGGCAGCCGAGGTTGTGGATGGTAGTGGAGCTCCATGGTGGTGAAGTCCCACGTCACGCGCCCCAGGCTAGCAAGCCAAGGCGTGCCGAGGATGACGTCGATGTCGTTGCCGATGTCGAGGAGGTAGGCGTCGATGTAGAAGACCTAAGCATCAATGTGGAGGGGTACATTGAAGGAGGCCGCCCGATAGGGGACCTCGTTACCGCTGTCGACGAGGATGGAGCTAGAGATGCGCTGCTCGCAAAGGCCGAGCATGCGCGCCATGCGGATGTCGATGATGTTGTGGGTCGCCCCTGTGTCGACCAAAATATGCATGCTGATGCCCGAGACTATACCTGTGAGGTACATTGTGGGGAGCCAGCCACCACTGATTGGGTGGTGCCGATCATCATCAAGAGGGTGTCGTCAGTGTCATCGGTGTCGTAGTCGTTAAGGACTGTGATGTTGAAGAGGTGTTTGCACTTGTGGCCTCGGGAGAATGGCTCATCACAGTTGAAGCAGAGGTGGCTCGGCCTCACCTCGAGGCTGGGGGGGCGTCGTCTCGAGGTGAGGCGTGTTCCGACTTGTTCGAGCCGTGGTGGATCTGTGGTGCCAGGTACTGATTACTTCGTGTCTTTCACCGTGCATGGCCGTTCCCCTGGCCGGGACTTCCTCTGCCCGGTGGAGATGGCTCGGCGGGGTCGTCGACCTCTTTGCGGGGTGGCCCCGAGGCTGGGAGAGGTCAGCTGGAGGGATCTTCTCCCTTCTTCGCCTGGCAGGAGGAGGTGGAACGCCGCGGGGGTGCCGCTGAAGCTCGCCAGGGCGTCATGCGGGAGGTCCAAGAGAGGATCGCCCTCCGCAGCGCGTTCTGGGGGCAGGAGGTCCTGGAGCTGGCCGACCCTCGAGACCCCGGGCAAACCCTCCTCGAGCTCAACGACCAGGCCGAGCTCCACACGTGGGAGCACCTGGAGGAGTATCGGGCATGGTTCGAGCACTCGGTGCGCCTTGCCGCGGAGGTTGCCGCTGTGGACATACCATCGGGGTATAGAGGTGGGTTTCGTCTTCCCTTGGATTTTGCTTGGGTTGTCTGACTGTTCCTTTCTGATGATCTTCCTCTTTACCCTCGTCAAGAGCTGAGGGCGGGCGACGGAGGGCATCCGGGGGCTCCGAGGCGACCTCGACGCCGTCTCCCGCGAGCGCGACAAGCTGGCCGCCGCGGAGGAGAAGGCTCGGACCCGCGCGACCTCCCTGGGTGTGGTGGCGATGAACCAGAAGAGAGCCCTCGATGACGCCGGCAAAGTCATCGAGGGCCTCAAGGCTAAAGTCAGTGGCCAAGCCACCGAGCTTATCGACGTTCGCCGCCAACTCGAGGAGACCGCCCGAGGCTACGCCACCCTGGAGACGCATGCCCAAGGTGAGTTTCTTGAGAGTGTTGCTGAATCTGCCCTGCCTCGACCTTCTTCCTGCTCTTTTGGGTTTTGACCGGGTTATGTGCTTGTTTTGGTAGAGCTTGCGACGGACAAGGCCCGAGCCCACGAGGACCTGAACAGTCTTCAGGGCCTCCTCGAGACTGAGGCGAACCTTAACCGAGGCTCGCGGGCGTCATCAACACCTTCTGCGACGACCTCTTGGTCGAGCCGGAGCCGAAGGTCGAGGGCGACGCTCGAGGGGACTCCCTGCTGCGCTGCTTCTACTCCATGACGCAGGAGGTGACGGAGCACGTCCGTGCTACCCTGCATGTGGGCGTGAAGCGTGCCCTCGCGGTCGTCAACTCGGCCTACAATTATGACCTCAACGTCGTCGCCAACGGGTTTGCCACCGACCCGAGGCTGACTGACGAAGAGAACGACGCGAGGTGCCAGAAGTTGATGGATCTTGTGGAGGTGCCCGGAGGCGAGCTGGCGAAGCTCTTCGAGCCTGAGGTGATCC
The DNA here is from genome assembly GCA_022036555.1 of Microstegium vimineum. NCBI lineage: Eukaryota > Viridiplantae > Streptophyta > Magnoliopsida > Poales > Poaceae > Microstegium > Microstegium vimineum. The sequence goes on from CM039129.1 coordinate 41,874,459, forward strand.
TCTCGGCGGATGGAGGTGGTGCCGAGTAGCCCTCGGATGTTGTCGATGAGCTTCTGCAGACTCTTCACCTTCCGATGTGGCCAACGCGTGATGCCCAACTTCCTGCATTGCTTCTTGAGGACGGTGACCCCCTCGCTGAGTAGTCCCAGGCCTGCGAGCCATATCTGGACAGGAAGGTCCGTGTAACAGTTAGGCTTTTGTAATGATACAATGCCGAGCCCCCGAGGGCTTCTTATATCTAATGCATTTTGATCGAGATGCACATTGTTATTTTCGTTTCTCGAGCTCTCCTTGCTTTTCTTTGCATGAGTGGACGCTTGTGGACTTAAGTGTTCGACACACGCTTGTATCCTTGGAAGGGGGGGAGCGAGCAGGGATACCATAGCCCTGGGGCGTAGGAGAGTCCCTGGCTCGACGACACCCTCGACCCTTAGGGGGTTCGAGGCGCCTTTACTTAGTCGCAAAGCGTGCTCGAGGGAAAGATCGAGAAGGAAAGCCGAGTTTCGAAAAAACGTTCGAGTTTTTCGGGGACTTAGGAGGGGGGTCCTCCCCCTGTTAGCCCCCGAGGGAGGCTCGACTCTGCAGGAGCAGGGTCGAGTCTACCTTTTTGACCACGAGTGGTGATTTCTCGAGCCACCCTTTCTTCCACCGTCCTTGGCACTCCACTTTTTGGCGCAGTTGTTGGACGCACGCCTAAGACCCTCGAGGGTGGGAGCGAGCGGGAGTACCTTAGCCCGGGGGCGTAGGAGAGTTCCTTGCTCGACGACACCCACGACCCTTAGGGAATTCTGCGCTAAGTGTGCTTCGAGGGGCAGAAGAAAGAGAGGCGTCGAGGGGTAGAGAAAATCTACCCCGAGTTACAAATGAAAATGAAAGCGCTAGGATCGCGGATTTTCTGTTCATTCGAGAATTTGTACATAAATGCCAAAATGTACGAGGCCCTGAGGCCTTAGGGATAGAAACGACGTAGCTGTTCGATGTTCCAAGCGTTGGTGAAGATCTCGCCCTTCTCATTCTTCAGCTTGTAAGTGCCGGGTTTTAGCACCTCTGCCACGATGAAGGGTCCCTCCCAAGGTGGCGTCAACTTGTGACGCCCCTTGTTGCTTTGTCGACGGCGCAGAACGAGGTCGCCGACGTCGAGGTCCCTTTTGCACACGTTTTTGTCGTGGTAGCGCCGCAGCGTCTGCTGGTACTTTGCCGACTTGAAGAAGGCCACGTCTCGGGCTTCCTCGAGCTGGTCGAGGGAGTCCTCTCGGGCTACTGTGTTGGCTTGCTCGCTGTAGGCTTTTAGTCGAGGGGACCCGTACTCGAGGTCAGTGGGGAGGACGGCCTCGGACCCATAGACCAAGAAGAACGTTGAGAACCCCGTGGCTCGACTTGGTGTCGTTCGGAGACTCCATAGCATAGCGGGCAGCTCGTCGACCCATCTCCTGTCATGTCTGTTTAGCCGATCGAAGATCCTTGGCTTGAGGCCCTGCAGAACCATACCATTGACACGCTCGACCTGACCGTTAGTTCGAGGGTGGGCGACTGCGGACCAATTCACCCTGATGTGGTGATGGTCACAGAACTCTAGGAACTTTTGGCCGGTGAACTGCGTGCCGTTGTCGGTGATGATGACGTTGGGGACCCCGAAGCGATGGATGATGTCGGTGAAGAATATCACGACTTGTCGAGACTGGATGTTGGCGATGGGTCGAGCCTCGATCCACTTCGAGAACTTGTCTATAGCCACGAGGAGGTGAGTGTGGCGACCCTTGGTTCTTTTCAGGGGGCCGACCATGTCGAGCCCCCATACTGCGAACGACCAGGTTATGGGTATCATCTGAAGAGCTTGGGCGGGTAGGTGGGTCTGCCTGGCGTAGAATTGGCATCTCTTGCAAGATCGAACGAGTTTGGTGGCGTCGGTGACGGCCGTTGGCCAGTAGAAACCTTGTCGAAAGGCACTTCCTACCAGCGTTCTCGGCGTCGCGTGGTGGCCACAAGCCCCCGAGTGTAGATCCTGCAGCAATGCCCTCCCCTCCTCGAGGGTGAGGCAGCGTTGAAGTACACCAGACGGGCTACGTCGATATAGCTCGCGGCCGTCCTCGTACAAGACGTAGGTTTTGGCATGTCGGGCTACACGACGGGCCTCTGTGCGGTCCTCTGGGAGTTCGCCCCGTGTTAGGTACTCGAGGTAGGGTGCGCGCCAATCCGTCGGAAGGGTTGGCGCTGCGGCAGCCCCGTCGATCTCCATGATCTCTTCTCTGCTCGAGGGGGGATCGGTCGAGGGGGGTCGATCGACCTCTTGCTCGAGGGCGGGAGCTCCCGAGTCCAGGTCGACGGACGGTTTGTGAAGATCCCTCGAGAAGATGTCGGGAGGGACCGTACCTCGAGTAGATGTGATTTTGGCCAGCTCGTCGGCAGCTTCGTTGTACCGACGGTCGACGTGGTTGAGTTCGAGGCCGTAGAATTTGTCCTCGAGTTTTCAGACCTCCTTGCAGTAGGCTTCCATCTTGGGGTCGTGGCAGCTCGAATCTTTCATCACTTGGTCGATCACCAACTAAGAGTCCCCTCGCACGTCGAGGCGTCGAACTCCGAGCTCGATGGCGATGCGCAGGCCGCTGACGAGGGCCTCGTACTCGGCGACGTTGTTGGAGGTGGGGAAGTGGAGCCGGATGACGTAGCGCATGGGAACCCCTGAGGGTGATATGAACAGCAATCCGGCGCCTGCCCTCGTCTTCATCAACGATCCATCGAAGTACATGGTCCAGAGCTCGTTCTGAACCTGCGCTGGGGGTAGTTGGGTGTCGGTCCATTCTGCAACGAAATCTGCCAGTACCTGAGATTTGATGGCCTTCCGAGGGGCGTAGGAGATAGTCTCCCCCATGAGCTCGGCCGACCACTTGGCGATCCTTCCAGACGCCTCCCAGTTCTAGATTATCTCTCCGAGGGGAAAAGATGAGACCACAGTGACCGGGTGGCCCAGGAAATAGTGCTGGAGCTTACGCCAAGTGAGGACGATCGCGTACAACAGCTTCTGGATGTGGGGGTACCTCGTCTTGGTCTCGGAAAGCACCTCGCTCACGAAGTAGACAGGCCTCTGAACCGGCAAGGCGTGTCCTTCCTCCTCCCTCTCGACTACTACGACCGCGCTGACTACCTGGGTGGTTGCTGCGACGTAGAGCGAGAGGGGCTCGGCCGGGCTCGGGGGTACCAAGACCGGGGGCGAGGTGAGCAAGGCCTTGAGCTTCGAGAGTGATTCCTCGGCTTCAGCGGTCCACGCAAAGTGTTCCGTCGTCTTCAGGAGGCGGTAAAGGGGTAGGGCCTTCTCTCCGAGCCTCGAGATGAACCGGCTGAGGGTGGCGAGGCACCCCATGACCCTTTGCACGCTCTTAAGGTCGTTGATCGGGCCCATCCTCGTGATTGCGGTTACCTTCTCAGGATTGGCCTCGATTCCGTGCTGGGAAACTATGTACCCCAAGAGCATGCCTCGAGGGACCCCGAAGACACATTTCTCAGGGTTTAGTTTTATGCGATTCGCCCGGAGGCACCCAAACGCGATCTCGAGGTCTCCGACCAGGTTTCCGACTGTCTTGGACTTGAACACGATGTCGTCGACGTAGGCCTCGATGGTCGGCCCTATGTGTTTCCTGAAGACGTGGAGCATGCATCGCTGGTAGGTGGCCCCGGCGTTTCGCAGACCGAAGGGCATGGTGAGGTAGCAAAACATGTCGAAGGGAGTGATGAAGGAAGTCGTGAGCTGATCGGACTCCTTCATCTTTATTTGGTGGTAGCCAGAGTATGCATCAAGGAAGTAGAGGGTTTCGCATCCCACAGTGGAATCCACTATTTGGTCGATGCGTGGTAGTGGGAAAGGAACCTTGGGACAGGCTTTATTTAAACTGGTGTAGTCTACACACATCCTATCCTTCCCATTCTTTTTCTTAACAAGCACGGGGTTAGCTAACCACTCAGGATGATGTACCTCCTTGATGAATCCGGCCTTCAAAAGCTTATCGACCTCCTCCCCGATGATCCTGCGCTTCTCCTCGTCGAAGCGGCGCAGGCGTTGCTTCACCGGTTTAGACCCGGCTCGGATGTCCAAGGAGTGCTCGGCGACCTCCCTCGGAACGCCCGGCATATCCGAGGGACTCCATGCAAACACGTCGGCATTCGCACGGAGAAAGTCGACGAGCACTGCTTCCTATTTGGGCTCGAGTTTGGTGCTGATCGTCAGCACCTTCCCATCCGCAAGGCCGGGGTCGAGCGGGACGGTCTTGGTGTCTTCCACCGGCTCGAAGTTGCCGGCGTGTCGCTTGGGGTCGGGGATCTCCCTGGACAAGTCGTCGAGGGCCGCGAGGATGGCCGACTCCTCGGCAGCCTCGGCTTTTTCCACGCACTCGACGTCGCAGTCATATGCGTGCTCGTAGGAGGTGTCGACGGTGATGACCCCCGAGGGCCCTGGCATCTTGAGCTTGAGGTAGGTGTAGTTCAGGATCGCCATGAACTTGGCGTACCCCGGTCGACCGATGATGGCGTGGTAGGTGCCTCGGAACGCAACCACCTCGAAGGTCAGCTCTTCCTTTCGGAAGTTCGAGGGGACGCCAAAGCAAACGGGTAACTTGATTTGGCCGATTGGAAGTGCCTTCTTCCCCGGGACGATCCCATGGAACCCCCCGCACTGGGCAGGAGCCTGGTCCTTGGGATTCCCAGGAGGTCGAGGGTCTCGACGTAGATGATGTTGAGGCTGCTCCCCCCATCCATGAGTACCTTTGTGAGGCGGGTGTTGAGGATGATCGGATCGACGACGAGCGGGTAGACCCCTGCATTGGGGATGTGCTCGGGGTGGTCGTCCTGGTCGAAGGTGATCGGCGTGTGTGACCAGTCGAGGTACCGAGGAGCCTGGGCTCGGACGAAGAAAACCTCTCGACGCTCCCTCTTGCGCTGGCGCGTGGTGAGTCGAGTCGAGGGTCCCCCGTAGATCATGTAGCAGTCGTGGATTTCGGGGAAGCCTCCTTTTTTGGCATCGCCCTTGACGTGGACGTCACAGCGCAGGTCTTCTTTGCCGTCGTCTCTCCTGAAGCCAGGAGGGATGAAGTGCTTTCAAAGCATGCGACAGTCCTCGAGACGGTGGTTGGCCCGCCCCATATGATAGGGACAAGGCTCCTTCAGCATCTTATCGAAGACGCCCCCGTCGGGAGGGGACCCTCGAGGCTTCTTCTTGTCTGCCGCAGCGACAAGGTCGTCGGGCTTGTCGTCGGGCTCGACGTTGCGTTGGCCCGGTTGGTTCTTCTTCTTCTTCTTCCTGTCGCCGTTGTCGTTGTTGTTGTTGCTTCTGGGCCCATTGTTCTTCTTGGGCTTGTTGTCCGAGCCCCCAGGCTCATCCGCCTTGCCCTTCCCCTTCTCTGGAGGTATCTAGAAGAATGCGCTGACGGCCTCTTCGCCAGCTGCGTAGTTGGCGATGATGTCCATTAGCTCGTTGGCGGTCTTGGGGGTGTTTCGCCCCAGCTCCCGCACCAACTCCTTGCAAGTCATTCCGGCGATGAACGTCGTAATGACCTCGTCGTCGGAGATGTGGGTTAGTGCGGTACGCTGCCTCGAGAATCGGCGGGTGAAGGCGCGGAGGGTCTCCCCTGGCTTCTGCTTGCAGCTGCAGAGGTCCCAGGGGTTGCCTGGTCGCTCGTAGGTGCCTTTGAAGTTGCCCTCGAAGATCCGGACCAGGTCGGGCCAGTCTTGGATCAAGTCCAGGGGCAGCTCCTCGAGCCATCTGTGAGCGGTGTCGGAGAGGAACAGTGGGAGTTGCCGAATGATGACGTGATCATTGTCGGCTCCTCCTAGCTGACACGCCAGCCGGAAGTCGGCAAGCCAGAGCTCTGGCTTGGTTTCGCCGTTGTACTTGACCAGGCTGGTGGGTGGACGGAAACGGACGGGCAGGGGGGTCCGCCGGATGGTTCTGCCGAAGACTCGGGGCCCCGGTGGCTCCGGAGACCGACATCGCTCTTCGTCGCTGTCGTAGCGCCTACCTCTGTGAGCGTTGTAGCCTCAAGCCTCGGCATCGCCGCACCGGCGTCGATTGTTCACCCGAGGGGGTCGATCATCGACGAGGCGTTCCCGAACCGGTCGTCGCTCGACATGGCCCTAGGGCGCTTTCTCCTGGTGGACGGATACCTCTTGATTTTGTCGCGGGGGGGGGGGGGGTACTTCCTGTCGCTCGGAGGCAGCCCCTCGACGCCTCGAGGCCGAGCTCTCCGCTTGCTGCACGGCCGCAGTTTTGGAGAAGCCCCTGGATTTCATCCCTGATACGCCGTGCTTGGAGGGTCGATGGCGTCGGCATGTCGTGGAGCAACATCGCGGCCGCTACCACATTCTGGCTGGCGCGGTTGAAGACTCGGGGTTCGTTCGCCCCCTCGACGATTTGCCGGTGGACTTCCCGGGCCCGCTCGCGAGCTCCTCCACCCTGCGGACGCCCTCGATCCCGCTCGAGGGCGTGCTCGAGTTGCTGAAGTCGCAGGCGCTCCTCCTCGAGCTTGCTGAGAAGCTCTCGGACTTGCGTGATCTGGACGTCTGGGGGTGGATCGGCTCTATCAGGACTCGGGGGGTTGGCGTCTCGTGCTGGTGTAGCGTTGCCCCCTCCTCCTTCTTCTGTGGCCGCGGTGTCGTCGACGTCATCCTGGGGGTCGGCCTGCTGGTCGAGGTGGAAGCATTCCCGAGTGGAGTCGTAACCCTCATCGGGAGAGTCCGAGTCGGGGTCGGTGTGGTAGAAGTGGGGAAAGGATCCCCTGCGCTCCTCTGCCAGGCGTCGCCGCAACGTGCCCCATGTCCGGGCTAGTCTCGGCTCCTGGTGTTCGCCCGGTGAAGAGGTGGTGACGGGGTTGACTGTCGCACGCGGCGGAGTCCCTGGAGACCCGCTACGTGTCTGTATCTGCGAACCTGCGAGGGCAGAGCAGGGTCTTGCGCTGTCGTGGAGCCCATACGGGAACGGGTTACACAGTGGTGACGGGGTCGAGTGTGTCGGAGAGGCCACGGGGACTCCCGGGGATGACGATATGGCGGAGCCAAAGTCCCACTCAGAGGGGCGCCCGCCCTCGGCCCACAAGCGTGGGTCAAACAGGCCCCTGCGGGGAGGGGCTGTGTCGCCAGCCGGGGCCGGGGAAACGACATCTGGCATCTCGGAGTCCGCACGACGACGAGCGCGTCGGAGTTGCTCGCGCCTCCTCCTGATCGCAGGCCAGAGGCGCAAGCAGAGGGATCGTCGCCTGATCCTCGCTGGCCCCGGCGTACCGGAGCTGCTGCTGTCCAGGCCACGAGTGAAGGGAAAAACTATGAAGTGGCCCTGGCCCGTGGATACGAACCCTAGATTGCCGAACCAGACGACGGCGGTGAATGGAAACGGTGGGATGGTGGAATCCATCTGAGAGAGTAGTTCGGAGTTGATCGACACGCAATTCCCCCTACCTGGCGCGCCAACTGTCGGTGTTATGACCCGGGGGTCAAGACCACCAACTAGTAAATTTGTATATCGCGTGCTCCCTCTCCCAGATGTGATGCAAGATGGACACAAGGTTTATCCTGGTTCGGGCAAAGGAGGCCCTACGTCCAGCGGGGGAGGATGACTTGTATTATCTCGCACCCAAGCGTGCTCGTACAGGGGGGGTACAAGCTGAGTTACACGGGATCGCTCAGAGCGATCTGGAGCCTAAGGCTAGCAGGGCTGCCCTAGGCGGTGGGTTGGCTGCACGAGGGGTCGATCGAGCAGCGATGTGTGTGTGGTATGAGTATGGAGTTGTCCGAAGAGTGGAGTCTGAAAACAGTCTCTCTAGAGTCCCCAGAGATCCCCTCCTTCTACCTCGGCGTCCCCTTTTATAGACTAAGGGGAGGTCCGAGGGTACAGGATCCTAACTGTCGTAGTATGGGCGGCGTGTCCGTGGCATAGTGCTGGAGAAGGGACGTTGAGCACTGTGTCGGCATGGCCTTCCCGTCCTTTTGGCGCTCTGGGTCGTGGTGGCAGTGAAGTCGCTGCGACACGTCGCGGCACAGCTTCCGCAGATGGCGCGAATCCCACAGCTGAAGCGAGACGGGGCGGATGGGACGGGCCCCATACTGGAGTTGTTGGAGGGAGGGGTCGAGCCCCTTGGTCGAGGGGGGTCGAGCCTTGCGTGGCTTTGCTGTATCCCCGAAGTCGTCGTCGAGGGCTGCCCTGTTCACGTTCCGAGGGGTGATGCTGGAGTCCGTACTCGCGTCATGGCGGCAGTAGCAACACAGTTGACGGGAGACTGGGACACGGCAGGGAGTTGACGGATTTGACAGCGGACGCGGGCGCCCATGTCGTTAGGCGGATTTACTTTAAACCCATGCCGGGAGCAGTTGGGCTGATCGAGCCTCCCATCTGGGGGTCGTTCGTTCGACCCCTGGTCCGTCGCTCGTCGTCGAGGTAGGGTCGGAGCAGAGGCGGAGTCGGAGGGATCGAAGTAGAGGCCGAGGGGTCGTTCGTTCGACCCCTCGTCCGTCACCCGGTGTCGAGGTAGGAGCCGGGGGGTCGTTCGTTCGACCCTCGGTCCGTCATTTGATGTCGAGGTGGAGGCCGAGGGGTCGTTCGTTCGGCCCCTCGTCCTTCATTCGGCGTCGAGGTGGAGGCCGAGGGGTCGTTCGTTCGGCTCCTCGTCCGTCATTCGGTGTCGAGGCGGAGACCGAGGGGTCGTTCGTTCGGTCCCTCGTCCGTCATTCGGCGTCGAGGTGGAGACGGAGGGGTCGTTCGTTCGGCCCTTCGTCCGTCTCTTTCCGTCGAGGTGGACCGGCCCGCGACTGGTTGCCACAGCCGGTGTAGGAGGCCTTCGAGTGATGGGCCTTACTTTACTGACTTGAACAGTGGGCTGGTCCCTTCGTACCCGACAGTTCTTATTCAGGCAAGCCCCGGTGCATTTAAACCCCTCCTTGTATTTAAAAGCTTTTATTTAAATACACCTATGGTTAATTATTGCATGGATACTTTTCAAATAAATTCCTACTTGATGCATAGCCTTATCCTTGAGTTATTCAATTCCTGTTACACACTACTGCATATGCATACCCTGTTATCAATCATAAATTTAGATTGGTACATGAGTAATCTTTTAAATCAATGAAATGAATTTCAATTCCTTTTATAAATGCTCATTTATGCAAAATACTTGATTCTTGCAAACCACACCTTTAATCCTATGACTTGCATATCTTTTGTCCACCAAATATTTTCTTTTGTCGGATAAGTCTTGTTGAGTACTCCCGTACTCAGGGTTTGTTAATCCTTGTTGCAGATGGTGGTCAGAGTATGGTGTGTACAACTTCGTGTTGTATGACCGCAGTGGTTGTTGTTGAAGATCAGTCCTGGTATAACTCTTGGGTAGAGTACTTAGTTTGATTGTCTTATAATCTTTACCACTTCGCTTGATGTAGTAATGACACATATGTTATATTTCTAAACTAATGCTTTATAATATGACTTATGTCTTCCGCTACTTTGATGTAAATTAAATTTTTGTATTACTTCTGCAAATCTGTAATGAGGATCCTGCTCGGAAAGAGGTGGATGACCCGTTGCAAAATGACGACACCTGATGGACTAATTAAGGATTGGATTATTTGTTTGGGATTAAATCGGATGGACTATTAATCCTAGCAAATGGGCCCTTTCTTAAAAGGTTCTGTTACATCTACTAGCACCCCCATGAGTTTGACCAACATCACCGACTCAACTAGCTTCACCACCACCTTCCCACGACATCATGATTCATGCCAGCCGGGCCCGACGGGCGACCGCACTTGACCAGCTGAGCTCCATCAGCGCCACCGTCTTCACCGACCTTCGTCAGGCTATCCTACAAAAAACGTGACTTGCGCAGCATCGCCATCGTCGTCGACAACGGGACAGCCGCTCCTGCATGGTCATTGGACCAGGGCTTACTCTTCTTCGACGGACGTCTTTATGTCCCGACCACTTTGCCACTTCTACCTGACATTCTACAGGTTATACGACGGGAAGGACCGGTCGGCGTCAAGCTACTGGCCCTTGGGTGCCATACAACCCCAACATCCACCGACACCAGCTCTACTCCAACGGGGATCCTACTAGGTCGACCATGGCCGTGAGGCACCCTCCCTTCATCACGGTGCTCTTCCTCGATGATAGGGGACATCAGCTCTTCCGTGTGGACGGAGTCTTCATTGCCCTTTGTCCAGACTCTCATCGTCAATGACTCTCCCCCAACGACTTCGATCCCAACCGCTTCATGTTCGGCGAGATGCTGGACTTGACAACATCTCCAACGACACATGCACTCGCGACCATCTGGCGTCGCACCTCAGTCACCATCACCTCCAACATCGACAATAGTATCCACAACTAGTTGGACGAGCAACACTACTCTTTTTAGCTTTGGCGAAATAGTTGGACGGGACCTCCTCTTGGCAGCTCGTGCATGGGTCCTCGGGGCCATATGCGACATTGGCAACTACAACTACTAATTCTACGACTACATTGGCAACCTCCTCTACTGCTTCGAGCTCGCCCTCCATCGTACACATCACAACATCATCATCGACGACCCCATGGAAGGCATTCTCCGCATCCACATCACCACAATCCTTCCCGGCCGGGACATTCCCTCCAATGGTGTCACTTCCTGGACATGGTTTCAGCGTGATGACACATTGAGTGGAGAAGGTGGGAGATGTCATGCGCCTCATGCATGGGCCTAGTGGGGCCAGGGAAGAACGGGAACCGACCCCTACCGCCTCCACTGTGCCCCCTAGGGGGATCGCGCACGAGGGAGGGAGGCCGCGCCCTCTCCTCCTCCGATCCGGTTTCCCATCCTCCAAGTCGGTTACCATATTTAGAATAAAGGAAGTCTTATTTAGAATAAGAATATGATTGATTTGTTAGGAAAATATTGAGTTATTAGGAAAGAGGATCCAATCTATAAAGATACAGAAATGGGTTCTTTGCAAGAAAGAATTACTTCTACCAAAAAGGGATCTATAACTTCGATCCAAGCAGTTTATGTACCTGCAGACGATTTGACCGACCCTGCTCCTGCCACAACATTTGCACATTTGGACGCTACCTCTAGTAAGTTGCTTGGAATACAAGTCCACTATGGACTATAAATATAGGGGGAGATGTAATCAGTTGAGACAAGAAAGAACAGAGCTATTCCTCTTCCTCTATTCCCTCCTACGCCTCCCTCCCTCTCTCTCTCTGCCGCACCCCTATCGCCACCCTCTCTCCCTGCGCCATCTCCCTAGCCCTAGTCGCCGCCTCCCCTCCATAGCCGCTGCACCTCCATATGTCTTAGGACGTATTACACTAGGTATGAGTATGGCTACATACTCCATCAAGATTTACCCCATATTGTTGGAAAACAAGTATCACCAAATATTTGTCTCCTATTTTTTCAACAAATTCATAGTCATATAAGAACTCCAAACTTATTTGTGTAGTTTACATGCACACAAAGCTAACACAATATTTTATTTGCTTTGAAGATGGTGAAAACACCAAAAAAGCGTTAATGGTTCAGACTCATGTTCTAGATCAGCGTTTGCAAAAGCTATGCATGCTAGTCAACACAGAAATGGCGTCCAGGTTCCACACAACCCAAGCACCAACCGTACTAGTAATGCAAGAAAATCTAATCCTAGTATGACTATGATTTCAGAAAAGATTCTCTTTGTGCAATCGTTGATATGACTATAGGACTTGAAATTACTAGTATGACTATATCCCTGTCAGTCCATAGTAATACAATGACTCAAATGTGGTAACCTTTCACTCATGTTGTTACCGCATTTGAGTCATTGCATAAACATGGACTGAAACTAGGATACAGTCATTCTACGTATCAATGATGACAAAAAGAAAAACCTTTCTGAAATTTTGGTCATACTAGGATTAGATTTCCTTGCATTACTATTATGGTTAGTGCCTAGGTTTTTTGGAATCTAGACGCCATTTCTGTGTTGAATAGCATGCAAAGCTTTTGCAAAGGAAGATCTAGAACGTGACTCTGAACCATTGACGTTTTTCGATGTTTTTTCCATCTTCAAAGCAAATAAAATAATTTGTTAGGTTGATGTGCATGTAAACTGCACGAATAAGTTTGGAGTTCTCGTATAACTATGAATTTGTTGAAAAAATAGGACACATATATACTTGTTTTCCAGCAATATGGGTAAATCTGGATGGATACCTTGGGATTTATCAAACACCTGAACCACAATTAATGGTTGGTTGTCAGTATAGACTAACTAGGAATGACTGCTCCCCTGCAAATGATGACAAAGACAATATGAATCTCCCCATCCCAAATCATCGTAATCTCACTTCCCATTCTCATTTTCCCTATGCCATCCCAATCTTATTTTCTCTATTCTGTGATCCATAATGAACATAGGTGCCAGGAAAGAGAATCTCACCGAGGATTCTGTCATCCATAATCAACACATTCATCCTAATCTGTTGAAGCATAGATGGCCAGGAAAGAGAAATTCACCGAGGGAGAGGCAACAAAGTTTATCCATAAGAAGCAGTATATGTATGGAGTCATACCTCTTATACAAGTTCTAGACTTCTAGTTGCCTTCTCTAACACATCGACTCAGCACGTACTTATCACAGCTATCCATTCGGGGACGGTTACTCTGGAATTATTGGGCATCGCCTGCCTCCTGGGCCTGGGCCTGGGCCTTGTGCCGAGAAATCCGTGGTCACCGTCCTCTTCTTCCTGGCTCTGTTGTTCATCACCCCGTGCCACTGATAGAGCAGGTTCATTCACTGCTGACAGAGTTATGTTACATTCTTCCCCTCAAATCAACTCCCAAAATATGTTGTTGATTATTGTTCATTGTTGTGTGGATTCCGATTTAATTTGATTTGCATGCATGCATGCATGTGACATCATCGTGTTTAAACTGCCGAGGAACTGTAATAACCTTTTAACTTTCTCCCAAGCAGGTTACTAAACACCTGATGATTATGTACACACGCTGTCTGCGGCAGAACTATTCATACATGGATAAGCTTAGGAAGACACGGCTTGCAGGCAGCGCCATTACCCAGAGCAAAGAGGTAATGATTTTGAACGTTTTGAGCCTTTATTTATGATGCATCATGACATATATATCGCTCAAAGGCATGAGCTTTTGATCGATGCAGGTACACATACAATTTCAGACAGACTTTTTCTTGTACATGTGCTTTTACATCTTGCGTTTTAGCGGCCTAAAAACTGTCCATGGAGTTCAGAGTGGAGGTTCTTATATAACAGTAGTTGCATTCCTCACCCATATGGTTGTAATGAATTGAATGAACTCATAGTCTGGTCCCATCTTCTGAAACAGGTATTGAGAGGCTATGACAGTAGCAGCGATGACGAGAACGCTCGCTCAGAGGAAGAAGACGATGATGGAGCAGGCCCAATGGAGGTTGAGGTGCCGCGCAACCCGAAATCCCCCAAGCCCGTTCCCGATGCAGATGGATGGACCACCGTGCCGGCTAGGCGCCGCAGCAAGTAGTTAGAACACAGAAGAAAGGAATGGAGAACTAACATTGCAGCCCATCAGCTGATTTTTTTTTATCTTCTCTCCACGTACGCATGCAAAGTTTTTTTGTAATAGGTAGAGCCCATGGTGATATGTAGTACTCCTACTTAGTGGCAAATCATGTTCAATTGCAGACTTGCAGTAAAAAGAACACCAAACCTTTGCAATGTGGTTCGCACAACTTATGTATGTACAATTCATTTTTTTTTAACAAAGGCAGGAGTTTTTGCTGCTCAATTAAGACGAAAGAATATTATGTTTAAGAAGTTATAGGCAAGCAAGTTGCCAAAAAGCACCCGAGGAGCTAACCACCCCACGGACGCGGTTGAGCACAAACTACACGTTATCATTTCCGAGTATGGAAGCCAAGCTGCTAGCAGCTCGGACTTCTCATGGCATGCCACCCGCCACTAGTCACCCCAGGAGGGGTCTGAAGCTAACGATTGTCGCATATATCGACTAGGCGACGCAGCAAGTAGTAAATCGAGCAGAAGAAAGGAATGTAGAACTAACATCGCAGCCCATCAGCTGAATGCCTGAATGTATTTTTTCTCTCCACGTATACAGCATGCAAAGTTTTTTTTAAGTAAATCGAGCAGAAGAAAGGAATGGAGAACTAACATCGCAGCCCATCAGCTGAATGCCTGAATGCTTTTTTTCTCTCCACGTATACAGCATGCAAAGTTTTTTTAATAGGTAGAGCCCATGGTGATATACTGATATGTACTAGTTCTCCTAGGTAGTAGTGGCAATAATGTACACCGAAAAGTATCTCCGACTTCCAATTGTAAACTGTCGCATATATCGAAACCGTATGGCATACTTTGTACTTGAGGATTAATTAAACATGATGCCCGCAATGATGCCCCACACTGGATCGACGATGCAATGACGGGAAGGTCGACGTCGAGTTGTTGTACTGCTGACAGATGTGATCATCAACTTGCATTGCAAATGCTGCGTGTTAAAGATGGATTATTCATTACCAAATCGCGATGATGATGATGATGATGATTGGCTTTTGATGGCAACTGGCAAGTGATGATGAACGAATGAAGTGACTAATGAGTAATTAAAAAGTAGAAGAAGTCCGAAAGAGTCAGGCACTCGCTTTTCATGACAAGGAGACCGCAGCGCTGCTGCTGCTTGGAGGCTAGTTGAGGCCGAATCAGAGTCGGCATCTATCGCTATGAGTCAGCGCGCATATCTATCAACATAGGTTTCTTCATCTCTCGCTGCAGGCGTAGTGATGTGATGGGCATGCAAACCATCTGGAAAGCTCGCTCTTGACTCTGCTTGTTGGCTTCCTGCGAGCAAGAGATTGCGGATCATGGCGATTAGATCCTAGAGACCACCGTACGTACGACGATTATCCCAAAGCCTGTGTCCGGTCGATCCCGTCTTGCTTTCTTTTTGGCAGGATCGTATATGACGATGATCCTGGCCGGGTTCTAATTATATTAACAAGAAATGGATGACGTCCAAGTGACGAAGCAAGTGATGACAAGTGATTTATTATTATTAGCTACTCCGCAGATGATGATATTATAAGTACTACCTGTGTGTTGTACTCCGATGATCGATCCAATGCTGAGGTTTGGCCATACGCAATTAATTTAATAAGTTGATTGAGCAGCCAGGTGCAAGCAAATAAAGCAAGAAGGTTAATATGTTCTAGGAGTAGGAGCCTAGGAGGTGGCAGCATCACTCACGTCACTAGCTGCAGGCTGCAGCATGTATATATATACACACACAGCAGTTGCCATGCAATTCAAGTGCACAACGGCCGCGATCATATCGATGATGTCTTCTATTTATTATTAGTAGATAGTAGACAGCTAGGTAGGTTTAATTTGTCTGTTGCGTCGCCATGGTAGAGAGAATTCAGAGCTCACAGCATCTTTTCGTGCGTCTGCCTAACACTGCTTGTTCTTTCTTTATAGATCAGGTATATGAAATGTCAATGTATATATATGTAGATATATATATCTTGGTATTAAAGCTGTGTGCCTAGCTTGTCAGTAGTTCGTCCACCTCAACCATGCATGGCTATATATATATATATATCGAGTAGCTAGGGTTTGTTTGTTTGTTAGTTAGTTAGTTAGTTAGGCTCTAATACTCATATCGTCATTTGCACTGTGCAGCTATTCAATATTGACCTCAAATGTACTTTTGGGCCAGTGACTGCTGAAAGAAATTTATTTATTAGTACAGTAATTGTTAGGCTGCAAAACCTGCAGGACCAATAATTTATGGACCAAAAAAAAGGCGTCCATTCATCAACAAAAGTGACGATGAAGCATCGACCGAGGAGACTGTGACATCCATGTTTTGCTCTCCTGTGGCTATTTCGTACGTTATCAGGAAAAATGCCTTGGAGAAATAATTATAAGCTGGTGATCATGCATGAGCACAGCCACAGAAGCTTTTTCGAAAATTGACAGGCAACTTGGACACTCACGCGTTCGTTCGCTACTGAGTTTTCGACGAAATTCAGCATCAGGCTAGCTAGACTAACAAAGTGCAAAAGGACGAGAAAAGCATCGATGTAGACGTCGTACCTCTCCTATATATTTTCCCCAAAATTCATCAGGCTGTATTGTTGCGAAATAAATAATTCAGTGGCAGCATATATATGAGTCGGACGGCCGTCTCTTTGCAATTGTAGTAATGATTATTGTTGCCTAATCGGTCGTCCCGGTAATTTCATATATAGTTAACATAACCACACATTTGATCATCGATATATCGTCATTATATATTATTCACAGCGCGCAATTATTTACCGATCCGATCGAACATACCATATGAATTCCTGAAACTGACAGAGCACATGTCTAGCTTTTACCGGGACGGGCGGACGGTACATCGAGCTAATTTTAACTGCAGGCGCCGGCCGCACAGCACGCCATTTCTGGAAGACAAATTAAACCCATGAGAATAAACGAACGTATGTACTACTAGAACGGTAAAAAACAACAGCAAACAACAAGAAGATGATGAAAAGACAAGGAAAACTTGTGTCCACCAAAATGGTCACTGGATTTTTAAAGAAACTCATCATCAATATATATAATAGAGACTTCGGCGGAGAAAAACGAGGACCACGCTACGCCATGAAAATGCTTTGCTCCTCAACTCAGCAACAACAAAAGTACAACGACGACGACGATGAAAGCGTCGACACGTAGCTCTCTCTCTATATCATTCTCACAGTATCTGCACGACATAAGCTGGAAACGAACTGCGCCTCATATATATGCATGTGGCTAGGCATCATCAGATCTTCAGATCGTCGTCGATCAGTTCTTGTTGGCCACGAGAAGCTTAGCTCGTATCTCGATCGGAGACGGACGGCATGCATGTGCCGGCATAGGACGAACGAAGAGTGCAAGCTAGGTGGTGGCGTCTGCAGATTCAATCGAAATAACTAAATAAATAAATAAAGGCATGCATTTGCTACCGACGAACGCGGTGATATGATGGCAGCGGCGGCGGCTAGACGACGTGGCAGAGGCCATGGCCCGTCGCCTTCCTTGTGGACGAGAAGGAATTGAAATCGCGTAGCTGCGCTGCGGCAGGAATGAACGGAGAGGAGAGCGATCGATCGAGGAGGGGGTATCGACGAAGAGGACAGCCGGACAACGAGCGAACCAAGGATTCATGATATATGTGTTATGGACGACGTATAGGAATATGAAGTAAAGAATCAAGCCACAGAGGAGACACACGATTTAACGTGAAAAACCCCTTCGATGTGAAGGGGAAAAACCACGGGCACCAGCCAGCAACAATCTCACTATCTTAAGAGTTTGAGTTACACGCCTATGACGGCTTACAAGAGAATCAAGTCTCCACGAAACCCTAGCAACCTAGAGTGAATTTGGAACAACTCCAACAAACTCCACCTTGAGACAAATTCATCTTGTATCATAAATCAACCCTTCATCCTGAACATAACAAAGATAGAAAACCACTGGTGCCAACAATAGTCTTTTGGACTATCCAATTAAACCAACTAAGCTTGAGCACAGCTCAAACTTAGCAACAGGAACAGGCTTTGTCATCATATCAGCAGGATTATCATGAGTACTAATTTTGCATACCTTCAGCTTACCTTCTTCAATCACATCACGCACAAAATGATACTTGATATCTATGTGCTTAGTTCTCTCATGGAACATCTGATCTTTAGTGAGGTAAATTGCACTTTGACTGTCACAGTGCAAACTTATGCAAGATTCAACTCCACAAAGCTCAGCGTACAAACCTTTCAGCCAAATTAATTCTTTGCACGCTTCACAAATAGCCATATATTCTGCTTCAGTAGTAGACAAAGCAACAACTGACTGTAAAGTAGCCCTCCAACTCACAGCACAACTGCCAACAGTAAACACATAACCTATAAGTAATCTTCATCTGTCCAGATCAGCAGCATAATCAGAATCCACATAGCCAATAAGACCCTTATCAGTTCTTCTAAACTTTAAACAGGAATCTGTTGTGCCTCTGAGGTACCTGAAAATCCACTGAACTGCCCTCCAATGTTCTTTGCCAGGATTAGACATATATCTATTAACAAGACTCATAGCATATGACAAATCTGGACGAGAGCAAACCATAGCATACATCAAAGACCCAACAACACTAGAATAAGGAACCCTTGACATGTATTCAATCTCTGCATCTGTACTAGGATACTGAGCAACTGACAACTTAAAGTGAGGTGCAATAGGGGTACTAATAGCCTTAGCATTTTGCATGTTGAAACGCTGAAGAACTTTCTTGATATAATTTTGTTGACTAAGAAATAGCAAACCAGATTTTCTGTCTCTACTAATTTCCATACCAAGAATTTTCTTAGCACTACCAAGATCTTTCATATCAAAACCACTACTCAATAGCTTCTTTAACTTAGTGATTTTAATCTTACTCTTGACAGCAATCATCATATCATCAACATATAACAGCAGATATATAGGTGATCCATTAACATGCTTGATGTAAACACAACTATCATACTTAGATCTTTTAAAACTGTGTGCTAATATAAATGAATCAAGCCTCTTGTTCCACTGACGAGGGGACTGTTTCAAACCATACAAGGATCTCTTCAACTTGCACACATATTTTTCCTTGTCAGGCACTATGAACCCTTCTGGTTGGTCCATGTATATGTCCTCCTCAAGCTCTCCATGCAAAAACGCAGTCTTCACATCTAACTGCTCAAGCTCGAGATCATGTGAAGCAACAATACTAAGGAAAGTACGAATTGAACTGTGTTTTACCACTAGAGAGAACACATCATTGTAGTCAACACCCGGAATTTGACTGTAGCCTTTAGCCACTAACCTTGCCTTATACTTTGGAGGCTCGCTTGGAGATAAACCCTCCTTTCTCTTGAAGATCCATTTGCAGCTGATGATCTTCTTATTCTTAGGCAAAGGTACAATCTCCCATGTACTGTTCTTCTCAAGAGACTGCATCTCCTCATGCATAGCAGAAATCCAATTCTCAGTATCACTACAACGAATAGCTTCTTTATAGGTTGCTGGCTCATGAACATTCTCCACCTGTTCAGCACAACTCAAAGCATAGTAAGACAAATTACACTCTTCAATAAGACGCTTAGGAGGTGCAATTGTCCTTTTTGACTTGCGTTGAGCAATAGGTAAATCCTCCTCTAACTGCAAAATGGGAGGAGTTTGCTGAACATCATCATGAGCATCATCCTCAGCAACATCATTATCATGGTCACCATGCTCATCAACAGGCTCCACCTGCATGCGCATACGCTGCACCTCTTTTTCTGGAACATGATCTAAGGGCAAACTGTCAGTAAACATCACAGATTCATTGAAAATAACACTCCTGCTCCTAAAAGCCTTTTCTGTTTCAGAATTCCACAATTTATAACCTTTGACTCCCAAACTATAACCAAGGAAAAGACACTTAACAGCTCTAGGCTCTAATTTTCCATTATCAACATGAGCATAGGCAGTGCATCCAAAAATTTTCAACTGTGAATAATCAGCAGGCGTACCAGACCATACCTCAATGGGAGTTCTTTTATTTAGTGGAATAGAAGGTGACCTGTTTATCAAGTAACAGACAGTATTAGCAACTTCAGCCCAAAAACGCTTGCTCATCCTGGCATTAGACAACATGCAACGGGCCTTGGATATCATGGTTCTGTTCATGCGTTCGGCCACACCATTCTGTTGTGGAGTATGGGGTATGGTGTGATGCCTAACGATGCCTTCCGATCTGCAATAATCATTAAATTCACGCGAATAAAATTCTCCACCATTATCAGTACGAAGCAATTTTACCTTCCTTTTAGTTTGCCTTTCTATCATTACTTTCTAGTCCTTAAAAGCAGCAAAAGTATCATCTTTCTGTTTCAGAAAATAAGGCCAAATCCTTCTAGAGTAATCATCAATAATTGTAAGCATGTAACGAGCACCACCAAGTGAGGACTTACGGGAAGGGCCCCATAAGTCAGCATGAACATAATCAAGAGTACCTTTAGTGGTGTGAACAGAAGTGTTGAACTGTACCCTTTTATGCTTCCCGAAAATACAATACTCACAAAACTTTATTTTACTCGAAGTGCAGCCATCCAGCAGGTTTCTCTTCATCAATTCTGCCATACCATGGTGACTCATATGTCCCAAACGCATATGCCAAAGGTTAGTTTTACTAGGTTCATCATTAGTAATAGCAGCAACAGCGGAATCAGAACCAGGTAAAGTACACCCTCTAAGGACATATAACTTTGCAGAATTAAGATCACCTTTCAAGCAAACAAGAGAACCTTTTGATACCTTCAGAACGCCATCTGAACCGGAATATTTGTAACCTTCTGCATCAAGCGTGCTCAATGAGATAAGATTTCTGGACATCCCTGGTATATACCTGACATTTTTTAGCGTGCGTGTCATGCCATCATCAGTCTTGATCTGAACTGATCCAATCCCCACAATGTCACACGGGTTATCATCTCCCATCTGCACAACATCCCCTTTCTGCACAGGCTTATACGAGCTAAACTAATTTTTGTTAGTGCAAATATGAAATGAACATGCGGAATCGAGAATCCATTCATCATGACCAGCAACACAACCAGCAAATACTACCAGACAATCTCCAGAATCATCATCAGACGCTGCAGCAGCAGCAACAGAGACCTTACCAGCCGACTTGTTTTTCCTCTTCTCCTTATTCTGTACTTTTCTGCAATCCTCAATATTATGATTTGTCAGCTTGCAATAAACACAGAACTTTTTATTACCATACGGCTTGGACTTTGAACGGCCTCTCCTTTCGTAGTTCTTTCTTCCATCATTGCCATCATTGGAGGATCTATTTTCAGTTCTGCCTCTCACATGCAAAGCATCGCCCTTGGAGGACGACGTCCTGTCATTCTGCACCATGCCTCTCATCTTCTCCCTAGACTGGAGAGCCTCATAAACTTCCTTTAGGGTTAGTTCATCACGGCTCAAAAGTATGGTGTCACGAAAATTTGCATACGAATTTGGCAAAGAACATAGCAGTAAAAGACCTAAGTCCTCATCATCATACTTCACCTCCATCGACACTAGGTCGGCGACGATCTTCTTGAATTCAGCGATGTGGCTCATCACTGAATCCTCCTCCTTCATCTTCAGGGTGAACAGCTTCATCTTCATCTGCATCTTACTGGTTAGATCCTTGGACATACAGATCGATTCTAGTTTCAGCCATAGTTCTGCAACAGTTTTCTCTTTCAGACACTCTTGCAAAATATCATTATGAAGATGCAACTGAATTAGGGCGAGCGCCTTCTGATCCTTGCGGGTCTCTTCTGGAGTCCACTCGGCCTTCCTCTTTCCGAAACTATCCAGCGCCTCATCATAGTCATGAGTCTGCGCCAGAATCCCCCGCATCTTGACTTGCCATAGCGAGAACCGCGTGTCGTAGTTCAGCAGCGGAAGATCGAACTTCATCGACGTCGTCATGAACCCTAACAGCAACCAAAGCTCCGGTACCACTTGTTATGGACGACGTATAGGAATATGAAGTAAAGAATCAAGCCACAGAGGAGACACACGATTTAACGTGGAAAACCCCTTCGATGTGAAGGGGAAAAACCACGGGCACCAGCCAGCAACAATCTCACTATCTCAAGAGTTTGGGTTACACGCCTATGGCGGCTTACAAGAGAATCAAGTCTCCACGAAACCCTAGCAACCTGGAGTGAATTTGGAACAACTCCAACAATATGATGTGGTTGATCGATGGATGAACGTACAACAGCGCCGTCCCTGGAAAAGATACATCGATCCTGCCTGCCATTGCCTGCTTGCTTACATGAGTCTTAGTCTACGTTACACCTTATACCGTACTCCATCAGTTCCAAATTGTAACTCGATCACTATGGCTTTTAATTTCTAGGTATGTAGTTTTTTTGCTAGCTACCCATACAGATATGACAAGCTACATGATAGAAAATTTAGAACGACATATAATTTGGAAGACAGGTACACCACAATTTTTCATGTAATGTTTTAGCTTTAGTTATACCCATGCCTAGTTAAAATGTTTTTTTGATTGCTTTATTGTGTTGCATGGGTGAAAATCCTATAATATAAGGATGCTCGGAGTTCCTACCCGACGGAACCCCACGTCGTCCGTCGTCTCGGGCGACTCAAAAGGGAACCCGGTGCCAATCGCCAAGGCTCCGTCCTAGTCGGTCGTCTAGCCCAGCTAGCGATGGTGCCTAAAAATTCTACTATCACGGCACCCCCTTCCCTTTCTCCTCTCAACTCTACCCCAAGCTTCGTGGGGCTCACATGAAGGCCGACGACACGGCTCCCCCTGAAGCAATTTTTTTTGTCCTTGAGGGCACATGCTCTCGCATTGTGGTTCACACGATTCACATTCACTACAACATAACTCATTGTACACGACATTTTAAAACGCCTTCAAAGGTGGCCAAAATGCCTCTAAAGACCTTTTTAGGCATTCTTAAGAACACCTGCTATAACCTGGATGCAAAAGAGCTTTTGTGGCATTTTTTCAAAATGCCTTTTAATATAAATATATAAAGGCGTTTTCTGGATGCCTAAAATAAATCTTAGAGGCGTTATGTACATGACCTTCAAACATTGGTTGAGGCGTTATTAAAAATGCCTCCAAAAGACCATGTCAAACTTCTAGCAATTTCAAACTGGCACGATCCATTGAAGAGCCCAAAAGCATGTGCAAACATACATATGTTGCGTGCATATCCAACTATATACAGCCTAAAAGCCTACGATAAAAGCTTGACATGTTTACATCGCAGTATACATATATGTATGTGTAAATCCAACTAACTGTATAGGTTGCGTCTCACTACCAGCAGATCAGCATGATCCTTCACTGCAAAGAACAATTTTGAAAGGATCAGCAACAAATTCCTAATCATTTTGCAGACATAATAACAATAAGGAATCAGGAGCCTAGAACCCATTCAGACAGTTACAAGTAGATCCTGCAATACCTTATTGGGTTCCTTTTCTTTGAATCATCGAACATGTCAAAAAGAACAAGCAGAAGGACCACAAGTGTCATTTGAATTGGATATTTTTCTTACTTGGCGGGTGCCAGACAAGAATGATAGAAACATCAGAAGTACTGTATTAGCATCATGTGCACGAGTCTTTATTATGCTTATTACTGGTTAAAAGTCAAGTATGCAATGAACCCATTCACAAGAACTTCCTCTAGAACTCGATTTGGAGAGCCAAACCTCAAACTCTAACTCAAACACAAAAACTTCAAGATACTGTGGTTTCTTATGAGGCATCAGATTATCATGCATCGTCCTGCAGGGAGCCCTTCTTAATCATTAGGTAGTTGCATATGCCCTTCATGAAGAGGAATATATAGTGCATGCATGATACATGTGTTAATTCCAAGGGATGATGTGTGAGTCACATGTACTACTACTTCATGTCAAAAATCAGAGAGAAAATATAGGACGATCGATGCAACAATCTTCTTGACCCACTCATTTTCCTTGACACGCACACACCCTGTCTCTCAACCTCTTCCCCTCTATTAGCATTTCTCCAACAAGAATAATTGAATAGAACATGTACACTATACTCCGTACAAAAGGTTTGGGCATTCATGATAATCATGGTTGGGTGAAACCGATTGTGCTGTGCATCCATGGATGTCAGCAGGCCACCCATGCATTCCTCTTTTTTTTTTTTTTGCCCCCATTGCATTCCTCTTTTGCTAGCGGCTCGAATGAATTGAATTGAATTGAATTGAATTGAGAAAACAGGAGAGCCACCATATTATTATTATTATTATTATTATTAGTAGTAGTATTCCAAGTGCAACAACAGCCGCCACTTGTGAATGAGAAAAGGAACTGGAATACAGCCAAAAGAAGAAAAAAAGGCTGTGCACTTTTTTACAGTAAGTAGTGACGTGTACTGCCGCCACTTGTGACGGCATTGAAAGGCCGGTGATGGGTCCACGTGCACCTCCAAAATCAACGGCCCAAACGGCTGGCTAGCCTACTCCCCAGCCACCCATTCCTTTAAAGCCAGAGCCTCCTCCTCCTCCTCCTCAACCTCCAAATCCTCCAAGGCCGTCGTCTACTCCCAGCCTCCAAATCCTAATCCCACCGCGCGGGCGACCCCTCGCCCTCCCTCCCCTCCCGGAATGGCTGCGGGCTCGTCCGCGGTGTGGGCCGCACAACACCACCACGCCTGCAGCGACGGCGTCAGCAGCAGGTTCCACCGCCCGCGCCGCGTCCTCCTATGCGCGCCCCCGCTCACCGCGAGGCGGGGCGGCGGCGCCTCTGTCGCGCGGCAGCCGCCGCGCGCCAGTCTCGCCGCCGCGGTGCCGGTGAGGACGGCGTCAGAGGAGGCCGTGTACGAGGTCGTGCTGCGGCAGGCGGCGCTCGTTAAGACAGCGCCTCCGCAGCGGCAGCCGCGGCGGTTGGCGGAGGAGGAGGAGGATGAGGAGGGGGTCGTGGGTTGGGGCCTCCTTGGCGACGCCTATGACCGCTGTGGCGAGGTCTGCGCTGAGTACGCCAAGACCTTCTACCTCGGTCAGTGCTAGCTACAGCTGCTCTCCATCCTGCTTTCTTCTTCAGTATCAGTATCAGTATCAGTATTCAGTGCTAGCTAGCTAGTGATGCTGTCTGTTGACAATTTTAATTAATATCTATCTCTTCACAGCCATCTAGGACAGTAGTAGTTGCAAGCAGAACCAATTTAATTAACAGGCCAAATGGAAGCCAAGTGGAGCCATTTTGTACTACCTAGCGAATGTGATTCTGCTGCGTAGTGCGTGCGATTGAGCTGAGGGAGTCTAGTCCTAGTGAGAGTCAGTCTCATTCATGCAGTCTTCTCACTTAGTATGTAGTGTAGTTTCTTAAGAGTGTGTGATTACTGATTATTACTTGATTAGTACGTGCTGCAACCCCACATGAGGAACTCCCATCTCCTGTCTCTCGGCAAGATGGCAACAACTGCACATGTTTCCAGCCGGGTATACCAGACACTGCTGCCGACCTCCGTAGATAGTGCACGTGGGTGCTGGGTGCCATATGATCTTCTATGGCTCTCTCTCTCTCTCTCTCTCTCTCTCTCAAGGCCGGGGACAAATAATCAATCAATCCTAGCTAACGGCTGTCTGCTTCCTGGGTGTTGAATTGCGGCCGACTACTGGCAAGCAACTGGTACGTACAGGCTTCTTGAATAAGGTTATGGCTGGATTGGTTGGCGGAGAGGGCTAGCTAGCTTTAGGTGATCTGGATACGTACGCATGGGCTTGATTTAATTAATCCCTTTTTCTTTTCTACTTGTTTTAATTATATAAGAGCCATCTCTAGATCTCTAGCTCTGACCTTTATAACTGGATGTTTTTTCTATTGCCTTGACCGACCATACGATGGGCCTATGTGTAGCACCAGGCAGCAGCTAGCTTCGTGATTAATACCGACTTACTGAGATTTTGGTCATTCTGATATCATTTGCATTTATTTTTCTTTTCTGCAAAGGATATGATCTGCATCATCAAGTACCTTCTCGCAGCTCATGTTTCCCTTGGTTTACCTTTCAGGCACACAGCTCATGACTCCTGAGAGGCGCAAAGCCGTCTGGGCAATCTACGGTACGATTTATTTACGCTCTGGTGGGCACATCGCTCGTGTGTGTGGAAAATAATAATATTTAACCTTGTCGTTCTTGTTTGTGCTGTCGTCGTTGATACTTAAGCAACATATATGTTTTCTTTCCCTTGTGCAGTGTGGTGCAGAAGAACTGATGAGCTAGTGGATGGTCCTAACGCATCTTACATTACACCGGCTGCTCTTGACCGCTGGGAGAAGCGATTGGAGGATCTCTTTGAAGGCCGCCCGTACGATATGTATGATGCCGCCCTCTCAGACACAGTTTCAAAGTTTCCAGTTGATATTCAGGTAAACGAAATCTGCCAACTGAAAATTGCCATGAAACGTCTCATCAAGATCTGCTAAAAGTTACTGCTACATACTACGTAGTAGTTTTAGCAATTAATCACTGCGATTTATTTACTGACTGTTCTGCGACATCACGATTTCTTTCGTTTGCAGCCGTTCAAAGATATGATCGAAGGAATGAGGCTTGACTTGTGGAAGTCGAGGTACATGACCTTTGATGAGCTCTACCTCTACTGCTACTACGTCGCTGGCACGGTTGGCCTCATGACGGTTCCTGTCATGGGCATTGCTCCGGACTCCAAGGTTTCAACTGAGAGCGTGTACAATGCTGCACTCGCTCTTGGCATTGCTAACCAGCTCACGAATATTCTCAGAGACGTAGGCGAAGAGTAAGTACTGGCTGGCTTTATCCACATCTATCTAAGCATATAATTATACTACATACATCTGTTTGATACGGCGCCTGATAAATTTTTATATCAAACACTTGTGCGATACAATCTAGTCCAGGATTTAATATTCAAAGCGCTAGCTAGAGGCGTACTGTATTTTACTGTCTACGTATTTGTTTGTCAACAAGGAACCTGTGAACCTGTCCCTGTTCAGTTTTTTTTTCCTTTTTTGTTTCTTGATTGTGATGTAGCTTGTTTGTTGTTAATTGGAATTTCAGTGCGAGGAGGGGGAGAATATACCTTCCTTTGGACGAGCTTGCGCAGGCAGGTCTTACAGAAGATGACATATTCAGAGGGAAAGTGACTGATAAGTGGAGGAGGTTTATGAAGGGCCAGATTCAGCGTGCCAGGTTGTTCTTTGACGAGGCTGAGAAGGGCGTCGCCCATCTAGACTCTGATAGCAGATGGCCGGTATGTGAGCCTAGAAATAAATTGTAGCTCTTTTATTTATGTGCCTACAATTTAATTTTTCCAGGAGAAAAAAACTGTGTTTTTTACAGGCTCTAAATCGCTCACAATTCTTTGGTTGAACAGGTTCTCGCGTCTCTGTGGCTGTACAGGCAGATCCTTGATGCAATTGAGGCAAACGACTACAACAACTTCACCAAGCGCGCGTTCGTCGGCAAGGCGAAGAAGCTGCTGTCACTACCAGTTGCATATGCAAGGGCAGCTGTTGCATCATGAACCATCTGTAGAGCAGTTTTTTTCTTCTTCTTCTTTTCCAAACCCACTTACTGTTTTTGCACCCTTTTCATTTTTTGCTCGGTCGATCTCTTGGCTGTTGTATATAATCAGCTTCAGCTGCCTGCATGGCACAAGCCTTTGCCTGTCACACACAGTTCTTACTTGTTAGTTCAGGGGACTGATTCCACGTCCCTCAATACTCAGTCAGCTCTTGTTACGACAAGGAATGAGAATTAGAGTTCGAGAAGCATGTTTGTTATGGATAACTCATCTCTGTGAATTTATCTTCAGAATCCAGGCTCACCGGTTTGATTAATGATTACTGTGAACTTCAGAGGCTTTTCATGTGCTGTTCTGTTTTGGTAAAATCACAGGGACTATAATCTTACATTCTTAAGCGATGATGACAGATGGTGTTAACCCGATACTGACATATTTGGATGGCGAGGCTCTGAACAAGTTTGGCCTTTCTTGACCGGTCTGCCCTGCATTTGTTGGTTTTACCTGGGGTGCGGGCTTGCGGCTGATGCAGTGCAGACTGCAGTGGCCTAGAGCCTTGGAAGTGTGCACGTGCTGCAAGTGGGCCGTGGCTGGGAGAGATGTAACATTGTCAGCCATACACTAGGACGAAGGATGGTGGCATCTGAGCTGCATAGTTTTTGGGAATAGCAAGCACGATGCGCATACTCAGTCAGAGCGGTCAACAGTTGGTGCCTTACAATGGAGAGGAATGCAGTAGTCTTCTTGGCGTGCGATGGCTACCCCTTGTTTGTTGGGTGGACGAATGCCCGATGTATCTCGATCTCGTGTAGTTTTTAAGTCGTATCTCGATCTCGTGTAGTTTTTAAGTCGCTGGTTAGACTGTTGCTTGCTTTCTTTGTGGTTAATGGCGTTGGTCCCTGGGTGACAACTTCTGTGTTCTGCGGGCGGTGGGAGTCTGTGTTGCGTAGTCCCAAACTCTGTAATTTCGTTGCTTTGGTAATGAAATTCGGTCTCGACCGTTGTGGAAAAAAATGTATGTTGGAACACTAGGTTATGATGAAGGATCATATACATGACAGAAAACATGACGACAAGACTGACTAGCATAGCATGCATCTCTCTAACAAAATGATAGAAGCAACAATAGCATCAGGAACTTAACATGATTTAAGGATCACAGAACTTCACAAGCAGAGCTCCCAAAATATACAGCCCCACAACTCAAACCCGGTCAAGAACATACTATCGAGGCTAAAACAGCACAAGCTGTTGAGACCATCCTCCAACTGTTTTTTTACAACACACCTAAATACTTAAATATTGCTTTGTGATGTTAATACTGCAAAAGTATAACAAACACGATAATGTATCATGCACCTATGCTGCCGAGCCAGAAGAATAGGGGGAACTGTGCTATTGCCATGATGAGAAGGAAGTAGTGCTGCCTCGAGGAGTGTCTCTCGCTGCTTCTCATCTCCGTGAAGAGCACCCTCTTCATCGTCCTCACCAGAAACACTCCCATGCACAGGCTCATCCACGGCATCATGACATAGTATGAGTATGCCCATACGAGCCTCGCGACGACAGCAAGTGAAAGCCCAGCAAATAAATAGCCGCCATATGCTACCAAGTCCAGTAGTGGCACCTCACCCCCACCCATTGAGTAGAGCAGGCCCTTTAGGATCATGAGCTGGAAGCCCCATCCGATGAGTGCCCTTGTAAAGTGCAGATTTATAGCTTCTGGAGTAAACCTGCACAAGTATCATGTACAGATCGATTAGAGACATTATGTCAGAAGCATTTGGAGATTGAAGAATACAATTTTTCAACAACTCACTTTCCCATGAAACCTAGTGTAAACCCTGAAAGAATGATGAAGCTTCCAAATGCCATGAAAGGGATGTACAGATCTGGCGCATTTATGTCATAGATTGGAGGTTTGTAGGACAGACGACCACCAACTGGCTCACTTATTCGGGTCCAATGTCCCTGTAAATATATTGAGGAAATACAGGTTTATCATGGCAATCTAGATTGAGGAACCAGATTTGTATACAATGTTATTAGGAAATACTAAGATTTACCCTGTGAAAGAATGGAAACAGTATAATTTTCAACTTGTTCCGGACATATTGATCATTCACATGGAAGTAATACTGTGGGTTGGAGAAGTATCTATTGATCTGCAAGAGTTGAACCAACAATTTAGAGAGAATGCAAGCAAAACAAACAAAGTACAAGGTTTGTTGGAGGATCCATACGTTGCTTTGCATGAATTCTGAACTAGAACCGAAGAACTTTTCCCCATATACTCCTATCCCAGATCTGATTAGACCTGAGCTTGCACCGTATAATGGATTGTCAAACTGGACAGGTTGAGAGTTCTGTGGGGGCATCTGCATCCCTGGAGGATTCCCATAATTATTATTATACATGGCTGCAGTACGGAAGCAGAGGTCATAAAAAGAAGTTAGACCCAAATGATAGTATGATAATTCATCAGAGAGGACTTGACATATTAGCATTCAATGAATAAATAAATGAGTATAGCACAACATTAGCATGATGTTACATGAATCGCAGTTAAATATACGGGAGCTATTTATGTCACTGCTAAGGCAGAAAGTTCTTCTTTAGTTTTGCTTAATCCCCAATCATATCATCATAAAAACAATTACGTGCACCGATCTGTAACAACAGATATACAAAAATGGATGCAAAATGATAATGGAATAATTCTACACTATATCTGGAAGAGATATAATTTACAGACTGCAAAGACAATTGAGAAATTAAACAGATTATTTCCCTGAAGTATATAAGGAAATATAAAATCAACAGGAGTCAAATTACAGTTACAGATTCCAACTAATGTACTTGTGCACATGAAGTATATAAGCCAATATAAAATCAACAGGAGTCATATTCCAGTTACAGATTCCAAGTAATGTACTTTTGCACCATTGACCTTTTTTATAGGAAAAAAAAAAGTTGATACCAATCAAGATCATGTTCTAAGGCTAGCATCACCTGTGCATTACATTTATCGATAACTACAAGCAAAGCAACCACCCTCGTTGGAATATGTTCAGCTAATAGTTTGAGTGTTTGACCGATCAGACCATTCTTTGTCCTTTCTTTTCTATTTAGCTCATGGATGAGGCCAAGAAGCAGCGATGCTGCGTGTAATAAATATTGGATTTCCTGTTGCTAGAGCATGCAGAATTATACATAAACAGATATATGAAAAATGTTCTCCCCACCCTATATACAATTAATAAAGCGACAAATCTCTGCCAGTTTTCCCTGAATACGTATAGATCACTTCCCCTGTTCCAAACTGTACGTCGTTTTTAAATAATTTGTCCTAGCTTTGGCCACCATGAACAGGTAAGAAGCTACAGTTTTATAGAATAGAATCCACAAACATTTAAAACCATCAGGTATAGAGTGGAGTTTTTGAAACTCCAAAAAGGCTTTAGTTTTAGCATCGAAACGCTTCGTTCATAGCGCTCGAAAACCATGGTACGTGTAACAACAGCAATAAACAAATTCTATGCCGCACGCACAAACAGGGCCAAATCAAATCTTGTTCTAATTTTGCAGCACCCGCGCCTGGATTTGTGATTCCTGTTCCAGGGGCCTAAGGCCCGTGGGTTGATCCCACCGAGACCGGTCGATCTATCTCCCGCGCTGGCGAGCGAGCTAATTTTGTGGGCGGGCGGGCGGGTGGATCCTAATTTCGCAGGGCACTGGCACCACGAACGAACGCCTAGAAGCCGGGCGCGAGATTTGGGTCCGATTGAGCGAGCGAGGAATCGGCTCGGGAATCGGGATCCACCGGCCACGGTAGGAGATAGCAGGGCGACGACTTACTTGGGTGGACGGTGGACCGATGGAGGCGCGGCGGGCGGAGAGGGAGAGGGAGGGGGCCGGCCGCCGGAGACGCGTCGGGAGGGAGCCTGTCTTTGCCGCCGCCTGCGGTTTGTGCTTCTGGGAGGTGGGTCCACGCGATTGAAGGAAGGAAAACTGGTTTTTTGGTGGGTCCGGGTTCTTTTTTCTTTTCTGTTTCCTTCCTTGGGCCGGAAGGAGACGCGAGGCGAGAGAGAGCCGCCAACGTGGCAAGCGATGACGTGTCCTCACGAATCGAATCACGGGAGCTTTCTTCTTCGATGCCTCATCAGGCCCGTTGGTTGTGTTGGGCCCGGCCCAGCTTCCGCTCTGACCAATTGGACGGACCATAATCGATCGCCGCAGCAGGCCTAAATAATGGCTCGCTCAATGAAGCCGTCGTCAGGCCCGTTAATTGTAGACCTTAACTGAGGAAGTTGTTGTTTTTTTAAAAAAAAAAATCTCTCTTCTATAAATACAGAAGGAGTCAAACACCCTAGTTAAAGTTTAGTTAAAAGAAAGAATTATTAGCTGGTTAAAATTTAGCTCTAAAATTTTAGTTGAGTGCATCACACATACACTTTTATTCGTTCACCAATTAATTAAGGAGCATAGCACGCTGATGGAAATATATAGATCCTACGACGACGAGGGATGCTGCTACCTAGAGCTATCTGTCGTCGTGCCATCGACGTCGTCGGCACGTGGCGGCAGTACGGACGACGTCGTCACGACCTTGATAGCTATAGCAATAATTGGCGTACGACGACGCCCCGTGCGTGTGTGTCGAGGTACACGTACGTATGGGCACCAATCCCGGACGAGGTCATGACATGAGAGCGATCCAACACAGAGATAGTAGATGCATGTGCCATGTGGCAGCAGTGTCGTCCTACTATATACTCCCTCTATACACATATTACTCGACGCTTAGCTTAGTACAACGACACGATTGTGGTTGTCAAAGCGTAACTTTGACTGCATATCTTTTGAAAATTATTTATTAAAATATAATATATACGTATTTTTATGAAAGTATTTTTCTAGACAAATTTATTTATATAATTTTTATTTTTTTTTTCAAACTCAACAACTTAAAAGTTACTCATGGTTTATATTCTCAATAATGGTTGACTCAAAACTTTTCCAAAACGACATCTAATATGGGTATGAAGGATGTACTACCCATGTCACAAAAAAATACAATTATATCATGTTTCACGAAATTATATAGTTTAAATTTTGCTAAATTTATATAAAAAAGTACTAACATATTCGTGATATGAAATTAGTATCATTAGATAATTAGATTAGTTAGACAATATGTTTTTCATTATAAAATTATTTAAATATATAAATATTAATGTTATTTAATATAATATTGATTAAATATGAGCTATATTTTTGTGACGGTATTTTTGTTTTCCCTGATGATACCGCTAAGGAATTTTACGTTTCCAGTAGTGTTCCTATAGTTACATTCTTTTAGGGATGATGTCAAATTTTTTAGCAACTTGCTAAATCATAGGATTTGGCAAGTAAATTTTAAGGAGTTGTTGGAGATGCTCACGTAGTTTGCAAGTGTGAAGACGTCGACGACTCGATCATATGTGTGTATGTAGTCATCTTAATATCCTCCATGGCGGCATTATTATTAATTAAACAAAGGAAATTCAAGCTAATTAAACAAGAGCAATTCAAAGCAGTAAATAATCCATCACCTCTCTCTCCTCCCTTGCTTGTTGTAATTAACACCAACAACACTCAAGAGGCCGGACAAGAGGAGGGAGGAGGCCATTCATACGATAGTTAGTATTAACATGAAATAAATGTAAAACCGAAAAAGAAAATAACAACCGTCAGGTCCCACAAGAGCCCAAGCCTTAAAATTCGGGCCCAACCCCACGAGCCCAGCCCAACAAGCAGCTAGCTAGGCGGCCCAGGCCAAGAACCTACTCGCCGTCCTGCACCTCCTCCTCGTCGTCGCCGGCCACGGACACGGAGGCGAGCGCGCGGCGGAAGACGGCGACGGGGCACGGGATGCGGAGCGGGCCCTGGTGGCGGTACCCGTACTCCTGCGCGGCGCGGCCGAGGAGCTCCGCGAGCGCCGGTGCGCCAAGCAGCTCAGCGCGCACCAGGAACCGCTCCTCCGCCGCGCCATCCGCGCCGCCGCCCACGTGCACCGGCACGTGGCCCTCCGGTACCCCCGCGTGCGCCTTTCCCTTCCCTCCTCGCCGCCTGCTAGCCGGGGACGACGGCGGCGGCGGAGAGCAGTCGCCGACGCGGGAGAGCCGCCGGATCAGCTGCCTCATGGTGACGGCGTGGTGAGCGCGACGAGGAGGCGTTTTCTTCTGCCGAGGGTGCTGCTGCTGCCTGCGGAAGACGAGGGGTGGGGCCAATTTATAGCGCAGCATATGGGACACTGACGTGTGGGACCGCAAGGTACCTGGGCCCACGGGTCAGTGGGGATGCTGCCGTACAAGTGGTGGGGTGGGTGGGGGAGGAGTGGAGGGTACAAGTGGGTGTACGGCGTCAGGTACGACACCTTTTCAGTTTCCTGCTCTTCAATTCCTTTTTTCTTTCTTTTTCGTTCCATTTTTTAGAATTTTTTAATTTCTGTTTAACAACAGGATGAGAATATTGGCAAATCTAGCTTTTGGGTGTGCAGTGCAGTGGAGTACAGGTCTGCTGTCATGTGGGCCCGCACCTTTTGCCGTACAGTGTGAGCGGAATTGTTGGGGGCCGAAAGAGACACGTGACACCATGGTTACCAAACTATTGGTGGTGTACCTGGCTCATGTTGGACATTTCATCTAGTTCTAGTTCTAGCTATCATATGCAAGCAATGGCTTCTTCTTGTTTGTCGGTTTCTTTGTCATCCTCGTCTTCTTCTAACATTCTTCCAAAGGACGAGTGACGAATCGAGAAACGGGGCAATAGGGGTTGCTAGAAGTAAAGTATGGTCGGGTCGGAACTCTGCTTTCTAGGCTAGAGTTTTTATGAGCTATTGAGATAGAAAAATTAGTAGTAATAATCGCTTTATTTTTGAGTTGGATCGGGGCTGGACTGTCTTACC
The DNA here is from genome assembly GCA_022036555.1 of Microstegium vimineum. Lineage (NCBI taxonomy): Eukaryota > Viridiplantae > Streptophyta > Magnoliopsida > Poales > Poaceae > Microstegium > Microstegium vimineum. Next base: position 41,908,572 of record CM039129.1, read on the forward strand.
ATGTTTTTATTGGCATGCACTCTCACCGATGTGGTTATGGTATAGTGGGCTAGTGGCATGACAAGCAAAAAAAATGGTCACTAACTGGTTCGCGTGGGTGTTGACGAGAAAACGACTTCTTTCAAAGAGAAAAGCTTGTCTTCCATTAACCATTGGCTCTAAGAAAATCACCAGTTAAAAAGCAGTTAAAAATCACCATGAACCCAAGCGGAGAGTGCTCGCCACATACAAAGGTAGGTAATCAGCTACTTTGTTCTATGACCTCAGACATACCTGGATCACACATTGCACAAAAGGACTCGCTAATGAAGTTTCTAATCTGACAAAAAAGCATCCATCCACACTCCTATCCATCTCAGTTGAGGTTAGGCCTTCTTATAAATTTGTTGCATCTATCTCAATTATAATTTGACCCATTAGCAATTCAATATATAACTCGACATAAGCTCATAAGCTCCTCTTGTGCTTCTTCATGCAAAGGGCTAGAGACTCTCTCCAATTTCCCACATCCCCTTCTAGTAACTCATCATTGTTATCATGAGCAACAAAGCCCCATCCACCTACATTGCTCTTGTATATGTCCTCCGGTGGAGGTTCCCAGTTCAACATGCTCTCCACTCCCTTTTTGGCCCCTTTTATTTTTGAGCTTGTCAAACTCCTTAACATATGTTAGACAACCATTGATCAAATTTCTAGTATAGAGACTCTCTTTTCTCCTTCATTGACTTTGTTTCTAGTTGACCACCATCGCTATAGCAATACCCAAGCATGCAGTTGAGTCTGTGTATTAAGGCTTAAAAATTCCTTAATTGTTTCCTTTGTTGTCCCGCTTCTAACATGCATGGATCAAACACACTCTAGATTCATCAACCGCCAGCATTCCTTCGCTCTTTTGCACATAGAAATAGGTGGCCACAATCTGCATCGGCTCTAATGCACATGAGGGAAATTGTTTCATGTTTAATACCTATCCTTGCTATGTTTCTCCTCTGTTATGTGCAAATTGCCACATAAACATCCTAACTTTATTTATCACTTCAAGCTAGCATATCCTCTTCTAATCAAAACTAGCATCATCTTCCTGATTAAGCCTAGAGGCGCCTTTTGCTTGCTCATGTTCCCTTTTCTTCATTGCGACACATTTACCTCCCAGAAAGTGTCTTGCACCAGCACGCCATCCCATGTGCCAGTCATGGGATTGGAAACCTGTGTCAACAATAAAATGCCTTTGGGTTCCTTGTTTTGAGAGTCATTCCAACCGGTATCCACGAGTCAGACCAAATGTCAAGTAAGTTACCATTACCTACCCACCACACCACTCCCTCTTTAAGCAATTATGCTCCTTCCAAATGCATACCTCTCCATATATGAGATGCCATATCTTGTGGTGCACTTTAAAATATTCGTCCAAACAAAATGTTTACATATCTTGTTGCATAACAAAATATCTTCACGTTCACCAAAGGAAGTTGAAGCAATTTTGTTTTTGATTTGGGTTTCCCAAACAATTTTAATTCGTGAAGGATTTTTCTATTTTTAGTAGTGGACTTCTATTGAAGAGAGTTAAACCCATTCAACATGCTTTTAGTATAGATCATGTTGGCCATTAGAGCAACTCTATGTGCCTCTACTATATCATTCCTTATTGATAAAATAGAGATTTTAGTGAATAAAAATGTCCAACAACCACTTGAACTAGCTAGAACTACAAATATTTTTATTTTTATTCCTGTTTTATTGCCCGCCACAGATAAAGAGCGGAGCCGCTATCTCCCAAAGTGCCAAACAAGATATAGAGAAGTAGTTGTTGAAGGATGAAGAGATATAGAGGGAGCAATTTTTATTAGAATGCATGTTCTTGTTACAATATAATGTGCTAGAAGTTTTGGACCATCTCACTTAGTTGTATATATTTTTCTTCAATTTAAATAAGTTTGATGATTGTGCTAGATGCATTTGACGAACTACTTATATATGCTCAACTTGTAACCGAAGGTGACAATACATGACGGTCTTATATATATTATTATCCAGATGATGCACATCGTAAATAATTAATGGCATGCACACAATGATTACCGTAGTTCTTATTGACCCGTGATTGTGTAGCGAATGGATTAGTTGATGAGTTTTCTCTATCGATCGAGATGAAGCGATAGATACTCAGGGTCCACACGTACGGCAGGGGAACACACGAAGACTAGTCCCTGACTAGGCAACAAACAACAGCGACTTGTGTGTGCATGCTTGGACAAAACCCAACCAACTCACCATTGAAAGGAAGCTTTTGTATTCGCTCTCCTACTAGAATCTAGATATATAAATAGGTAAGTAGCTAATTAAATTCATGGTAAATTATTAACTAATTATGTTGTCTAGAATAATTTGGTGAGATCTCGCTACTACTAGCTCTTGACATTTTTGTGATGATTGCCTATTTTGTCTCATCTGTTGCCTGTATGGATGCATGCTTCAATTTCAAACCTCAGCTTGTTCCGTTGGTTCTTGTAATTTCTGTAATTCCACTGCTTTGCACCGGCCTCCAACTGAACTTTTACCCCAAAGAGGCAACTCTGTGGAGGCTTCGGTGGTACTGATTTTTGACTAATTTCTTTGTAAGGTCAAAGACATAAAGCCTACAAGTAAAGGACACACTATATATTAGCTAATGATATTATTTACACACACACACACAATTGTGTTTTGTTTGACAGATGATGTGTGCAGTGGATGCAGCAGCAAAAGCATATGAGTGTAGATATGGAAACTAAAGGCAAAGGACTGGATGCAGCATGTCGTCGTACACGCACGTACGTGCACACACACACTGCACGACCGAGGAAATGCAGATAAAGCTAGGGCGGCAACCACTACGATTCGATCCGATCGGTGCTTTTTGCTTGCATGCTGATGATGCGAGCTCCACTACTATACGTGCGGTTGTCATCAGCACTAGCTATCTCAATAAAGTTAGCATCATGCATACATATATATGTGTGTGCAACAATATATCTTAACGTGCACACTTGGTGGTCTGTTGCGTTGTGAGACTATATCTCCAAATAGGTGATATAAGGACACCTAAACCTAAAATGTACTCCCTCCGTTTCAAATTAGGGATGATGTCAAATATTTTAGCAACTTGCACGGAGGGAGTATCTTACAAACATATCTCAACAATACCGTGTTTCTTGGATACATCCTCTCTCTCTCTCTTACCCCACAATGCAAGAGGCCACACAAGTCTAGTTGCACGATGCAAAATATACTTGGATTGGAATATATAGCTAGTGCTGTCACTTTATTGGTGGACACATATCACATAGTATGCATGGTGCCGTAATAGTTGTACCTTATGGTACAGTTCTACTTGCACTTTCCTCTCTCTTTTCTCGATGTTGGTGGTACACCATGTGTACGGCACTTGGATCAACAAAGATATGCTTGTATGGAGGTTGACTAGATATATATTTAGGATGCATATGGACCAAGCATTGTCGTCATTATATTCATTGGTTGAGGCTACACATATGGGCATGTAGCCGTGTAGCCTATATGGCCTCACTACTAGAGAACAGGTCTTTCGTCGATGTCCAAAATGAGATTTAGTCTCAAATTTTTTTACGTCCGAGACGTTTCTTTTAGTCCCGGTTGGTGTTCTCAACCGGAACTAAATGTCTAGAACATTTAGTCCTTGTTGTTGTTCCCAACTGGGACTAAAGGTCCCTCGATGTATGTTTCAAAAGTTAAAGATTCTATTTATCATCAGATATACTATGTAGGTGGGGTGGTAAGCTACGCGCGAGCTGTGCATGAGGTCTCGGTTCGAATCTTGGGGGACGCAGCTGAGATTGGGACGCCCCGCTGGGATGGGGATACCTTTTAGCCCTCTCTGTACTAGTGCCTATATATGGCGCCATGCAATGTGTGTGTACTTTGAGTGGACATTTTTCTTTTTGTTATTTGCCTCTATCTCTATCTCTCTTTTGCCATGCATGCCTTTCGGCAAAAAAAAATAAATATATCAACAACACCGTCTTCCCATGTCCATGCATACATACTCTCCTGTCCTGAAAAGAATGGATGCTTTATTTTTGAAGAACTCGAAAAAGTTAAAGTTTAACTAAATTTATGTAAATAGAATCAACATTCATATATTTTTTAAAATATATTTCATGATTAATATAATAATAATTAGGTGGTATCATAAATAAATATTAGTAGTATATTCGCTCCTCTTTCTTTCTGTCCATCTCTCCCACAGGGCCAAAAAGTCTTGTTGCACTATGCATAAATGCAAATACATTACTTGGATTGGGATCCAACAATGGCTAGCTGTGCTTTCCTGGAGGATATCTTACTATTCATATAACGTCTAATCAGTGTATAGTGTATAGTGTGTTGTCACTTTATTGGTGGACATATATCACATACTACTATATGTATGGTACCTTATGGTACAGTTGTACTTGCACTTTTCTCTCTCTCTGGTGGTGTCGGTGGTACACCATGTGTACGGCACTTGGGTCAGCAAAGATATGCTAGCTTGTATGGAGTATGACTAGATATTCAGGATGCATGGACCAAGCTATGTGTCCTCATTAATTCATTGAGGAACAAACATATGTGCATGTAGTCTATGTCCATTTTTGCCTGGTGCTTTAGGGCACTACCAACCTTGTTGACAGCCTTTATTCAAGGAAGAAATGGATCGAACTGGCCTCCACCAGGCAATGTGGGGCACTTTAATTTCGTCGTCAGATTCTATATATATATTCTTGATGCCTTTCAGGGAAAGAGATCGAGTAGTGTTCCATGCATATGTTCTTGATCCTTGATTTGTTCATTTTTTTAAAACATGCTCACCCACACACGTGCACATCTTTGTGGTGTCTTCCTATGCATAGACGCGCCACCTACCACTGAGACATCATCTAGCTGAAAAATATGTGCACAATGTTGAGGCTGGGTACTCAAACTCAGGTAAGAAGGTGCCACCACTGACCTTGTGTGAACTTGGTTCCTCTGCAGAATAAACATGTCACTACTAGAGAGAACATGTATTTGGTCGATGTTCAAAATATGCAATAGTTTCGACAAATTTTGTGTTTGAGACTAATGGACCTTTAGTCCCAGTTGGTAACACTAATCCGGACTAAAGGTAGTCCCGATTGGTGTTACGAACTTAGGACTAAAGGTCCCTTGCTGGATTGATTCAAAAGAAAAACATCACATTTATTGTTAGATGTGTAGGTGGGGTGGTAAGCTATATGCGAGGGAGGTCTTAGGTTCGAATCTCACGGGGCGCAATTGTTTGAGGCATTATTATTTTTCATCTAGGTTGACTTTTAGTCTTGGTTGTGGCAACCGAGACTAAGGAAAAATGTTTTAGTCCCGGATCCATAGTCCCTGGTTGGGAAAACCGGGACTAAAAGACTCCTGTATACTAGTGTGTGAAGATTTAGGATTTTGTCCATGGTTATTTGTGCTTGGCTGATGATTAAAACTTGAAATTTCCTGACCAACGTCAGACAAAACTAGAATTACCCTGTCGAGCTAGCTCTGACGGTATTTTTATTTTCACTGACGGTAAGTGCACCATAAGAAATTTTATGGTGTTATTTTTATTTTTTATGATGATACGTACATTTTTATGACGATATTTTTATTTTTTCTGACGATAGTGCACCGTAAGGGAATTTCAAGTTTCCAGTAGTGATTGTTCCTTGTACTTTGGACAACTCATGGGATATAATCATATAAAATAGTGTGATGAAATATAGTGTACCCAAGTGAACGATGTAATTGCTAGGGGATCGATATGAGTGCATGGCAATAATAATCTGCGATAAGTTATTTAATTTACCATCAAGATGTTGTGTACTCAGTAGTGACATGACGTACTCATGAGTCATGACTCATGAGTACGATGCATGATGCATATGCAAAACTAGGTTCATGACGAAGGATCTCTCAATAGGAAATACGGGGTCCAACTGATCATGAAGGCCAAGTATGTATAAGGCTAAAATATATGAAGCTCATGAAGGCCGCATGGGTCGGCCCATGCCCTCTTTTATGGGCCACAACCAGGCAATCCTGCTAGGCTCTTGTTTACACAAAACAGGCTCATATTTTTGTTGAGCCCAACAAAGCCTAACCATAACTTCCACACTATTCCAGTATGGTTGGACTAATAAGAGCATCTCCAACGGTTTTGCAAATGAGCTTTGCATTCTTATTTTTGCAAAAAAAAATCTAAAAAACTCCTATCCAACTAAGCCTGGGCAAAAAAAACCCGATACTCGAACCCGAATTACCCGAACTCGGACCCGAATTACCCGAACTCGAGGTACCCGATCCAAAATTCGGATAGTGATTTTGATTACCCGAAATTAGTTTGGGTAATTCGGGTAATATCCTACGGTACCCAAATTACCCGAACTACCCAAAGGTTTGTATGTGTTTTTGTATTTATGATGTGTTGTTAGTGGAACACTTGAACATATCACTTTATTAAAATATAATTCTCTATTTTTTGAACAAAATAACTATAATAAATAATTCTCTACAAATTGTTGTTAAATTTCTATACAATTGCTGCTGAAATTATGTATAATGCTACCAAAATTTTATTTAGTTTGCTAATTTTTGTAAATTCGGGTATATCGGATAATACCCGAACCCGAATTATCGGGTACCCGAAATTTTGGGTAGTGTTTTTTTGACCTAATATTGGGTAGCAATTTTCATTACCCGAATTATTCGACCCGAAAAAAACGAGTAACCCGAACGCCCAGGTTTATATCCAACGGTTTGACAAATAGGTTTTGCATTTTTGTTAACTTGACAATTTCCTGGGAAGGATTGACATATATGCCTAGCAGATCGCGCTTGACATTTTTCACGCTTGACTCGCGCATTTTCTCTCACCGCAGCAATTTCCACAATTTTGGTAATTGCCAAGTCAATTTTGTTAATTGTCAAGTCAATTTTACCAAACCGTTGGAGATTGACTCTTTTTACATTTGCCATATTCATTTGGGACTTGGCAAATTTCTAATTTTACCAAACAAAAAATGCAAAACCGTTGGAGATACTCTAATTATTGGTTTGGTGGTAGAGTTGTCTAGTGAGATTGCCCTATATTTTTTCTAAATAAAAGTAAGGTATGCATATGTGCGTATTCTCCGTTGATTGTATTATGATGTGTACATATGTGCGTGTGCGTTTTGTATGAATGAAGTGTGAAGTATGATCGAGGTTTTGCGTGCGTCCTATATTGTACTTAAGAGAAATTAAAAGACTTCCATTAACCATTTTACATGAGTCCATGCTTAGTTACCCTTCATGGCACTTGCCACGTCACTTGAAGCTCGTAATATATATAGTGAACGGGTGTAGTGGGTTGGCCGTGTAGTAAAAATGCAAGCATTTAATGGCTGCAGCACATGTCATCAGTGAGTTGGCTAAGATAAAGAAGGCTCATAAAAAAAGCCGACTATGCGCTCGCTGCTGGATTCGAGCGTGCAGCTCGGCGTTTTACCAGACGCCCGTTCCATTCTCCCTCTTGTGTTCTCACGTCTCCACCTTAGATTATGTTAACGTGGAACACTATTTAGCCTTTCCAAGTGACTGGTGTGTATTTTTTCTCTTGAAAAACCTTTCCAAAGTGTTTTCTAAGCATCCACAAGAATATTATGACTGGTGAGCTATTTAATTTCCTTGTTAATAAATATAAGTATTGGCACTTGCTTATTTCGTGTGCACTATCAGTAGTATATATCCTGAACAGAATTAGCGGTTAATTAAAGTTAAACCCTCTGGCGGGTGGGGTCCACTCCACCCAGTGCCCAGGCATGCCACTCTCGCTCTCGTATGTTTACGGCCGCGGCCCGCCTACGTGAAGACAAGACGATCCATGTTTTGACCACGTGGACCACCGCCGGCCGGCTAGCCGGTGGCCGCCGAGAGGAAATTCCGGAAAGCTACCGATAACTGACATCTCCGGCCGTCCGTTCCACGCCCGCACACTACAGCTTGCTCTCCGCTCCGCATAAACCACCCCCTCCTCACTACTAGCAGTACTCCCTCTCCCCTCTCCTGCAGGATCTCTCGCGCTTTCCCCTCTCCACTCCACCGACCACAGACCTCGTCGTCGCCAATCGATCCCTACCTCGTTTGGCCGGGAAAGATACACGGACGATGGGGTTCAGCCTCCTATGTTACTGGTCGGAGACCTACACGTTCGCCGGCTGGGTGCCTGCTTTATATGGGGCGGCGGAGGGAGGGTGGGGACGGCCGCCGCCGCCGCCGCCGCCGCCGTCACGCCCCTTACACTGGTCGGACTACTTCGGTTGTTTGCTCATCGTCCTCATGGCCTTCTACGCCGCCATCGTGTTCCATGGCTTCTTGGTCTACGACGAGTACTCCGTCGTGAACGTCATCGTGCTGCTCCTGACAAGAATGCACGTGCTCGTGATGAAGATGAAGTCCTCTCCGCCGGCGCCGTCTAGCTGGAACGCCCTCGCGCTGCTTCCCACATGTCCGGCACCCGTCCTAAGCACGCCGCCAGTGTGCTACGGTATGCATGCCCTCGGAATCTCGGATCCGGTCGATCCCCACTTCGGTCTCTCCATCTCCGATCCATCTCCGGCTCTCTTCTGCATGCTCGGATCTCTAGCTAACTCCAACTTGAAGCATATCTCGTCTGTGTGTTTTCTTGCTACGAATGTTTTTGATGGATCCGATCTGGATTGAAATTAGAGAATAAGCTGCCTGGATTATCAGTATCACACCGTCTGCTGCACTGCAACTGGATGCTTATGCGCAGAACAAGCTGATTTAATTAATTTTTGTGCAAGATCTTCTTTACTTTAATTATTTTTTCCATTAATAAGAACAAACTTATGAGCAGAACAAGCTAGCCTATTTTTTTAGTTTAGAGTTTCTTGAATTCTTTGTTACGAGATTTCCGAATGGCAATCCATGATTCCATGAACATGTACTGCATTTCTGCTTGACTTTATAGCTATCTAATTAATCGATTTACTTGAAGTTTCCATAGTGTAATTGTTTTCTTCTCTACTGATAACCATGCTACATGTTCTTCACAAACACCAGAATGGGAGAAACCAGCAGCTGCCATGGTGCTGCCGGCCAGTGTCTCTGCAGATAGCAACTGGCAGAGCCATGAACAGGACGGCGATTACAAGGCCGCCAAGAAGTGCTTTGACAGTCTTGTACGTCATGCTGCGTGGACCTGCGATGAGCAAGACGACGATTACAAGGCTGCCATGAAGTGCTTTGACAGTCTTGTCCGCGATGCAGCCAGGATCTGCTTCGTTTGGAGCTACGACGACGCTATTCCTCTGACGACTCATCAATGTAACATCTATTTTTTTCAGTCTCTTCATGCTCTACTAGTACAATCTTGGAATCAATATACATGATTCCAATAATCGACCTATGAAGGCGATGAATATCTGATTGTGCCTTCTTATTGCAGCTGATGATCCATCTCCGACATGAATGCATGATAAGGTCTTAATTAATGGCTGTGCGGTGCAATTGATATTCCGACTTTGAGTACTGGATGAGCCCAGCCTTTATAGCTTAAAGAAAGCTCTTAGAAACAGTAATATATATGCCCTATGTATGTTAATCTGTTCAACAATGCAAGTAACTGAATTTTATCCTTGCGAGTAAGCGGTGGCATATGGGTCAAGAAGTGAGGATTGATTGATGCCTCAAATCCTTTGCCTCCAGATGCAGTTTTTTCCCTGTGTTGATTCGATGCTGTGCATTGGCTCTTTCTGCAGTGTCCTGGCATAATGTTGTCACTTTTAGTTTATTATTAGGTTTCTCTGTTTATCTGATCTTCTCTATAAGTGTTCATTTTGTGGAACAATGGTGAGCTCTTTGAGGCCCATGGGTTGTTTATGTCGATTGGGAGATCTAGATTATGAGAGTGATCTGTTTCTGTTCTGAGATAGCTATAGATATAGCTTATTGATTGTGTTAAGTTTTGTTGTGCCTGGTGTGGTGAGGCACACAAGCTGTACAACGGCATGTTCAGGATGGGCAACAGAATAACATCACCCCCAAAAGTTAGGAGGGGGGCGTCCTTAAGTTTATACTTAGCAGAAGTTAAATAGGCATAGACAGTCTTAACTGATTAACTGATCTAACCTTTCGTCCTCTCTCGTGTTTTCCTTTCTCTCTCTCTCTCTCTCTCTCTCTCTCTCTCTCTCTCTTCAATCACAATAGATATGTTGCAGCAAATAACTCTTAATTTGCCATAGAGAATTTACTGTCCCTTCTCCTGGTTTTTTCTCCTATAATAATATCTAATACTTTGCCTCAAATTTTTATTGCGAAAATTTCAGTAAGTTCCTATCCACTCTCCTCTGCAAAATGTTTTATGTTTATATAACCAGAATCTTGTGCTACAATGCTTGTATGATACATTTACACCATCATTATTGGTTCTGTAACTAAAAACTTCATATCAAGGTTGGGATATACAACAGGATGTATTTTGTTTAGGGAACTGGAGGGGGCTGCAGCCTCTATAGGAATTTATATATAACTGTAACACCCCAAAATTTCAATTTCATTTCTTGAAAATAGGATTAAATTGATTTAATTTTGATTTTTGGGTGCTCATGAAACTATAGGAAAAGAAAACTTTTCATCGAATTAAAAATTATCTTAAGGTTTAGTAACATGTTTGGGCATTCATGCCCTTGCATTTGTTTATTTGTATTGTTTGGTGTTTCATATGAAGATTCAAAATGTTTTTCAAAAGTGGATTTCCAAATTGGTTTCAAATGCTTTCAAAATGGGTTTTGAAAATGAGCTTTGAATAAAAGAAAAATGAAAAGAAAAAAAAACAAAACCTCTGTCCTCCCCCTCTCTGTTTCTGGCCCGAGAGGCCCAATCCCTCTTCCCCTCCTCCTTTCCACTGGACCCAGCCGCAGCAGGCCCGCGCTAGCTCCCTCCCCCTCTTTCCCCCTCTCCGTGGCCCACCCAGCGCAGCAGCCCGGCAGCGGCCCAGCTCCTCCCTCTCCCACCCCGCGGCCCGTTCACCCCTCCCAATCGGACGCGCCGACAAGTAGGACCCACCTGTCAGTCTCTCCCCCCGCTTTCCTTCTTCCTCCTCCCTCCCTTTCCTTCCCCGCGTCGGCGACTTCCTCTGCTGAGCGCGAAATCCGTCCCCGATTCCCCTTTCCTTCCCACCGCACGTCCCTCGGGGCTATTTAAGCCGATGCCGCACCTCCTCCGCCCCGTCCCGAGCCCTAGCCGCGCTCCTCGAGCCCCAGAACGCCGCCGCAGAACACCACCGTCGCCGCCTCTGCGTTGCCAAGCATTCTCGCCGTCCCGAGCCGGTTGCCGAGCTTCGGATTGTGGTAAGGAAGGGCTCACGGTGCCCGTTTCCTCCCCTCTCGCTCTCTGTCCCTTCGCGCGCGCTCGCCGCGGTTACGCTGTTCTGCCGAGCCGCCGTAACCAGCACGTCGCCATGCTCGACCCCCTCTGCTTCACCTAGCTTCACAGGAGCGTTCGCCCAGTTCCCCTCTCCCTCCCAGGTGCCCCGTTATACCTTCTTACCCTCCCTTTGTCCTCCGTGCTTGCACGCCGGCGACCAGAGCCACTGTATCACGGGTACCGCCGTGACCAAGCCCTATCGGCTCCAACCATGAGCACCATCGTGCTCGCCACCGTCTTCTCTCCCTCCCTGTTCTTTTCCCGTCGAGCTTCGTGCCCCGAATCGGCCGATCGACTTGCGCCGCCGCATCCCGGCCATGGCGCCACCGCGGGAGCGCCGCCCCGACGACCCTGCTGCCCTCTCTCTTTCTCCCCATTCTTTCTGGTCCGTCCATCTCGAGACTAACGGCCCAGATTAGAACCCCAGCCCAGCATACCGGTTCGGTCCACAGCACAGTGTGGACAGGGTCCACCGCACCGAGTCCACGGCCTCACCATGCACTGCCCTGTCCCGTGCTGCCACGTGGCACCCGTCGGCCCTGCACCGCAGCACCCGCGGTCCCCAAAGCGGACTTCCTGTATGCGCTTTCTCGTTTTGAAAACGTACACCTTCTCTGTTCCATTTAAAATGCGTTTTCTCAAAACTACAAAATTGCCACTCCTTTTGTTTTGGTCATAAAATCTCCGTTTCAACTCGTTTTTGATCCAAACAAGTTACGTTAGCTTCGTAATTTCATGATCTATCCAATGGTATAGTTTTCATATATGTAAAGTCTTTTGAAAATAAAGTTTAGATTAATCCTTTTCAATGAATTAATCTTGTATAGAAAATCATGTTAATTTCATATCTTTCTCCGTTTCGATCCGTTCTAGTTGCGCTGGCTTCGTATCGGCGTAACCTTTTCATTAGTGGTCTTTAATACCATGATAATAGCTCTGTATTTTCATGATGTAAAACCCTAACTTGATTAATAACTATGCAACGTATTTTACACATAAAATGTCGATGCTTTCTACTTTATTTTGACCTAATCTAATCAAGGTGTTTCTTGGAAATACTTTGTACACTCTTTTATATAGTTATAAAATTGATAAAGCCTATAGTTCTCTTTTATAAAAACAAATCTTCCGTTAGTTGTATCTCGATCATCGTAGCTCTATTTAGTGTGTTTTTCGTGACTGTGTGACCGTAGAGTTACGAAGATCTCTTTTTAAATCCTTTTCATTGATTGGTGTATTGTTCTAATTTAGCCATGTTTGTATGCTTTGTATGATCAGATGCTTGTGTGGTGATTTGTTAATAATTGTCCAATCGGTGAGTTTTGCGTTGGTGATCAAGAAGAAGTCGTCTGAAGTTGAGAACCAGTTGAGCAAAGAATCTAAGCTTTTAAGGCAAGTATTACATGGGATTATCCTTGTTGTTCTATTCATGATAATCACGCATTAATCATATGCATGTGTTTCCTTGTTACCCTATAAGGTTATCCTAGTATTGTACCTTATACCTTGTCACCCTGGGAATTTATGCATTTGGGTAGATCAAGCTAGTGCTCTTTAAGAATAACTATGATCATGTAAACTGGATTAATGATATATGAAATGACAATAAAAGATGACTTTTTAGCAACGTGGACTATAGGTGGAACATCAGGAACTCACACCTGTGTTCTCACTCATAGGGATATTTCTGTAAGAGATTACCCGAGAAAACAGTACTACCATAAGCTAATGGGCTCTGGCTTGACTCAGTATTAGGCTTTTGCTAGTTTGTGACAACTTACCTGAGAGGGCACAAGAAGGGCTCTGAGAAAGTGGGGGCTTGGTCTGCCAGAAGGCGCTGCGGTGGCTTCTGGGAAGGGAGTTTCTCACGATCTTGTTAAGGGAACTTGTAGCGGGTTGTTACCTATTAGTGGAACCTGTGAAAGGTCTCGTAGTGAACCTTGCCGGCCTACCTTGGAAGTGGGATAAGAGACTAGCTACCTCGGGCGAAAGGGCAATTCACGACTTATGGGTAAAGACGTACACCTCTGTGCAGAGTTAAAAACTATCATGATAGCCGTGCTCACGGTTAAGAGTGGCTTGGGCTCCTTGCTGTGTGATGTCCTTATGTCATGGCTCATTAGTTGTTATATGTGATTTATTATTGTTACTTGTTCATATAAGCATTACATCCTGTTCACTTGATCATATGGTTATTGGGCTATTGATAACATTGATGCTATCCTATGCTAAAATTGAGATAACTTAAAAGCTGATGCAGTAAACCCGTGTCTATCCTTTTTGAGCCTCATGAACCCCATGTATATTTGTTGAGTACGAAAGTATTTACGCTTGTTTATTCTTTTCAATCTTTGGATAAAAATCCCGGATGGGTACCAGTTTGCAAGAGTCTCGAGTAGTTAGGCTTGTGATCAACCAGTCAGTTGGTCCCTGTGGAGTGGAGTCTTCGCCTGAAGATCGGAGTGTCCTTCCGTTGTTTGCTCTCTTAAGGTTATTTCTTTGACCTTATATGTTATGTATTTAAGTGTTGTCTTTTGATATTACCTTGTTCTGTGGCTATATGTGAGATTTGACTTCCTGGGCTCACATATAGGGTATATCTGGTTTTGTTCTTAAAACCGGGTGTGTGACAAGAACTAAAGGATATATTTTTCTTGCTGAGGACAAACTTGATATGCAAATGGTTAAAGATTTAGTTAAATTTGTTCTTAGTGTTTAAGGCATGTAATTGTTCTGTTTCTTCTATTTTTTAAAAGGGATAGAGGGGTTTTATTTTCTCTACTCCGAAAATGATAATGTATTGGAAATGATAACACTTGCAATTGATGTTTGTAGATGGTTAATTATATGATTATGTGATTAAACATTTAATCCCAAGAAATACTAGATGGATGATGTATATGGGTAAACATTAAGACAACGTGTACTCTTTAATGTTTCAACATTTCCTCTTGTAAAGCATGAATGATTTCTATTATAACTCTTAATTTTGTGTAAGTATGTTGCCAGAATAATTAAATATTTCTGTTACCGCAACTTTTTGTTGTATCGCCTAATGTTAGGTTTTAAACAGGTCCACGAAATTTTGGATACACAGCCCTGGGAGAAGGTAGTTTTAGCAGATGAGTGGTTTAATTATATAGATCTTGTAGTCTTACTGACTTAGACTGTTTCAGGGCATGTTAGGTACTTGATATCAAATATATTGATTTGCTGATTATTTTGTTCTAAACAATTTCAAGCTTCAAAGAGAGTACACAATCCTAATCAGTGAAACTAGCACAAAGTCTGCTAAGTTGCCTCTGCTTGATCGAGCTGTGTCAATTCAGCGCATTAGTTAAAGGATGATTAGATACTACATGCATACATGTGTTGACCAGTTTCCTGCTTGATTAGGATTTCATGGTATTAAACCTTGACGGTAGTGACTGAGTTTCTTTTTTTTCATCAAAACAACTAGTTAATGAACGTACATGTGTGCGTCAGAAGACTAATCTGCTATATAATATTGTATAAAACTTCTGACTTTTTCTTGATAGCGAGAGATTGTTCAATAATAAGAAGCATTATTGAACAGTAAATGATAAATTTACATATGTATGACACCTGAGCAAGAACAAGACGGCTATGTTAGTCACTTGTGGTGCTTGTTCTTTTCCATCCGTATACATTTAAAATGGATGTTATCACTATGGGTGTTAGTTACTAATACTGCTTAGAACTAACTTCTCAAGCACTGCATGTACTGTCTATGGATGCAAATCATAATTGTTCATGGGACGCAACAATACACATAATCCTACTATTTGCATTATTAGCATGCTGATAATGCTGCCGGCCTTGGCTACATAAGATGTTGCTTTTCACAATATATATCCATCCACCTCTATCATTTCTTCTATATTCACCGTACCATGTACAAGAAGAAAGCATAATAGTTTAGCAGATATATATATACCATCTTCAAATACAAATACAATATATAGTAGTATATAGCACATATATGACCATCACCATCAGCATCATCCTACTCATCTGCAACATCAATTAATCACAAATATATGTGTTCTGATCCTCAAGGATGCAGGCTACAAAGGGCACCGGACGACCGACATCAAAAGAATGAATACCATATATATGTGAATAACGTGTTGAAGCCTATAAACGACATGAAAATATTTGTGTGTAAATATCCTTACAGTATTCTATCTGTACTCAAAGTATTTACAAAATCATTGAAACAAGCCAACATAAAGTACCTGTTGCACCAAAGCAGCCTATGTTGCCATTTCATCGTTTTTCTTTTAGAGTAAAGAATTGTTTCCAAGACCAACCTCCATATCATCTGTGCAAGTATAAGGAGCAGAACTACACATGTATATGTTGTTTTTACACGTGTAGTGCTGCTCAAATTAAATCCTTAATATAAGTCCTAAAGGGCTAGGGATTGGACTATGACAAAATCAGCCATAACAAGTACCTTCCTTGCACAATGTTTGTGGACATGAAATAAGCTCTTTATCTAGCTCTCGAAGTTGCTTACACTAGTGCTATGTACCATAAAGAAGCTACTTTATGATTCTTGAAGTTCCATACACTATTGATGACATAATTGTACATGACATGGGTTGGGAGCTCTAGCTTTTACTAAATATGTATGTTGTAAATGCAATTATGCGAGGATAAATAAACAGTATTTATTCTTTCCAAACATTGCCTAGATGTATAAACGTCTATGAAAATAGAGCATATACAGGACAACGTGTTAAAAGCCCTCCTAAGGGCTTATTTGGATGTTTATGTATTTATCTTAACTCATATGTGTTGAGTGTATTTAAACTAAGTTTCACTCCAATCCACTCTAACCCATGTAGATTGATATAGATACATGTGCATCTAAACAAAACCTCAGAAAATAAGCCTAAAGTTCAGATGGCCCAACATTATGGGCGCATGTATATACACACACTTATCGTTTTAATGCACTCTCTTCTCTCTTTTTCCTTCAATCGTCACTCCATCATCCTTTGTATTCCCTCTCTGCTATACTAGTGATCTAAGGGCTCAGACCGGCGAGGCATCCATCGGACGTCTGACTGGGTGGCACAAGGGCACAGACGTCTGATGGTGTGGGCGTCTCGTTCCTGTCGAGAGAGGCATGGTCGAGGGGGGGGGGGGGGGGGGGGGGGGGGGCATTGTGTTAGGGACGTATTAAGGAGTGCAGGTGCGTTTGGTATGGTATAGGCTGGGTTTTGTGTCCAGTTATCTAATGAAGGTCGTTTTTACCACCGGTATTTTGTGTATATATAAAAGCCACGTCTAGCAGTGGTTTGTTACCACCACAAGTGGTTTTAATAGAACATGAAGTGAAAATATCATTGGCCAGAACCATTTATATAATACTGATATCTCTGTTAGTATATATATGTCACCCAGTATCCCAATGACACAACACAAAGCATGGAAAGGAAATATCGACGACACACTCCCACAAGGAAGAAACTCAGTAGCTGCTACCTATACAACTATACTGATGTAGTTGGGTATGAGAGGTGTCCGGAACTCAACAACTTGTTATTTACCGTGCGAGTGCTGCTATGGATTACCACTTTGCTCTACTTCTCTCGCTTTCGAGGGCTAGCAGCTAGGACATTCTCGCTTTCGAGGGCTAGCAGCTAATACAGCCGTAATGTTCCCTGCATGGTAGAGGTGTATACGTGAGATCGAAGACTATAGTGGAGCAAGCTTGTGCGTCAGATCGCGTTCGATTATCTCGGGTCCGATCTGGCCAGGCAATCAAAGCCAGGGCTTGCATGTTTGATGGGAAGAGAAATTAAATATAATGAACCATGACGTTCATGCGAACAAGGGTACGTAGTATCTTTTCTTTTTGCCATGTATATCAGATCTAGCTAGCTAAACCAAGATTGATTTGGTTTCCAGTTTGTGGATTAGTGCTCTCTTCAGAGGATTCGAGAGAGTAGTAGCTACTGGCTAGCCGCTAGCTAGACATGAGAGAGTGAGAGGAGTTCAGCAAACTGTATATGAACATCTATTGCTGTACTAAAGTCTCAATCAGGTCAAATTTGGCAGGTGATTGCGGAGGCTGCCGCTGGCAAGCCTCAAGCAATGAAATGTTGCTCAAAGCCTACAAGTGTTCACAGCATGCCGCTGCGCGAAAGTCAGCGTGATCACAAATGTTTCTGCACTAGCTAGTCATTACAGATAAATAATCAACACATCCACACACTATGCGTCTGTACTCTGTTTCATGTCAGGTTTCTAGAAGTGATTTTGTTTGGGGACATACACTACTACAGGATTCATTTACCGTAGTGTTGGTATTTGGAGCCCAAAAGCGGACATCTTAAGCGTCCGCTGTGGTAAATCGCCACGATTTATGGCAACGGACATCTTAAGGTGTCCGCTGCGGTAAATCAATTAACCGCAGCGGGCATCTTAAGGTGTCTATTTACCGCAGCGGCAACTTAAGATGCCCGCTGCGGTAAATCGATTTACCGCAGCGGGCATCTTAAGTAGCCCGCCACGGAAAATGCTGCGGCCCAAATAGGCCAGGCGAGGCCCAATCCGGACCATTAACACGCCCTACTATATATACGCAAGTTAGGGTTTGGGTACCTTCTCTCCCACTTCTTTCCCTCCCTCCCTCCCTCTCTCAGCCGCCGCAGAGCGGCGCAGGCACGAGGCGCTCCCCTCCACCTCCCCTACCTCGGCGCGCGGGACGGCAGCGCGCCCCCTTCCCTCCTCCTCCCCTACCCCGGCGCGCGGGACGGCGGCGCGCCCCCTTCCCTCGTCCTCCCCTACCCCGGCGCGCGGGACAGCGGCGCGCCCCTTCCCTCCCCTTCCCCTACCGGTGGTGGAGGAGGCTGAGGCGGCGAGGGACCCGGAGGCGCGCAGGCTCCTCCTGCTGCGCCGCCGCTTCGTGTACGCCCTGCCGGTGCAGCGGCAGTAGCTGCAGCAGGCCACCGGCATCGTCGCGCCCGAGCACGCACTGGATCTGGCGGGCGGGCGGTGGAGCTCCTGGCTGCGGCGAGCCCAAATCCAGCCCGTTGGGTTTTTTTTCTTTTTTTTTGTTTTCGAAAATTCTTTACCGCAGCGGGCAACATAAGCCGCCCGCTGCGGTTAATACTCATTTACCGCAGTGGACGTATTATGTTGCCCGCTGCGGTAAATATATAAACCGCAGCGACCATTATTGCCCGCTGCGGTTAATCCTGGATTTACCGTGGTGTGGCAGCGGCAGCGGACGCTGTTGCCCGCTGCGGTAAAGGAATGTGACGTAGTGATAGAGAGAGAGAGAGGGAGTATAGAAGCCAGTGTCATGGCCATATGCGATCGAGTATGAGGAGACACGTCACATCCACATTATGTATCGTTGCTTCTTTGTATTGTAATGCGTATGTATGTATGGACAAGTCTTATACAACCGCAGCATGTTGTGGATGAGACAAAGTCTATGTATCAAACTAGTTGTTACAGTATAGGCATGAAAGGCATCCGGAACATAGCTCTCAGTAGATTCATTCATTGATCCAGCGTATGATCATGTCGATGTTTAGGATACAACCAATGGTGGGTCCAAGTGTCTCATCCACTGAAAGCCTAGATTCGTCGTGCTTCCAAGGTTAACGACGCCTCTTCACCTCAGGCCTCAGCCAACTCTGTTGGGAACTAACTGTCACATCCAGTGGACAAGTATACGACTTGTCTTTCTCCAAGAGCACCCCTGCAAGATCTAGCCAGCCCATTCACTGTCCTCGCTGGCGAGCTCACCAGAGAGGGCTTGGGAGGGCTGCCCTCCTAGTTCCTAGTAGATAGGTACAGAGTAGGTGTGAATGGCCCAGATGGGTGCCTCCGTCAACGGAAAGTCCTGCCTTGCTGTCGTCATCGTCGTCGTCACGGTGGCATACCTTGGTTAGTCAGTTTCTTCCTGGCTGCCGATGACGCTGTTTCTAATAAGGTAGAAATAAAATAAATCTATTATTCCTTTTTGCGGCTCTCGTCTCCAACATCCCCGTTTCCACCTCCCCTGCCATCGCCGAGATCCGCTCCCTTCTGATCCACAACCTTCGCCGCCCGCTTCCGGACCTGGTACGGTGCCTCCTGCTTTAGCAACAGTTGTTTCTCCCCATAGTTGGCTCGATCCATATCAGAACCTATCAACTACAAATTGTCCTGCTCGGTCCCTTCAAAAACAATGCATTCACACCACATTTAGTGGGAGGTAAGCTAAGCCAGCAGACATAAAAACAAGAGCTTGTGTTTTTGTAGCGAGCTTGGATTGGCTACCCCGGCCCATGCGTTTCCACGAGCAAACTCACAAGTTTATTTCCTGTTAATAATGAAGCATCTTTGTTTTTAATCTGAGCTATTAATTCACTCACTCTCAGATATATGTTTTGGTTCAGTGATGATGCCTTTTATGTCAGTGTAGAATGTGTCACTGAATCGTAGGTGCACCTCAACAACTCATTTGTGTTGTGCATCTCTGGAGGTTGCTTAATTAGTTTTCCCCGGTTACTCCAATATATTGAACCGTACATGGATGTTGAAATAATAGTTGTGAATTGAATTGGACATCTCTGCATCTCAAACTCCTGTTGATCCCATATAGATGGATGTTGAAAATACTATGTTTTTGCACCTGTTTTTTATACATGTATTCTCATTTTTGTGACCAAATAAGGCAAGTCAATGAGTTATATATGCTATAGAGACTGCAGCAATAATTTGATTACAATTCTCTTTCCATTATTGATCTTTTATTTACCGCGCAAGCTAGAGTTTATATTATCGATCAGTATATGGTTCCTCAGAGGTGGCAGAAAAAAAGCTCTAAGGCCAGCAGCTTAATTATTACGGAATACTACAAGACAGTTACATAGCCTGAATGACTGATTCAATTTTGCACTTTATCTCACCTCGCTCCTATATATATCCTGACATCCATCCACACACCAGTCGGTGGCCATATAAAGGAGAAATGTACGACGCTGCTACAAAGACGCATCTAAGGCTTACATGCAACTCAGTAGCAGGTTAGCAGCTAACGTTTCAATATCTAGTGGCTGTAGATTGTATAGTATAGGCATGAGAGGCGTCTGGATCTCAACAGATTATCATTTTCCATGTGACGACCACTTCCTAAGGCTAATGTGTGCTCCGTTTCTAACTGATTCTACTTCCAATAGCTGCTAGCTTGATAGATGGTGTAGCAGTGCTTGTGCCATGGCAAGCGTCATGCTATTAACTTCATAGAAGCTAGCAGCTTCAACATCTTTTCTTTCCTTTCTTTTTTGTATTGCGGAGAAGCCCACATTAAGCCTTGTGATATATAGTCGGTTTCACATCAATCTATATGTGTCAAGGTAAATTAGAATAGAACTTCACTAAATTACCCTCTCATCTACGCCAACACACGTGGTTAAGGTGAATACGATGACATGCTAACAAGACCTTAAAGTTGTGTGTACCCAGTTTCAATAAGAGAAAAGTTGTGTGTACTCTATGCATGTGCTTCTTAATATAAGACGACCATATAACCACTGATACCTTAATTTTTAAGCATATGTTGTCGTTGCTAGCTAACTTACACTACTAGAGAACAAGTAGTTCGTCGATGTCCAAAATGAGCTTTAGTCTCGAAATTTTTTGCGTCCAGGACTAATAGATCTTTAGTCCCGGTTGATGGTACAGAACATTTAGTCCCGGTTGGAAATACCAATCGAGATTAAAGATAGACCTTTTAGTCACGGTTGGTGTTATGAACCGGGACTAAAGGTCCCTCAATGCGTGGGTTCAAAAGGAAAGAGTTCCATTTATTGACAGATAAGTTGAGTAGGTGGGATGGTTTGTGCGCATGAGACAGTGCGGGAGGTCCCAGGTTTGATTCTCATAGGGTGCGAGTTTGGTGGAAGGCATTTTTTTTATTGGAAGGGACCTTTAGCCTCGGTTCCCCAACCGGGACTAAAGACCCTTCCCAACCGGGTTAAAAGCCTTTTTTGTAGTAGTATTATTTTGTCATCCGTCGATTTTACTACGGTAATCTAATAATTTCTTTAAAATACTACTCACTTGGTTCTACTCCCTCCGTCGCATAATACAAGATGTTGTAGAGTTCAAAATTTGTCTCAGATTACTTACGCTATAGCGTTGGTGTACCGGTGTCAGACTACCCAGATGTACGAGACAACCATCCTGTCATGTCGTTGTCTCCATCCAAGTGGATAGAATAAGGAAGAAATGGAGTGGTGGCCGGGTGCTAACGGTGCTCTCCCTCCGTAAACACTAGTTCCACGCTCGAGTGTCAGAATACGTCATCGATAGTACAACATCAAAGCATCAGCTCTCCTTCTTTTGTAGGGGCTTCTACGTATTTAAACTTTCAACGGCAGAGGCTAAAACGGCATGTATTGTGAGAGAGGGAGTAAATTACAAGGAGATTTGAATTTTCTACGTATATATCTATTTCTATGCACTTAGATACCCACTATGTATAAATACATAAAAAACAATGTAGTATCTACAAAAGCTAAATTATCTTATAATTTAAAACCACTAGCGCTCTAAATAACTATTTAGTACCCTTCCTTACCTTTCAAGCCCGCAACCGTAAAACTTCTACTAATATAAAAGTATAGCCATCAGTCAGCCTTTTCAGCAATCGACAAAGTTACTACTAATTTTCATTCGACAATCGTAAATATCCAGATTGAATGCCTGATACAATTTATTACGCTTTATCTCACCTCGTTCCTTCTAGTCCTATATATATACCCACATCCATCCACACAGCACAATTGGTCATCACATATAAAGGAAAAATGGATGCCACTATAAATATGCATGCAAGGTTTATTCGCAAAAAAAAAAAAAAATGCATGCAAGGTTTGGAACTAATCGGTATAGCAGGTTAGCAACTAATTAGCGGTGCAATATCTAGTGGTTGTATATATAGTATAGTATATATATAGAGGCATGAGTGGTATCATCCGGAACTCAACAGATTCTTATTTGCCGTGTGATGACCGGTTGCTAAGGCTAATGTGTACCTCATTTTGAGATCATTCTGCTTCCAGTAGCTGCAAGCTTGATAGATGATGGTGTAGCAGTGCATGTGCCATGTCAAGCGTCATGCTATTATCTTCATAGAAGCCATTAGTTTCTGCATCTCGCTTTCCGTTTTTTTATTTATGGCGGACAACCCACGTTAAAGTTGTGTGTATCCTATGAATACTGTTCCAAATATAATAAGACGTGTCCATAACCACTGACACCTTCATTTTGAGGGCAGGTTGTGTAATACCCTAAAACTTGCATTCTTTGAAATAGATTAAAATTGATTTAAATGCATTTTGAGTGGGCATTATAATATAGGAAAAATGATTAAGCTTTCATAAAATAAAGTTACCATACTCTTAGAAAACATCTTTGTTGCATACATGCTGCTGCATAGCTTTGTTGTTTGTTTGGCACTTTCAAAATTCAAGCTAGAAATTCAAAAGTACTTTGAAAATGATTCTGAAATTCAAGGAGTAAAAGAAAAAGGGTTTCTTTTTCTCTCTCCCTCCCTTTTTCCTTTCTAGCCCGAAGGCTTGTCCCTCTCGGTCCAGTCCCCCCCCCTCTCTCAGTTTTGGGTCGTGGTCCCGCGCGCCGGCCCAGCTCCCTCTGCAGCACAGCGCCAGTGCGCTGTCTGACGTCCCGGCACCTCACCTGGCAGGCGGACCCCGCACGTCAGCCCCTCAACTCCACCTTCCTTCTTCCTCCTCCCTCCCTTTCCTTTCTTGCGCGTCGGCGCCTTCCTTCCCTGCCGAGCGTGATTAGAGCACGTTTGCTCTCCTTCCTTCACCGTCGAGCCCCCGGGCTATAAATGCCGAGCCCCCGCACCCCCACCGCCTCCACATTGCCCTCTCGGAGCACCACAGAGACGCCCAGCGCCGCCGCAACCCTAATTCCGTGGCGCCGCAGTCGAACACGCCCCTGCCGAGCCCCTCCGCTCCGCTTGATCACCACGCAAGTCTCGCATCGTGGTAAGGGAGCTCTCAGGTGCTGCAGAACTCCCTTTTGCCCTCCCTCTATCTCCGCGCGCGCTCGCCGGCGTTGCCAAGCCGCTGCACTGCGGGCACCGCCGCGTGCGTCGTTGAATCGGTTCAACTGATTGCACCATCGAGTTCGCCGTCTCTTTCTCTCTCTCCCGGTCTTTTCCGCGTCAAGTTTTGTGCACCACAGCGGCGTATTGAGTCGCGCCGCCCAACTCCGGCCATGGCGCCGCCGTCTGTCCCGCCTCTGGCGGCCACACCACCGCTCTTCCCCCCCGATCTAATCTCTTCCGTCCATTCTGGATCGGATGGCTCTCAGAGCCCGATACCCCTTCGTCCTGTGCTTTTTGCAAAAGAAACCCCGAATCTTTTTAAGTGTCAACCCACGGTCCTCCTGCTGTTTTAAACTCCGAAAAGATAATTCGTTTTCTTTCGAAAATAGTTCAAACTATTTACAGTTTTGCCACTGTTTTTCTTTTAACCTTAAATTGCTCATTTTAACTCCGTTTTCACCCATTCAAATTGCGTTAGGATCGTATCGATGTAATCTATGTGTTAGTTAGTTCATAGATCATGTTAGACAACTTTTTAAAAATATTTAATTGCTTAGCCTCTGTTAATCTCAAGTTTAATCTGCGAATCTTGATTAGAGCATATCTTCTTCGTTATAGCTCCGTTTCTCGTGATCCAAACGTCTATGTGATCGTAGCAAGACATAGATTAGTTTTATAAGCTTTTAATCTTATTTTTCTACTGTTGGTGTACTATTCTAATCTATATCCTTGTTTGTTTGCATGTTATACCTCGGTATGTTTGGATGTTTATGCGGTGATCGAGTATAGACGGTGAGCAGTACGTGGGTGACCAGGAGGATTTCTTTGTTGAGCAGGAGCAGCAGGAACCTTGTGAGCAAGGCAAGTATTATATGAGATTTTCCTTGATGTCCTATTCATGATGGTTTTTAAATCAAATCATATGCATGTGTCTAATTTTGTTGCCATACCGATTACCTAGAATTGTTACCTTAAACCTTGAAATCGTATGGGTTACGTTGCATCTGGGTAGTTATTGCTAGCGCTCCATTAAATGAGCATGATCTTGAATCTTGATTAATGACTATATGAAATGATAAAGTAAAACTTGACTTTTTAGCAACATGGATTTAGGATCCTATCTGTCAGCAAAAGCTGGGACATACAGTACAACCATGAGAGCTACATGGCTCTGACTTTAGTTCAGTATTAGGGGCACTCTCTCGCATGTGGCAGTTCACGAAAGTTGCCATTGACGAGCGGTTGCGGGGTATGGCCAGAGTGGCTACCGCTGCGCGTGTGTACCATCGAGGAGTCCTCGTATACCCCTTGCCCGTGGATCCGTAGTGTCTGTTGTTTGTCAGTGAGCCCCTTTAAAAGACTTCATAGTGTACCCTGCCATTTCACCTCGGAAGTGTTACGGGAGTTATAAACCCAGGCATATGGGCAACACGACTTATGGGTAAAGATGTACAACCTCTGCAAAGTGTTAAAAACTGATATATCAGCCATGCTCACGGACACGAGCGGCCCGGAAAACTCACAGAAACTTTGTTTACTAGTTGCTTATGATTATGAATCATTTTATCATGATATTTTGTTATTCGTTCATTTGTTTATATGATCATGCAGTTTAATTTGGGGGCTTAAGCATAACCTTTGATTTACCACTTACAAAGTTTTGTTATAAACTAAAAATGCTTACCGCAGTAAACCATGTCAACCTTTTGAGTCTCAGGAACCCCATATATACTTGTTGAGTACTTAGAAGTACTTACGCTTGTTTACTTTTCATATTTGGATAAAAATTCCGGATGGGTACCAGGTTATCAGGGATATGAGGAGTATCCCGAGGACTACTAGGTTTGGAGTCAACCAGTTGACGTCCCTGTGCGATGGAGCTTCACAAGAGTTATCTTTTATTTCCGCTGTTATGTAATAAACTTTAATTAGATACTTATTCGCTATGTAATAAACACCTGTAATGATACTTTTTTTGATTATTTATCGGTTTATGTGTGTGACTGATTTCTGGGCACACATAAGGTTTATGCATCCCGTTTTGTCTTTAAAACTGTATGTGACAGGTTGTCATTGCTATCTTATTTCGAAATCAATTGACTTTACTATTATATAATATAATAGTTTCTTTAAAATACTGAATAGTACTTATTACTAGATTCTGGGATCCATAATTGTGCTAGTAGCGGACAATAATGGCTAGCCCGTGTATTTCCATATAGAGGCGAATTGACTACCGGTGATTTTTTACTAAATGATAATGAAGTGAGAGCAGTTGAGCTCTCAAATTCACCGGCTCCCTGATAAGTTAGAGTCCACCTACTGATGGTGGCCTTTGCATTATGTGCCAATTAATGTATGTTCACGGCAACAACTCATTCGCAAGTTCTGCACACCCCAATCGACCAGTCTACACTTTCACTTTACTCAAGCTTGGCCTCCGATATATATATGTACATTTGCAAAGAGAGGTGTTGGGAACTCAATTCATACATGTAAGTGTGTTAGGAGCTGCTGTCATGTTTCATTGCGTGATTACCATCTCACAGTCAAATACCACGATATCGTTTACCATCGATCGAACAATTTTTACGTTAACACTTATCCGATACATAATCATTAGCCTGTTTTTATACATATCAATATCTCGTTGTTTTTGTATCTGTCTCACCCACCCACACACACACACACACACACACACACACACACATATATATATATATATATATATATATATATATATAAAGTGCAAGAATTTAGCCAGAGAACAATATAATAGAGTCCTTATTCTACACATATATATCTATTGGCTGTAGTATATATATAAGCACGCCTCAGGAACTCAGGTCTTACTAAGAATTTTTTTTCTCGATCACGCAAAAAATTTGCGCGTTTTTGTATTAAGCGAGAAGAGTTTGATTACAATAGATGTTACATGAGGTGGCCTCATAGGATAAACAATAAGCTCATGGCCACCTGAACCCAAGCCCGCCTACACGATTACTCGCGTCATCAGACAACCAAGGTTTTGCGCGCCTGCTTGCACCCAAGCATCTACCTCATGTCTGATATGTTGTAGCAGTTCAGGTATTTGAGTGGCCGCTCCATGGAAGCAACGCGCATTTCTCTCCTTCCATATAGCTCCCAAGCTACGAGTGCGAAGATTGAGTCAGCCCCCTTCCGTAGCGGGCCTGTCCATTGCTTTCTCCAGTTGTTCCACCACTCCAGCGTTGTGACGTCCGGCTGCAGGTGCATGCCCGTCGCCCCAAGTGTTGATCTGATGTACCACCACACTTGCTTGGAGTAGGAGCACTCGACGAGCAGGTGATCAATGGACTCCGGTTGCTGATCACAAAGAAAATAACAGTTGTCAGTTGCCACCAGTCCGTGCCTCCGTCGCCTATCTGCAGTCCAGTGACGTTTCCTGAGTGACAGCCAAAGAAAGATCTTGATCTTTAACGGTGCCCATGTCTCCCAGATGAGGTTAGATCCCGGCATTGAGAGCGATCCTTGGTGGAGGGCTCGGTAGGCGGATCCTACTGAAAACTTCCCATCGGACGCCCATTTCCAAACGAGCTGGTCATGATTGTCATTAAGCACCACACTCTGAGTGGCCCTCCAAACCTTTAAGTAGTCTCTGATGACTGGCAATGTGACGCCGCCTTGTATTTGCTGAATCCAAGCTCGATTGGTCAGAGCCTCTGCCACTGTCTGTTTGTATTTGCTGAATCCAAGCTCGATTGGTCAGAGCCTCTGCCACTGTCTTACTAAGGATTTCGATTGATCCAGCCCCTAGTATCACACTTGTTGACACAGGTGATCGCGGAGGCTGCCGCTAGCAAGTCTGAAGCAATGTAATGTTTCTTGCTAACACCATTATTGTACTCGAAGCCTACCGTATGTCTCATTGTAAATATACTAGCTCATTCCATCAAGGAACCTATATTATATTTATGAAAAACAAAGAATTGAACGTATGTCACAGTAGCTTTACAGATTGAATACACACAAGAGGTGGTGTAGAACTTATTGTTAATTCAATCAGATGACGACGCCATTCTCATTAGCCTTGTTGATTGACCCTTGTACTATCAAGACTCAAAAAGTGTTATCTGAGGCTTCCACATGCATGCATTCAGACTGTACGTTTGCCGCGTTTCCATCAGAAAAGAAGTCATCACAAAACACATCTATCACTAGCTAGGCGCCTAATCGTAGCACCAACTAACCATTCTCTGATTCATGTCAGCTTCAAGAAATGATGTCATGCCACTATGTTTTTTTTTTATAACCGACGATTATTATCAAACTTTCAACTGCAATAAATTGAGATAATATTATTTAGTGTTCCAGGATTCTGTGACCCCTCCAAACCAGAAGCAGCACATAGTCATTATACATATATATAATCAACACACCCAGACACTAAGCATACTCTATTTCATGCCAAGGTTGAGTCTCATGGCCATGTGATCCAGTATGTGGATACGTGTCGCCATCCACGTTATTATGAATTGCACATGAGGACCAATGGAGACTGTTAACATTTTTTTTTTCAATTTACAACCAAATTTCGATAATTAATTGGAGAGATGGACATTATATACGCACAAGACAAAGTGGGGCCAATGATCAATTAAGAAGTTGGACCATGCATGCATGGGAAACTTATTCATTTATTAGCCGGCCTAGTTCTAGTATATCTGCATCTTATTCGCATGCATGTCTCTGTTAAATAATATTAGTTTTCTGTTGCGGTCGGCTCTGAGACAATTCCACACTATAAAAAGTCATAGAGTTTATCAAGCCAACAGTGGCATTCCTCCGGATCCATCAACCTGTGCACAAATTCCCAACATATAGCTAGTAATATACGCCCTCTGTATATACATGCCAATTACGTACAATACAAAAGAAGCAACAATGTATATAGCAGCTTGTTGTGGATGAGACAAGTCCATGTACCTACGACTCTAGTGGTTAAGTCTAGGCATGAAAGGCATCCGGAACGTTGCTCCCAGTAGAGCCATCCGTTGATCAAGCACATGACATCAGTACCACACCTTGGTGTGGTTGCGAATACAACCAACACTTGGCCCTAGTGTGTGGCTCCTGCAGCTGCTCATCCACTGAAGACCCGTGCTTGCACAATCTAAAAAAAAGATCTTAACGCTGGGATAAGAAGGGGGCTGCCAAAGAGACGGGTAGGAGCACCAAGGGGCGGCGACTGAGAGGGAGGACACTGGAGACAGCGGCGTTTGAGGTAGGAGCAGGGACGGGCGGCAAGAGAAGAGCTGTGAGGGAGACAGACAGAGAACCTACGGAGGAGTTGGGGTGACGGAGTGGTGGATTGCAAACAAGAAGATTACGGATTGCCGTTGGGCCTGCGTACGTGCGCGTGAAGACCGAGGACGTGAACTCCTGGCCGCTGCGCTGATGTATAAAGCCATCTTGTAGATGGGTGTGTGTGCGGCAAAAAAAAAAAAAAAGCCCTCGCGTCGCCCCCGACGGGCGACTCGGGGGCACCCGCCGCCGCTTGCCCGGTGCCACCCTCCGCGCGTCCTCTTCGACCGCCGTCGCCGCCTCCCTGCGCGCGGCGGCGACGGCCAGCGGCGGGCCCCAAGCAGGTTCCCCGTCCGCGCCTCCCTAGGCCTCCTGTGCACCTCCGTGCCTCCTCCATCCCCTTTCTTCTCTGGTACCGGTGGTCCCTGGGCAGAGGCGCGGCAGATCCAGCCCCTCCTCGACTGGATCCGTTCCCTCCGCGCCAGGACCTAGCCCTTCCACGTCCGGATCGATCGACGGAAGGTCTAGGGCGACGGCGGGGTCGGCGGCCACCGGGAGGAGGCGTGAACGATCCGGTCCTCCTCCACCGGATCTGCGATTTGCCCGGCGGTGCTGCGAGGTGACGACCTGCTTGGGTGGCGGCCGATCTGGCACACGTCCCAGTGGGCTAGGCGACGCGGACGGCGGCACCGTTCTCTCCACCGATTGATGGATGGACGGACGATGGCTGACGTACCTACACCGGTGAAGGGGTCTGGCGGCGGCGGGCCAATCTGGGTATCTCAGGTCTGGATCCGCCGGCTGTTGCCCCATGCTGCTCCTTCTCGGTGCGGGTGGTGCTCCGGCGATACGGACTCGGGCGGGCGTTTGCCTCGGGTCGGGAACTTTCCCCAGGCGGCGGCTTGGGGGTCGATCTGGACCCCCGGGCACCGGATGGGGATGCCAGTGTTGGCACCGGTCATCTCGACAAGCCGTCCAACCCGTCCTCCCACAAACCACGTCGCTCCCAGGCGGCCCTAAATCGGCTTCGACGTCAACATCAAAGGACATCGTCGCCCCCTGTTTTTTCTGCTGCCTCACTATATCTGGTGAAGACCCTGCCGATCATCTCCGGTATCTTCGTATCTAGGTTCGGCTTGGATGTGCTTTGCAGGATATTGGAATACGGGTGAAAACCCTGCCTGGCGGTGTTGGGCCGGCGGTGATGACGCAATCAACGTCATTTCCCCCTTGGAGGCGTCGCTGAAGTTCCCTCTTCCTTTCGTTGATGATGGCGTCTGCGGACGTCATTTACCTTCTTGAAGGCATCAACACAAGCACACCCGCTCATAGCCATGCCTGCACTGCGGCATTTGGGACTCAGCTGCGGCGTCAAGAGCAAGCCAAGGACGCCCTCTCGTTGATCAAATAGAGGGTAGAAGCATTTATCGTTTTGCTGTAATTGTCCTGGTCTATGTATAAGACTATGATTTTTCTCTCTTTTGTTTTCTATCTCCTTTTGTATTTGTCGGTTGTGTACATTCCCGGATGTAGAGGCCGGATATTGAATATCCTTTATCGAAAA
Organism: Microstegium vimineum; assembly: GCA_022036555.1. Lineage (NCBI taxonomy): Eukaryota > Viridiplantae > Streptophyta > Magnoliopsida > Poales > Poaceae > Microstegium > Microstegium vimineum. The sequence goes on from CM039129.1 coordinate 41,939,018, forward strand.
AAGATGGGTGTGTGTGCTAGTTCTGTGTCGTGTATTTTGCAATTAAAAAAGCCAACATAGAGACCATCTGTCCAGCCGGGGCGTTCGTCACTAGCAACTCGCGTCCATCTTCTACCTTCATCTCCTCTCGTGTGTGTGTGCGCGCGCGTGAGTGCAGTTCGTGCTGCCCAGGGCCAACAATGCATCCAAAGTATGTATTGCACATGAGAGGACCAATGGAGCCTAATTGATATCCTCAATTTACAACCAAATTTCGTGAATTGATTACAGAGATCGACAGACATTATTATTGTCGTTCAACAGACATAAAGTGGGGTTCAATGATCAATTAATAAATTTGGACCATGCATGGGAAGCTTAAGCTTGTTCATTTATCAGCCCAGTTCCATATATCTTCATCTTATTTAATGTCTCTGACATATAGTAATATAATCTGTTGCTGTCGGGTCTGGGGCAATTGCACACAGTAAAAGTCATGGAATTTAGCAAGCCAACACCTGGTGCCCCCTGCTTTAGCAAGACTGCTCCTCTACTTTTGTTTGAAAGATCCAGTAGCCCGGCTTTGTATTACTAAACAGGAATAAAGTTGCAAACTTACATGCGCGAGGAGCGCTGACTCATACGGCAAATTGCCGCTTGAGAGACAATGAAAACTTAGTTAATTACTCACAGAATAGTGCTCAATCCCTAAATACTGAGGGACCTCCCCCGGCCGATGCCCATTCCGAACACTCATCCTTTATCCTTGTGAAAACGGCTTGCTCCTGACACCTGCTCTCTACTGGTGTGGGTTCAACTGCTCCGCCTCCATTTGGGTTCCTGGCTTGAGCTTCTTCGACCTCCGGTGACGACTTCAACATCTTATTTGTAGACTACAATACAAAGAAGCAACTATATATATATATATATATATAGCACCAGTAATGCGATTGAGACAAGTGCTTATTTGTAGACTAGAGAGTAGAGACTATAATAGGGATGCGAAGCAACTATAGGCATGAGGGGGCGCTCCTGCGAGATCACCGTGCGTGTTACGCACACTATTTTAATAGGGAAGCAAACTATAGGCATGAGAGGCATCAGGAACTCTGCTCTCACATAGACACATCCCTTGCATGTAGTTGTGGATTCGTATGGCTATCACCCAACAGTGCATCCAAAATAGGGATGCTTCTGCAGGATCCCATGTTCTGCAAGCCTGAAATAGGCGTTCCTCCAAGATTATTGGCTTCCAGTGTGGTCACTGCATACTCTTCTACAGCACGTTAAAAAGGATTCTGTATAGATGCAAGTATTCTTTGTTGTCCAAAAAGACCAAGGATCGAGGACTAGGAATTCTTAATTTAGATTTGCAAAATAGATGTCTTCTTATTAAATGACTTTTCAAACTCATTAATGGAGAATGGGTATGGAAATCTCTCCTTAGAAGAAAATATTTGAGGTACAAGATGATTACCCAAGTTGAACATATGCCTGGTGATTCTCCTGGTCTGGCTTAATGAAAGTCAAACAAGAGTCCATGAGATTTGGAAAGTTCAATCTAGGTAATGGAACTGAAGTAAGATTCGGGGTGGATGTTTTGGTTAGGCATATAGCCTTTAGAGACCAATATCCTAGCCTCTATAACATTGTTATAAAAAAGAGTGCTTTTGTTAATGTGGTTCTACGCTCTAACCCTTTAAATGTCTCTTTTAGAAGATCTTTAGTCGGAAATAATTTGTTGGACTGGCACCATTTAGTAGCTCGTGTGATGAATGTTCAACTAATTAAATGGTATTTAAATCAACATGGCCTCTTCGCAGTTTGCTCTATGTATAGGCCGGGCGATAGCTGTTACTGGTGTTGTACCTCATAACCATATTATATGGAAGCTACCTTTCAAAATCAAAGTGTTAATTTGGTACTTGTTCAAATGTATAATCCTAACCAAGGACAACCTAGCCAAAAGGCGATGGAAAGGAGATGTTAAATGTTGTTTTGCAACTTGGATGACTCGATACAACATCTCTTCTTTGATTGCTAGAACGCTAGGTTTATTTGGAGATTTATACATGCATGTTTCTTTCAGGTTACCTCCTTTGATAAATGTTGCTTATATTGTTTAATGATTGCTACAAGGAGTAGCTATATAGAGGAAACTTAAGTATAAGGCAATCATTAAACATTACGGATTACGACACAGGCAGAAGAAAGTGTTGCAGTTACATAGCCTGAATGCCTGATGAATTAAATTTTGCCCTTTATCTCACCTCGCTCCTGATAGTCCTATATATATATATATATATCCTGACATCCATCCACACACACAAGTCGGTCATCATATATATGAAGGAATTAAAAATGGACGCGGCTACAAAATGCAAGGCTTGCAACTCAGTAGCAGCTAGGTTAGCAGAGCTAACTGTTGGAGTTGTTCCAAATTCACTCCAGGATATAGGGCGGGCTTCTGACGGAGCGGAGCGGAGTCTGAAGCTGGCCCATTAGGCCTCGCCCCTGTGGTCGGGGGGTGCGGGGGGCGGAGCCCCCCGCGGTACGGTACGCTATATATATACCCTTGCTAGGGTTTCGTGGAGACTTGATTCTCTTGTAAGCCGCCATAGGCGTGTAACCCAAACTCTTGAGATATAGTGAGATTGTTGCTGGCTGGTGCCCGTGGTTTTTCCCTTTCACATTGAAGGGGTTTTCCACGTTAAATCATGTGTCTCCTCTGTGGCTTGATTCTTTACTTCATATTCCTATACGTCGTTCATAACACTAACTCAGTAGCAGCTGTATATAGTATAGTATTGGTATGAGAGGTGTCCGGAACTCGACAGATTCTTATTTGCCGTGTAACGACCACTTCCTAAGGCTAATGTGCTCGACGTCCATATCATGCTGCTGCCAATTGCTGCAAGCTGGATAGAGCTAGGGGTGTGTAGCAGTGCATGTGGCATAGCAAGCGGCATGCAATTGTCCTCATAGAAGTTATTAGTTTCCACATCTTTCACTCGGACAAGCCAACATCAAAATTGTGTGCATCCTTGGCAAACAGGGTGGAGTGTGGAACCGAGAAGAACTTGGTCATATAATAAGGTCCTTGCATGCAACTTGGTCATATAATAATGCACGGTACTTGGTCAAATTGTGTGCATCAAAATGCACGGTACTTGCATGCAACAAAATGTTCATATAATAAGGTCCTTCAAGCCTGCAACTTGGATCAATCAGAGAGGCCGGGGTAGTACATATTAGCCTGCAACTTGGTCACACGGCAATAGCTGCCATCATATATGCATGCTTCATAATTGCGTGACTACCATGTCATCATATATAGTCAAATCTAAACAATATTAATTTACGTTTACACTAACTTATCTCAAACATATTCATTAGCCTGTTTTTATACATATCAATATCTCCTTGTTTTTGTATCTGTCTCAGCCCCACATATATATAGTTGCCTGTCGCAGTTCGGTTATTATTGACAATATATAGCAAATTAAAAAAAAGTGCAAGAATTTAGTGAGGCAACTAACACAATATAATATATGGAGTCCTTATTAGCATGTTGAGACGCCTCAGTTCGGGCAATGGCGTCTTACCCCAAGGATTTCGATTGTTGTTGGCAGCTGCATGCGAAATTGTTACTGATAGACTACAATTCTAGTTCGACCTTTTCGATGGTCTTTAGAGCCGAAATAAGGTAACCGTGCCTGGGACCTTTGAAGAGACATAAAACGGCTGCGGCATGCTTCATTATGCTTTAGGAGCTAGTTGAATATATAATCTCGTTAAGTAAAATAAACCATACAAACTTAACTCTATAAACTTCATGGCATCATTGAAGAATATAAGTGTACTGTGTGTATGTGTCTCATTGTAAATATACTCATTCTTAATTTATGAAAAACAAAGAATTGAACGTATGTCCCAGTAGCTCTACACAGATTGAACTAAACGCAAAAGGTGGTGTAGAAACTCATTGTTGATTGAACCAGATGATGCCATTCTCATTGGCCTTGTTGATTGACCCCTTGTATACTTATCAAGACTAAACAAGTGTTAATTGAGGCTTTACATGGATGCAGACAGATTGCCGTGTTTCCATCAGAAAAGCAGTCGTCAGAAAACACACTAAGTGCCTATCATCAATAGGCACCTAATCGTTGCACCAAAACTAACCATGCTCTGTTTCATGTCAGTTTCAAGAAATATATGCTGTCGTGTCACTATGTTTTTTTTATAACTGAAGATTCTTACTAAACTTTCAACTGTAATAAATTGAGATAATATTTAGCGTTCCAGGATTCTGAGCCCTTCCAAACCAGAAGCAACACATAGTCATTACACATGAATAATCAACACACCCAGACACTAAGCATACTCTATTTCATGCCAAGGTTCTAGAAGGGAGTAAGCCAGTCTCATGGCCGTATATATGTGATCTAGTATGCGGAGACATGTTGCCATCCACGTTATTATGAATTGCACATGAGGACTGTGTCAACATATATACTTTTTCCCAATTTACAACCAAATTTTGATAATTAATTAGAGAGGTTGACATTATGCACAGGACAATGTGGGTCCCAATGATCAGTTCAGAAGTTTGGACCATGCATGGGAAACTTATTCATTTATAGCTTAGTTATATATATATATATACATATATATATATCTTCATCTTATTCTCATGTCTCTGATAAATAGTTCTCTGGTTGCAGTCGTGTCTGTGACAATTGCACACTGTAAAAGTCATGGAATTTATCAAGCCAACAGTGGCATTCCTTTGATCCATCAACCTGTGCACAAATTCCAGCATCGCTATAGTAATATATACCCCCTCTAATATATATATACATGCCCATTACAATACAAAGAAGCAACAATGCATATAGCAGCTTGTTGTGGATGAGACAAGTCCATGTATACCTTATAGTACATCTAGGCATGAAAGGCATCCGGAACGTGGCTCCCAGTAGAGCCATCCGTTGATCCAGCCCATGACATCAGTACCACACCTTGGTGTGGTTGCAAATGCATCCAATTGTTAGTCCAAGTGTGGCTCCTGCAATGCTCTTAGAGACTGCGGCTCTGCAATGCTCTTCTTTTTTCGGACGGCCTTATACTCTTAGACTTAGTGTTTAGTCTTTGGTTAAAAACTGGAGTCGTGTTACCTTGAATGTTTTGGTCTGCTGATGGGTTTGTGTTTCTATATTGAACTTTTTTGCCTGATTCCTCCAAGAAAGAAGCCGGTTATTGTTTTAACCATTATCTAAAAAAAAGTGTGGCTCCTGCAGCTGCTCATCCACTGAAGACCATGATTCATCGTGCTTCCGTCCAAGGTCGACGCCCCTGGACCATCTAACACTGTGCAGCCAGCATATAGCAATGGCGCACGTGGGACTATGTCACCCTATCCTATTCTTCAGTTGATTCTGGGAGCCAAGAAGGCATGACACTCTATTTTTTGGACACAACAAAAAAAAAGTATTTATGCCTTATTATACTCTATTATACATAAAATTCATATATATGTAATCAGTTTAAAATATAGTTGCCAAGTAAATATTATATGACTTATTAGACTGTGCCATCAAAATAATGTTGCGGAGATGTGAAAATAAGAACCCTAAAAGTTTCACTGTAAGCTGGTGCACACAAAAAAAATACACTAGATAGTACACAAATGATTTTTTACAGGCGCATTCAATATATCGTTTTGTGTACATCTGCTTATAATGAAAGCTTTATTTTTTTAGAAATAAGGTTTGCCGTGTTTTATATTTGACAAAGAAATAGAAAACAAGAATTAATTGGTCTAGTTTTTTCAGTGGAAACCAGGTCCAAAAATAACACAACCAGGGAGAGAGCACCCCTCAGCCCAAATAACTCTAGCACAAAGCCACCGAACTAACAACTCATTCACTAATTGCTCAGGTAAACCACCTTGAGCCGACTACCAACATGCCACTAATTGCTCTGACTTGGTAGAAATGACCCAACTAACAACTCAACTTGGTCAAAGATAACCTAGCTAAAAACCTCAACTTGGTCGAAACAGTTGACCACTAAAACAACTAAAACAAGCTCAACACAATGTCGAGCACCACCAAGAAACCTCCTTGGGCACCACCACGGCCAGCCAACAAGAACGATAAGATGGATCAGAGGTAGGAAGAATGCCTCGCGATGCCTTAAAGAAGGATCCGACATCACAAGCCTACCATGGGAAGGTTTTTACCTGCACATCCTAGCCGCGTAGGAGAACCAATATGAAAAGGACGGCTCCAAGGAGGAAGCCGCAGTCGTAGATGTCGTCGTCTAGGATTTCACTTTTAATGTATACCCATCATGATCAACCATTGCCCGCCACATAGGGGTTGTCTCACGGAAAGGCATTAGTGATGAACCACAGGCGTCCCCATCAACAACAGATGCCACTGCATGCACATATCATGAGCATCCTCACCGTATGCATAGTTGAAGGAGATGCCCTCGGCCTATTAAGGAGAAAAGTTGCCGGGGGCAAAGAAACACCTACACATAGAAGCCACAACGAAGGCCCAACAACCACACCTAGGCAGGGCGACCGAAGAAGCGCCACAAGAAGCCCGCCGAAGAGACAACCCATCGCCGGATCCAGACGAAACTGGCCAATAGTAAGTTGATCCTGCCATCTCCACCATGAACCAGCCAAAGCAAGAGAGAAGATATGAAAGGGAGGAGTGGACCAGAGAGATAGAATAATCCCTAGCCACCTAGCAAACCAGCTCCCATACCCCTGCCGTACCCGGTCGCCCTCCACACGTGGCTCCAGCCGCCGATTCTGCATTTCTAGTCGCCAGGACTGTGGAACCGGACGCATGCAGCCACATGGATCTAGCTGCCCGCGCACAGATCCGGCCGCTAGCCCTAAGCATATGCTAGCCTACACCACCAACAAGCCTCCGGCGGCCAGCACATATGTGAGGAGCCAACGGCCGGAGCAAATCCATCTGCAAAGGGTCTGGAATCCAGGCCCTAGCCAGCGGCACGTGACTTCCATGACATCCGCACGGAAGCACCACCGAGAGAGGGAGGATGTGGATAGAACCCAGCCACGACCATCCTTGCTCCCCGCTGGAGCGTTGGCGTCAATCTCCGGTGGTGGCCGAGCATAGGAGGTTCGAAGGAGGGTCCTAATGAAGATGAGGCTTAGTGCCGCCCGAGTCGCCCAGAAGAGATCGATGCGGGGGCCAACGGGTGAAGGATGTCTTTAGACCATCTATTCTGAAGTTATACTGAAAATTATAGGCCTTATTTTCACATCTCTACAACATTACTGTATGTCCTAGTTGGTATTGGGCAATAGCATTGAAAGTTTGGAAAAATTTCAAGCTAATAGAGGCCATCCATTAGGTCGGCATAGCTACAACAATATATATCTAGTGTGTCTACAACATATATATATATATATATATATATATATATATATATATATATATATATATATATATATATATATATATAGTCAAAGCCGTGGTGCCGTGATTCGCTGGTGTCTGATCCGGCTATAGCTAGCTACAAGGTTTCCCTATATATATATATATATATATATATATATATATATATATATATATATATTCATATATGTATGCTATGATGCAAGCACGTGGTGCAACACAATCGCAGTATTGCGAATGAAACAAATCCATGATATAAACATATCTATCTAGTGGCTATAGTATATATAGGCATGAGAAGGGTCAGAAATTCATCATCAGCGTGTCGCAAGCAACTGTCCAGATGGATGCTTCGAAATAATAATGGATGGCAGGCCAGTGTGCCTCAGCTTCAGGGTGATCAGCAGTGTAGCGTGCCAAAATTAAACCCTCACATGCAGCCTGCTGTGGCCCATTTGTTGCTACACTCAAGTATGGTACTCGTGTCACAAATAAATGGAAGTTGAAGTCCCTTGAGTCATCGTGATCTGTATCTTTACATTTACACCAAAACATATATAGAAAATCTTATTATGTTATTCATTATCCCAATTTATATATATGCTCCTTATTTTCAAATCTCTACTCATAGTTGTCTGCTGTGGTTGGACTTGTGGCAAATGGCAGTAAAGTATTAGAAATTTTAACCTTGCAATAGTGGTCTTCCTGCACCTTCATTTTATTTTGTTGCTCAGATTCTAACTTATATATAGCTATGATAATATAAACTTTCACAAGGACACAACACAACAAAAGCGTGTGAGAGAATGAAACAGCCTAATCTACGCATATCTAGTATATATATGCATGAGAGGCACTAGGAACTCCGCTCTTATCAATGTTGTCATAGATGTTGAGATGCAAGACGAGGATGGCGACAAAGTGGACAGCTGAGGGTCTAATGAATCTGGTTCCTTTGTTAGGTCATGTTTTCAAGGTCTTGCTGATTCTATACTACAATTACAGTATTTACCGTTTATTTCTATAACCTCCCATTGAAGAAAAAGATTGCCATAGATGGAGCCCATGACCTGAACAACTCACATGGATGCAGAGGCTGGAACCGGCAAATCGTAAGCGATTTCTGTAAGCGATTTTCTTACATACTGCACCCCCATGTCCGGTAGAAGCCTAGAATCGTCAACGGCGCTGATGCACCGAAGTCTCCAAGACGACAAAGTTCCACATCTTCAGTGTGCTGAGTGCCAAAACCGCTCATGCAAGCAAAATTAGAATAATAATTGTTACGTACAGCAGTATGAATTTATTTAGTAAGAGAGACACGAGAAACTTCATATGCATTTAGTAGAGAATATTTGAGAAGTGAATATGCCTAGTATTACTTTGATGCCTTAGTGAAGGATAGCATCCACTTGATCCAAATAATTTAGTAAATGTTCTTATCACAATGCTACAATTGACTGGTTCCAGCTAATAACCAAGTTCTGTTGAATGAACCAAATGCTGTTATGTTGGATGTTAGCTTCGAGAAATGCTCTCACATGCCTCTGTGACTTGAATAGGTCTGTGACAAGGTTTTACTCTGTTTCTTGGTCTAATAGATTATGGTTTCAGCTGTATGTTTCTTGGTCTCATAGATTATGGTTTCAGCTGTATCGTTGATAAAATAAAAAAAACAAAACATGCCTGGCAATTCCAGGTTGCGATGGGATCGGAGTGATGAAATGTGCTCCTATTATATGTAGAAGTAATGCCTCTATTAAGTCAAAAGGCTTAAGATTGACCCATGTGCTTAGTTACATGTCTTGAGAAATTGAAAAAAATCTAATTATGTACAAGGAAGAAGTTTTATACTATATTGTAATTTTTCCTAAATATACAGTAGGTACATGACAGGGTCTCTTTAAATAACATGGGAAACACTGCAACAAAGAAAGTGATATATTGGTTTCAACATACAAATAATCATATATATGATTGTCAAACGTAAACGAAAATGGTTTGATGACTTAAGGACAAAATTAGATATAGCAAACTTAGTGTCCCTCATTTTGTTAGGTTCAAATGATAGAACTCTCCACCCAGGTTTAAATCCTAGAAACGACATGTGCACTCATATTTTATGGATTTATTTAAGGAATAAGCAATACTACACAATAATATATATATATATATATATATATATATATATATGCGCTTAGACTCTTGAAGGTGCTCACAGGAGTAATTTTCCCATACACTTGTTCATGCATGTGCATGAGTGTGGGTATATCTTTGTAAGCATCTATGTCTGCTCTGTTTTACAAAAGAAAGGCTTGATAGAGTTTTATTCATGAACTACAGTACCAGTGTTACGAAAGAGCAACTCCATGCCTGGTCGATGTAACATTAGAATGAGATACATTGGGAACTCAGCTCTCCACCACCCTTGGATGTGGATCAAGCCTGACCTCAACACCCTTCCGGTTGTGTGGCTATGAAGGACATCCCCATAGTTTCCCAGAGCGACAGGCTCAGGTTCGTCAACTTGGATCTGAACACACATCCTGCCACATAAACACACTCAAGGAATTCAACTACCTGCCCATGGAATCACTTCTGCGGCCTACGTGAACAGCAGGAACAAGCTCGTGTTGGTAAACTTTGTTCACACCATCGGGTTCATTGTAACACCCTAAATTCTTGCATCTTTTCAAAATAAAATAAAAGAAATTGAAATGCATTTGTGTGGTCATTTTAAACCTAGGAAAAATTAAATAAGTTTTCACAAAAATAAAAGTTATCACATTTAGAAACTCTTTTGTTGCATACATGCTGGTGCATAGAGTTTTGTTTTGTTTTGTTTATTTCATTTTCAAACTAGAATTTAAAAGTGGTGTTTGAAAATGATTTGGAAAATTGAAAGAAAAAAAAAACATTTTCCCCTCCTCCCTCTCTTGTTGCTATCTGGCCCGCAGGCCTGTTTCCCCCAGCCCAATTCCCTCCCCCTCTCTCGCTCTGTTGGGCCAGCAGTCCCCACAGGCCGGCCCACTTCCTCCTCCCACGTAGGCCGACGCGCCCACTCCCTCTCGGCGGCTGACAGTGGACCCCACCTGTCAGTTTCCCCTCTCTCCTTTCCTTCTTCTCCCTCCCGCTCCCTTTCCTTCCCAGCCTTCCCGCGCCGACGAACCTCTCGGCCGAACTCGATTCGGAGTAGGGGATCTCCCCTTCCTTAGCCAGCGCGGTCCTGTGACGTGCCGGCCGAGCGCCGCCACCGGCCCTTCCTTCCCCCTCCTTCCCTCCTTTCCTTTCTTCCGCCGCCGTTTTCCGTCCCCGCGCAGACGCTTCCCTTCTCTGCCGATCACGGAATCCGAGCGGGATCTCCCTTTCCCTTCGCGGCTAGGCCTCTGTGCTATAAAAGCCGAAGCCCGCACCCTGCCGCCCTCACAACGCCCTCGCGGAGCACCCAGAGGCACAATCGCCGCTGCCCGCTTAGTACAGAGCCGCCGCCGTCGAATCCGCCGTCACCGAGCCTCTCCGCTCCATCCGCCTACTCCCCGAGCTTCGCAATCCGGTAAGGAGCACCCCCGGGAGCTCTCTCTCCCTTCCCAACCTCTCTGATGCACTGCCCCGTGCTTCCCGTTGCCGCCGAGCCGCTGTAACGCGTGGGCGCCTCGTTCCCGCGCACAATCAGTCCAACTAACCCCGTAGTCGTCTTCGTCGTTCTCCCCTCTCCCGCCCTGACTTTTTCGCGTGGAGAATGGTGCACCGATGCCTCGGATCGCGTTGCGCCGCCGCACGCCGGCCATGGCGCCACCGCGTCTCTGTCCCCGGCCGCCGTGCGCCGCCCTGCCCCCCCTCTGTTTTAATCACAGCCGTTCTTTCGGGATCGGGTGGACCACAGCACCCCATACCCCTTCGGCCGCTGTTTTGCAAAAGAGACCTCGCCCTTTTCCAAGACTAAACCCGCAGTCCTAAGGCGTAATCTCTCTTTACGTTTTCTGTTCTGCAAAGCGTAATTCTTCTCGGTTTTGTTTTAATTCAAAATTAAATAAGAAATCCTATTTACAGAATTGCCACTCGATTTCAAATGTTTATAAAATGCTCATTTTAACTCCGTTTTCATCCATTCAAATTGCGTTAGATTCGTATCGACGTAATCTACGTGTTAGTTAGTTCATAGTTCATGTTAGATAACTTTAAAATATATTTAATTGTTTAATCTCTTTTAAACTCTAGTTTAATCTATAAAACTTGTTTAATTCATATCTTCTTCGTTATACCTCCGTTTTTCGTGGTTCAAACGTCTATGTGATCGTAGTGAGACGTAGATCAGTTTTATAAACTTTTAATCTTGTTTTATTGTGATTGGTGTACTGTTCTAATCTATAGCCTTTGTTTGCTTGCATGTTATGCCTCTGTGTGATTGCATGTGATGTGGTGATCGAGTACAGACGGTGAGCAGTACGTGGGTGACCAGGAAAACACTTTGAGCAGGATCATTAGGAGCCCTTTGAGCAAGGCAAGTATTATATGGGATCTTCCTTGATGTCCTATTCATGATGTTTTCAACAAAATCATATGCACGTGTCTAATATTGTTACCATAGAGTTTACCTAGAATTGGTTACCTTGATCCTTGAAATCCTATGGGTTACCGTTGCATGTGGGTAGTTATTGCTAGTGCTCCATTTAAATAAGCATGATTCTTTAATCTTGATTAATGACTACATGAAATGATGAAGTAAAACTTGACTTTTTAGCAACATGGATTTAGGATCCTACCTGTCAGCAAAAGCGGGGACATACAGTACAACCATGAGGGCTATATGGCTCTGGCTTTAGTTCAGTATTAGGGTCATTCTCTCGCATGCGGCAGTTCACGAAAGTTGTCATTGCCGAGCGGTTGCGGGTTGCGGCTGGAGTGGGGACCGCTGCGTGTGTGTACCATCCCGGGGCTCCCGTATACCCCTTGCCCGTGGATCCGTACTGTCTGTGGTATGTCAGCGAGCCCCTTTGAAAGACTTCATAGTGTTCCCTGCCCGCTCACCTCGGTAGTGTTAAGGGAGTCATGATCCCGGGCATTTGGGCAAATACGACTCATGGGTAAAGTGTACAACCTCTGCAGAGTGTTAACAACTGGTATATCAGCCGTGCTCACGGTCACGAGCGGCCCGGAAAACTCACAGAATCTTTGGTTACTTGTTGTTTACTTTTATGAATCACTTTATCATGATATTATGTTACTTGTTCCGTTGTTTTCTTGATCATGCAACTTAATTGGGGGCTTAAGCATAACTTTGATCTACCACCTATAAAGTTTCGTTACAAATTAAAATGCTTATCGCAGTAAACCAGTGTCATACTTTTTGAGCCTCATGAACCCCATATATACTTGTTGAGTACGAAAGTACTTACGCTTGTTTCCTTTCTTTTCAATACGTGGATAAAAATCCCGGATGGGTACCAGATTATCAGAGTTATGAGGAGTATCCAGAGGACTACTAGGTTTGGGGTCAACCAGTTGACGTCCCTGTGCTATGGAGCTTCGCGAGAGTTATCTTATATTTCCGTTGTTATGTAATAAACATTATTTGAATACTTGTTCGCTATGTAATAAACACTTGTGATGATACAATTTTGATAATTTGTCGGCTTATGTGTGTGACTGATCTCTGGGCACACATAAGGTTATAGCATCCTGTTTTGCCTTTAAAACTGGGTGTGACATTCATTGTCACACGTGTGGCTATGTGACACGGTTGGCTCCTCTTCCTTTTCTTCCCCAGCATGCAACATGGCATCGGATACCGCATCACCAACCACTGGAGGATTTGTAGTGTAGGTTAGATTGAGAAAAAAAGTCATATATACAGTAAACTGATTGTCCACAATAGTCAGTACTCATCAGTAGTACATGATTACAAAACTAGCACAAGTAGTATCAATTATTCCTTCATGATTATAATAACTTTCTTTTTGGTTGGATTATATATTTTTTTATATGTACATGTTGTCCATGTCCAGCGTTCTTCTGATCTTGCTTAATTTTGCAAGTCTTAATTAGGCAAACGTACTTCTTGCCTTCTGGGAGCCGGAAGGATTAAATCCTATATTTGAGAATGAATTGAGCGCAAAAGGTTATCCTTCAAGTGCAGGATCGCCCTCAAAGTTCCCCTTCTTTCTCGACACCATACCCCCCGAAGCAGAGAATTGTGCGATTCATTGAAAAATATTTCGATTTTGATTGCTTTTAGTTTTCTTTTTCACTTGCTGTTCATGATCGGTCGTTCAGCGCATTCAGCATTTTAGGGTCACACACTGGCTGTCAGTCTTGTAGTCTTGTCCCATTCTGGGTCAGTTGAATAGGAAATCAAGTCCATTTCCCTCTTATAATTCACAAGGGGATGCTTGCAAACACGGCTATGAGTACATTTTATAGGAAACTTTTTCATGTGCCCGGTTCTATATATATCTGCTACTTATATCCTCACACCTACATAGTTGTCCATCACAGGTGGGATTGACACATTAACAAGAACGATAGTTCAGAAATTTCACAGCTAAAATAAGTTCTAGCACAGCGAAAATAATATGCTCTTTTGTGTATAGGTGTTGTAATAGTATAAACAGGCAACACTTGTAACACTAGTAGCTAGCAGTGAATGATGCAAGTCCCTGACTACACGCACACATATTTAGTGGCTATAGTAAAGGCATGAGATGTGTCAGGAAGTGAGCTCTACCACGATCTTGAGCTTCTTTGAGACGATGATCTATCTCATTACACACATACATGGTGTGTTGTTGTGTGATCATTATATTCACAACCATTAATTAGCACACCCTTGGAACGAACAAGTGACTGAAACAGGGACATTGATCAATGGATCCAATGGCACATTGTCTGATATGATAACTGACGACAATTAGCCACTAGAGTGTATGTGATCTGTTTTGTTTTATTGGTTACATGCTTTAGGTTACGCACAGGCTCAAATTAAATGTCCACGACTATATCTACTCGATGTATATTATCCTTGAAGCCATTCATTATTATATCAAAAAAAAAAGGAAAGCAAGCAGTTATGTAGCCTGATTCGTTTTCACAGTACTCTAGCCTTCCTTTGGGTCCTATATATACAAACATGCAATACCCTTCCATCCAGAAACCACTACTCATGCATCCTGTAGACGAAGGAAAAATCGATACAACGAAGAAGCAATGCTTAAAAGAGGAAATCCTAACCTATCGAGGCTATATATTATACTATACTATGCGTATACAGTAGGTATGAGAGGTGCAAGGAAATCTCAACAAATTCATATTTTCCGCGTGAGCGCACAGCCTCCTTATAGCAGCTAGCACGCCCAACTTTGTCTACATAGTCTGCTTCCCAAAGCCAGCAGCTCCGAGAGCTAGTGTAGCAACTTTGTGGTATGGCATGCGTGGTACTGTTGCTGCGCAAGGAAGCTAGCGGTGCATGCATGTGTCAGCATGTGGTTTGGCACTATATATATGTCTGTGTATCGATCTCTAGCTAGCTTAGCTTGCAGAATAGCCTGCCTCGTTTTTTTTACATATATAGCTATAAAAAAGTACGTAGAAATGGTCTGAAACAGGAATAATAATACTGTAAATACAAACTTAAGAGATGAACTACTCCGCCGCTAGCTAGTGGGTTCTAGCAATCCTTCAAATCAAACGCATGCAAGTGTTGATATCCGGGCATGCCAGGTCCTGATTTTGTGTCTGCCCTCATCCTTCCTTTCCCATATATACATATAATATCCCAGACACAACCCCTTCCAGCTAGCTTAATATATACAGCCAACATTGTCATAGAGAAAAGTCCCCTAGTATATACGCACATCTTTAGTATAGGTATGAGAGGTACCTGGAACTCAGGTCTCAGCAAGTTGTGGGAATGGTGCACGCGGGAAGGAAAAATCTCTGGTCCATGACCACAATACACATATCCAGCCTTTTCCACAGACAAAACTTAATTTGTAGTTGACAACATTATCGTTTGAGATGGTTTACATGTTCAAATATTCAATATAAGGTATGTGATCAGATTTGAGATGATTAGGAATAATGTTGAATATAAACAAAGAAAATGTCAACGTGGTTGTAATCAATAGGATCTACAACTTTGTGGTACAACCTTTTCTTTTAAGATCATTTAGTGTTAAATGTACAATATAAGGTTCGAAGTAGTGTAAATAAGCTGCAAATAAGCAAAATTGTGTGGGCTAGATTCTTTGTTGGGTTGAAGAGCAATTATCTCAGTATAGTCCATATGGTGTGTGTGCAAAACTTGAGGTGCGTGCACTGCCTTGCAATCACGCCACATAGCAATAGTTATGAAGTTTTCAGATCCTTTGAGAAGATCGGCCCTCAACTACTAGTCACACGCGATCCGTACATGTGTGCACATCATCATCTCGAATTCAAAATGTTCGTAACTATAAAGTTTTTTTAAACTCTACAATTTTGATAGAAATTTTTAAATTGATGCAACCTCATATGAAAAATATGATACTTTTTTGTACAAAATAGCCTATGACGATTTAAGTCATGAATCGACAGCGATAGACCATCTATTAGTACTGACTCTGTCGGTAGAAGCCATGAACCAACAGTGATCTACTATATATATACCTGTCGGTTGCAAGGAAGCTATACAGGTAGTGATAGTCCAACAATATAATGCTAATGTTATGTATGCTAGCGGTAGAATCTGGCCCATGTTGCATTATCAATAGTTGTAGTGTTGACATCGTTTTTTGTACGAGTCAATATTGAGCCAAGTGTATTGATCGGTAAAGAGATAAAAATTGTTCCTCATCAGCATCAAGGTGCTATCGGTTTAATTACCGATAGAAGCAGAAGAATCTACCGATGGTGAGTGTGATGGAAGAAGCGTCAAAGAGGAAAGAAGATATGTTTTGCCGATAAGAAGGAATTACCGATGGATACAGGTTGATGTGGCTGACGTCAGCAGGAAGTTGCCGATGGCAATAGAAGGAAGTTGCAGATTGAAGGAATCTGCCGATGGAAAGTTTCATCATAGGGAAGACAGATAAAGAAACTGACGATTTTTATGCTAGTATTATTGTTTTAGTTTGAGTCCGACTCTTGTACGAGTCGTTTTATTTCCTTAAAAATAGGAGTTTTGTTTAGTATGAGTCGTGTCCATATATAACTCGTTTTACCGGAGTATAAATATGTACCTAGGGCTTGTATGAAGAAGAATACTCAATACAATCAAACAAATCTATTATTTTTGTCTTACTTTTCAGCATCTACATTTTTCGTATTAGTTATAGTTTATCTACGAGTTCTTACGATCTCGACGGGCTGCATCTACAAGATCTCCGTCTACCTCGCGAGTTTCGCTTCTTGAGCAATCTGAGCCTTGACGTCCGGGCGCATCGTTGTCGTCTCGTTCATCGTTGTTCTAGTTATCGTCCTTGTTGATTAACTGGTCAAATCAACTGGCACACCTTGAAAATCGAGTTCGGGTATAACCCCGAGGTGTTCGCAGATCCGACGCTTTTTGTGTCAACATGTAGGGACCGCCGGCTCGTTAATTATTAGTGACGGGACCATATCAAGGACAAACATAGCATAAATATAATTAAACAAGCTCACGATCAGGGGCAGCCTAATCATTACTCACTTGACAAGAAGAAACTAGCTTAATTCATTTTTGTGCCCTCTCGCCTGCCTGGTTCCAGTCTCCTATATATATGCACACACCCATCCACACTCGATCAGCTATAGCTCTTCATGCATATAAAGGACAGATAGAGATAGCAGTTTAGCCTTGCAAATGAGACCTATCCCAGTCCTATTCATATCTAGTTGGCTATATAATAGACTATAGTAGGCATGAGAAGCATCCGGAACTCAACAAATTCTTTTTTGCCATTTGAGCGCCGTTTCCAGATAAAAATACGTGCTCCATTTCAGAATGAGTCTGCTTCTGACGGCTAGCAGCATGGAGAGCTGCTGTAGTTTGGTGCATGACATGGCTTGCATCGTGCTGTGCTAGCTGTACGTCCCTACATGTTTTTACATATGTTCCTAGATATATATATATGTTAATCGATCGACATTGATTTTATTATCTTAATTACTTGAAAGCTGTGTATATATGGTATGCAGAATGTTCCAAACATATATATGACCATATAACCACGTACTGATCTCTACTACCTGAATTTGTAGCTGGTTGTTGTTGCCACCTTATTTTGTCTTCTTCTGTCGACCTTACTAGTTTCATTCGAATATATAGTGCTTACCATCGTTCTTCCAGAACCTCATATCTAGATAATATTACTAGTAGCCAATAAGACTGTCAATTTTGTTTCGAGTTAACAATATGAAGTGAGGTGAGCTCTCAAATTCACCTGTTCCTGATATGGTCCTCTTAATCTATGCTCGGTCGTGCATCTATAGTGATTCCCGACATTCGAGTTCTTCTTCTTGCTCTACGCCTCTTCTTATTCTTCCTAGAACCATCTTCTCCTCCCTCGTAAGAACTGCTTCAGACGACACCCCAGCCTCAGCCGCTATGACCCCTAGCCACAGGCACACCACCAATCTGAATCGGAGGACTCGTCCACCACCGTGTGCCTGCTCTGTGTTGGCCTCACCATAACATTGGTGACTAGCGAAGTCCCGCCGACGGACACATGTACTGCCTGTGCCAACTTTCCTCTTCCCTCGATATCGTAATCTATGCGGACCCATTGTCCCTCCTGCATGGTTTTGGATTTCGGTTACACAAAAAATATCAGAGGGGGCCAGTAAAACCGGTAGGCCGATTTTCGGCCAGTTTCCGTTGGTTTTCGGGTCAAAATAGTTTAAAATTTAGCCAAAATTCGATCAATTTTTTTTAAAAAAATACGATAGCGGCAAAACTGGTTGAAAACCAGTCAATACCGTCTAGACCGGTAGGACCGGTTTTCGCCAGTTTTCGGCCGATATTGAAAACCCTGCCCTCCTGTCAACTGCACCCATCGATGTCCCCTGTCGCCGGCCTCGCTCAACGTCGGTCAAACCGAGCACTACCCGTGGTCTAGCTGCCCCATAGACCTCTCCTAAGCCAGAACCGCACAAGAGGTCCCTGCCGTCATCGAGAAACCCTAACTTGTGCAGCTGCCGAGATGAAGATGACATTGACGAGGAAGATGATGTGCGTTGCAGATTGCAACCACGCGTAGACAACTGTTTCATTTGGAGCTTTTCCACAATAAACCCCAAAAGCGAGTGCTATCTTCTAATGTGGATTTCACTTCACATCTCGCTTTTGTACTCACAACCATTCGATAGTACTCGTTCTTTCTTACTCAACGTGACGCTTATAAACTTTGCATGATTGCAAAACATTTTTTAACTCCAATCCAGTACGATCTATATCTGGACTAGACTTCTGTCAAAACATCCTTGATACATAACATATGTCAGGGTAAGTTTGTTCTGGTTCACTAATCAAGCTCCTAATAACTTAAGCATATGGAACCATGTACTTTTGATTGATCTCATATCGGTTCCATAATATATCTTATCCTTATTTTCATGTCTCTACTGCAGTGTATTCACTGTAACAATAGAGAAAAAAATAGGAATTTATTTAGCTAATAGTGGTCTTCTTCAGCTCCATCTTGTTCCAGAAAATAAATTACAGAATGGCGTACTTACAGACAGGGGCAACCAATCCGCGTCACAGGTCCAATCCCACGGACCCAATTTTTTTTGGCCAAGTAATAATCATAATCGTTTAACTGTAATACACATTTTGGTTGCAGCCAATCTGTAAAAGTAAATGCAGAGAAAAAAAAAGGTTCATAGGAAAGACCCCCCTTCCTTAAAAAAATAGATAAGTTAATAACAGGAATTCAATTATATTACGCGTGGTACTGAGATTGCATTGTCCAGCAAAGCTGAAACTAAAAGAAAATTCAATTATATAAACAAAAGTTGATATTGTTAATTATGGTTCATTATTGTCCACTGACCGCAACATAAAAAGTATATGTACACGTCCTGAACCACATGCATGGATGATAGCCCAGGACCTCGCCCTCTTCAATTTGTCATCATCTTTGTCATAAAAGGAGATATGGTTATCAATGTTTTCATCCTCGGCTTGCAGAAAACGTATTTTTGGAGTTTTTGTGGGTCCATCTATTACATTTTTTATCTGACCATCACGTGTTGGCAGAGCAGGAACAAGCTCGATTGATCGCATGCAGCTCCTGTTATTAGCTTATAAAAAGGAACACAGTAGCTTCGTTCAGCTGCAAGACATACAAAAACATCCAACTGATCGATACCGGCACATGCAAAGAAGCAATAATCCTTGCAGCTCGATCAGATATACATTCGGTTTGCGTAAGAGCGCCATATATATATATATATATATAAATAAATCTATATATATGCACATCTTGTGCCTATATTTTTAGTATAGGTATGCGAGGCACCAAGAACTCAGGTCTCACCATGAGTCCAAGACACCCGATTTGTGCACAGACAGGGTACGTGAAACTCCAGTCCATGACCTCAATACACCATCAAGGCTTTTGCACAGACAAATAAAATGGTTCATCACAACACCGGAGCTTTGAGCTCCGCATCAAAGAACCTATATATAAAGACAAAAGACCTCATATACGCGAATGATGGCCGAAGGCCAATAACAAGAACCACTGAGCTCATCATCGACGCGTTGTCTTTGGTGCTCGCTTAATCCGCTTGCGCTACGGCTGCTGCTCGCTAGATCCGTGCCACCGGCCTTATCTGATTCCACATCGTCGCCATCAATCGATTCCACATTGTCACCAGCTTCGACAGGTGCGAAGTGGCCAAAGGGCAACCATCAAGGCCAAAGCTTCCAGAGACATTGGGCTGCTAAAGATCTTTGAATCATCGGTGGGTGCAAGGTCACCAAAGACTCCCCAGAAGCTTCATGTGACATGGAGTTATATATTGAAGACTCCTAGGGAGCTTAGGAGGAGGCAGGCTTGGAGACCGAAGCTCGGGAGCTGCAAATATGGCGACGAGGTCTGGTACGCTGGAAACATCAAAGAGGGCCATCGAGACCATGGATGCCCATCTAGTAAGGCGGTTCACCTGGGGAGATTACCCTTTGTAACCCTATGACTATAACGCTAAAAATCTCGAGAATATATCTAGTAGTTACAGGGTATTCTTGGTATCCACTAGTAGAGAAATCAGCTGTAGTTCCGATTGGGAACACCTTTTAGTCCTGGTTTCCCAACCTGGACTACGATTCCGGGACTAAAGGTGATATTTTTAGTCTCGGTTGACCACAACCGGGACTAAAGGTCCCCTCCAGCAAAAAAGTTGTAGTCCCGATTGGGAACACCTTTTAGTCCCGGTTTTCCAACCTGGACTACGGTTCCGGGACTAAAGGTGATATTCTTTAGTCTCGGTTGACCAGAACCGGGACTAAAGGTCCCCTCCAGCAAAAAAATAAAATAATCCTTACCACACTACGCTCTACGAGATTTGAACTCAAGACCTCATGCACCGCCTCACGTGTGACTTACCACCCCATCTATGCAACACATCTGACAATAGATGAGACTCTTTCCTTTTGAACCCACATACCGAGGGACCTTTAGTCCCGGTTCGTAACACCAACTGGGACTAAAGGGTCTACCTTTAGTCCGAGTTGGTATTACCAACCGGGACTAAAGGTGGGAATAAACAATCCCACCTGCAAAAGGCTGTTGTACTAGGCTTTGAGCAAGGGATTTTAGTCCCGGTTGGTATTACCAACCGGGATTAAAGGTCTCTTTAGTCCCGGCCGCAAAAAAATGTCGAGGCTAAAGCAAAATTGACATATCGTTCAAAGGGATGTTCTCTACTAGTGATCGTAAAGCCACCTACTTGTAAACTAATTGGGTGCACAAATGTAACGGTGAAATAGAGATTAAATTTTCTCACCTACTTCTTTGTGCATTGTTTGACTATCCTGAAACAACCCTGATTTCCACGAAGGGAAATCCGCAGATTCACAGTGTAATAAAACAGATTGCATGAACAATCCACAATATTACCCAGATTTCAATCGAATATCATTACCAAACTTCGAGTACAAGAGGGTAATAGAAGGGTTTACATTAATTATTACATCGCCACACTGGCGGAAATCACACTGGAATCAATCAAAGTAGCAACGCGGGCGAAGCGCCGGGATCCTCTCCAAGCCTGAGGCTAAGCACGAGACACCTAATCCTCGAAGCCATCACCACCAACTTCTGGGTCTGAGTCGTTACCTGTTTAAAATGTCTATCAGTACGAATTGTACTGGTGCCACATTCCCACCAATGACATATTTGTGGAATTGGATGCAACAGGGTATATCAAAAGACCTATCTTTGGCTGTTGGCTTCCTATGCAAGATTCATTAATTACTTCAGTAGTATAAGCCATTGTTTAGTTGTCCAAATTCATATTCCATCCATCCATTCCAATCCATTCCAATCCATTCCATACCATTCCCATCCCATCACACACATCTCACCACACCTCACACTTATTCGACAGGCCCAACTCCCGCTCGAGCCTGTCTCAGCGGCACACTACTCCTTCAGAGCACACTGCCGGATCATATATTAAACCAGAGGGAGAAGAGAAGACACCACCCTCTATCGGCGAAACCGGTCATAGAAACAGGTCCATAGCCGACGAATTGGCTATGTATCGATCAATCAAACTGTACGACACTCTGCAGTATGTTATACAATACCACGGGTTCTGCCATCATCGACATCCGAAGTCGTCTAGGCTAGACCCCGGCCGCTTGCTAGCCTAGGTCGATGCCACCCTACCACTCAGCCCTGAGCCAACTCCACGTACCGCACGGGGTCGCTGAGACTGTGAGGCCTGGTAACCGGGCCCCGGGGGTTACCAACTGTCTCGAGAGGGTGTGTGACGTACTCCCGTACCTCTCTACACTAATCTGCTTACTTCCAAGTAGTAGTGGCACTGCCCTACCAAGTAGTCCGGTCGTCTTCTACCCATTTCGAAGCAAGTGGCATGTAAGGTTTCCATGATTTGGGAAGCCAGGAAGTCCCTAATTGGCCAAGCAAGACATCTTCATCAATCCCCATGTCGTCACAGCATATCACTGTTCCGAGGTCACCCTCGGAACCTCCTTTCCGGTCCAATACCCGCCACAAGTACACAACTAGGATTGCCCAGGTAGCTCTCCCGGCAAGACTTGCCCAAGGCTCGTAGTCATTCTCACTTGGCTGACAAAACCCTCACCACACGCACCCAAGACTCACACAGCACTCGCCCCTCTTTTCCGGCACCACGTGCCTCATCATCATCATCATCATCATCTCATCAATATGTGAGAGTAGTAGTAGTAGTAGTAGTAGTAGTAGTAGTAATCTTATATATAGAGCAAGCAAGTGTGCATCTATCTTATTGCGGGGTAGCAGGGTAAAGGTTTCGTCAAGGTAAAGGTTTGAGCAAATAAACTACCATGCAACCTATGCATTGCTTAATCATTCATTATTAGAAATGTAACATGTGAGCATGCGTAATAGGTTCTACGAGGGGGGTGGGGTGTGACACCTCCGTTGTCATCACCGAGGTCGTCGTTGTACTCGTAGTTACTCTCCTCAGTCAGGTCCTTCTCGTTCTCTGAAACGAATACGCGAAATAGTCGCGTTAGCGACGTATAGAGAATCACACAAAGAACTATCAGAAAAATAAGAAGATTCAAATGCACACAAACATAGCTCCAACATGTAGAGCTCATTTTTCTGAGAATTTTGATAGGTCGTTTGCAATTTTTGGACTTCGTATGCATTTACTGCGAATTTCCGAAGTTTAACTCATTTCTAAAAATGGATAAATAGGGTTTAATACCAGCTGGGACACGTGTCACAATATGATTGGCTGGCTGACGTCGGCATGACGTCAGCATGACGTTACGTTGACAAGTCAACATATCCGGGCTTTTAAGGGCCAGATTTGGATCGGGTCAGGGTCGGGCTTGGCCCGCCACGTGTCGCGCTCAGGTTGAGCTACGCGGCCAGGTCAGGCCTCCAACGGGCTCGATCTACACAGGGGTGTCCACCGTGCACCAGCACCTCCGGTCCACTGGACCACAGGCACAGTTCGTGGTGCACCAAGTGTACCAACTGTTTCCCATTCACAGGTTCATGTGAGCCGGGTTCACAGGGTTCGGGGCGGTCTACGTAGGGTGGTCCACCAGCATGCGTGTGGGGATGGCCCCACGCGCCAGTCACACGGTCTAGGCAGAGCGAGTCCACACCTTCTTCCACTCCTTTCCTTTTCCCCCCTTCTCCTTTCCCGCCACCACTACCGACGGCGGCACTGCTCCGGTGAGCAAGCTCAGGGCCCCGATGGCGATTCCGGGAACAAAATCAAAGGGCCGCTTATAGGTATCCTGCCATGGTGGTTGTTGGGTTTAGTCCCACATCGGTAATTGATGGTGGAGGGAGCGCAATATATAAGGCGGGGGCAACCCTCACCAATCAGGGCTAGTCTTTTGGGTTGAGTTAGGCCTGAGGCCTGGATATGTCGTGGGCTCCGATGGACCTGGGCCCGAGGGCGCCGGCTCGTGGGTATAGCGAGCTGGGCTGAATTCCGCTGCGCACCCTAACAAAGACTAGCTTGATAGGTGTGGGCTCCGGTGGATCTGGGCCCGAGGGCGCCGGCTCGTGGGTATAGCGAGTCGGGCCGGATTCCGCTGGGCACCCTAACAAGTGGTATCGGAACTCATGGTTGGAAAAACCTAAATCTCAAGGGTCACATGTGACGGGGGAGCCCGTTAACGCTTGGAGGTCACACGGGTTGTGTGACAAGCGTTGGACTGGGGGACTGAAAAACGTCTTCGGAGATCACATGGTATAGTGTGATGGAAGAGTTGAGTCTGATGTGTGACGGGGAGATTGTTGGGTTTAGTCCCACATCGGTAATTGATGGTGGAGGGAGCACAATATATAAGGCGGGGAAACCCTCACCAATCAGGGCTAGTCTTTTGGGTTGAGTTAGGCCTGAGGCCTGGATATGTCGTGGGCTCCGGTGGACCTGGGACCGAGGGGTGCCGGCTCGTGGATATAGCGAGCTGGGCCGAATTCCGCTGCACACCCTAAGAGCGGTCATCGTGGGGGTCTCGGTTTTTCGTGATTCGGCTTCGATCGACACCTGCTCAAGGGCAGGGCGGACGAGTTCACCGGTGGTTTCCCGATTCTGAAACAGGAAGTGACTAAGGCCGCAATTGGAGTGGTGGAGGGTCACATGGCGATCACAGAAGCCGGTTAAAGCTATCATGAGGGTCCTCGGAGGTCGCTTGGGCACCTAACGCCGATGAGGTAGCTCGGCGGCGCTCGGCTTCACAAAACGGGAAGGCTGGGAGCTATCAGTGCCCAAATCGGTCTGCGCACAGCGCCATAGCACATCCAGTTTAGTGCGCGGGGCTGGTTGGTCGAACCACTGGGCTCCTCCACGGTCTGGCCACGGCGGCGGGCTCGCAGAGCACGGGAACGCCGCCATGTCGCGTGGCCAAGGCAACACGAGGGTCTTCGGCTTCAACCATCTAGGCTAGATGCTTCTGGTGGTCACAGTGAAGCTACACGGCTCGCCAATTTGTCTGGTGGGGTCGTCTACGGTCGAGAACGAGGCTCGTCGCGACGGCATGGCGTCGCGCACAACCATGGCGGCTCGTCGGTTCCTTGGTCAGGAGTCACTGATCGGAACGCGAGGCCTTGGCTTGCGCGCAAGGCATCACGCGCCCGGTTCAGCATGCCAGGTTGTCAAGGCGGTTCACAGGGCTCTGGTTAGCCCTGTCCTCGTCGGCGAGTTCACCGAACTCGGATATGGCAACGATCTGTGTGGCCAAGGTCTTGGGGGCACTTGGGGGTCTCATCATCTAGCCGAGGGTCTCTGGGGGGTCAAGGTGGTGCTCCATGGCCGGTTGGTTTGGACAGCGAGGTCTCGGGACGTTGGGAACGTGCGTGTCATGGTGGCGTGGTAGCGACGCGTGGCCATGGCAGTCATCATGCTCGCCACCGCGTTTCAGGGTCCAGGGGGGTCAGTTGAGTCTAGGGAGGGTCGTTCTGTGTTTGTGGGTGCGTGCGTGTCCATGGGGCTAATCCGGGGAGACCTCGTCGCGCTCCCAGGTTGGGAACGGCTTCGAGCACTCCGGTAAGGTCGCGTGCTCCAGAGCTTGGTGGGTTCACGGTGTGTACCTTGCGTCTGAGGAAGATGGGCTAGCGATGCAGTGGAGTGGCGTCGCAGTGGAGCACCGGAAGCCGTGCAATGCAGCGCCCGCTCGACATCGTCGACGAAGCACGCCGGACTCCGGCGTCCTCCGACGCGGCACGTCTCCTTCTTCTTCCTCGGTTCTTCTCCACTCCTTCCTCTGCTTCTCCCTCTTGTGTTTCTGGGTAGCGTGTGGGTGTGCGTTCGTTGCCGCAGCACGGCTGTGTACTAGGAAACCCTAGCGTTACTGGGAGGGGGTCTTATAGGCCTCGGCCATGGGTGAGGGTGAAGCTTCTGCCGAGTCTGCGATCCGAGGGATGGGGAGTTCGGTGGCCAATCCAAGGGCTTCTAGGATCTTCTTGGGCACCACGATGAAGGGGGGACACCCAGGGGACAAGGCGGGGGCAAGGTCACGCCGATCGCGTGGGCGCGCCAGAGGTCGTTGCGGCCTGTTGATGCCAGCCGAGCGCGGCGACGTCACACAGCCGCGCGTGGGTGCGCTTCCGCGTGAGGAAGAAGGTCCACAGTGGATGGAGGCGGGTCCAGCGGTCAGTGGCGATGGGAGAGGGGGCGCCAGCCATGCGGTGCGCGCGTGCGTTGGGCCCGCAGGTCAGCGGCACAGCGAGTGGGTGCGCGGGTGCGCGAGCAGCTGCGCGCGGTGATGGGCCAGCGCGTTTGCGGGCCGGCTGGTGCGCTTTGCGGGCCCAAGAGGGGTCCTCTGTTGGGCTTGGCAGACCGGGGTGAGCAGACCGGTTGGGTTGGTCTGATTCAGGCCTAAGTCTTTTGCATTTCTCCTTTTTCCCTTTTCTTTATTCCTTTAGTATTTGTGTACCTATGTGTATATGTATAGGTGTTTATATATTCTTGAACCATACATATACATATATATGTGTCTATATCTATATGGGTGTTTAATTATGTATATGTATATATTTATATGCATATCCACATATGTATAATTGTATACATATGTATATGTACATATATGTAGATGTGTTTACTTATCCACAAGTTTGGGGTTAGCAAA